>JAPSGF010000002.1:18398552-18521988 GCA_035772895.1 Perdix hodgsoniae | reverse complement strand
GGGGTGAATGTATCTTTAGTACCCTATATAGATTAGTGTTTTATGTAATGAAAAGTTTAATATCACAATCATTAGGTACTTATTTTCTCAGCACAACTGTTTAGGTTGGGTGGACTCTGACCTGAAGACACTAAAAGTGCTATAAAAAGTTTTGCAGCAGAAATTATTTTCATAATGCATTAAAAAAAAGCAAATTTGAGCCTCTCCATCTTCTTTCCTAGTCTTCCTCTTCTTTCCGAGTTTTCAATATTTTTCCTGTTAGTCTTTTCTAGCTCTCCAGATTAATTCTTTTTTCAGTGAGTAACAGATCCTTCATAGCCTTCAATATATAATAATAAATAATAATATCAAATGTACCACTCATATTTTCTGAAGTCATTAAATTTTGGCTTCACTTGTCCATTTATAAAGTAGTTCTTATATTTTAGAGCCAAGTGTATGGAAGCAAGCTGGTAAATAATGCATTCATTAAAACCATACTGATGATTTTGCTGGAAAGATAAGTCAGTGAAGCTGCTGAATTTTTGAGCTTGTTAAAGTTATCCTTACTCATGTAACCACAACCATGCTCACTGGTCATACTTTTGTGGAAAGCTGATGTAAAACATTTTTCTTCAGCAGCGGTGTTGTTATAGAGAAAGATTAACAGGCTCACCGGTGTAACAATTGATCAATAAGGAGGAGTTGTTTAATGTTGTTTATTATTAATATAATATTAATTAATATAATATTCCATGGTTAAAACCATGGAATTCTGGTGACTTTCTCATACAGAGGAAAACACCTTTTTGGAGTGTCTTGAATGTACTAATTAAAAAACTTTAATCAAAAGTTTTACACAATTGTCAGTGTTAACTTTTTTTGGTCTTAATATGTTTGATTAATTTGCTAGAATGAATTATGCTCATTCTTAGTACTTGTCACAAAAACTAATCTTTAGCCCAAGATTGAGGAAAAGGCTATTTACAGGATAATAAGCAGGCTTGGTCAGGAAAACAAATAAGATCTACAGAAATTACTGTAGATCTCTGCATATTTCTTCAGTGTAAAGCCTTAAAATAGGTACAAAACTAGTCCAGGTTTATCCATATTTAGCTGAAACAAGGAATTTGCACAAAATATTAGCTCTGTAAAAACCATCTTGATGTTTCCTTTTCTGTGCAGATGACCCATGGTTCTGAAAAATGATTTTTTCCTTAGAGCTACTGCACAACGTTCCTTTGTACCTCTGTTTCTGTATTCTTTTCATTAAGATGTGGAGAAAAAAAAGCTTGAAAATATGATCAAGAAATGTGCAAGTTTCTGAGTTGAACTACCTGATAATGTGGGTAAAATTACAATACAGTTTATTTTAAGCAAAGAGATTGAATAGATGGTGAGAACTAGGACTCTAATTTATGCTCTGTATTCAATTCAAATTCAAGGCCTGTTAAGTATAGCGGAATTTTCCAGATGAGAAAAGGAAGATAGAAATTGCATCTAAATTGCTATAGTCAGATTCTATGGAATTCTGCCTATCTCTGAATAGATATTTTTTAACTTATGAAATGAGAAACTAATAGTTAGTTCACTTTATACTCCTTAAAAAGAAATATGGGAATTGTACATCAGGACAGCAGCAGAACAACATGAATTCAGAAATGGAGAATTGTTTTAGCATGTTTCCTAGTAGTGTGTCCAGAAATACTTTAGTGGAATGGTAGAACTGTATGCTTAGTCTTGCTTCTTCTCTCTTACTTGTTGTAAAAAAAAAAAGGGTCCTTGATAAATGTTGATTGGACTTCTATCTTTTCATTTTCTTCACCTGTGTGGATTTGTTTAGTTGTTAAAGGTGAATCATCACAAGGCCAATAGACGTTGCCTTTACAAACGTAACATTAGACCAAAGAGAGCATTCTTCATTCTCACTTTCAAGTTCACACTTCAAAGATAGAAGAAAAAGAAGGCAGAGTGCTGTTAGGACTTCTACAATTCCCTTTTCTTCTCTACTTTTTTTCTGTTGGTGGAGCTGGATGTGCCTTGCTGTGAAGCCTAGATGATTTTTTTCTGTATCTGTATATATGTAATTTTTAGTTTCCTCAAGAGAGGCTAAGAATGCCCATTTTTCCATGCTAGTTATAGTCTGAGTTTGTGGCTGATTTTCAAAGATTTATATCCTGTGTTAGCATAGAGAGGAATGACACCCATCTCTCTTGAAAGGTGAAAGCTTTAACCGCAATCTCCTTAAACAAAATACTTCATTTTTTTTCACATAACAGATAATGTTGCTCTTAAGAGAGTTTTTAAAAGTAACGTCAGGACAGAGCCAGGACTTACCTGCTAAAAACAGTTTAAAGGTGGTGGGAGGTGAGGAATCACCTGTCAATTACTGAGATTTCTTAACAGTAGTAAAACATTCTTTGAATTTTAAATAAATAAAGGCATTTCAGTGCTAAGTCCCTATCATACAAGCTTTTGGAGACCCAACAGCATGAGACATACATTCCATGATCTTTTTAAATGGTGGTGTTTTTTAATTGTCTTTTGTGGACACAGAATGTGTTTCATGCATATCAGGAATATGATAGGAAGGACCTGCTGTAACATGATACTCTGTGCCTTTTAGCAGCATGTTTGCCTAGTGACCTATTCCATAGTGGTATCGGTGCTAGGAACAGTAGTTGAAAGCTACTGTCCAACTTTTGTCTTGCAGGCCTCTACTAGTCCTATGGAAACGTACAGATATGTTACTGCAACTAGGAAGAAGCTGGGGGGGAAAGAAAGAAGTAAAATAGTGACTTCTATGTTAGATGTAATAAATGATCTATATGAATCCAAATCTTAACTGAAGGAATAATGGAGGCTGCTCTTTGGGTGGTTTTGACTTTTTTTCTGAGTATTTGGCATTTCAGTAATCAATAGTTCAGATGTCATATCTTCTTGCTTACCATGGTATTCATCTTGCCATCTACTTTTCTTGTTCTGAGCTCTAAAGGTAAAATAACTGTTACTTATCTAATTGATAAGATGTGTACCGTGGGTGGTGGTAGATCTGCTAGGGTGACAAACATCGTCTTTTCAAGCTTCCAATTTGCGCCTTCATTCCTTTGTGTGATCAATTGCAGAGAAATAGAACATATTTCTCATGAAGTTTGGCACTTCCCCAGATCTTAGACTGCTTTTGATCTGTTTTGTCATGTTTGTAAAAAATTCTCTGTCGTCATTGTCAAATTTTAACATTGCATGCTTTTTTTTTTTTACTTGGTTCCCTACTGAAGAAAATGTCAGTAGGTGGAAGTCAGGTACTTCACTGCCATTCTATAATGTTAACTGCTGAATACAATTCATTTGTTGTCTCCTTTAAAGAGACATTTGTTTGGCATGACTTTGTACTGTGTGTTAGACAGTGGCTGAGTGATCAGTCATAGATCATAGATCATACATAGATCATAGTATCTGGCTCTAGCAAATTCGTAAGACATCTTGCAGGTAAGTTTGCATGCTTACTGTGAAGCAGATGACCCCTGAAAGTCTTCCTTTCTCAGGATGTCAGCTTGTCTACATAGTCCCAAGTTCAACCTTGCGTAGAGGTGTCCCCACTGCGGGGTGACCTAATTTGCAGCCTTTCAGTACCTAAAGGGAACCTACAAACAGGAGAGGAATCAAGTCTTTGAAAGGGTAGATAACTGCAGGACAAGAGGAAATGGTTTTAAGTTGAGGGAGGGAAGATTTAGATTGGATGTCAGGGGGAACTTGGATGGGGCCTGGGCAACCTGGTCTGGTATTAAATTGGGAGGTTAGTGGCCTTGTCTGTAGCAGGGGGGTTGGAGATTCATGATCCTTGAGGTCCCTTCCAACCATGGCCACTTTGTGATTCTGTGATCTTAAAGGTCCTTCCAATCCAAACCATTCTATGATTCTTGCTTTCAAAAACAGAACAGAATTTCCTTGAGGTTTTTGTACTCAGTCTACCACCAAATAAAGTCAACTACAACTTTGGTAGTATACGGTAGGGTGTCAAGAGTGTAAGGATTTAAGAGTCATTGTTTTACCCTTTCCTTTCTTGTTTTGGTTATAACAGGCTTTAGTGTCTTCTCTTAGTGAACTAACATCCTACATTCTCTACTTCTCATTTCATCAGGTTATGTTTCTTATTTATTCCTAGGAGGTCTGTTTATTCTGTGCAAATGCACCAAGAAAAGTACCTTCAGCTCTTTAAAGTGTGAGTCATGAGTGTATAGCAAGCAAAAAGGGAAACATGCATAAACAAAAAAAAAAACACCAAACAAAAAAACAAATCCCAAGTGTTTCATTTATTAACAGAGAATATCAAAAGGAAAATGAGGGCATTTCAGTCAAACGGGTGACTAAAGAAAATCTGAAGATTCTGAAGTTTGTATGAGATTGTGGTAGCACAGGCAAAATTGTAAAGGAAGCCTCACATCAATAATTATTTGTGCAAGAATAAATATGTTTTCACATTTAACAAGTTACTATCAGACAGGTTATGTTCTCTTTTCTTCTAGATGCTTATGTCAAGGGATTGAAATTAGTCAGCATGAGTTGTTCCAACCCATACAACCCAACCACAGTCCTGGTAGTGCAAGTGAGAGGGCAGTGACTTGCTTAATCCACCTTAGTATTCATGAGGGCAGATTCTGGCAAGGTACACGTGTAGTATGAGAAATGGGGAGTCAGGAAAGGTAGTAATAATGCTTATTTTGTATAAGGATATTTTTTAATTATACATTCTTCCCATTTGTCACAAAATGCAGGTGATTATCATCTTTTCCTTGGTCTATGCCAAGTACCAATCTTTCTGCAAAATAAAATAAGGGCTTGTATCAGCAGCACCAACTGTATCAGTTCATTTGTTTTATCAAAGACATCATAGTGATTTGAAGAGACACTAGAGGACTTAATGGGTCTTCTGTGTTTTTTTATGCTTTGGAGAGACTGATTTTATCCATAAAACAGAAAATGCCTGGAAAAGTTAAGCAGGGTGTGCTAAGAAAGCTGTCAGCACTTGTCTTCATTGGGTTTTATGGTAAATTGTAATTTTTGTTTTACTAATTGTAATGAAAATAAGGATTGCTAATGTGAACCTTGAAGGCCAATTTTCATTTTCCTTTCTGATTAGTTACTAGTGTAATGGAGGTGCTGGAGTGTTGCCAGCTTACACTAGAAATGAAATTTGGCTCAGAAAATGATAAAAGTTGATTTTGAATATAATTTAGTCAACAGCTGATACTTAGGCTTATCTGGTTAAAATACAAACATCAAGATTTGGTTTTCACCAAAGTCAACTGCACTATATTTTATCCTAATATGATACAGGAGGGTGACTGTCATGGTTTCATGATATTTGGTTATTGGTATTCCACATCATAACATCATATAGTGTACTGAAAGTTGAAAAGTTAATGCTCGAGTTCTGTGTACCTGTCCCAGAAGAGAACTATATTCCCCAGATGGCTGTTCACTGTTCTGTTATTATTCCTGTTCAGGAGGAACAGATACAAGGCCTTGGTAGGTCATCTTATTCCTCTTTTTGATTATCAGGCTTTCCCGCTACTGCTTTTCCTGACTGCATGCCATTAGTGTGCGGTCTTCAGCTTTTCTGGACACTCTTTCTCTCATTGTATTTGATTTATTCACTTTAATTCTAATCATATTGTATTATAGTGTGTTATCTTGCATTTCAATACCATATATAGTAAATTAGTTCATTTCTCCTCAGATTGTTGCTGCTGTTCTTTATTATAAGGTCCGTTGTTTTCACCTTTTCTGGAGGCACGGGTTTGCAGATCCTTCTGTTCTGCTGCTTGTCCTAAGTCACATCAAGACTTCTAATATATTTGAAGTATTAACCTTCTAACTAGGTGTATGCTTTTGAGTATGCTAGCTGATGATGCAACCTAAAATAATATAGAAATCATTATAAACAAACTTCAGTTAAATACTTTCAGAATTTTATGTCAAAGTAACTATGAAAAAGTGTCTTGTAGAAAATAAATGTCATCACGCAGTTCATTCATCTTTGATTAAATTTTCAATTAGAACATAAAGGTTTTTCCAGTATTTATTTGCTGATCACTTTGCATGCAAAAATGCTTTGTCTAATATTCTTAGGTATGTTTTATAGTATTAATAACTTGTAGAGATTTAAGAGCCAGTAACTTACAGAAACTGACAATTTTCTGCCTCTTACAGAATAATCTGAATCATAGGAAGGAATAAGTAATGTATCCTTAAAAAAAAAAAATCAGAAATCTGAACGACTGTCATGCTTAATGTATGAATTTCCATTTATAGACTTACAGCTCTTGATGAAAGTGTTCTTCCTTGCTGCTGCCAAAAATTAGTCTGTAAGGCAGTTGCAGTATTGTGTAGAATTCTGTATCATGCTGGAAAATTCATTTTTACTGCAAAATAAGGAGGAACAGAAATGTGATAAAGGATGAGGTGTGCTTCTTTTGTGTATGAAAATCACTGCTTTTCTGACATTGTTTTTTTAATTTAATTTTTCACTTTGAGAGTTGTCCAACTCAGCATACCAGGCTGCACATCTCTGACCAACTTGGCAAGAATATTCTGTGCTGTGGCTTACCATCTTCGGACTTGATTGCCTGGCACTGAGCATAATTTCCACAGTGCATTCTTTGAATAATCTCTTAAATTATCATTAAGTGAAACATGTTTGTTTTTTTTTTTTTATAAGGAAAATTCTCATGTTTGTGATTCTGCGACTCTTCTAGGTATTTTTTTGAGACTGGTAATATAATCTCTATTTTTGAATTATTAGGATAAGCTACATTTTTCTGCTTCTAAGGTAATCTGTAAAAGAAAATTACTCTAATGTTTATTTGTGATAATTGCAATCTGAGTCACCATTTTCTGATGTGAATGATACTTCCAGATTGTTGAAAATATTGTCCGTATAAATTGATCTCACGACAACTCTTATGTTAATAAATTTTAAATGAGAAACTTCAGTAAAACTTCAGTTTCAAAACTGCTTTGCTACTGAAGACCCAGATATCATTATCGCTTTCTAATATTAAATTCCCTAACTCAGTGGATAGTAAGGAGTATGCACACACTGTCCTTTCTAAAAGTCATTGCACCTATTTTTAACTAATGAATTTATATATATATATTCTAGATTCAAATAAAACTGATTTTTGTTGTCATAAATGGCACTTTCCTTAACTAATGTTGTTTATTGCTTGTATATTTGTTTTTTAAATAATTATATCACAGGTTGAAGTTATCCTTTTTTGGTGCTTATTTTAAACTTGCATGGAAGTAAGGGTTGATGGAAAAGGTAGCAACCACATTTGAATAAGAAAATACTTAAACTATTCAGGAAAGAATGGGTATTAACTTATCCAAGATGTAAATGACAGATTAGGAATGTGGTTTGGTTATTTTCTTGTATTGGATGATAGAGGTTGAATGAGATTGCCATTTGAGTTTCAAAGGTAGGAGAAAATTTAATTTTTACATTAGAACTAAGATCTTTAACAAGTAAGCACTTGCATATGAGATTTTTTTAATAAGAGTTTTGAAGTGTACTTAATAAAAGATGCTAAGCTTACACTATATGAATAAAAGAAATGATGTCATTTGAAACCTTATGTTATTACTGAGATAGTGCTTGATTTCACTGATTGTGTATAATGAAAAATTAAATATTGTTCTTTAGCTTTAAAATTAAAGTTGTTGCTATTCAATTCTGTCTGCAGGGAGCTTTGAAACTAACTGAAAATCTTAGATATATTGTTTTTGTTTGCTTTTTTGTTTCTCTGAAGGCGTACTGTCCAATGGCAGGCATATACAAATTCTACAAGCAAACAGTAGTTGTATTTTGTTGGTTATGATGATAAAGTTTTTGAAAAAATAGCACATTCAAGTACAGATATAGATCTGGAACTGTTTCAACAAGTGAGTGTTTATGGAAGTAGTGGTTGATGGGCATTTCTCTGATCATCTGGACTCTTGTTGAATGGTTGCAAGTAATCCTTGCTAAAGTTTGCATTAAAAAACCACCACCAACAAACATTTCCTGCAAAAATGTTATTGTTATCTATTTGGACTCAATTTAGGAAATGTATTTATTACATATTCTTTTTTGAAGTGATCTAAGCATTTTTTTATTGTTTTTATGTAAATTATGAATAGAGGTTAGGAACTAAAGTTTATGGTTGCATGAAAACAGCTTCAAGGACTGAAGGGCTATCATAAGAAAGACATTTGTATATGCTGTCAACTTGGGGACCTCAATCAGCCTGCTTAGAGTCTAAACAAAGTTGCTATGTATGTGACTCAGGCTTGGTCTTCCTATAGGTTTTTAATTTTGTAGCAGTTTTGTCTTTGTTTTTGATGTCTTGTTACTGGTAGCCTGAAAATTATCCCGAAGTGAGCATGTTGTGTGTCAAAATTGTGGTTTTGGTTTTAATTTTTTAGTTTAGTTTGCTTGTCTTTGAACAATCCCAATGAGAGATGTCAAATTACATTTAGTTTAAAAGCTGTTTGCTGATGTTATCGAGGTACCTACTGCCATAACTGTATCAAGATGAGATCTCTGTAAAACAGGTAAATGCAGTCTTAGGCAGTATGAGCTCTACTTATCCAGTTCAGGCAGGTAGACTTGTTAATAGGTAAATGTTTTCCATGCACATATTCATTATTTTGCTGAAATTCTAGAGGATAGTGTGAGGGGTAGGAGGTAGAGGATAGCCAAAAGCTGATAATGGTGTGCTTTCCATAGAAAGCAAATCTGGAGGTGGAGGAAGGAGAAGAGATGCATAGAAAAAGAAATCTCAGCTCAGATTTGTGTAGATCTATCCAAATGACTTCTGCGAAGCTCCTGGCTGTTTCAGGCACATTGCTGGTGGTTTCTGTGTTTATTTTTTGTTCTGCCAATAAGTTGGTCTGTCTTTTTTTCAAGTGAAATGCATAGTTGACATCTAGTCTGTCCTGTGACTTAAAATTGCCCCCAAATGAAGTATAACATATATTAGAAAACATCATTATGATAACCGCACATTCAGGGAAAAAAATATAGAAAAACAGTAAGAAGTGATATTGTTGTCTCAGAGTTGAATGCTGTTTTATTTTGCCACTTAACGCAAATCAAGTAGCTTGAAAAATGTGTTGCTTTAGAAATCTGTTTTGGACTGAAAATACAGACATTTCTGAGAATAAATTCAGCATAGTGTACAAATGTGTATGAAAAAGACATTATGGCTTTTTTTGTTAAACTTTCTGACTTCTTGAACAGAAACATTCCTTTTTCCTACAAAACAAGAACCATGTTCTTTTATATTTGAATGAGAAATTATTCACTGAATATTAACCTTATATCTGAACTGATTCTTGTAATACTGATTAACCGGGTGAATGTGTTACATCAGACTTTTCTGATGAGTTATCAGCCGTAGTTTGGATTTCACATAATTATTTTATAACACAGGGTTTAACAGCAAGCAGTTTCTAATGTAGTCACGATCATATGATCAATTTTAAATAGGAATAAAATGTATGCTTAATTTTGAAGAAAATTCTTAGCTTATATTCTGTGTATTCTGAGCTTTTATATTGTGTGTGTGTGTGTGTATGTGTGTGTGTTCATCAGTGGCATCAACAATCGGGTTGAGTGCTGTGGGGTGTGGTTGACACACCAGAGGGATGGGGAGCCATCCAGAGGTACCTAGACAGGCTTTGAGCGGTGGACCCAGGTGAGTCCTCATGAGATTCAACAAATCCAAGTACAAGGCCTTACACTTGAGTCAAGGCAATTCCCATTACCAGTACAAACTGGGAAATGAAAGCACTGTTGAAAGTGACCTGGGGTGTAATGGTGGATGGGAAGCTGGACATGAGCAAGCACTATGTCCTCATAGCCCAGATATATAGCTGTATCCTATCAAAAGATGCTCGGCCAGGAGTTCAAGGAAGATGGTGATGCCTTTCTACTCTGTGCTGGTGAGGCCTCACCTGGAGTACTGCATCCAGATGTGGAGTCCTCAATACATGAGTGACACAGACCTTTTGGAATGCGTCCAGAGGAGGGCCACAAAAATGATCCAAGGGATGGAGCGTTTCTCCAATGAGGATAGGCTGAAAGATGGGGCTCTTCAGCACGGAGAAAAGAATACTGTGAGGTGTCCTGATAGCAGCATTTCAATATCTAAAGGGGAGCTACAGGAAGGAAGGTGGCAGACTCTTTAGCAGGGTCTGTGGTGATAGAACAAGGGGAAATGGCTTTAAGCCATGGTTTAAGTTAGATATAAAGAAAAAATCTCTTACAGTGAGGGTGGTGAGTACTGGAACAGGTTATCTTGGGTTGTGCTTGATGCTCCTTCCCTGGAGACTTTCAAGGCGAGGTGAGATAAGACCCTGGGCAACCTGATCTAGCTGTGATGTCCCTGTTCATTGCAGGGGAGTTGGACTAGATGGCCCTCAGAGTTCCCTTATAATTCTGAGGATTCTATAATTCTATACTAATTATAAAATTGCTTAGGTACATGGAAGTTGCTGCATATTACTTCTGCTTTTTGGTTAACCATTTCAGCTGTGAAATTTTAGAAACCTTCTGTAGCTTGAATTACTGCTTGCTTCCACTGATGAACTTCAGTGTATCTTATTTGAGTGAAGAAGAAATTATTCCAAAGTTTTCTTATGGTAATCTGTGTAGAATTCAGTGCATAATAAAGATTTTTAAGAAATAGATTACTGGTCAGCTCATTGTGAGTGTGACTCACTGCATTTGTCACCACTAACAATCATAGTTGGATTCTGTTATTGAGGACTAGGGTGCAAAAGGAGGAGGGAAATGTAGGGGCATTTGTGATCAAAAAGAAATGGAGTCTTCCACTTCAATTAGGCTTTTTTTGCTTTATTTTTTTATCGTTCAGTTTCAGAGGGATCCTGCTTTTAAAGTTTACAAATATTTTTGTAATGCATACAATCGTTCATGGGTGTGATTAATAAAAGCTGTAGTGTATTTTGCATGGAAGTAAATCTTCGGTAATTGTCATCTTAAATTTTATTCTTGCCTCAGTAACTAGTGATTAAATGTTCCATTGTATTACGATTAGGTGAATTTTAAGCTTTCCTTTCAGATTCATCAACTGTGATATGCATTACTTTCCATACGTTCATATGTAGGGTTTTTTTCAAAGTTTTCATCTTAAAGGGGCTTCAGAGGAAGCAGCTTTGTTTACTTCAGCAGATGTCTGCCAGTTCTATTTCCTAGCATCCAATATAGTTTATAACATATGCTTTTGCCATGTCACCCATCTATATTTTAAAAGAATGTCAATTTAATAATGGAGTGTAGCCTGATCACGGACAGAATAAAATCGATACAATTATGCTGCCAAGTGCCAGTTCAGTAGTTCAGTGTTTTTGATGGAATGCTATATATAGTAAATAAAAGCAACTCAGGAAGAGTGTTCATGCATATACTATTACAGTAGTTTAGGTAATTTTATCAACAGAGCATTGGAAATAAGATTCTTGTTCAAAAATAGGATAATTCATATTCTTGCTGTGTCATCTCTAGAAACTCTTTACTGCTAAGTCTGATAATGTACTTTGTTAAATTATAACAAATGCTTTGGTAATTTGTTTTCATTATTCTCAGTTGATTTGTGAAGGTGTCAGAATATCCCATCTATAAATGTTGCTGAGATGAGTTCTGCTTGTCATAGTATAAATTTAGTTTACAGTTTGCTCACTGTTTAGCTAGTGGATGTGAAAATCAGAAGGCAAACTTATGCTGGGCAGTGGGTTCTGTAAGTCTGATAACTAGTTCTCCAACTATGAAAGCTTTGTAAAGTACCAAAATGCAAAATGTGGAGATAATTTGAATTACACTGAGGCTAATCATGGCTCTTCCTGCTATTTATGTTTAGTTTAGTGATGAGCTTCATTAGTATAATTTCAGGCATTTATCCGAGGTTGCTGGTGCTGAGAGAAGCTTAAGTTCTCTGAGTTATTTGCATCATTCTGCTGGATGATTGGCTTTTCTAGAGGGCAGTTCATTCTGATTTAGAGCTGAATTTCCACATAAAGGTACTTTTTTACTACTGTAGTAGGAAACACTTAAGCTAAATAGAACTTGTGAGAACTCCTTTAAATGACTAAATTCCACTCCTGAGTTAGATGTGTGTTTGATATGAGATGTGTGTGGGAGGATTTGGGTTGGTCTGTGGTGATGCCCTGTTCCCAGCTCTCGGAAATGCTCTACAATGCTTGTTGTCAGTTGTACTTCATAGAATCATAGAATTACAAGGTTGGAAAGGTTCTACAGGATAATCTAGTCCAACTGTCCTTCCTTTACCATTGCTACATAAGCTACTAAACCAGGTCTCGTAGCTTCTCATCCAGATGCCTCTTGAACACTGTCAGGGACAGCAGCTCTACCACCTCCCTGGGCAGGCCATTCCAGTGCCTGACCACTATGAGAGTAAAGTTTTTCATTATGTCGAGCCTAAACCTCTTCTGGTACAACTTGTGGCCATTTCCCAGGTCCTGTTTGTCACCTGGGAGAAGAGGACAAACCCCTCCTCATCACAACCTCCCTTCAGGAAGTTGTAGAGTATGATGAGGTCTCCCCCGTGCCTCTTCTTCTCCAGACTAAACAATCTCAGTGCCCTCAGACATTCCTCATAAGACCTTCATCTAGTTTATCAATAAAGATATTAAACAAGATTGTCATGGTTTAATACTTTTGTAATTCTGCTATTAGTATTCCACATCACAACATCATGTAAAGTATGGATAGTTCACAGAAGAAAACTACATTTCCCAGAGGACATCACGGTCAGGAGATAAGTCACGGGACCAGAACAGTATATAATCTCACTCCCGTGACTGATATCACACACTCTCCCGGATCCCTTGGAGCGTGGGGTGCCTTCCAGCCGTTTCGCCTAGAGCTTACAGTAGGCCTTTCGGTTTCTGGGACTCACTCTCTCTCTCTCTTTTGCTTAATTACAATTATATTGTATTATATTGTATTATTCTGTATTCTGATATAGTATTTAGTAAATAAGTGTGCCTCCTTAGATCGCTGCCGCTGTTTTCTTTTCCCATTCCCTTTTCCCCTTCCCTTTTTGGGCCAGCTGCCCCCCTGTCACGGGCACAGGTAGATCTTGCTTAACCCGCGACACAAGATGGACCCCAGTACTGACACCTGGGGGACACAACTTGTAACAGGTTGCCACTTAACTCTATTAACCACTACCTGCTGGGGACAGCCCTTTATCCAGTTCCTTACCCAAAGAAGGGTATATCTGTGCAGTCCATGGGCAGCCAGTTTCCCCAGACGAATACTGTGGGAGACCATGTCAAGGCTTTGCTGAAGTCAACAATCAACAGCCTTTCCATCATCTACCAGTCTGGTTACCCAGTTGTAGAAGAAGATGAGGTTGGTCAGCCACAACCTGCCTTTTATGAATCCATGTTGGCTGGGCCTGATCCCCTGGCTATCACGCATGTGCCATGTGATCTTGCCTGAGATGATTTTGGCCCATAACTTTCATTGGTACTGAGGTCAGGCTGACAGGCCTGTAGTTTCCCGGATCTCCTTACAGCCCTTCTTGTAGATGGGAGTCACATCAGCAAGCCTCCAGTTCTCTGGGATCTCTCCAGATAGCCAGGAGTGCTGGTAGATGATGGAGAGTGGCTTGGCGATCACCTCCTCCAGCTCCCTCAGCATCCTAGGTGGAGCCTGTCTGGTCTTTTGGCCTTGTAACAGTTCAGATGGAATTCTGTCTCCACTTGAATCACTGTATACTTAGTATACACCACTTCTTGATTTGAACACACCACTTCTTGATTTGAACACAACACAACAGCTTTGGATTTGTAACTTGAGGGACAGGAAAAACTCAAAGCTTAAACTCACTTCAGAATGAAGTTTGGCTAATTTAAGGGGTAGAGATAACTAATATAAAGCAAAAAATAAAGAAATGTCAGTAGTAGTTTATAAATTTTAGACTAGGTAGTTGCTCATTAGTATTATTTATTTAGAAGTTGTGAATTTTGCCTTTTAATTATGTACACAGAGAAAGATGGAAAATATTGCAAGTAGGTAAAGGAAATGAATGAAGAGTTGCCAGCTTTTAATTATGCAAATGAACAGCACTGCAGAAGAATTATTTAGTAATCTTTTTGTGCTTAGAATTGCAAATCTATCTCCATGGTGGCATTTAGAAAAAACAAAACTGGATTTGTGTAAGCTCTTTTCTTTAGATCTTTTTAATTAATGAGATTGAGCAAAAGTACCAGTGTTCTTAATAGTCCACATGTAATGTGCAATTGTTCAGGATAGTAGAACTGAAATGCTGCTGACAGTATTTTCCTTGTAGGGGATCTTGTTATATTGTCCTATTTTATTTAAGAATCAACAATTATTCGTTTCTACTGATTTGTTTATAACACTTTTATTAAATGCTTTATTAACTTTTTATAGCTACATGTTTTTGTTTTTTCTGCTGTATAGCCCTGAGTCTTGCTGCAATTTATAGGAGGGAGATGAGGTTTTTTTTAATATCTGTATACCTGGTGTGAGATTAACAAACAACGGTTCAAATGTTAGTCTAACCACTTAATTGTAAATCCTAATCAGGGAGACAGGGAAGGGAAGGAGGGCAATAGAAGAGATAGGAAAAAAGGAAGAATTGTGTAAAGCAGGGATAGTAGCCACCAGGATCCAGCAGTGGTCCCATTGCATAACAACGTTTTGAAGGTCCAAAGCAAAAGCGGTAGGGGAGGGGGGGAGCAAGAGCGTGACCAGCCTTGGGCAGCAAGCAGGCAGCAGGAGGCAGTTGCAGAGCCAATCCTGGAGGAAGCAGCAGGACTCAGGTAGAGGCCCAGGTGAGTCTGTCAGCATGCAAGAATTCCGTAGTGAGGGATCTGCTGACAGACACCTTTGTTCTTTTTCAGCATGCAGGTAGAGCGCAGAACAAGTCCAGGGAGGGGGAGAGGCAGGTTGTAAGGCTTCTCATGGCAGAAACCTCTTCTTCATGAGGAATCTGTTGCCAGAAAACCTAAACCTCATGATTATAGGTCCCCATTTAATTATTCTTCTTTTTCTGCCTACGTGACTTCTCTGGGCGCTTAGCAAGAGTCATGTGAATACCCCCTGAGATGGCAGTCTTCCTTGAGATAAGTCCCCACAAAAGACTGCTTCATGGCTATTAAACTGTAATTTATCTCTCTCTTGTTGCCCCTGGCATTGTCCATCTGTGTCCCTCACACAGAGGATTTCACAACCCTTGCCCAGGACTTGTTCATCTGTGTCCCCAGCAAGCTTTGAGACAATGATGTAAAATATCTTACATCCTGTTGGATACCTAAGGTATGAGTCTTTCCAAGCAGTAGATTCTGTTGGACACTCTTCTGCATTTTCAGTACTCTGAATTATTTTCATGGGGTGCCCTTTTCCTATCTCTGTGAATTCTGCACTCTGGCAGAGCACTTTGCACTCTGGCATGACTTGCTGGGTAACAAGCACTGAAAGAGCAGACTAGTTTATAATCTATTCACATCACCCTAAAAATATATATGAGCTTCAGAAATATTGGCAGACAGTAGGAAGTATATTTTTAAAATGAACTGAGGAAAAGAAATACACCACAAAACCCTGGCGAAATGGTATTAATGCTTGAGGAATATCCAATATATGAAGTAAGTTTAAGAGGTTCTTTGCTAAGAATAAATCACTCTTTTCTAACAAGGAAAAGAAATGGGGGGGTAGGTGAGAGTGCAGTTGTCTGTCACTGTCCAGTTTGGGTTTTACTGTTGGGTGAGAGAGAATACTTTATTATGTAAGTATTTGTATAAGTATGTAAGTCAAACTGTGTTATATAAAAACAACACACAGGGGTATGAGCCTTTCCAACAGAGAACAAAAGACCCTGTGTATGTATATGTATCAGAAATAGAGGTAATTTACCAGCTACCCATAGGTAGAAACATTATTTCTCAGATTTCATTTATCTGTGCTACATATACAGAACTAATACGAGGTATTGTGTAACACTGTATAGCATTAACCTTATGTAAGGGGTTTCTATTTTTGGTGAGGGCCTAGAACTTAGACTTAGAAATGATAATCTGGAAAAGAAAAACACACAATTTTAGATGTGGGAAAATAAAAAAGAGATCTGTACTAACTTTTACCTGCGGATCCTTTGCATGAGATTTGCAAAATTTGGAAATATCACTACTGAACAGCTGTGTTCCCTGGAATATATATCAAATACCATCATTTAATGTTTTCTGCTTTTGCAGATTTTTGGCAGTGCTAGCTTCTATGAAGTGACAAAAAGCACTGAGTGTCAGGCTAGCCCCAGGTTTTATTTTTGTCCTGAGCAATGAAAAAGTCTAAGTATTTATTTGAAATAAATCAACATAGGTATGACATAACATTCTAAAAACAGAGCTGTTACTATTTTTTCTCTTGTCATTTTTTAAAATCTAGGTTTACAGCTAAAGAATGATTCCGAAGTTAATACTTCTTGAAATATTTAACAGTTGTGCATAAATATCCATGGAGTTCAGCAATAAAATGTCTCTATTTAATTAAAATTACTTATTTCAGTTACTGTGGATATGAACTTTTAGTTAACAGTTTCAAAAGCTAGTGAGAGAACAAGTGGTTAAGAAATGGGGAAAATTATTTTAATAATAAAGAGATTCCAGGAAACTAATAAAGCTGATACTCAAAGTAGCTCTTTCTCAAAATGAGAAGTTCTTGCAGTAAAATTTATTGGAAGTCAGTGTTCAACACACAGTGTGAGCAAAATGCAGCAAAAAATCTGATTCATCTGATGAAGTATTGTGTAATCTGTGTTTCGTGCTCTGAACAATAAAATTGTGATGTGGTTGGGTTTCAAACTTTACATCTAGGAATTTTGACAATTCTCAGATTTACTGTATTTTAGCTTAAATATTTTTGTGGACTCTGTGTTTGTTCAGTAAACATGAACAAGACATTACAAATCATTGAAGTGTATTCATCTAAGTGGGGGGAAAAAATTGTTTATTTAAGCATTTTTAACATTTATATTTGCTTGTATTTTCTTCTTGGTAGTTGAGGCACTCAGTTGCTATCTTGTTTGTTTGTTATGTTAATACATATTAGATTTTCAGAATAATGTTTTTGTATGCTTTTTCCTCATTTATTTATCTTATCTCCTGCATACGAAAACTTTATCCTTTTGAACATTTGTCCACTTAATTCTTACAAATTTTCAACTTTATTTACACATTTAAATACAGCTACTACCTTTCTGTTACTAATGGATTTCACAGCATGCTTTTCACTATCATCAAAGTAGTCTGAAAGTAGATTTGATTTGTACACAGTTCAAAAGTTTAAATGGAGAGATCGTGGTGTGTCCACTGCACTTTTTTACAATTGTGTTATGTTCAGAAATTGTTCTTACAGTAATCGATTATTGTCACCTCAGTCTTACTATCAGGAAATTAATTTCTTCTGAGATTACTACTTAAGTAAAAATAAGCATGTCCTCTCAGTAATTCGTGTTATCTTCCCTCTGAGAGCAGCTTCTACTTTCTGAACAAAGTGCATATTATGAGAGATAATAACTGCTCGGTTATTTTGTTCTCATTTTGCTGTGCCTGTAAATATAAATTGCATTTTTCTGTTTCTTTTTTTTTTCTTGGAAGGGCTTAACCTTTCCCAGACTTTTTTATCCACACAAGAATCAACACAAACCAATTCCTAATATCATGCTTGCAATTATCTCTGGTCATGTGAATGTAAAAAGGAATTTACCAGGCTGCTAGCTCTTGTACCTTGAAGAAATAAATATTCTTCACTGTCCCAAACACTGTTAAATGCTCAATTTCAGCTTTGATTGTCATTATAATTTGTTTTCATATTTGAAGAAATGAAATGCTCTAAGATGTATTAAAATAAAGTCTCATTGTAATATTTGGAGAAATGCTGGCAGAACATTGTTGTATTCTGCTCATTACCTATTGATATCTATTTAGTTAGGATAAAGAAATAATATCAGTAAAGGCTGAAAAACTGATTACTTGCTTTATTAAAATGAGAAAATAGCACTCGAATAACATTTTGATACATAGGTCAGTATAATTCTGACTTGGAGATGTACTAATTTGGAGTCTAGACTATGGACAGTTTGAAACATTTAGGAATATCGTAGAAAGATGGAAAATTGTTCTAGAAATTGGGTCTCATAATTGTGGAGTTAAAATAGGTGGGAGAATGGAGTTGTCTGTTCTAGTAGAACTAAGGAAAAAGGACAATTTCTAGGTTCAAAGGGATGGCTCATTTTATATGCACAATATAAGAAATATTTGTTTTCAGTAATACACGATGAAAGGTATTATTACAGAATACTTGTACTCCATATCAAAGTTTTGCTAGCTGATAGTTAAAAAGAACTTCTTGCCTTTGTTCAGTGCACATTTTTGAAGCAAAAATGTAGTTATTCTATATATAAAAAAAAAAGCAAAACAGAAATATGCCATTTTTATAAGCTTGTTATCTTGAAGACCAAAGGACAAATTAAATTTGTGTGTGAATGACATAAAAAGACATGCACGTAGAAAACAGTTGAAAAACAGTTCCCAGAAGACTTTCAATTACGCAAAATCTTATCAACTTTAGTGTTTCTTTCACTATGTATATGCAGCTTAGCTCTGGGGAATGTTTTTCAAATATGCAAAGTGAAAGCAATGTCTGCCTCTTATCTAATTTTTTTTTCTTTTTTCAAAATTAATTTAAATAGCTGACCAAAAAGTGTGTTATTTATGTAATGTTAACTGTTCCTTTCAAAGACGTACACTGAAACTTAGTATCTGTGAAAAATACTGAATAAACGCTATCTGCTATGTTGGTAGATGAGAAGATTGCGTTAGAGAACCAGTTGGATCCCTTTTCTCTCCTTTCAGATTTCTTTGTCTAATTTTTATCACTCCAGTTGTTGGTATAGTGAAATCACATTTAAGTTACCAGCTCCATGTATAAATAAACTTAAATATATAAAAATATAAATTTCTCTCCGATATGTGTCTGTAGCTTCAACACCCAGTATGACATTTCTTGGTATTTCAGTAAGATATGAAACTGAGAACTGAGGCAATCTTTCCATTTAATTGATGTTTCTACTGGATAAGTTTAAGGTTGAAGGCTGTACTTTAGCCATTAGCTAAAGAATACTTATCCTAAAGAAGGATCAGTACTGGTTCACCTATATGCCCTTGGTTTGCTGATGAATTTCCTTTAAAATTATCTCAAATTCATTTTCAAAGTAGAGCTTGATTTCATAGATGTACTGAGATACTGACACAGCTTTTTTGCAGTGTTATTTTTTAAACTTAAATTGAAGTCTTCACTGTGTATTCAAGGACCTTTAGAATGTTTTGATAATGTTGTAATTAAGGTGTTCATTTTATAGAAGTTGCTACTTCTGACTGTGATATGCTAATCACTGACTTAATTTAGTAGGTAAATATATTGTCAATTTTTAATTTATTGCAAAAACTGAAGATGGAGATTTGTGCTTATAGTGCTTAGAGACGCTTATGCTTGGATAACTACTTGGTCACTTCTCAAAAAGTTAGTACTCTTGTAGCTGAATCTCATGTTGTCTATTTAGTCAGCTAAGATTGTGATTTATGAGTGTAAAGACTTCCCTAAAAAGATTGAATTTTTCAAAACAGAAATTTTTGTTATTTTTTGTATTGTTTCTTGAAATGGTTAAACTTTTGTTACAGCACATGGAACTGAAATACATACAAATATAACAATAATTAAAGTTGGAATATAATGTCTGCCAGTGCAACGGAGATGTCCAGGATCAACCTATGCATCAGTTCAATCCTAAGAAAGTTTCTAAAGACTGCTATACCGGCCATTTTCCTCAGAATGGTTCTGTTAAACCTGGGAGGTATATTGCAATTGCTTGAGTATCTTGTTAGTAATGTGTTAGCTTAGAAGTAGACATTTATGAGGGTAAGAGTTTTTTTTACATCTTTGTTTTCGCATTCTGATACTTGGAAAAACGTAAGCCTGTACGTAGAACATTCTAGTGATCGTATCAAGAATGACAAATCAATAATACAAATGTATTTTATAAAGAAAGCAATTCTAAAACTGGCTTCTGAAATCTAAGGTGTTCCAGAATTATATTAATTCTGGGGAGACTTTACTAAACTCTTGAAAAGGTATATTCTTCCAAAATATTTCATTGTTTTATGACATGATTTTAGTAAACGCTGACTTTTTGCGTTGAGCATATTGATGTGGGTTAAATTATTACCTTTATTAGCAATTGTCGCGGGTTAAGCAAGATCTACCTGTGCCCGTGACAGGGGGGCAGCTGGCCTGCAGGGCCACTGGCCCCCCAAAAAAAGGGAAGGGGAAAAGGGAATGGGAAAAAGAAGACAGCGGCAGCGATCTAAGGAGGCACACTTATTTACTAAATGCTATATCAGAATACAGGATAATACAATATAATTGTAATTAAACAAAATAGGAGAGAGAGTGAGTGAGTCTCAAAAACCGAAAGGCCTACTGTAAGCTCTAGGCGAAATGGCTGGAATGCACCCCACGCTCCGAGGATCCGAGAGAGAGATTCCAGCCCGGGAGTGAGATTATATACTGTCCTTGTCCCGTGACTTATCTCCTAAGCCAGGGATTGTGGGATACGTAGTCTTCTTCTGTGAGCTGAACATTCGGTGAATTGTCCGTACTTTACATGATGTGATGATGTGGAATACTGATAGCAAAATTACAAAAATATTAAACCATGACAGCAATATAAATTGTGATACTTTCATAGCAATTCTTTTGGTCATTTTTACTTTTTCTAAACAGTCTGGAGAAATGTCCTTGCCGGGTACTCCACCCATTTAAATGTACATGGTACCATGTGTACATGGTAGAGTTCATGAGATTTTGTAACAGAAAAGGCTTTTACAAAATAATGAGGGGGATTACAGGGCCTTCTGTCTTATGCATACTAGAAAAGATGATAAGCAGTTAAAGAGGAAATTTTGCTCAGGTGGCAGACTGATGAAGACAGAGGTTTTCTGGAAATGTTCTTATTTCTGGATGGAGAGACAAAGTCTGACAGTGTATGGTTGATGAGATAGTGCATGACAGAGTAGTTCACATCCATTGGGCACTGTTAACAACTTCTGAAGCAGAGGGAATTTCTCCAGCAAGGGGAAGCCAAAAATAAGAGATTTATTACTTAGGTAAATTGAACTAAGTTCCATTGAAGTCATTTTAATATTTATTTATTGATCTTCTTAATGAGAGCTGTGGGAAACAGACAATAAAAGTGTAGCAGCAAGTCTGAGGATAATGTTCTAAGAATGAAGTCACTTAAGTTCCCAATCTTTACCCACTGGATGGGTAGTGGTACAATAAAGGCATACAGAAGGACTGAACTAAATTAGCACCTACAGGATGAAAAGATCTCACTTCAAACTCACTTCAAACTAAGACTCGTTTAGAAAATAGAAGACAGAAGGATGCAATAGTTGAAAAACGGTAAGGTTCAAAATTGAAATGATCCTGCTAGTTTGTGCCCATATTTTCTAAATGTGTTTTTAAGTTAAAGTACAGAGAATGAACTTGTGTGTAGCATAAGCATGTTTTGGAATCCTTTCAGGAATTAATACATTCAAATGCAGTGATAATCTTCAAACAGTATTCAACTGTTAATCCTGTTACATTAGTGATGTTCATAAATACAATAAAGGAAATATCAGTGTCATCTTGAAATTAAATGCTTTAATCAATTTTTAGTTTTGGAGAGAAGGAATTTCCATTTCTACTTCTCAATCTAAAATGATTTTCTGGTAAGCTGTTTGACTGTTAACATGATATGTATACATGTCTATAGAAAGCATTTTCCCTTCAAATATTTATCTCCTTAATTAGCTTATTACAATATCTTTAATATTTATCTCAAGATATCTGTGCAAAATGTAATGATAACAAGATGACTCCAACATAAAAATGAATGGATATTAATGATTCTTATATTGATGGTTAGTGAGTCACTTTTCGCTTGTTTTATCTGGTAATCTCCCTTCCCTTATGTTAGAAGAATTTATGCAGTATGCACCGAACTTCTCTCTTGTTAGTTACTGTCCTTCTAACATTAACGCTCATCTCACTTATTACAGTAATTCTGTTCCTTCAAGTGGTTTTCTCGGTATTTTAGAAAATTGCTGGCTAAGATTTTCGTCTGCTTCTTTTTACCAACAGAAATCATTTCTTTGAACATATTCATTTCAATGTTATTTGCTTCTAAATATATCTAATTCTGTAATTCTTGTGATTTTATATATATATATATATAGTTAAATCCAACACCAAATATTGGACAATTTTCCCTTTTTTTGGTAGATGATGATGGAAAAAAAAATAAAATTAATCAATATATATTATATTATAATATAATATACATAATATGTATAATATATATTATATTATAATATACATATAATATATTATATGTATATTAATTAACATATATATAATATCATCAGTTACTGTTTGAGAGTTGATTCATTTTAATTCTGTGATGAATGTGGTTTTTTTTTTTTTTGAACTTTTCCATCTGTGGAGTTGTCCTAAAGAATGTAATGTGGAAGTATCTCATCATTTACTTCAAAACAGTGGTTTTTTATACTTAACTATCAAATCCATGGTAAAGTGTCAAGTTGTAGGAAATGACAATTACTTCTCAACGCCTTTCCTAAATGATTCCCTTTGTTTTATTTGCTTTTGTTTTTTGCATTTAACACTAAGCTGATTTCAAAGAAATACTGCTAGTGTCTTCTAGATCCCTTTCCTTTTTTTAGCTCTTGATTGTGAGTTCGTGGTTATTTGGGCATCCTTTAGATTGACCTTCCCATCAGTACCTGAGTTTATCAATTCCAAAAGCTGCATGCTACAATGTTGTCCACTCACCTTGATTTCAGGCAATCTTCAGGAGTTATCCCATTACCAAGATCTCAGTGTCATTTGCAGATACAAACCACATAGCATACTGCCTTCCCAATGTCATTTGGAAGTCAGTGAATGAAACTGGTACCAATCCTTACCAAAATATTTCTATCATTTTTTGGAACTTTTCTGTGGAAACTTTATAGTACCTTTCTGAAAATCCGAAGAAGTTTTGCTCACTGTTTCCCCTTATCCACATCCCTGCCCATCGCTTCCTTGAACATTCAGCAGTTTTCTTAGCTAGGATTTTCCTCTAGAAAAGTTGGCTGACTCTTTGGAACAGACCTTGCTCAGTGATGATATTGTTCTCTAGAACAGACTTTTAAGAGCTTGCCAGGAATAGAAGTTGTGCTCAATGGTTTGTTATTGCTTAAATCACATTCCTGGAAAGAAATTATCTTCTTTAATCAGTGGAGGTCACGCTGACAATCTGTTGCAGCCAAGCTGCTACACATTTCTGCAGTGACACCACA
Source organism: Perdix hodgsoniae (assembly GCA_035772895.1). NCBI lineage: Eukaryota > Metazoa > Chordata > Aves > Galliformes > Phasianidae > Perdix > Perdix hodgsoniae. Next base: position 18,498,492 of record JAPSGF010000002.1, on the reverse strand, counting down.
GATCTTTGCCAGAAGTACCACATTTTCTGATTGATTTTCTTAACTGAGGACTATTCAGTCCAGGTGACTTATTGACATCTAATTTATTGATCTAAGTACAAAAATTAACAAGTTCCCTTTATTTTGTGAATGTGTGCATCTGTATATGCATATCTTAATAGGTTGTGCTTCAATTTTAGATGTATATATCCATGGTTCAGTATCAAATCTTTTACTTCACAATGGATAGTATATCTACTTCTTTCTTGTTATACTCCAAATCCGTGTAAGTGAATATCAATGAACACTATCAGTTTTAGAAAGTATAAGGAACTGACTGATTTTTTTAATTATTATTTTTAGTAGAAAGTGCCAAGAAACTTCACTATTTAGGTAAAAATTGAAATGCAGTGTTTAAATTTCAAAATATTTTCTCATAGTTTTTTAATGAGGAAAATTGCAGAGAACACGATTTATCCTCTTGACGAATAATTTGTTTTAATTCTATATTACATTTAAGTTTTAAAGCTTTTTAAAATTAAGAATTGATTAAATAATGGTAATTTTGAAATTAATTTAAGAAAAAATTAACTTGCTTAAACTTTGTATAGCTTTCAAAAGCACTCTGGGTTTGTGCTGTTCTTGGAGTTGTAAAAATTAGAGTTCTGTGTAACGGTTGAGACTGCTATTTTTTTTTTTGCCACTCCCCCCAAGCTTGCTGATCATACTAAGGGGAAAATAAGTATGCTAAAATGCTTATTTTACCTTTCTGTTTAAAGTTGCAGGTTGTATCAAAGATGAAGAGGGAAAGATGGCAAATTATTTTAGTTCCTTTTATAACAGTACCTACCATATAGCTTTCTAAAAACTTGAACATGTCTGAAATGTTAGCAGTATAAAAATGGAGCATAAATTAAAAGGTTGTTTTTACTGACGAGACAGGAGGTAATTTGGCAGTCAGATATAACACAACGCAATTATTCAAGCAAGCAAATACTAATATGACTAGAAAGAAATGCATTGCCTTTCATGTTTCTCTTTGAAGATTACTTCAGAAAACTTAGAATAAAGAAATGTTTGGTGTGCAGTAAGTACCACATGACAGAAGAATAGATAAAACACTTCTTATAAAAGTACTTTTGGAAATTCTGATGTTCCTAAATCAGGCCATTATGTGACATGCATCGCCATTCAGTTTTTCCTAATCAACTGTTAGATTTCATTTAAAACTGGAATTTCATTTAAGAATAATTGAATGTGGCACCAGCAGATCCATGTGGCTACAAGTAATGATGTATTCTTTTGTGGCTTCAGGAACTAAATCATACTTCACACACTGCCAAAAAAATGACTTTACAATACAGTTTAATTTGAAACAACTTTGAAATGTTTCTGCAAGAAGTATAAGGGGACCAGAGTTAATATTATACTGCAAAAGAGTTACGCTCTTAGCTCTCATAGCTCATCATTTCTTAATTTCTTTATTCTTGTTGTTAGAAGTAAATATAAGAATAAATCATCTTCAGAAAAAGTAATCTACAAATTGAAAAGATGAGTGTTAAAAAGGATATTAAAAAAAAAAAAAAGGGATTTTTACTTTAACACAAAAATTAATCTTAAAGCCTTAGAATCATAGAATTCTTTGTCCTGGACAGAGCCTAAAAGATCATCTAGTTCCATCCTCCATGCCATGGACTGGTTGCTACCCTCCAGAGCAGGCTGTTCAGGGCTTCATCCAACATTGACTTGAATGCTTTGAGGGATGGGATGTCCACAACTTCTCTGAGCAGCCTCTTCCAGTGCCACACTCTGCTCATAGTGAAGAATTTCTTCCTTACATCTAATTTAAACCTACACTCTTTTATTTAAAAGCCCTTATCTCCCCTATGCTCCCTGATAAAGCATTCCTCCCCATCTTTCCTGTAGGCCCCTTTTGGGTACTGGAAGGTAACATTTTACAGCAAATTTCTTCCACTAATGCCTCTGTGTGTAACCTATTACATAATCTTAATTGTTTACTTTCAAGCACAAATATTTCAAAGCCATATATCAGGATAGCTTCAGAATACTACAGTAAGACTGCACTGTATAGCATTACTTTTCTGAACAAATTTCTGTGTATTTAATATAGCATCTGTATTTTGCTGTTGTATTTTCAGTTATTTGTGGTGGGAAAAAATTTAAAATATGTGACACTCTCTTGTGTTGAAGACCTTAGGGAAGTCTGTACTGCTGTTGAAGGGTTTACTCCAAGAATGAAAAGCTTTCTGCAGAAGTAAGGAGTATAGGCTACCATTGCAAAGCCTCTTACAGGATTAGCATCAAATTTCTTCTCTTTTTTCCCCCACTGTTATCTTCACTTATTTCAGACAATGTAAAGCACTCTGCCACCTTGCCAGGAAGTGTTGGCAACAGCAGTTATGTAGAATAGAATATTGTGAGAACAAAAACATTTTTAATGAGCTGCTTTTAGAAACCTCTATGCTTTTGTCCTCATGTGGCTGGTGTTGTATGTTATATGTAAGAACAGATAATTGAAAATGAAAATAAATTATTGTGCTATTTCTTAAGTGACCAGTTTCTGTTCAGGGAAATTCTGATATAGTGCATATTTTAGAAATGGGCAATTAATTGTCTAACTTGTTTCATTATATGCACTATGGATGGCAGTTTCAAACGTAGTCCTTAATAAAATTCCACTGTTTCTTCAATTTAACTTAGCTTAACAGAAATTTTAGTAGGTTTCATTTACTCATTGGAAATTTTCTGTCCAAATGACAAAGGCAATGAGAACAATATGATGAAGAAGGGATGGGAGTGGGCATGTGTTGTTTTAGAATTTAAGTAACTTTCTTCCCTCTTGCCAGTAATATGTACTGACACTAATCTTGCGCTTGCCTAACTTACATCTTTCAGATCCAGAGATATTTAGAAAATGTTTGTTCCTACTATCAACTTTTGCATCAAGTTTAGGTAGAAAGTTGATAGGAAGACTTCTAAAGTTTCTACTAGTAACTCTAAGCTATACTTTCAGATAACACTTTTTCTGTTTTATTTTGAGATATGTATTAAAAGAAAAAATGTTTTAATTGCAATACTATTATGGTGTTATTCAATTTTAAAGCAAAGCAATTACTCTGTAAAAATATTGGTATTTGTTTTCAAACTACAGGTCATTAGTTTTAAGTTCAGAAGCGATATATAAAATACAGTTCTTAGAATGGAGACTTATCCACAATAATACTATCATAGTCAGCTTTTTGAGATATCCCCAAGTGCTTTCATGAGTTGTGATTGTCCATAGTTCAAGCTGGATTGTATAGAAGACAACAGAACACCGCAGAGGAAAGAGTGCAGTACTAACTTCACCACTTGAGCCTACCATAAACACTCAGTCAGACTGTAGTCTGTGTTTATTGCAGGTTATATGCACTTTGTGCTATTTAGTGAATAAAACATGGTGATTTCTGATAATATATAGATTGCACTGAAGGAAATACCTTCTATTTATTTCAGTGAAAACTACAACAGATAAAGAGAATACATTCCCAGCTACAAAACACTCTGTCCATGTACTCACTACGATTATCCATGCATATTCACCAGCAATGACCAAGAGTCTGCATGCTGTGCTCATAAAAAATCTGAAGCGCCATCTAGAACATGGCTTGTATTTCAGCAGCGGTGACAGCAACATGAAAGACACCACTGCACTCGCATCCACTGTTTGTTCTCCGTACTCATTCAGCTAGCATCAGTGCATATCAGTGGGTGTCATCTTTTTCTCATAGGCAAATTCATTGACATATCTTTATCCAAATTTCCATGTCAGACACCGTTTAATTGAACTGCCTCAAGCAGCTATCTATGATATTGCAACACAAGCTACTGGTATTATCTTGAATCAAAAGGTAAAAGCTAGAAATAATTTGTAGAAAGTAATCAGAATCAGAAATATAATATGGGGAATTTTTTTTAGTATGCAAAATTGAATTTTGACTATAAGTTTTTTTCACTACAAGAGGAAATATTCTGAACATTTTTTATTTGGAGATTTGGTTCCTTGATGAAAACATAGATGAAGTATAGGAAGTTGATCAAGTTGGAGGTTCTTTTCTTTTCCCACCATACTTCCATCATCTTGTTTTTGCTGCACTAAAAATGTTAATTCCTATTGAGATGCTGTTGAGAATGTTCATGATTGACTCTAAGTTACTGTCAAACTTTAACTAGCTACATAAACTTTGAAGAGTAATGTTAAATTGTTGTTATCTGAAGAAAACTGGTAAAGCTTTTGTTTATTGGTAAGAGAAGTATAATAAAGTGATAAACTGTTGAAGAATTATCTTGCTTTTTATTTGGTATTTTGTTGTGTTGCTGCCAATTTTAGCTGCCTCTAGAAGTTTCATGAATGTTCTATATCATACTCAGTAAGAGATGTTTTTTACTTTGAAAGCCACAGCTCATTCCTAGGTTATAAGGTTTTTTTCTGTTGATGCCCTAGCTGGTTCCTCAGAATACAGAGAACTTGCTTAATCTTGTTAGTTTTAACAGTGAATAATTGGCTTCTCTCCCAGTTTGTTTAATGTAAAATTAGTTGCCTTTTTTTTTAATCTTTGGTTGTCTCTTCTCCTTTTTAGTACTTTTCTTCTTTCTTTACAATCTTCTCTTGTATAATTACATTGGTTGGAACATGTGAGTATTCCTCACTGCTTGTTCAGTTTTGCCCTTGTCCATGGACATCTAATTACTTACAAATTCCAGTATGAATCATTTGTGGGGCTAGAACAGACTGCTTGAGGACATCTGCATGTTCTCCTGTCTTTTTATAGATGTTAGCTATTTTTCAAACTAGTATCTTCAAAATTTTAATTTTTTTTCTGCTTTCTAAACTGTTAGGAGTTCCTGACTTTTTGCTGTGACTAATTTCCTTTAAATATTCTGTTCTTGTGAACTTACTGACTAATGACATCTGAGTACTTCAGCTAATCAGTGTTTCATCTTTGTCAGTTTTCCGTTTTGCTGACCCTACCTTCTTGCAGTGTACAGCTGCACATTGGCTATTCATAAAGCTGGTTCAATGTAGTTCCAGAGGTTTCCTCCCTTCTTACAGCTGTGTTTGCTAGTGACCTGATAGAGTAGTTGCTGGGTTCTGCTTCAGTATCTACTCAGTTTTTAGAAAAGAAAAAGAACTTCTTTTGTTTCATTACAGTCAGTCTTTATCAAGCTATGCTGAGTTGTAGTCTTTTCATGCTGGGGAGAACATACTCTGTGTGGTATGAGTCCCATTTTATCTTCGTTTAGTTTCAGGAAAGTAAGTAAAAATCTCTACCTGTGTTACTGTTTCAGAAAACTGCCTGCCTCTCTGTCTTTTAACATTGCCACGTGCATTTTTATGTTTCATATTCCGGTAGTGTCTCTAGTGTCCTAGTATTTCGGAACTACATGGTCTTACGCTTCTCTGAGAGCAGCAATAGCATCGAATGCAAATGAAAGTGTTTCATGTTTCTGGAGCAAGACTTACCCCATAGAATTATGTTCCCTGGAATCTTCCCATGCGTCGAGTCGAGCATGAAGTGGATGTGTGTGGAAGGTTTTGTCCAGTGTCGTGTTTTTATCATACCAATAAATCATCAGTTTTCCTTATTCTGTACTCTTCATCTATATTTAACATGCTTCTTTTTACTGCCTTCTCCCCTCACTTTCTGCTTACACTTGTTTCTTTCAGTGGCCTTTATAGAGTTAAGAATCTCTAATTTGCCTTGACTTCTCTGCTGCCTCTCAGTTCTTATCTAGATATTTGCTTTACACCTTCAATTTTGCCCACACAGTTCTTGTTGGAAAATATGGAATTAAGTCAGTGAATTTAATTGGCTAATAATTCATCTCCAGAAGGCAACTGTTTCTTGTTCAGAACACTTTAGGGGCATAGTTGATTAAGTTTGGATAGCCAAGGGAAGGAAAAAGGTCAGAGATGCCGAATGTCAAGAATGGTGTAAAACTGAATGTAATGTGAACTTTTGGCCTTGTTCCCTTTTGCTCATCTCTTCATAGTATTTCTTTTTTTTTAAGTATATCAAAATTTATGGATGTGTAAACTATATTTTATGCTGTTTTGAACAATATAAACTTAAATTGTGATATATTGTGTATGAGCCATATTCATACATGGATATTGTTACTGACTTAATTGAAAGTACCATCTACTTCATTAATCTGTCGTCTTTGCTTCATGTCGAGCAAAGACTACAAGAATAAGGAAAATATGTTGGATATTGGTCTTAATTGTTTTTCTGAGAAATTCAGTATAGCATTTACTATTTAGAAATGTTTCAAATCAGAGTAGTGGGGAAAGTATGATACTGTTCATTTCAGATTATTTATTCTTTCTTACATCCTGTGAATTTCATTGAGCAATGAATATTACAAATACATGTGTTAAATACAGAACATCCATAAATGTTCCTACCAAATGATAGTGGTAATAGAGCCAGCTCATTTGCATCCATTTTTGTGAAGTGACGATTTTATTGGAGGACAATACTCAAGATGGAAACTGTTATTGTCCTTATATAGACAATTATTCGAATAAACTGTTTAGTGAGGACCGACATTGTGGGGAGAAAATTGCATACCTCAGCTGCTGTTCTGTCTGTGGCTGTAATGAAGTCTCTGTGGTAATCTAATTCCATTGACTTAACAAAAAAATAAAAAGGTATTTTAATTGACAACATAAAGCAAAGCAAATTGTCACTATAGACATGCTGGATAAAGCCTTGTTGATGCTGATGTCATTTTTTTTTTTTTTTCTGGCCAAGAAGACAAATTGTGAATTATTAAGCTTTAAAAGTAATCAGCTGAATTTATATATAGATTTATGGTGAAGATCTGTTTTATCTGAATGTTTATTCCTTTAGATTTTTTTATCGAGAGCTAAGGGATTTCCCGTTATTTTGCTTAAAGGAGCGTGATTTGAGAGTTTTCACTGGAAGCCTAACCCCATTGTTGAATGTGCCTGGACCAAAAATTTATGGTTGAACAAATAAGCATCAAACTCAAAGTACAATCTTTTTGTCCCTTGGATTTGGCATCATTTTCTTGTAGAACTAATCAGGACATACAATGCAGTTAATCTGGAAGTAAACTTTTTCTGATGGAAACTGAAGATTGGGTGAAACCTCTCGTGTATCATCTTTCACTGTAATGCAGTATTGATACGGATGTGGAATTGACTCAGTCAATATTAAATATGAAACAAAATATTTCCAAAACAAAAAAACTTTCAGTAGTTAATAATGCTGAACTGGAGGATGTATGTAATGTAAAGACTTTCCCCTCAGTGATGAGTACATGAAGAGAATCATTGCAAGACTAAGGTGTTTTTTAAAGAGGTGGTGTATATCTGCATCTCAAGTGGGATTATTATTGAATAGAAGATAGAATGTGAGCCGGCAGTGTGTCACTGTCTCGAAGAAGGCTAATGGTATTCTGGACTGTATCAGGCAAAGTATTGGCAGTTGAGAGAGGTGATCCTTCCCCTGAGGGAAGTCTCAGTTGCATGAGACTACTCCTGGAGTGCTGGGTCATCTACTTTAGGGCTTCTTAGTACAGGGTTGACCTGGAATTACTGGACAGACATCAATAAAGAGCCATGAAGGGGATGATAGGCATGGAGCATCTCTCCTATGAGGAATGACTCAGAGAGCTGAGATGGTTTATCTTGGAATAGAGAAGGCTTGAGGAGGAGCCTATCCGTTTATGTGAATACCTGGACAACAACTGCAAAGAAGACCAAATGAAGACCACTCTTTTCTGTGGTGCCCAATGAGCAAACAAGGTGCAATGGGCACAAACTGAAACATGGAAGGTTCCCTTTGAACAACAGGAAATATCTTTTGAATTTGGTAACTGACCAATGGAATAGGTTACCCAGGTATGTTATAACATTCATCTTTTGGGTAATTTTAAGGTTTTTGGACATGATGGATGTACCTCCAGATGGACCATTCTAACTTCAACCATTCTGTTGTTCTGGGATGTACTCTATTGTCGTTTTCAGGAAGATCACACTCTAAATGCTTCAGAGTTGTAAAAGTTGTTTGTAATTGATCCTGATGAACAAGAACAAAGAAATACAAATCAAAAGAAACAGTAATGCTGATAAATATAAAATTGTCTTTCAGGATAACAAGGATTTACAATATTATATTTTGTTAGTGATGTGTACAAAACTGATGTGATTGTTATCATATGGAGCCAATCATTTGTGTCCCAGATGGACCATTTATATCTGGATCCAGTTGCTGACATACTTTTGGGTGTCTTTAGGATCTCCTGAATCTTTTCAGAGGAAGTTGCTCTCTCCTTCCAATATTTAGCTCCCTAGGAGTGCAGCTGTACTGCCTTGTCAGTCTATTCACAGTTTTTAGTATGATCCCCACTAAGCACAATGATTATCATCCTATTCTGTTGTGGATTTCTTTTAAGATATCAATTTTAGCATGCCAAAGTCTTGTAGAAGAAATGTATTAGCTGCTTCAACATGTTCTGAAATTTACAGCAAGAGCTGTCTATATAGATCTTGGAGATTTAGAAAGCTTTACAAGGAAATCCATTCTACTGTTTGTAATGACTTTTCCAAAAATTCAAGCTGCTTTCTTATTTTTTATAATTATTTACTGTTTTAATATGTCTTACTGCTTACATCCGACTTTCAATTTTAGTATTAGAGTTGGGTGTACTTGTACTAAGTATTTGTGTATATACTGTTTAATAAATGCCACAATACATTCTTCACTATATATGGTCAACTTCCAGATGAAATCTGTAAAGGAAATGAAGAAATACTTCAATTGTAAATCTTAGATAGTGAAAACAATGAATGACAGGCTGTAGTGTAACAAAAAAGGAGAGTTGGACACATCATGAATTGGTGCTCACAAGCTATGTCACTGTCAGGGTGAGTGGGAGGAGCCAGCTGTTTCTGATAAATTTGTCTATATAATGTCCTGAGTTGTGGCTGATTAAGCAATCTACTTTTGGTGTCTTTTCCTCTCTCAACTCTGATGTGTAGGTTTTCCCTGCTAACTCTATGCTATAATTTGTTTTCCATCTCTTTATTTGTACAAGTTATCTGATTGCTAATACATTCCTTACAACAGCATAACATGACTTGATCTAGTCAGTCGTACTATACTCGTATATTTTAGAGTTTCTGTAAAGACTTTTCATCATGTCCATGAATTAAGAAAATAATGCAGAGAATTAATCAGTGCAGTTACTTCAAACCAGTCATGTGACTGGCTACAGTTACGGTATTTGATGGAACAAAATTCATACTGGATTTTAACTTTTTTACTTCATGGTATGAGTTGCCAACAGTTTCGGGTTTGTATATATCAAATCAGATATTTAAGTTTTTTTAATGTAGCTAAGTAATTGGTGTGATATTTTTTGAGATACGAAAACTGTAGTTTTAATAAACATTTCAATTTATAATAAAGTACTAAATAATTCCTAGAGATGCACTTCTTGATATGCTTGTGCTGGTAATTCCTGTTTAAAAATATCATAATTTGATTTCTCAAAAGAATAAAAATGTAAGAGATGTCATGCTTTATTTTTGTTTCAAATGTAAATATAGCAAATAAAACATGTTGGAATTCCTAATGTTGAATGTTCTAAAAATGTTGTTAGCTCTATAGAAAGGATGAAGGAAATGAAAAGGAATGGAAAGGGGAAAGGAAGAGGGAATAATTTTATCAGTCATCCAACATATTTGTCAGTGTCTGGTGACATTTCATCTCCTGTTTTATTGGGAGCTTATTAAATGGATAAATTCCACTGCTTTCAATAAAAGCAGTTTTCACTGAAAATTTTAAATTAGTTCTGATCATTTTACTGATGTTTCAAACATTCAGTATCATTGTTAATTCAGTTCTACACCCTTGGGAATGCAGACAGGATTTTAAAATCTTCTTAGCCTGCTACTCAATAATTCTTTGCTCAAAGTTAGGAGTATAAGGTCTTGTTTAATAAGAAAGACTGCCAAGTGAATTCTATTAACTGACACTAGCAGAAAATCCAGGTCAGATTAGAGAACTTTCTGTCTCTTAAGCAATCCAAATTACAGCATTTGCTATGGGGTTTGTTGAGATGTTCAACTTAGGCATCTCAGAAAACTAAAAGGAAATAGAGCACATGAACTAGAAGAATTAACTTTAGACCAGCTCTGTTTGCAGTGCCCTCAAATTTGTATTTCTTCAACATTAAAAACAACAAAACAAAATACAGAAAGCAATGCCAAATTGAATGGTAGTGGAGCGAGTCTTTCAGGTTTTTTTACAGATTTAACTTGTCCATAGGAAGTCTCCCTCCTGAGCTTGTACTTACATGTGCAATAATGCTGACAGTATCTCGTTAGTAAATAGCTTTACCTGCTTGAAAAACTAATTTGAAATAGGAATCCCAGAGTATGAAAGAAGAATGCTTGTTTCAGTTCTGAGAAACGTTATCATCCTTGCAAATAATTTATTAACAACATTTTCTTTCCACCTACCTTCCCCCATTCTCACAAAGACATCAGTCTTTTTTTAGATTGCCTGATTTACAAACAGGCACAAGTCATATGAAGATTTGTAAATGCTCTCTAATATCCTCTGCTGTTTCTGTTAAGTGACTGTTTGGTGCCCCATCTCTACAGTTTAAGATTATTCTATCCAAATGTGTCTTTTACTCTTCCTCCTCTGTATGAGCAAAATGCCAAACAGCTTTCAACATGTTTATATTCCTCAGTGACTTTTTCAAAAATTGAGGATGAACGGAATCCATGGTGGTTTAGCGTATGTGTTGAGCTGATTTGAGAGCTGGAAGTCATTCTCTAGATACAGTTTATTTGCTCCTTATCTTCTCTGTGTATTTTGCTGGTTTTTTTTTTTTTTTACTTTGAAAGATTGCCTCTGTAAGGTATAATGACAAAATAACTTTCCCAAAAAGTAAAATAAAGTCTGAAAATGTAAAATACATCTTCTATGTTCGCTAATTATTTCCATCTAAGGTATCTATTCCAGTAGCACATGGTGGCCCCAAAATGTCAATAGCCAAGATCTTCTGCATGACTGTAATCTAGATTTCATATCATATGATCAAGCAGTTTTATTGTTTATGATACTGAAAAAGATCAAAATACATAGGAGTAGCTGAAGGCGATAATTAAAAATTGCTAAATATTCAGCTGTGATGTGATTAAGTAGTTTACAGAGCTGTCATCATTTCTTTTGCATTGTTTATGATACTTATTCAGGGCAGTTTAAGAATTTATTTAATTTGTTTGTACTTTCTGAAATATGTATCTCATGTATATTAAGTTGAATTTGAGTTTTTACTAGTTTTGATACCACTGCAATTATTTTTTTATTTTTTTATTACGTGCATCTTGACTGCTCGAGCAGTATGTACACCTTCAATTTACAAGCTTAAGATAGTAAAAGTTGAGGGAGGACTTAAAATTATTTTTGTTTGTTTTGAGACCCTCTTGTGTCAATTAATATTGTCAGTGATCATTTCATATTTTACTATATTTTACCTTTATAAAAATCATTAAATACATGTGAATATATCTATATATAAATTATAAATGTAATGCATCTATCAGAATACTAGGCTGTCTTTTTTTGTGTGAACAGTTTTTGATATTGTCATACTGTACAGTTTAATGAGGTTCATGCAGTTCATGTTTTAAAAGTATTGAAGTAATTTATTTGCTCTTCTAGTGTTTTGGAAATTCAGTAGAACACACTTGATGATTAGAAAGAAAAAAGGTTAAAGTGCAATGTGGTTTCTTGTTAAATGCTTTAAACATTTTTGTTGTGAAGAAGATTTAGTGTTAAGATTTAAGTTGTTTGCAAGCAGTTGTTGTTTTGGTAGAAGACTTTAGGCTCACAAAAATAAATAAATAAAATAAAATCAAAGCCAGAAGTTGTTGGTATCTATATCTTACCTTAAAAGAAAATTAAAGCTTGGAATGGTTTTCTTGTTGCTCCTTTTGTAAAATATGGTATATACAATGGCATTTTAAAAAAACATGTATAACATACGTAAGTATATGTGACAGTATAAATTACTACATTTATTTATTGATTACTATAAAAGAGTGATAATTTATAATAACCATTTCTGGAAATAGAATTTTCTTCTATTTGTACATGAGTGTCCATTGATTTATTTCTACGCAACAATTTTTTTTCTGAATCACCTCACAAAGAACATTAAAATGGTCTTTAGAAGTAGATTATAAGGCTTGAAATACTTCAGGTTTTTTTTTTACAGTTTTGGGGCATAAGTAGTGAAAAGCACCAGATTCTTACTGAATACTTAGTTAATATTTATATGGCTTATTTCAAATTAATCCATCCCTTCTATGCCCATAGAAATTGATTGCTGTATGTTCTCGGATAATTTTCTTGTAATAAAATCTGTAAAATACAGAGCTCTCATTGTTACTTATATCTTTTTTTATCTTTTTTCTGTTTTTTTTTTTTTTTTTTTCAGATGACACGAGAGCAGTATATTTTAGCAACACAACAGAACAGCCTTTCAAGGACTGAAAATCCTCAATTTTACCCAGTAGGGATTTATGGATGGCGAAAGAGGTGCTTATACTTCTTTGTACTTCTGCTGTTGGTTACCATGATTGTTAACTTAGCAATGACAATATGGATTTTGAAGGTCATGAATTTCACAGTGGTAAGTATCACAGTGACTTTATGTATCTTCTATTCTTCTAGTAATAAATTATTCTTATGGTAATAAATTGTAGTTTCAATTATCTTGTATTATGCACAAATCCTGAATTTTTGGATTAGAAATGGCACATACTACTTATGTTTATACTTTTTCTATATATTCTGATATAAGTGCAACTTTGCCCTATTTTAGACACTGGAACAGGTTGCTCAGAGAAGCTGTGGATGTTCTGTCCCTGAAGGTATTTTAGGCCAAGTTAAATGGGGTCCTGAGCAGCTTCATCTAGTGGGTGACAACCCTGCCCATGGCAGGGAGGTTGGAACTAAATTATCTTAAAAAAGTTCCTTATAACCCAAGCTATGCTATGCGTCTTAGATACTCAGATTCTATGATACGTTAACTATAGCTTCAGAAAATATACCTGGATATTACATTTTGCCATGAAAAATGTATATTGGCTGATCTAATTGTCTATTGGTCTCTTGCCGACACAGAGAGTGATCAGTAGGTGTTTGTTCAGTCTGTCCTGTATGATATATTTTTCCTGAAGAGGAAAATTAGTTAGTTGAGTTCAGCTTGGGAGCATGCTTTCAGTTTAAGTCATTACTATTTTTTGAACTTACTGGTCTTTTGAACTCTGTTCACCTAGAATACAGAAAACCAGTTTTGATGTTGGCTATATCAGGTTGGTGGGTATAAAAATCCAAGGTTTTCATGAGATGTTCTCTATCTGGAAGCTATTACAACAATGAAATTTTATAGTGTCTACACTTCAAATTTGTATCTATCTGATGAAATGTGAGTGTTAGCTGAGACTGTTATCTGCCCAGCTGTTCCCAAAGCTTTACTCACGTAAAGGTGGTAGGAATGTTCACTAACTAACTGCTGCAGTCTCTTTTGGTATGTCAGAAGATTAAAATGGCTGTTATGCTATAATCAGTGTAGTTTTTCTCTCTCAATTTTAACCTTCAGAAGCAACCTTTTGCTTTAGCCAGTGGTATTTTTAATGACTAGGGTCACACTGCATTTCAGTTGTCTGTTGGTTTCCAGGAAATAAAAAAAAACAGCCAAAAACCGGACTTAAATACATCTGTTCTACACCTGATAATGCTGTGTAATTCAAAGGATTACATGAGATCATTGCCTGGTACTATACAAATACATTGTTACTTTTGAATTTCCAACCATGGATAAGTACACTGTATTCATATTTTGATAACTATATTACTTCAATATTCATGAACTGAAGAACTTGATAAAAGTTTTTGTTTATTTCTTCTAGCATAATATGCTTGCAAAACATGATATTTGCATATGCTTTTGCATTAGAAGCATGATTAGGTTGACTTCACTTCAGCAAAACAGTCTGATATTTATCAAGTGGAGAATTAACCATAGAAAGTAAAAAATGGTAAGAATGCGGCATTTTTCTTTGTGCAGAAGATAACTTTTTGATAAAACATTCCGAGCTGTTTCTATACCTGAGAAATCTTTGACCTTTCACACTACAAAGACTAGCTGCTGACTTTCTATTTTTAACTGTTCAGCTGAAGCTACTGGCCAGTTGGCGCAATTTAAGCCATTCTGAGTTCAATTTGTAGATTTTTCAACAGAAGAGTCTTATGAATACACCAACGTTGCTTCTAAAAGTTATTTTAAATTACACTTCAAAAGAGGAAATTCCAAGAATCCTCTTCTTCTGTTAAGTGATATTGTGAAGTGACTTGAGGCAACTAGCATTGTAACTTGAGTCCTCTTTTTGACTGTGGAAGATACTTAATACCAGTGCATTTATATGTTTTCAGGTACACACAAAATTTTCATTTGATAATGGTGTTTACTTGATATTACATTATTTCACTGCATATTACATTACATTGATGTTGGGTTTTGTTGAATTTGAAAAAAGTGTAATTAGTAGGAATCCCTGCTGTGTTGGTCTGTGACTCCGATATATATGTTAAAAAATACTAGCAAAAAATTGTTTACGGATGTTGGTTATTTAACTAGTTTTTTGTCTTCATGTTCTGCATTCCTGTTAGAAATAGATGTATGAAAAGATTTGTTTCTTGTGTTACGCATCTAAGAATGCTGTTGTACTGTTCAGGTGTTTTCTATTGTTGTAGTTACTTGCAGTGTTGTAGTCAATTTTGTCTCGTCTCATGTCATGCGATTTCTTCATAGATACATGATAAACAACCCTCTTTCCTATTGTATGGAGTGAATTATTTTTACAACCAGGAATGATTAAACTCATTATTTAGTTTGAAACAGAAATTATTTCTTATATAAACTTTGAAATTCTATTCATCTTAAAACATGACCAGAGCATGAGCAGCTTTGGATTTCCTGGCTAGAATTCATGTCAGGCTCTCAGTTGTACATACTCTGCTTGTTGATTGCCTAGATCTGGCTCTGTATTTTGGCAATAGCTAGGTTGCATGATGCGTGGTTGCTTGCCCTAAGATACACATGCCAATCAAGCCTTCCTTTTTATATGGTTGCACGTGTAACACTGCAGATACATGCAACTATTAAATAATCTCTGCATCATTATAGTTAGCCTCTATATTTCTATATTATATTTATATATCTGTATTTCTATATTATATTTATAATACCATCAGACAAGTTCATTTTCTTGGTTTTTAGTTGCTGTGGAAAAGTAAGGAAATCTATGAAATATTTGACTTTCAATGTTGGGGCTTATAAACATACAGTTTGCTCATGACAGTTTAGCACACTTCTAAATAGAAATAATAAGCTTTTTACTATGTCTTAGCTAATTTTTGTTGAGACATCTCATTTATAGCAGATTAGCATTTGACATGTAAGAAGTAGATAGATAATAATTGTACTTTTCTTGATAATAATTTAGTTGTTTGGCAAACAGACATCTTTAATTTACAAAGGCAGCAGTTGGTTTTTAGGTTTTGAATAAGTAGTCTTATGATATGATAGTATTGGCTGCTGCATTAAGTATGTTGTCACATCTGCACATTTCATTTATGTCAGTGGCAATCATGTATTGTTATTTGTGTAAAAAGTTCTCATTTTCAAAGGAGCAAATCATGGTTGAAAACTGTTACTCTACATTCTTCAAACTTTTAGGTTTCAAGAACCTGATGTCGCATCTGGGGATGCAGGTCAGCTTTTGTTTCCCTTATTTACAGTGCAGAGCATGCAATAAAATCATTAATATCATTAATTATTAATGATGAAGAGACTTAGTCAAGATATCAGAGACCAAATTCAAATTCATACAGTCTCACAAATAGATCATATATAGGTCATGTTATAGGTAAGTTGCCCAAACTCTTGGTTGGATTTCTGATATTTTATTTAATAGATGTATGAGCTCTGTTTTATTATCTTTTCATCCAAAATTTTAGACATCATCCCTGATAAATTTTATTGAAAATTTCTATAAAATATCTGTATATTCTTTTAAGGATATTTTCTGCTTGGATTTATAATTGCTTTGAAGAAAGTTCAGAAAATTAAAAGCTAGGAAAAATGTGCTCATACCAGTGTACACACAGATTCTTATTTACATAATTGGCTATTATGTGTAGTGTAATAGTGTAATAATAGTGTACTATTTCTAATTTCACTTTTAACTTCTGTGTGATAGCACAGCTTTATGGAAACGGTGGCTTTTAGGGTAAAACTTGTTTTCTTTCATTTGAAATGAAAAAGGATGTGAATGATTTACTTTTCTCCTGTTTTGAGTGTGTCACATAGTTGCTGTTCAAACTACAATAATGAATTTAAGTATTTAAACTACCATTAAATATTTTTACCTCCTTTTCTAGATCTTACAGAGAAAAATACGAATTCCATTCTAACCTATCAGTTCTAGTATAGCGTAGGTTTAATTTGCTGTACAGAAACTAATGTGCAGAATCCTAAATAATTTTTGTAAATGTTTTCTGTTACCTCCTTGCATTTTTTTTCATGAAAGGGAAGACATCAGATCTTTGAAACCACAGTGTAAAGGCAGATGGCTAATCTGAAATCAAATATACTTCTATTATTTTTAATGTACATGCATGACAACAGGTTCCACAAATAGCCAAATATCAAATGTATTGGTTAGATATTTTACAGTACAAAGCATCTTATGCAAACACTTCTTCCTTTAAAAGTTAGAAGGATATTGCCTAAATAAAAAAATATTCAACAACACTTCTTAGCAACTGTGAATTGTTTTCATTTTACTTGCAGGTTACAGAGGTTTTGTTTATTTGGTGTATGGTTGCAGCTTTTAAATTTTTTGTTTCTGAGATATACAATACAGTTTTTGTTGTTACAAACTATCTCTGAATACAAAAATGCATATTTTTCATTTTTATATTTATTTAGTTACGCAGATTTACTTGCAGAATATTAGTAAAATTCCGTACAGATAAATGGGACTAAATACTTTGCACTCTACTTTATGCTGTAAAAATTGGATTTTTTTTTAAACAATTTTAACATGGCTGTATTTACAGCTTTGGAAAGTCATGCTGTAGTATCTAAAACTTGAATGCTTGGGGAAAATCACCTATAGATGATGTCTATTTTGCAAATAAGAACAAAAGCTATTTGCTTTTAAAAGGTCACTGTTTTTTCATTTGTCATTGCTTCAGATTTGTTTCATGAAGCAATAGAATTTCTGAATTGCACAAGACTTTTATCATAGTTGAGCCATCCAGTATGTCAAAGAATAGTGAAATAGTCTTATGTTTCAAAAAAAAAAAAAATTGAGTTGGCTTCGATATTCTGAAATCATTTAAAGTAACATTCATGCAACTTCTTTTGACAGTTTCAATATTTGGAGTGAATGCTTAGTGTTACTTTAGAGACTATAAAATAGGGCAACATCGACTTTAAGCTTTGTGATAGGTCAAATGAGAATGAATATTTTATTTATCATATTTATATTCATTTATTTATATTGATATTCAGATGGTGAAGGTTTACCTTCTATTAAATAATAATAATGCATTTTAGCTGAGCATAGAGTGTGTAGTAGACAGCAATTCACTGAATAAATAGGTCAACAAGTATATCAGGAAACTTTACCAAATATTTTCTTTCATGAAAATGGAATTAACTTCATTTCCATTACTGGCTTTTATTAGTGTTTCATGTGAAATGGTATGACGTAAGCGTCTATCTTTTCAAGAAAAGATAATTTTGGATTCTTAAGTTTATCAAAGAAAGCAGACTTAGATCAGCACAATTTTATTGCTTGAATAGCAGATAATTTGTAGAGGACTATTGATGTGAATTCATTTTTAACTGGAAGGAAAAGAAGAAACATTAATTTTGTATATTAGAGTTCAGAAACATGAATAACACAAACTTAGTAGATAAAAAGAAAAAAAGCCTAATGAATCAGTAGTTGTCTTTGTTACAGATAGGGCAAATAAAGCAGTCTAAATTAATTTTATAGTTCTGAGAAAGCAGTAATGCTTTGTTATTTAGCAGTAATTAGAAAGATATCAAATCACTTGTGCAAGCTTTAGTTACTTAAAGACAGCAACAATCTGTATGAATAATGAAATGTCATAGTATCCTCTTTCCCTTCTATTTTTATGGTTCATATTGTTATGCAGTAGAGTCATAAATTACAGTCTGTGACTATAATCCTATATTCATTTATACACAACTTCTATCCTAAAATCAATAGAAATCCACGTAAAGGAGCAGCCTGGCTCATGTCACTGTGATCAAAATTAGACCTAGCACATATGCAAGTTATAATAAGAAATAGGAAGATGAGAAAGAATAGGATATACATATGATATGTATCTTTTGTGTCAGAGTATTTTCTTATTAGTCAGAATATTGAATGCGAAGTTTGAGTCTCAGATAGATTTAATTGAAGAAATTAAATGTTTTAAGCAGAATTCATGCAAAAGTACCAACTTTGTATCAGAACTGTGAATAGTGTATTTGTGTGGTCTTCAAGGGACCAGCAGAAAAACTGTCTCTGAGAGCCAATCCTAGAAGAAATATATTCTTATCAATTATGGTTACCTTCCATGCCTCTAGCAGATAAATTTTAACATACTAGTAATGAATAATTTGTGGGAGGTTTTATAATCCTTCCATAGAAGTTTGCGTGCATGCATTAGCAGGGAAACTTCAAGTATTCAGAGCGTTCATTTTTATATGATTTATGGGTTTAAATATCTGTTGAAATATTTAAGTATGCTAGATGTGCATGAAATATCTAGCAACCTTTCATTAGTTGATCCTTTATTACTTTGCCCAATTAATGAATGGCTGTAAATTTTATATTAATTTAGAAATGCATTAGGGCTCTGTTATGATCTTTCAGAATGTGATGGTGACAAAGTAAAAACAATTGCTAGATGCTTGAATGATTTTAGAAATATTTATTACTCATAATAAAACTGTCTCTCACCTTTACTACACCTTTTTACTGTAAAAATTACAGTATAAAAAAACAAAAAAACAAAAAAACAAGTCTTCAACAGGGACCAGATTCAGTCTCAGCAATGTGGAACAAAAGAAGAGAGGGAATGCAATCTGAGTCTTGAAAATGGGCAGACTTAGAAGAAAATGGAGAAAAGGGAAAGAGAAAAAGAAAACTCTCTCTCCAATCTAAATGAAGTTGACAGTTTCTAGACCTTGAACTGAGGCTTGTCAGATGGATGTAGAATAATTGGTGAGATAAAACACAGGTTGATGGATTAGCACAGAATTACTGAAGCTGACTGTCCTATGTTTTCCTGAGAGACGTTTATGTGAATTTAAGAACAGAGGTTGATCGATATGAGACATCTGATTTTCTTATGCAAAATGACCCCTGGCATTCTACATGAGATCAAAGGATTTCTGAAGTTTATGTCAGCAAGAGCAGAAGACACATTAGTTGATAGCTCAAAGCTGGCGTGGGTCAGGCATTTCAGCATGTCTCAGGTCATCACAGGTTTGAAATAAATCTAAAGATCAGTAGAGAGCATCTGATCTGCTGAGTGATGTATAATTTTTCTGTTTTTTAGATATGTTTTATAATCTGTAGTAATTTATTGTTCCTTTTATTTGATTATTCAGGGTAGATGCTATTACTGCAACTTTTATCATGGATAATTCATTTAAACCAAACAAATTGTAATGAACGTTTTAGGAAGGGATATACTGAAATAAATTGGTAGAATTAATTATATTTTTTATTGCATAAGAAAAATAATGGTTCATCCAAGTGAAGATGCAATTTTCATTTGAAAAATGAATAATTGTTTTCTCTTTCCAAATGATTTACATACTGGTTTTTAACATTTAACTTTTTCAATACAATTATTCAACTAAACCTTGTGTGTTTTAGGATCTAGTAAGTATGAGGCATTTGACTGTAGCTACTTTATCATGTGTGCTTTTGCTACAGATATGGCGAAAGAGATTTAAGACAGTAGAGAATGGTTCAAAATCCCTGTTTGTTCCTTGACTACATATATATCACATTTTATGTAAGACAGAAATGCAACATTTTTTCTGACAACAGCCAATAGTGCATGTGTGAACATGGAAATAATGAAAAACAGGGTAATCCTATGGTAGTGTTTCCCTAGTGATCTTCATGTTACCAGTCAGTAAGTTCAGAAATTTTGAGGGAAAGGTAATCTTAGGAAGTCGTAGTTAGAGATGTGATTTAGAGATTGACCATATCCCACAGTGAAGTAAAAAGCAGAAAAATCTGGCTCTAGTCCCTTCCTTCATGAAATCTAACACTTTTGGATCTTGAATTGCCAGGAAAAGAAATATAACAGGAAATGGGAAAAATAGCATGCATAGAGAAATAAAACAAGTTAAACAGCCCCCTCTGTGTTCCTCCTTCAACCCCAGCTCCTCTCTAGAAAAGCCTTCAAGTCGATGTGAATACCAAAGTTTATGCTTCAGTGAAGGTTTTAGCTGACTTGTAAATGTGATGATGGCTTTCTTCTTTGAAAATACCATGCCTCATTTTGTAACGAGGTACAAGATTGTAAACATTATCATATCAAAATAAGAGTCTTCAAACTGAATGCAAATAATCAATGTTCAAATTCTACCCGCATTTATAAAATCACAAATTATGAGATTGAGGTTTTATTCACACACTTGGAAGGGTCAGTACTGAACTCCAATTCTGGAGTACTACTTCAATATTTTAAAAGAAAGATCCTGAAAAAATTGCCTAGGGTAGAGTGCTACATTACAGATTTGTAAAGTTAAATCTAAGATCTTCAGAGTATTTCTGATCATCATCAGCTACTCCTGCTAAGTAGCAAAGACTTGTTGATTTGGTCTACCTTGTTACATTAACATGGGCAGTATGATTATATTTGTTGGAGTACTCTGGGATAGCAGTTTTTCTTTCCAATAGAAATGGCATGAAACAGTGGTTTGTTTATAGTGCTTAAATCTTCTGCCATAATTTCTACAATTTTAAATTAAGACAGTAAACAACCATGCAATAAGCATATCACAGACAAAGTTATCAGATGAAAAAGAAAACAGGTAATTTAGATTTATTAATTTCCCATTATGGATGGGATAAAAAGCCAACAAAATTACAATAAAATATAGAACAAGTCAAGTAGCACAGAATGTAATCAAATATTAGCAGTTACAACAAATTCTATTAAAAGTTACCAGCAAAAAAAGAAACCAAAATAATGGAAATTAACGCTGGACAATTCTATACAGGACCTATTTATTAAAAAAAAAAAAATTAAAAAAAATCAGTATACTCTGTTTCCCTCTCTATGGGAAAAACTTGTGTATGCTGGTAGATGGTGATGAAATAAAAAAAGTCATTTGTGTTGTAGAATAACTGCTACAATCGCATTGATTTATTCATACAGTGCATTATGTTATTCAAGGACATACAGTATTTATTGTGCTATAAAGCATCACAGAAAAGAAACAGCGGGAGTTGCCAGTAAAACTGTGTTTGTTGCAGTGACGTTCCAGTTAATATTATGAGCTAGATGGAAAGGATCTCTTGGGATGCCAATCTTGTTAACCAGAGCAACAAACTTGGCTACAAGATGAGCCAGAAAGCAGGCTACCAGGAGAAGAGGAACTTTTGAGAAGCAAATGAGGTAGTAGTTGAATCTTAGGCCAGCAGCTTTTGATTTTATTTTTGTGTTCACATGTGAATCAGTTTGTAAGTAGACCAAAGCATTGTTTTTTATTCTGTGGGAAATATTTTGCTTGGGCTTTTGGCTTGAGCTAGTCATGTGTTAAGCAGAGAGAATCTGTGAAATAGAGCAAGTCCTTAATTTATAAAGTGACTGAAATATTTTGTGTTCTTATATATAGCGTGTGCTTGTTAAGTCCATATTTGCAATACTGATTCCTGTGGGGGGAAAGATTCTTATCATATATCATAGGGGATATATTTTTCTGTAAATGTGGAACTGAAAGTCCAGTTCAAAAGAATGGTCACAACAAGGGTTCTGTGTAAATAAAGGGATTGTATAAATATTTCAAGTAAAGGTTTCAGTGACAGCTCTTTAAAAGGTTTGAAATATCTTTTTAGAGAATCCTTTGATATGCTTAAAGATGGGGAAAACTCCAGTCACAGGTCATGCCTCACTTAACACCCAAGTCAATTATAAGCAAGACACAGGCTACAGGATACCAGAAATTAGTGGGATCTACTATTAAAAAAAAAAAGTCATGCCCAGGTTTGGATTCACTACGCATTTTTCCCACAAGAATATAAGAACTGAAATAATGTTGGTGAACTGCCTCAGAATCAGAAGTTTAGGCCAGAAAGGTGAGATGGCATCACAAGGTTTTGTGATTTGGCCAAAAAAGACATCTATGATAGTGGTGCTGGAATAACAAGAGGTGGTTATTTCTTGGATTGATTTCTTGAAAAGCAGATTGATAGAATTTTCAATATGGGTAGAGAATTCAGAGAATGATTTCTCAGATGAGGTTGTTTTTTTTTTTAACAATACATCATAAGCTGCTAGTTTTTATAGCTTCTCTGCCTTTTGCACTTATGATGTATTTTCTTAGGGATAGTAGATCTAAACATTTATGACTCTTGACTTGTTGGTCACATTCATTGAAAAGCTGCTACTCTATATACTATATTTGTCATGGAAGATTAATTAGTGGGTAGATTATGTTTTCAATTTAATTTCAGTAAAACTAAGGGCGATTATGAGAAATTGCAAATGAGTTAAACACACCAGAGATTGCAATATCACAACTGTAAGTACATTTTCACATGAATAACTGTAATAATAACAGTGACAGAAATCATGTTCTAATAGGTTTTTTATTATTTGAGACATAATCTGTAAAGCATACATTATAGGTGAGTCAATAAACACATTTGCAGAAAGTATTTTCAGAATAAGTAAAATGTACTAAGCAAAGAGAGAAAAGATTGGGTATTTTTGTTTTCTTTTGTTTTCTGTTTTCCAAATCTATAATGTATGATATTTCAAGACTTTTTCTCTAACATTGTTACAGATTAATGAAAACTGAATGAATCAAATGATTCCAGGTGTTGAGTTGAGACTCTTGGAAATAGAAGGGAAAGTCCTTGCACAGTAGGATTTTGTAGGAGATGGCAGGCCTTGCTTACTGGTTAAAAAAAAAAAAAAAAGTGTCTGATATATCAAGGTATTATATGTTTACTACCAATATGATAAAGTTGAACAGAGATTCGGTTATTATGTGCTTTAGAAAACTGAGATGTGTAGATCTGTATGCCAAGAAAGAGATAGATTCTTATAGATTCATAGCAGGCTCACAGCTTTGGAATAATTTAGGCTACAGGGCACCTTAAAGTGTTGTGTGATTTGTCTCTACCAAATCGAGGCCAAGTTTTGGAGACTTTATTTGTGTTATCTGTCCAGTTTGAATTGTAGTCCTGAGATTGCACTGTTGCAGCCCTTTGGGTGTCATACTGTGCTGTCCTTTCTGAACCAGACTAATCAATTCTGCCTGTGATGTGTCCATACAACATGACCTGGTTGATCACTTTTGACCTTTGTTGACAATTTCTGGATGTGAGAAGAAAGTAATTACAGCCTTCAAGGAAACACTGAAATTACTACTAAGTAATTAAGCCTGTACTCTTAATTGTAAGTTACACTGTACGTGCCCTGAGAAGAAAGTTGGTTAAAACTTGAGTGTAAATAGAGACAGATTCTAACCCGAAGAAGTCTGCAAAGCTTTTCAACAGACTTTGCAATGATCATATCAGGAATAATATGCATCCTTAAGAAAGGACTATGGTCTTTTTCCTTGTGATATTTCTGACAGCATTTTGTTAATGGAAGCAGTTTCACTCTTGTGAAAGTGCGCTGTTACGAAGTGATAGAGAATGGGGATGAAAAATACTATTGTTACACAGGCTATTTTTTTTTTCCTACATGGGTGTGTCTGGGATTTGAGAACATCCAAAATCAAGTGTTTTGTGTAGCTGTCAGTTCTCCCAATGCCCTCCTCATTATGAATTGATCAAATTGATTTCCAGACACTGGAAGTGCAAGTTGTCTTTGTCAATAAATTACTTGGTTTAAAATTTACTAAAGTTTCCTGTCATGGAATAAATGATCTTGGTGATTAAAAGACAATGAAAAGAAAATATATTATGAATCAGGCAAAGCTGTTCTTAATTCATATCACTCTGTATATCCTGTTTATGTGCTTTGTTTTCTTTATGTTGAAATGAAACAATCACAGGTACTTTTGGTAGCTTAATCTCCAATATGTTCTTTAGAATATATGTTATGACATACCTTTTCCTTAAGGTGTCAGTGGTGAAGATTCTTTATAAAATATTTGCTGATTCTTCCTAATGGAAGAGAGTTTTCAGTAATGAAAGTACCCTTTCCCATTAGGCAGGGAGTATCATAGAATCTAAGAGATTGGAAAAGACATTAAAGACAATCTAGTCCATCCATTCACCTGCTCCAATATTGCACAATAAACCATGTCCCTAAATATTACATCTTGTCCTTACCCCACTGCTTTCTTCTTTTCTTTTTCAGTCTTCAGTTCTGTGAAAGTGGTCAAGCACACTTTTAATGGAGAAGTGGTTGATGTCCCAAACCTGTTAGCGTTCAAGAGACATTTGGACAATGTCCTCAGTAATGATTTAACTGTGTGTTAGTTGTGTAGAAGTCAGGCAGTTGACTTGATAGTTTTTGTAGGTCTCTCTCAGCTGAACTGTTTTCTTCTGTAGAGTCTGACAGAGATATTGACTGGAGTTTTGGTGTTCCCCCAGTTTAAGTAGTAAGAATTCTGGATCAGTTGTGGAGTTTGTCTATGGCCATCACAATGAGAAGATTTCATAACTACAGCCAGTGCTTGTATAGCAGGCAATTTATTCCTTTGTTTGAAGGATATATAATTTAAAAATTAAATTCAAATAAGCTATTGTCAACTTAAAACAAATTTTACAAGAGACTATGGGCTCAGCTTTTATTCATCCCCCTTGTCAGTTTTACGAAACTCAGAATCTTCAGTACACATTGTAATTCAGATTAAGCTATATAATTTGAAATTTAATAAGGATCAAGTGCATATTTAAAAAGACAGAATTGAACACTGTGATTTTTATTAGTTACATCACCTTCTCTAAAGTATGTTAAAGGGTTCTCATTTATATTAAATTGTGGCAAGAATTTGTTCCATAGAAACTTGCAACTGTTGTGAATTCAGTGACTGCAGGATTCTCCTTATAAAAGAAGTAATAACTTATTATAGACAAATATGGGAAAATAAAATGCAGTGACTCTCCAATTATCTCACTTCTTGATCTGAGAAGTCTTTATGATCTACTTTAAAAACAAAGTAGTAGAGACTTAAAGAAATCATTCAGTAATTGCATAGCATGTAAAAGTAGGTAGGGCAGGCCTACTGCAAGCAATTCTAAGATGGTTTGAAAAATAGTACGATAATATTGAATCAGTTTGGTGTTATCATATAATGGCCTGGGTTAAAAAGGACTATAATGATAATCTAGTTTCAACCCCCTGCGATGTGCTGAGTCGCCAACCACCAGACCAGGCTGCCCAGACCCACATCCAGCCTGGCCTTGAATGCCTCCAGGGATGGTGACAGAGACCCAGCTCAAGATGCCTGGGACAGACGGGCTTAGGCTCTGGTGGCGCAAAAGCGAAGCTTATTAAAGGCACAGGCCTTTTTTAGATTGGTTACACATCATTACATCATTACATCAATGATTTACTATTGTGATCGAAGAACAGAACCCTTCATGCTAGCAAGTTGTACTGTACTGTTGAACCTTATCTTACTTCTCTGTATTCATAGTTGCTACAACAATACATTTGTGATCTGCTGCCAAGCCTCTGGGCAGGTGTGTTCCTGCAACATAATATCTATCCCTTCCAGGATAAAACACCATTTACCTGGTTACTGACCCTTTCAGGCCAGTCATGCAGTTTGCACAAACACAGTTCCCTACAGGATGGGGCATCCACAACCTCCTTGGGCAACCTGTACATATGATAAGGTAATTGCAAATAGTGAAATATACCAGTGACATAAATATTTTCAGTGGATGATGCATAAGGCAGTTCCTGAGAGTTCTAATTGTGCCAAATATTTAAGCAGATGAATATATATCATATAGGTTTTGCACTACTCATTTTTGCTAGATATTATTTGTATAGGAGAAATATGAAATATGTTGCTTGAAAAAGAACTAAGTGAAATGCATGGACTAATACTTGCCACGTGGGTTTGAAAATGAAATGTACTAAATTCTTAGTTAATTAGCTAATGTACAGCTAAATATTAGCTATTCAGTATGTTAGAAAGCATTGAGTAAGAATGGAATGAGCTTGTTTGCCAAAAGTAAAATTTCAAAGTCACTATGTTGTCATTCTGCAGTTTCAATTTTAGGTTATTTTTTGAAATTAAGCTGCTCTTTTGCAAACAAATTTGTAGTAATTCTACTACAGAAGGGCAGTATTCTATTTTTATAGGGTTTAGTTTGAAGGAGCTTCTTCATCAGATTCTGCTGTATCTGTGTTCTCTTTACATATGCTATTCACCTTTTATGAAAAAAAAAAAGTTCTCTGTTTCCTACAAACTGCAAAGAATTATGAATCTGCAAAAGGAATTGGGTGGTATGGGGTTTTCTTCAAATGCTTTCAGCTTGTTACTAACCTGACATAGAAAATGTGAGGCCTTTGTAAAGATAAGCATTTAAAACACTGTCGGTCTTGAGTCATGTAAGAAAAAAGGAATGTAATGTGTATATAAAATGCATTTTTCAGTCACAAGTTAATGGAAAACAGGACAAAATCAAGAAAATGCTTCAGGAAATAAAAACAATAAAATAGTATATCATAATTTGAAAACTTTTTTGGATATTTTTGATAAAATTTTGCATTTTGATGTGGTAACAATTTCCCTACAAATAATTTGTAATGTTACCTTGAATAACAAACTAGTGACTTCAGTATACATGGTGATATAGGATTTATTTTTTGAGCATTGCAGTGTTACCTTGATGTAGATTTATGGAACTGTGTTTTTCTGCTTTTGCAAAAATCCATACTGAATTAAAGAGTGTGTTCTGAAACTTTGTGGCTTTAGAAATTTATTGCAGTGCCTTTCATGGAATTATTTCAGCTTACATAATGTTAGAATTCAGAATAATTAAACTAAACAGCATAAGTGAAGTTGGAGGATAAAAACACAGGGTCTTTTAAGCTAATTGTTATAATTGAATTTCTTTTATTCAGCCCAATCAGTGCTTTGCTTCAGTAAAATGATAAGTTCTGACAGTAAAATTTTTGAATACCTGAAAAAAAGCAAATAGAAATTCTAGAATCTTGGATTATTCAAGCTTTTTAATGATTTTACTGTAATGGTTTTTCAGTGTATGCATTTTATGTGGTAATTATCTAATAATGTAAGAAAATTTACTGCTACTTAAACAGTCATAAATAGTGATGCAAGTTGTGGTAAAATAATATGTCGTAGGGAGGACACTGTCTTTTTTTTTTTTTACAGTGCTGTTCGATTAATCCTTTTGATGCAAAAATCTTGACTGTGTGAGAATTATAGTCTGTGAAAATAATTGTGTACAACCTCATAAGTAAACCATGTATTTTAGTAAGCACACAATCTCATGCTGTTAAATGTGAATAAAAGTAGGATGTAAGTTTTTAGTGTAATGACTATCAGACAAAAAGCTTGAGAAGTTTTGATTTTGAGTAAAAAGCAAAAAAATCCTCTTCAGTCATATGATGTTTCTTGTTAGCTTCTTTCTCTCACTTTTGTTTTATTCCTGATTGTTCCTGTGATATTGATGATTTGGATAATTTTCCAGTTCACTCATACAGTCTACGATTTCTCATACAGACCACATGCCCTTATTTTGGCTAATAGCATACAATGGGAGATGGTACACAAATTACAGAAGTTTTGCTAAGATAAAAATAAACAGCATAATTTATAGAACCAGTCTTTAGATTGTAGAATCAGTTGCTTTGGTCACATGTGATCCTCAAAAAATTTCCCTTTTTGTCCAGTTTGTCCTTCAGTTGAAATATGCTATGAATGAATTTAACACATAAATTTAAAATATTAAAATAGAGATTTGATCTTAAGTCTCTCAACAGGCAGAACACTGTTTGTTTTTGCAAGGGAACATATTGTGCTTACTGTTAGCTTTTGACATTTTAATGAGTTACATTTAAATTCCCCCAGTGCAGGAACTGGGGTTTGAGGAATAGATTACAAGTAAATGAGAAGTAAAGTAATATATTAATTATTAATGCCTGTGTGATGCTTAGTTACTCTTAAATTAATAAAATAGCCTCAGGGAAGCCCCTTTGTATTACATTTTAAACTGAGATTGAGGAGAATAACACAGTTGAACCATGGATGCACTTGATTTTGAATGAATTACAAGAAGCATGGCAAATTAGCAGCCTCTAAATGTCCTCCTACATAGGTTCAATGATTTGTTAAGCTATGAGTACAGTAAATCTTCAGATTGATAGACACATGATATAGCCCATATACTATGGAAGGATAGGAGGTCAAATGATTCGTACATTGTATTAAAAATACGAAGAAATTCTGGGAAATTAAAGTCTCTTGATCTCCTGAAATGAGAATGCAGTAAGCTACATAATTGAAACAATAAATTCAACTAATATGCTTTTAATATTTATTAATTATTAGTTGAAATTGAAGCCACTGTTGCTTATTTTGGTAGTATCGTAATACAAATTTAGAAAAAAAAACCACATGTAAAATATTAGATATTACTAGATCAAGGGAGAATAAAATTGAAGTTAGAACAGGAATTTCTGATTATAAAACATATCACTAATGCTTTACCAATTGCGTGGGATAAACATTTGATAATATAAGTTAAACTTGTCTTACATGGGCACAGAGCATATTCATCCTATATGAAGCTGCAAGCACATTTTAAAGTTTGATTGTTAACTGCTGAGATCATCTACAAAACTACTGTTGTAGATAAAAATACAATTCCAGGATAAAAAATACTATGAGTGTCACATATTGAAGAACTGATAGAGAAATTAATTTTTATTTAATGTGCCAGATCTCAGAAATTCATAATAAAAACTTTGCATCACTTAACTGAGATGTTAGCTATAGTAATTGTTGTCTTTACAGTGTGCTGTGTGTGGAGTCACAGTAATGTGAGTATACTTGGAGAAGGGGAAGCTGGAGTGTAAGGAAAAGTGAGAGGTGCAGTGCATGCTGCGAGATGCTTCTTTTCCACTTATTTCCATTGCAGCTGCAGAGATTATTATTAATTTAGTTTACATTTGTGAATGTCTTATGTTTGTTAGAAACATCTAAAACACAAAATATAAGCAGGGACAGAATAATTTAGAACAGTTTACGTGGGTGGAGGAATTTGCCAAATAAGTTCTCCCATTTGAGTATGGAAGAAAGATCCTGGAAAGATTTGGCATAGACTCCAGTTTTTTGATCAAACCGTACCTCTAAGCCTTATGAAAATATTATGGTAGTATTTTCTTACAAATAGAAAAATAAAATCCTGTTAGTTGGCACTATGTCATTGTCATCAGAGTAAATCATTGAGTGACAGACTGTCTTGGGTTGGAAGGGACCTCAAAGATTCCAATCCCCATGCTACTGGCATGATTGTCCCTCACCAGATCAAGCTGCTTAGGGCTCCATTCAAACTAACCTTGAGCACCTCAAAGAATGGGGCATCTGCAGCTTCTCTGGGCATCCTGTTCCAGTTCCTTCCACTACTTTCATTTACCTTTTCTGCTGTTGAGGTATAGAGGGGGCACTCAAATGTGTATGTTTGCATATTCCAGGGAGATATAACCTTCCTATAATCTGTTTCACCTGATAGTTGAGGGACCGCTTGTTCTATGTCCTGCAGTCAGTCTCAAGGACAGTCTTCGTCTCTCCTTTTCCCTCCTGGACTTTCTCCTTCTTGAAATGAGTAGTATGCCTCTTTCCTGTCTGTATTTAAGGGGAACAATGTGGACCACAAGGAGAGGGAATGAAATGTAACCATGAGTAGAAAAGCAAGAATGTCTGTGGAGACAAAGGGGAGATGTTGGGTAGCACAGAAGTTTGCTGAGCTAGAAGGGTAGGTAAAACAGTGGTATACAGGGACAAAAAGTGTCACACTACCTCCCAGAATCCCCAAATGGTCCTCACAGTCCTATTTTTTGCATATCGGTTTCAGTGCTCATGTGTAACTGATATAGCATTTTTCTTGATAATAACTGCATTTCAAATTGTGAAGATGATACTCCTTTACTCCTTATTATATTTTATAACAGGAATTGTTAATAAAGGTTATTCAAAATATTTTAAAGGTTATTATAATGTTAATAAACTTCTCCCTATTATATTTTGTGCCACAAAAGGTTATTATACTGGTACAGTATTTTTCTCTGTTTTTAGAAAATTAGTTCATTAAAAAAATACCTCATATTTGGTATCTTGTTCAAAGCCATAAATTATCTTCAAGTATTTAAGTCAGAACTACATCTGCAAATTAGAAGCAGAAGTAAATGAATCTTCAAGAATATATAAAAATAAGAAAAAGGAAAAGCTAGAAATGAGTGAAAATTCCAGATCCACCCTGTCCCTTCTCTGCCTTGGCAAATGCTGTACTGGCAAGATGCAATGCTAGTGCAATTGCTAAGAAGATGAGAAGGCACTTGCAGATTAACTGTCTTGCACAGCAATAAAGCGTGACAGAATATTGATGGGAAGATTCAACTTCTATTGCTGTACCATCATCTGCCTCTGATGTTGTAGCCCAATATAATAAGGCATTACTTTCAGAGCAGAAGTATCTTCACACTTGAATGGCAGCTGCATGACTAGGAAAAGAACATGGAGAGCAGCGCTGAGCTTAAATATTTGGCATCCAAATCCAATTCAATTGTTCTCTTTTACAGACTTTTCTAGATAAATAAAGAAGATGGAATGAAAATTGTGCAGTCATGCTTTAGTCTACTCTTCTCACTTTTTTTTTCCTTTTATGGAAGATACGTGTCATGGTTTAATATTTTTGTAATTTTGCTATCAGTATTCCACATCATAACATCATGTAAAGTACGGACAATTCACCGAATGTTCAGCTCACAGAAGAAGACTACGTATCCCACAATCCCTGGCTTAGGAGATAAGTCACGGGACAAGGACAGTATATAATCTCACTCCCGGGCTGGAATCTCTCTCTCGGATCCTCGGAGCGTGGGGTGCATTCCAGCCATTTCGCCTAGAGCTTACAGTAGGCCTTTCGGTTTTTGGGACTCACTCACTCTCTCTCCTATTTTGTTTAATTACAATTATATTGTATTATCCTGTATTCTGATATAGCATTTAGTAAATAAGTGTGCCTCCTTAGATTGCTGCTGTTTTTTTTTTTTTTTTTTTCCCCATTCCCTTTTCTCCTTCCCTTTTCCCTTTTTTTTTGGGGGGGGCCAGCGGCCCTTTTGGGCTAGCTGTCCCCCTGTCACGGACACAGGTAGATCTTGCTTAACCCGTGACAATACGACAGAAAGAGAGCTTCAAAGGTTCTGAAAGAACACACTGGTCTTTCCTCAAATTGGACTGTGAGAAAATATCCAACGTGATTGAGTAACCTGGATATGGAATTTGGATGCCAAATATTTAAGCTCAGTGCTGCTCTCCATGTTCTTTTCTTGGCCATGCAGCTGCCATTCAAGTGTGGAGAGCACTCAGAGCAGGTATGAACAATTATAGTGTGAAATCTTTGTATTTCTCAAATACGGATTTCTGAAATTTCTGTTACTTCTGGTGAGTGGCTAAGTATTTTCTACTGTAATGTTCATGTGTATGTGTGTGTCTCATTGTTAGCTTCATGCTGAATTCACCTGTTGTTGATAATTAAATACACTTAATGAACATGAATTCCTCTCATATTCATTCATTTAATAGGCAGAACTATTTTCAAAGGGACTCAGTTTCAATTCAGTGGCAGCAAATAGGTGATGCATATATTTGTAGATTTTGTGATACCTGCTACCATTAGTGTTCCTTGACTGATAAGTGTTTCTTAACCATTTTTGAATAGTTTTGGAATTCAATTGGTTTATAGAATAGTTGGATGTAATTCAGATAGGTAACTAAACAGAATATGTTTATGTAATATTATTTATAACCCTTTTATTTGTTTTACTTTAATCTGTTGTTATTGTTGTTTCCTCAGTTCCCTTTTTTTTATTCCATTTTCTTCTCCCATAACTTTAAATTAAGCAGGAACAGTTGGTTTTGTTACTTACAAAAATGTAGATAAATCACACTACATATGTGTATGTTTTCTGTATTTTTATTTATTATGGAACTTGTTTGAGCACATTTACTGAACTTAAGAAAAAAAAGAATATAGTAGAGAAGGAAAGAAAAATGAATGTAATAAAATACATTTCTTTTAAAGCAAAAGCCTTGACATAGTTTAAAAAGAATCTAACCAATCAGAAGTTAAAAACATATTTTTCTGTAACTTTGTTTCATGAATGCTTTTTTTGAGTTGTAATATATATACATATATAATTAAGAAACACATTTTTCTGTGATATTGCAAAAACTGTACAGCAATATGAAAAGCTGAGCAGTGTGTCAGGCTCTTCATTAATGTTCTCAGTTCCATTCTGCTATACATAAACTCATTTTTGATTCTGCTGGTCTACATTGAAGATGGACAGTATAAAACAGCTATAATACCCTAGTTAATTTCAGTATTTCTGCCTTATTTTGCTAAGTTTGGTCACAGAATTATAGAATTGCTATGGTTAAATAATTGCTATAAACCTCAAGTTTAACCACCCTGCTCAAGCAGGTACTCGACAGGTATTATATTACCCTACAAGTATTTAATTATAAAATATATTACATTTATGAGTAACCAAATTGATTATAAGCAGGTTGTGTCTCTTTTCATAACCCTATGCACTGCAGTTTAAGATTGCACTAGAGAAGTAATCTTGATTCTTAACAGAAACTAGCTATCCATTGCTGTCTAAATCCTTGTGTGTATGCCCTTGAATGGAGTAAATGCCCATATGACAAGGATAGGATAGTTTACAATTTAGGAATATAATAATTATTTCTTGCTGCCAGACCATTTTATTTATTTTCTTACTAACTTCTCTCTTGTGCAGGTATATCTTTCTGCTTTCAGTCAAAAATCCCTTAGCATTTGTGTGAATGTTCATTCTACTCATTTCTGGCTGTTTTTTGATAAGTCTGAGGTATGGCATTAGAAAATAAAATGAGTGACGTTGCTCAGTGAGTAATGTTACTGCCCAGTGAAAGCCAAGGGACTGGACTTCATCCACCTAGGTATCTTGTCTAGTCATAAACCCCTGTTTTGAGTCACAGCTCCTTTTCTTCTGTCAGCAAGTAACAGTATGTTATTTAGAAGTAATAAACATTTGATTAAGATAGAACAGCGGTTTTTGCATCTGTTTAGCCTCAGATGGTGTTTTACAGCTTAAATACCAGTCTTTTATGGTCCTCTCTGACTGTGATATCTAAATTGTTTTGATAGTGATCACGCTTGAGAAGTCTTAAGATTTTTACCAATGTGATTTTGAATTCCATAGAATTACAATTACTGGAATAATCTGATGACTGCATAAATTATATTTTAGTTTCTTTCAGTGATTGACTCAGTGCACACTTAAATGAAACAGCAGAAAAAAGCAGACAATGGGCACTATGGTATAGTTTGCCTGTGCTGTTTTATTTGCATTTATAGTCTAAACCATTAGCAATTAGTAGATGACCACACACCAAAGGTGTGTATCAATAATGTTAATGTGCTACAATTGAGAGGAGAACAAAAATAAAAAAGTATAAAGCACTACCAACAAAAAATTTACATTGTTCTCTCAATTATTATTGCATTTTTGAAATTTAAAGATATAGGCTGCACTTAATGCATATGGAAAACTGTTTACTGTCTTCTCTAGATTGGATTTATCTATGATAATTTCAGTTAGTCCTTCCTTTTAGTAACAGAGGAGTGGCATTCTATAGACCTTTGTTATCTTCAGGTAATGTGGCTCAGCAATGGTTTTAGTACCGGTAATGACAAGATGTGCTTAGCAGCAGTAGACTCCAGATGGCGACCCAAAAAAAATCTGCCTTTATTTAGCAGAAGTAGCATCTGGGTTTGTGGCTGCCTTTCTTATTGGTTCCCAAAGCTTATGCGGGCCTGCAGTAAGTTTAGAAAATCAGTACCAAGCTAGATAAAGCATCTAAAATGCAAGTGTTTTGTAGGGAAACTTTAGGTGCAGAAATTTGGAATGAAGGAGTCTTGATTATGTGAAAATAAAGCATAATTCTCCATGATAATGAAATGAATCTCTGTCATTTGTCATGTTTTCACACCAGAGTGAAACGGTTATATCATTACAATGTCTTTGGCAGGAAAAAAAGATTCAGAATTTAGTTGTTTGTGCATGACCTTGTCTAAAATGATGAAACTTGAATGTTGGTCAATCACTGAACTTTGGTAAAAGTCACTGAAAATGTGCTCATTTGTCTCTGCTGCTTTTGTATTCCTTCTCTAAGATTCTGCATTGAGAAATGTAGACTGGAGTGAGACCTTACTATTTAGAGTTTTAATGGCTACAGTGTGCCTTCATGACTGAGGTTGGAGGCCATTGTTTCACCTATGTATGCTCATGCTATCATGAGCTATGGCTGTCTACATTTTTTCATATATGCACCAATTCAGATCTCTTAGAGAAATGGAGTAACTGATGCTTTGGTTAAATGTAACTGCAGGATGAGAACAGTCATAATACAGCCCAACAGTATGGCCATACAGCATCCAGATGTGTATGTGAATCCATGCAAAGAGGAGATGAAGATTTTTATATTCCACTGCAGAACACTTTCATTGGTAATTTGGATTTGACTGTGGTTTAAGAAAAGCTTATTTACCACAATTGCATGCTACTAAGTATATCTTTAGGAGCAATACTCTGAATTTTCTTCACAGCAAAAAAACAGAAAAAAACCTATACTGAAACTACTTTTTTTAGTAAAACAAGAATTACATCTTATTATCAACTTAACCAATCATCTACTCTTGAGCTTTGGGAATTAAATTCTGTCTTCATTATATGAAGTCAGAGTGCTGCCATTAGCCATTTCTGAACCAGAGTTTTACTTACAATTTTTTTCCAAAAGGGGCTTGATAAATCAAGTTATGCAGAATCTAGTTTTAAATTGAAGTCCAAATTGAACATTGAAATAGGATTTGTCTTGCCTCTCTCATAGACAATACTGATTGGCTGTGATGAGTAGTTGAGGTGCTCCTCTATAATAATTCATGGAAAAGGCTGAGGCATAAATGCTGTTATTTATAACACTTTCAAAATGATTAAAAAAAAAAAAAAAGGTGAGCTTTTACTTGGCAAATGAAGCTACAAAAGTTATTATGTATAATTGATTTGAAAAGCCTGTCTTTGATAACGGTTCTCTGAAAACCATGAACCATTTCTGTTACTAAACATGCTAGATTGCCTTGATCTTGTCCAGCTGTTTGCCTATTGTACATTTATGTGATTATGTATTCTGGAAACAACAGAAAAGTAATTCCTGTAAGTATTTGGTTTCACAGTAAATTTTCCTGTTTCTCATGTATTCTGTGTGTTGAACTGTCTCAAATACTCCCTTTCTGAAAACATTGTTTTTTTTTCTATAAGATTTTATCTTACAGACTAATGTAGAGAAATAGGAATTTTTAAAATTTAGTGAAAATTAATACATAAAGCTTACATAAATTGATACTGACATAATAATAAATACACCATAGCCTCTGAAAGTTAGAAAAAATTTTGATTATTTAAAAGTAATGGTTGTGCTTTATAGCCACTATAACTTAAGTTATTTGGTTCTACTGAAAAACAGTTTATATAGTAGCAACTTCATGTCTTATAATAATGGCAAGATTATTGAGGATACTTTTCTAAATGGTGCATGTTTATACTGACACCTTTAACATGCAACATTAATGGCCCTATCTCCTTGCTGTACTAATGTTCTTCTTCAGAATTTCATCTTTGTAAAAGGGAATCATGCACAGTGTGCAAACTTACTTTGTTGGTCATGTTTCTAGAAACTAGAAAATGAATAATGTTACACTATTGTGTTTGTGATGATACTGGACCTCATGAAATTTACTTACCTCACATATATGCTAACATAAATTTTGATAAGGTTTGCTACTTTAATCAGATAGATAAGTTGGTGACAGTAAGATACCTGAATTTAGGGGTATGATAAAGAAATGTGATAATATATGCATATGCATCAAGCCTGAGTATGGATTTCCACACTTGGGATGGAGAGAAGAAAGAATTAGGTGCGAAGAGTAGCTTATGGATCTGTACGCCTATGTCTGTTTTGCCATGACAGGATTTTTGATTTTTCTGTTTAACACTGGTAAATGTGCTTACTCTAAATAAGCATCAATAACATTAGCATTGAAAAATACTATGTGAAAATGCGTCTTTTTGCCATTCAACAGAAAAATATCTGGGGTCATTACCATCAAGGGCTGGATAGACTTCTGGAATTATATGTATTGAAATACAGATTGTGTTTATAATTTTTGTTACTGTTGGACCGGAGTTGTGTTGAGAAGCTCCCACAAGTCTCCCCCAAAGATCTTGACATGGTCAAAAGCAATGTGTGGTTCCTTACAAAAGAAAGGTGATGGCAGAAATGTCCTCTTCATTTCATGTATGAAATGAAGCACTAGAACATCCTGATCTACAGAATCTACAGTAGTAGCCCTAAGAACAGCTGAGAACTCATATTACTTATTTGTCTTACTAAAAAAAAAAAAAAAAAATAGGGTTGCCTGAGACTATCAGCAGTATCACAAAACCTCTGTGAATAATTCTGAGAAACACACGTTATGCTTGGCAGCAGAAATTTGGTCACATTCTACTTTTCCCTACAGGTAGGTGCCTATGCAATTTCTGTACATTTGATAGCACTGATTGATGCTGGTGCGTACTTTTATATTGTATGGCTACAACCTGTCAAACAACTCTATGTAATATTTACAAAATTACTTAAACTACTTATTCAGTGGAAGATTCATTGGTCACATCTAAAGAATGTTTTCTTTTCAACTAGAATATCCTCCTAATCTTGCTCAGGGTGCAGACTGCAGAAGTGCTAGCACAAGGAAGAGGCCAGGTATCCATCGCCAAGAGAAAGGGTGAACAGATGCCTGTCTCAGCAGCAGCCTACAGTTAATTTAGCTTAACATAATTTCACAAAAGGAGAAAGAAGCAACAGCAGCAAATAAAATATCAAGAATGGAAATAAAGCATTCACTTTAACCCCTCTGTGAAAAGAAACAGGAACCTCCTGTGTAATCATTAATACAGAGGAGGTAGATTTCCATGCAGCATGGACTTGTCAGTGTTCTGGTCTGAAGTGCAATTAGGCTAAACTAAGATCAGAACTGCATCCAAGTCTGCTAATTTACTTGGAAGATTTCAAAAGCAGTAGGGAACTCTGTAGGCTGTAGGAGAATGAAAGAAAGAACAATCTGTGACTGTGCTTCTTGACCTTCTGTTCCTACTTTAGGAAGGCTCCTTTTCACAAATGAACTATTTTTCCTCTCTTTCTGCCCATATCAATTTTCTTCATTTAATGCTTGCATGTACAGCTTTTGTAAGCAGATCATTCAATTTGCATTCTAATTGTCCAGTTCAGCTGTAGTATGGGGAGATTTGGGGGAAAAAAAACCAAAACAAACAAACAAACAAAAACAAACAAAAAAAACCCACTAAACACGGAACAGTACAACAATTAGTCATGAGTTTGATCTCAGTGTTTCATTTTTGTGGGTAATGAATAGATTATCATAAGCATCATGTTACTATTGATTTCATTATTAAATTGATATTTGCAGTCATTTTTAAATTAATTATTTTGATAGTTCATATGTAAGCAGAGTTTGCCACTTGTACTTACAAATCCTTTCCAGAGGACTTCTCTTTGTTAACTACAATAAGATCCACATAGTATTGCTTCAACCTCATTAAAAACCAAACAACAACAAAATCACAATTGTTTTACTAGTATCTAAAAATTCCGTTTTTTATTTGGAATGACAATCATGCATTTTGGAATACTGTATTTGCGATTACAGCATCAGTGTGTCTCATTTCATGCAACATACGTCATTTGGAAAAGAGTTACTAGGAAAATTTCAAAAAATGTTAGCAAAATATTCATATTTTATGGATATTTTGAAATTAGAATTTTTTGAGTTTAGATGCTGCTTGCTTAATTTTCTGAGATGCCTAAGGTACCCTGAACTTAGGGAAGAGCAAATCTACTCATTTCTTACAGCTATTGTAATTGAAGCTATCATTCTGAAGTACTTTTTGCGCTTGTAATAAACACTCACAGAGAATATTTTTTTTGAGTGTGGGGAGAAACATGGAAAATGGAAAATAATTGCTGTTATGGCTTCATGTTTTCTTTGATTTTTTTTTTTTTGGTGGTTTTTGGTAGTGTGGCATTGTCTTTTTTTTTTTTTTTTGTATGACAGACCAGTAGAAAACTGTGCTAATTGAACTTGGTTGTATATATTGAGCATCAGTTAAACTTCTGTAATTACATCTTGCCAGACATAATCATAAAGAAGTTAATGCTTGCTTTGAGACACTTCTCCTGGAGCATCATTGCTAGAGAAATGATTCTGCTTGAACAAGGAGTTTCAGTTAATGCTGTGACAAAAGGGAAGAATTAATATATATTATGCAGAATCACGGAATTGTGGATGTTGGAAGGGACTTCAAGAGATTGTCAAGTCCAACCACCCCCCTAAAACAGGTTCCCCACATTAGGACTCACAGGTAGGCCTCCAGATGGATCTTGAGTATTTCTGTAGAAGGAGACTTCACAACATCTCTGGGCAACCTGTTCTGGGTCTCCATCACCCTTACTGTAAAGAAGTTCTTCCACATGATTGTATGGAACTTATTATTTTCAAGTTTTAGACCATTGCTCCCTGTTCAATTGCTATGCATCACTGAGAAGCGCCTGATGTAACTGACAGGTTGAATAACTTGACTTGTAGAATATAAGCTAAATTATAATTCATTATTTGTTTGTAGGATTACACTGTAGAGAAATAATGAAGAAAACAGGTTTCTGGTTTGGGTAGATTTTTTTCTTAGTTTATCAAAGTAAACCCTCATCGAAACCCTATGGTTAGTGATTGCCAATTACCTGCAGCTGCAGGACCCCTTGTAAAGCACTGCCTTAATTAGTATTGCCTAAAATGCCCTTGGGAATTAAGCAAGCATAAATGTTGCTGAAAGGTTTTGCTTTTTCTGACTGGCATTCTTAGAAATGCCTTCATTGAACTGTCTTCAATGTGTTGTTATTCAAATTAGGTTAATTCACCATCTTGATATTAAGAAAAACATGTTTATGATTTGGACTTATTAATTCATAGTTCTGGATTTTTTTATTTTGAAGTAAATTCCTATTGAAGTAATGATGATTATGCATGTGTTGGTAAATAGAGCAAATTTCCTTAGAATGAGAATACAACTCTTTAGTTTTAGAATAAGAGAAAACCATATTGGCCATTTTTATGTAGTTTCAAATTTAAACATGCATTTTAATGTCAATATTATTGGCATATTTTCTTTGCTATCAGGCTGTAATAATTTTTTTTCACATGTGCTTTGATCTTGTTTATCTTGTATGAACCCAAGCTTTCTTGGAAGTTGACAATTTTGGTGACAAAAATTGCAGATTTTGTCTTTTTTTTTAAATTGTACTCTTTCATTTTCAAAGCATTACGTGCATGGATTCAACATGGACATTTTTGTCCACAGGTATTTGTTCTGGAGTATTATTTATATTTTTTTCTCCCCCCCTTTTTTTTTTAAGAGGAAAAAATCTGATTTTACTGTCTTCTGGAAAAACATTCATGTCTTGACTTCTGAATTTACTGATAGTTTCTGGCTTCATGACCACTACAGGTAACAACATTGTGAAAGGATAGAAAAGGGTTTTTTTGTGTGTTTTGTTTGTTTGTTTTGTTTTTGTTTTAGTGTTTTTTTGTGTATATGAAATTTTGGGGAGCATTTCTTAATGGAGATGTCTATATCGAGCAGTGACAGAATTGAAGGGGAAATCTAGCAGTGATCCTTCTGAGGCTCAGTTTCTTGAGGGAAAGGGTTATTTCTTGTGTAAGCATTGTTCTTTATAACGTTATTCTGCAAGAGGAATGTATTTGAAATTTTTATATATTATGAGAATTATGATAAATAATAATCTTTAATAAGATTTGGAAAATGAAGCTGAGATAGAAAATGTGTATTAAAGAAGTCTACTGGTATAAATTACTCAAGGGAAGAATAGTTATATAGGCTTGGTGTAAGTTTTGCATAATGCAGTTGTATGTAATCAGGAAACGTTCACACAGTATTTAATTAAACTCTAGGTGATCAATCTTGTTTGGGACTTTGCTAATTATGAAGTGGTTTAGCTGTTGAGAAAGTCAAAGTAATGTTTCAGGGGACCGTACTGAGGATTTTGGATGTGTGAGAAGTGTTTGAAGTGATTAATATTACAGAAGGTGAGAAAATAGGAAAATGTTGAACTAGTTTTTTAAAATTAATAATGATTTTTTCCCAGATACCAAAAATAATGGGTGAAGGTAACAACGTATGTATGAGTGGAATGATAGTCCACAGTAGACTGCATAAACTGTAACTGATTAGCTCATAAGATAATACACTTTGGTGAGGGCAAGTGCATTTAGATTTAACCTCTCTGTAAAACTTAGTACAAGAGATGCTTGCAGTGAGCAAAAACAGTTAAGAGAAAAGCTCTAATCTTCCTTAGGAAGGTATGCTACTTCTGAACTAGAACTGTTAGAGTAATTCTATCCTATGCTTCCTTTCTTTTGATGCTCACTGCTGTGTTAAGTGTGAGTTTTATAGATATAAAAATACTTGTGCAGAGCAAACAGTGTGTAGGCTTTCTCCCAAAAAGAGATAAAAGTTGTACTCACTGCATGAAGAGGTGAAAGAAAAACTGCAAAATCAGCATTTCTATATCTGATTGTTTACTTCTCTATCAGAAGATTTATAGCATGCCTTTAAATTGTACTCTCTATGGCTTTTATCTTGCATTTGTCTTTGTTGCACTGGGGGCTCCAGGCCTGAATACAGTACTCAAGTTGAGTCCTCTCAAGGACAGAGAGAAGGGGACAATTGCCTCCCTTACCCTGCTAGCCACCCCTCTTTTAGTCCAGTCCAGGCTACTGTTTGCATTTGGGCTGCAACTGCACACTGCTGGCTTGTCAAGGTTTTTGTCCTCCAAGACCCCCAAGTCCTTTCTGGCCGTTCACATGGCAGCTCACAATGAGTTGTTCTTCACATCTTTACACATGCCTGGGATTGCTGTGACCCAGATGCACTTGGCTGTGTTGAACCTCATTAGGTTTGCATGGGCCTACTTCCCAAACTTGTCCAGATTCCTCTGAATGGCATTCCTTTCTTCTGTTGTGTCACTTGTACCACTCAGCTTGATGTCATCTGTCAACTTGAGCTGCATTCAGTACCACTGTCTATGTCACTGATAAAGATGTTGAAGAGCATTTTTGCTGCTTATTTCTTGTAGTTGTATTTTTTATCGAATCTATAATATTTAATGTGTTACAGACTTTCTGGTGTATATCCAGGGGTTTTATTTTCTTATTGTACAACATGAAACATATTTGGACTTTTAGCAAGTAACATATTACTTAGGTTAAATATTGTAAAGTATTGCTACATACAGGGAAGTTACATGAGCTCTGGTATGGAATGTGATGCATTTAATCTGACATTAGAGATAGGTATATTGTATAGGTTTACATTTGGTGATTGTGGCTTTTTTATTTTGTTCCTTTTTTTTATTAACAACTCTAGTATGTCTGACACAGACTAGGAGGAAAAAAGCACCCAAGAAACTTGTAGAACAAGGACTGTGGCACCATCTGTCCTTGAGGCTGCTTATATTTGGCTAATCTGCTCTGCCATCTTGACTGAGCAAAATATTCTGTTCCACTTTGAGGCTTTGATGAAAGGAACTTGTTAATCACAGAACTGTGGAGGTTGGAAGGGACCCAAGATCACCAAGTCCAACCCCCCTGCAAAGCAGGTCCCTTACAGCAGACTATGCAGGTAGGTGTCCAAGTGGGTCTTGAATATCTCCAGAGAAGGAGAATTCATAACCCCCTGGGTTAAGGTGGTGGGTTTTTTTTAAGCTACTTTTCAGAGTGATATTAATCATTTTGTGATAGACTGGTGATACAACCTATTGTGTCTTTTACTTATTAATGGAAAAAAACGCATTTGACACTCAATGTTCTTGACTTTTTCCATACCAAGACCAATGAAGAGGTAGAATGCACTGACAGCTCTGAAAAGGAGGTGAGCCACAGTGTGAAGCCACACGGAAGAGACAGGGAGAGCATTAAACATACAACAACTCTAAGAATGAAACCAAAGAGAAGATAAAACAAAGGGGACTGCAGAGAATCGAACTGCAGCTTCTAGTTGAAAGAAAAGAATTTCTATTTTAAATTTATTTTAATGGCAGTTAGACTTATAAACACCAGAAAAA
This sequence comes from Perdix hodgsoniae, assembly GCA_035772895.1. Classification (NCBI taxonomy): domain Eukaryota; kingdom Metazoa; phylum Chordata; class Aves; order Galliformes; family Phasianidae; genus Perdix; species Perdix hodgsoniae. Next base: position 18,455,577 of record JAPSGF010000002.1, on the reverse strand, counting down.
TTTTGAAAATGAGACCTAGGAGTTGAGACCCAGTCATGCACACACACTGATTTTTTACTCCAGGGTTGCTGCTATAGGGCAGGAAAGAGTAAGGAAGTGGACAGAAAAAGAAACATTCTGATCTCCTCTGGAGGGACTGGACCATTTATCTTGTCTCTGTTATAAACTTAAATTGTAGATATTCTCAGCACTTATAGGAAGCTGTGTGCACTCTTCACCTGAAAGTGTTCTATGATTCTATAAGTACTGGAGGTCTCTGTGCCACACAGTTAAATTTGTAGCTTAGCTGTTATGACACATTATTTTTTCTTATTAGTAGGCGAGATAGTGTCAGAACAGGGTTCCGCCCTCAAGGGTATAGTGTATCACATGTTACCGATAAGCCCACTACTTCCAGAAATAGCTGCTATTTGAGAGTGATGTGATCATTCACTTGTAGTCCCTGCCACAAAAAAAAAAAAAGGTAAAACCAATGTTTACAACATTTATAATAATGAAAAAGCAACAAGATGAATCTCTGTAAGCTCTTAAGGTGTTCAGAAAAAAAAAAAAAAAAAAAATTTAGAATTTCACATTTCCATGGGGTGGATGTGCCTCATTTCCATCCATCTTTTTTCTTTGTGTGTGTATCTGCATATATATATGTCATATAGTTTTGAAATTTTTGCTTCTTCATCTTGTTATAAATTGCATTAAGCATATGTATTGACCATTAAAGTGAAGACATTGGAAACTAGTATAAGTAATCAGTGTTTGTGGACTTTAAGGAGGGTAGAGCAATATGATACAAAGAAAACTTTCTCTAATTGCTTTTGTAACTCAAAACAATTTTCATTTATCTTTTTTTTTTCCCTGCAAAATCAAATGTTATTCAACCTTTTTTTTTTTCTTCTCCATTTGAGAAGCTTGATTAGGAATGGAAATATTGGGTTAATTTGCTAAAATAGCTTCAATATAGAAAAGAAGATTTTTGATTTCCTTTTACTCTGCATATATTTTTTAATGAGAGTGTTAACATTCTCTTCTCTTTTGTTTGAGTCACACTAATGATTCCTGAACTCAGTCAGGTATAGGATCTTCTCCTCTATATCTGTGATGGGCATGGTGCTGTAGGAAGGACTGAAAGGACACTTGCCACTGGCTGTATATGTAGAATTTATAATAGAGATTGCACAAATGTCAGGGTTCTGCCTCCATGTGCTTGAAAGCTTATTTTTTCAATATGATGCTATTTAATGCTTTTGTTGCATCTTCACTGCATTGAACATCTAACCATAGGTCTTAAGAATACCTATTTCTCTGTTGGAATAGATATTTGAGATTAAGTACTACTTTAATTGCATCTTTCTTGCAGCTTTTCTCAGTTAGACTGCATATCGTTGGATACAGTGGCAGTGATTATTAATATACTTCAATGCTTTTTTGACAAAATTTTATATTCCTTTTCTTTTTCAATATATCTTGAAATAAGTATGTTTTCAAGTTTAAAATCTAACTTGCTGCTTGTGGATTGTAAATGGGTGTCATCATCACAGCTGACTTCATAATCAATACTTCTATCCATGACCCAAAGTTGATACCAGCGATTATTATTGAAAGGTGACAGTTGCACATAGAGCTTAATAAAAGTATTGGGTGTGTGATAAATATATTGAGGATGACAAATCACTAACAGTTAATTACAACACGATATAGATTAAAGATTCATATAAATTGTAAATGCCATATGCAACTACTTGAACTAATTTGAAAGGACAGAAACCATTGAGTGCACCAAGGTGAGAGTTGTTGTCTTGAAATAAAAGGTTTAGAAAAGATTTAGAAATCATAATGGATAGCCTGATGTAGCAGAATAAAACAATTTATACTTTTCTGGAATGTTTAAAACAAAACACTCTGCCTGAATTTTATTTGGAACTGATGCTCTGACAGAAACACCACGTTTTTTCTTAAATTTCTGTTTCCAGTAGAAAAACAGTAAGCCAAAAAGAACTCAAGAACAACTGCAGACATGCATAATGATTTGAGCATAGTTTTTGTTTGTTTTGGTTTTATTTTAGGAGCTCAGTTTTTTTTCCTAGTATTAAGGGGGATTCTTTTTTGTTCATTAGATCTACCTTCACACTTACTAAAGGTTGTAAGATAATTTTCCAGCTCATCAAGAAACAAAATGCCCTTAGAAGTCCTTGTGCAAGATATGACTTTTTTGACAACAAAAAAATCTACTTATTGTTTTGTAATATACTATGTAATCCCTGAAAATGTTACTTTTTAATTGAGAAATTTGCCATTTAGCATTCTTTGAGCTTTCAGACTGTGTCAAAACCCTTTATTGCAAAAACCTTTATTGTCCTCAATTGCTTTTTATTGCTTCATTTTTCTTATAATTGTGTCTCTATTAAAGGGGCTGTATTGTCCAACTACAAAGATTGTATACCTTACGGGTGAATAGGAGTAAATTTCTCCAGATCTGAAATGCTGATACCACACTCCATCTGAAAGCATAGCTGAGAATTCTTTAGATTACTGTCATCTGCTAAGCGATGTAATTTAAGCATCTGTGTTGCGTGATGCTACTCCCTAAAATGCATAATATTGAAGAATCGAATGTTATTTTTAAATGAATCTAAAGCTATTATGTTGTCATGTCTATGCTATTGGAGTCCCTGTTATATGTCTTTCTGCCTCCAACTTCTTGTACATCTCTTAAATAACATACCTTTCTTATAAACTTAGTTTGTGATCAGTTTATTTCTTGATTTGTTTTCCCCCTTCCCACCTAAACCTTCTTGGTTACGTTAAATGCAGTGCTGCCATTAGATTTTATAGGATGCTTGAGTGCATCTCTTTTCTCAGATTCTGAGTCTGTTCATGTATTTTATTCTCCATAGTTTTTTCTATGCAGAAAACAGAATGGTACTTAAAAAAAAAAAAAAAGAAAGAAAGAAAGAAAATACATACATACAGAAGTAAGTAAAATGTGGTAGTAATATAGTAGCTATGATATTGTCTTTGGATAACTTCTTTTTTTTCCTAGGATTTCTAACTATAAGATATAGTCTAGATCATAATTGGTGCTAAAACTAAATGCTAATTGCTATATAGATTTTTTTCTTTTTTGGCTAGTTATATTTATGCTTACTTAAGGAGAAGAATGCTTAGAATTATTTAAACTTTAACCTGTCCCAATGTACCAGCCAAACTGATTTCAATTTTTTGCCACCTCTGTATAATGGTCTAGAATGCCAAATGCTTTATGAAACCAATCTTTTTAAATTCAAGTATCATGTACCTATGAAGAGAATTTTGAATTTTGACATGTTCTTGTTTGTGGGTTTTGATGTTTTTTTTGTCTTGACAACACTTGCAAGCATACTCCTCGTTTCAGTGCAAAAAGTTCTAAAGCAGTTGGTGATTCTGATTTGTTACAAAATTTACTAAAAAATTAAGACTGTAATGTTGCTCTTTGTAAACTGCAAATACTTAATTTTGGTGCAAAGCATGCTGAATTGCATAGTGAACAGGTATCTTACTTAAATTGCACAGCACGAAGTATTTCTGTAAGCTGTTGTAATTTGATGAGATTAAGCTGGAAAAATATCCAATTGGAAGATTTTTGACACATTAAATTTCAAGGCATATACATCAAAGGAGACTTTGTGTCCTTATTTTACATCTCAAGATTTGAATTGGCTTTACCATTTAAATAATTAATACCACTATGAATCTGAAGTGATAAATAGCAGTTGGCAATAATAACGTATTGTTTTGGAGCTAAGAGCAAGTTATTCTATCAGCTGGACTTCAAAAGGCATAATATAATAAATTGTATCATCACTTGATTTATTATTATGGGGAAAAAATGACAGATCAAACCCCAGGGTTTCATCGCATAAGTACTTCTGAGCTGTCAGTCTTTTAAAAGGTAGAAGCAGCTTCAAATTTGTATTCTCTTTCTGTGAGCCTTCCTTTAAAGCCAGGTATGCCAGTGTACTGTCTTGTCCTCCACACTGGCCAGTGACCAGCACCAAATTCTTCACAGGATTTTTTTCAGTAAGTGTTCATGAATATTCGGTTATTGAAATCCTAACAGTCTATTTTTCCTACGCATCTCTATTACTTAATGTCTGTGTTATATTTTGAATCACAGGGATTTAATACCGAATTATGATACTGAGTTCTGATATTTGTACAGATAGACATCCTATTCATTTTTAATTTTACTTTTGCTTCTGTCTTTCATTTTCATATCAAATGACATCTATTTCTTGGCAGTCTCTCTTTTGTGTTCTACTTCTAGTTGTTTTATGTCTGCCACATTCCACATTATTTTTGCCTTCTCTAAATTGACTAACTCTAAATAAACTCTTTTTCAACATTTCTTTGTATGTACAATTTTCATTTATGTAGTCATTCTTCATCCCATTTGTGAACTCGTACAATCTTTGAATTATTTTAATCTTACAGGAAGCAACAATGAAGTAAATAGGCACAAATAAGTCCAGTGAAATCTCTTGGTTGCAAAGACTTGCATCAATATTGGAAGAAAGGACCACTGGGAGTGCTCTAGTCCATCCTCCTGCATGAAGGGTCCTGAACAAGCTGGTGTCCTGACAGCTTCTAAAGAGGAAGCTGCTATAGTCCCTCAGCATCATGTTCCCATACCAACTTCCTCTTCCGGGAAAACATGTTTTCATAATGTTTAGTCTGAGACTCCAAAACATTGACATTTGTGGTGACGAATGCTTGTTTCATTTTTGTTGCTGAGGCTCCACATCTTTTTGACTGCTCCCTGTTGAGTTCAAAGCTGCATTATATTCCCCTTAGCCATTTCTTTATCTGACTAAACGGCTCCAGGTTCCTCAACATCATCCTATAAGTCCTGTCCATCTCAGCAGCCTTACGAAAGACTTTGATTTTAAGCTTCATTCTTGATCTCGAGTAAGCATATAGAAAAAAATAAATAGTCGTGTTCCAGATGAGGGTTTGTCAGGACAAAGTGGATGGGATTAGGAATTTTCTCCACTTTGCTAGTGTCCTTCTTCCCACTGTTGAACAATGTGCATTCGTTTTGGCCTTGGTGAGAGCATGCTGTTTTCTCATGTTCAGTCTGATGTAACCCTCAGACCTTTTTCAGCACAGACTGAGTTGGAACTCAGTTTGATGTTCACCAGCCTGGGGTCATGCATGTTGTTCTTAACACAATGCATAACTATGCTTGTCCCACTATGAATCGTAAAGTGGTTGTCCTAGTCACCAGATTTCCCCAGAAAATTCTGCTGTTTAACACTGCTTGAATCTTTTTCTCGTTCAGTATATTCAGTAAATTTCCTGAATTTAACATTGGACTGTATGGGACTCGTTAATGCCTGGAACAATCTGCTTGGAGCTGGCTCAAGTTTGTTCAACAGATTTCTAAGTACTGCCCTATCTTTCTGGTGACCAAATGGATGTTATTTGTTTGTGTTTCCCTGGATCCCACCTTTCCTAACATTATATTTTTCTTTTCCTGTTGGTTGCTATCTAGCATGTAAAGTTTTTCCTTGCATGTAGAATTAGTTTAGAATTGGACTATGTAAAAACATTTCAGATCACTTTTTCTGATCCTAGATGTAGTCTACAGACTTGGAAATGTTGATGGTGCCTTTCTTGTAAAGTAATAGCTTAGAAGCTACCTTTAATCTGGCAGCACAGACATCTGTGTCTTTCTCAGTTGGGAAATAGCTACCTTTAGTCTGGCAGCACAGACCTCTGTGTCTTTCTCAGTTGGGAAACTGAACTTAAAGTATGGTAAAGCAACAATTAAAACAAACAAACAAAAGTAACTAGATAGTGGTTTAGGCACATTTTCCAACTTATCCGTATGATTACTTTCAATCATTGTGAGACCTTGTTTTTTTCCAGGACTTAGGAATGTTCTAAATCCCTGATCTCTAGACAATTCTGTCACATTCGAAAGCTACTGAATATTTTGAATTACTGTCAAAGAAACTACAGTATAAGAAAAACAAATGTAAAGCCTGTCAGAAAACCATTCAACTGGAAACAAGGGTAGTCTCCTCATATTGGAGGCCCTTTTATTGTGAGCGAGAATTTTAAGGAAATAAAAATGAAAGGTTTTGCTTTGTTTTGAATCCAAAGTGGTTATTCTAATTTATAATATTCTATCAAATTTGTATAGAGATCTTTGTGCTGTTTTTTTCTTTCTTTTTTTTTTTTCTTCTAGACAAACTCAATTTCTAAATAATTTCAGTTAAGGCTTAGTTTTTCCATAGTCCAAATAGGGATGAATCAGGTAAGCATATATTTCTAGAGAAATGATTCAAAGGCAGTTTTGACTGCATGTTACATTTAATGTTTCTTTAGAAGGGCATATGATTTTCTCAATTTCAATAAATAGAGCCAGTGGGCTCTAGTTTGCCATGATAAATGTATATATGTGTTAGAATTTTAGACAACTATATGTGTTAGAACTTTAGACAAGCATGTCAAAAAGTTAATGTATAAAATTATGAAACAATGGAGAAAAGTGATTCTGAATTAAATTGCATTCTTAAACTAGAAGCAGCACACACTTTCCTTACAGAGGTCTCTTGCTGATCAGATAGGGTGGGTTCTTCTTATATCTAAGCTTTGAACTTACTAAACTATTTCTGCAATCATAGGAGACTAAAGGTATTATTAGCCACACTGAAAGTTTTTTCTACTCTTACTGTCTGTATAAAACTGACTGAAGTGTTTTCCTAAGGAGAGTGGAGATTGGATACAGATTAGTAGTATAACAGCCTCCATGTTAGTTACGTTATGCTCCATAAGCCACATAATCTAACAAACTATTTCAAACTTTAATACAAAGGACATGTTGTGATAGAATTAACTTATGACTGCTGTGTAATGTATAGGATTTTTAAATTATTATTTTCAAAAGGAGCTTACTATGAGCCTCGTTTTCTAGTGCAGGTGGAGACGTTTCAAACCAAAAGAAAACAAAACAAAAAGAAAAACCAAACACTACTTGAAATACTGTTGCTTTTCTCTAAAGAAAGTAAGGACAAATGCAAGTTTAAAGCCTGTTGGAGGCCCTTACAAGCTGGAGGCATTACATACAACCAAAATTTTTCTACTTGATTTTTGAAACCTGATCAGTTTAATCTGTATCAAGATAATTACTGAATAATAACGAGGAATGAAAAGTAGATCAAATGAAGTAGTAATAACAAGTAAGTAGATCTTAGTCACAGCTCAACTAAGAGAGTTACAGTTCTCAAACTACGAGATTGGGACGGCATTCACCAGCATCAGAGACACTGAGATAAATATGGGTAAGAAATGCAGATTTAGCAGGCCATACTCCATCTATTATGCTCATTTCTAGGATCTAAGCAGTAGCTTCTTCTAATATATCAACCATTTCATAATTACATCCAGTATCGTAAGAAATGTCTGCCATTAGTCTTTATCTTAATAGATTTTTAATCATACCAAGTTTGCAGGCTTCTGACTCAAATGTCTGAAAGCTTTTTGGTATGTATTATTTCAAGACACAAAGTATATATGGAAAATATTTATACTATTTTAGAAACAATTCTTTGTCTCATATGGTGTCTTTTTGAAGTCTTAAGTTGAGGAATGCAGTGTGTTTCTGTCCTGATGTGCAGCTAGAATTTAGAGAAATATCTCAAATTAAAAACCTTGTGTAAGGAAGAAAATTGATGTGTCTTATGTTTGTCTATATAATATCATGGTGATGTGATATCCACTGTTTTCTTCCAGTTTTGTCTTATTTTCAGCGAGATGTTTAAAGAAAAAGGGTGCTATACAGACTCCTTACAGATTTGTTATAAAACAAGAAAATAAAATTTCTGCATTTTCTTCCTTTCCTTCCCAGGATGAAAGGAAGAGGGAGACAAAGCTATTTTTATTCTTTTGTGTGTGTCAGTGTTATGTATAGTAATATTTATAACCTTGTCATATCAATTGTTTCTAAATCTGTGCCATCACTCCTCCTCAGTATTTCCAGTTAATCATTAGCATGCAATGTCATTAAAAAGCCATTAATTTTGACATACGCTGATGTCAATGCACAAATTAATCCAATAAAACAACACAATCTATTTCAGACCAATGTGATAAATTCAACTTGTGCCAACAGGAATAATACAACAGATGAAGCTGCCAAAATTTTTTAGTTATTTAAAACTGGAGGCTTTATGGTATACCAGTGTGGACGAAAACAATGTATAACTGTTTGCACCCTTTCCTATTGTTCTTGTTTTGGTCTAATTTCTTACGCGTGCAACCATAGATTCTAATTTCAGAATTGCAACGTTTATTTAAGCTCTAACTCTGTAAAGATAAGATATCAGATTTTTTTGAGAAATGTAGTAGATCTGTGTACCTGTTAGAGTTTAAAGGACAAAAAGAGCAGTCTGTTGCTTGTTATAATGTAAAGTTTTATTTACTACAAAAATGTATTAATATTTGCTTTGCTGGATAGTTTGATTCCCTCTACTCCCCCCGCCTCCATGTAGTCCAGTGGCTGCATTAATTAATGCATCATTGCTAAATACATCCTTGAAATCTACAGTGAGTTATTAAATAACATGAAAACTTGTTCCTATGTAGAGCACTTAAACTAATGCAGCTGTCTTCCTATAGTGAGTGTTGTATTATAATGAAGTTACACTTTATTTAATGATCATCAGTTATGCTTATAAGACTAGCTAATGAAAAATGCAATTAAAATGAAATTTGGCTTTCCAAACTTCTCTGTTGATATAACTGAGTTCATTTAATACTCTATGGTGTTGAAACAAGGAGCTTGGAGAAAAAATACTTCTTAGATTTCTGTTTATTACTAGAGCAAAATACCTTCACGTTCCATACAGTAAAGATGATACATCTAAGACCTTAAAGATTTACAATTATTTCTTTTGGTACTATGCCATTCACTTTTTTGTTTGTATGTTTTTTTTTCCCTTCGTAACCCAGTGTACTTATCCAGTACAGTGAGAAAACCTCTGGAAACAAAAAATTGATGGAAATGACACAGTAGGATTTATTTGACCTCTACGTAAGCATCTGAATTTCTTTTAGAGTGGTAAAACAAAACAACAGCAATCAATTTGACAACAGATAACTAAACTGTGATTGCAGTGAATGGTTATGACAAAAGAGATGAATGATAATTCACTTTGAGGGGGAAGTATACAAAAAATTGATCTTCCTAATTATTTTTCTCAAATAAATAAATGCAGAGTTGTATCAGTTTTGTTCATGCCTTACTGACCCAAACCTTCTCTTTCTTCATTCCCTACATGCTGTCTACATAAGCAGTTGGATGTTTCATTTAAAGTGAATAAAGAAATGCCTTCACTACTTTTTTTTTTTTTTTTTCCTTAAATGCCATAGCATATCCTTTCTCTTCTAGTGGAAGTTTTCCCATAGAAATCTCCTTTTATCTTCCTCCCAATTTCTTACTTTGATCTCTTTAAGAGTCTCTGTTCATAGAACATCTTTGTATTTTTTCTTGATGTGACAACTTCAGGAAGCCCAATTTTATAGCTGAATCTGACATTTGTCCTGAATTTGTGTTCTTTGGACTATGCTGTTTGCTTAATGGAATTCATTGGTCAAAGATTGTCACTGCATTGGAGGGAGACAACACATCTCAACTCACCTTTATTGTTTTTGGTCTCTTATCTATGGCTAGCTCAGTTTTTCAGAAAAAGCCTTTATCTCCTATTCTATAACTAAAACAGGATCATGCTCACCCTTCTTTTTTATATATAGGAATATGAATATTATGAGGAATATGAGTAAATGAGTGTATTACAATATTGACATGAATAATCTATTGCATGTGTAATTGCTCTGTAGTAGTGTAGGCATTCTCAAACTGCCTGTATGTAAAATACAAATGGTGTTGATTCCATTATTAATTCTGCTACAAAACAAACAAACAAAAAATCTAACAACCATGTATGAGTTTTGTTACTTATTAAGACTAAAAACAGATTGTGTTTTTGCAGTCCAGTAAGATTGTCAGTTTATCACATTACTGAAACAGCAGGGCAAAACATTTGAGTAGGTTTTAAATAATCTAAGTGTTTATACATTTTGCTGATCAGTGAAGTAGATGTGTACTGTGTAATCATGTAGTAGTCTCTGCATGGAAATCTTAAAATAATTATAGACTATGTCCAGAAAAGACATGTAAAAGCCACCTGTGTTTCTCCTCTACAGCAACATAGCTTTAACTGAACATCATTCTTCAGAGATGCATGTTCAAAGAGTTCAGAATATTCTTTCATGTTTCAGTATTACAAAACCAGGCAATATCTTTTTGTTCCAGTTCTTACAGTCAAAATGTTCTACTAATACCCATGTGATTCTAGTTTCCTCATTTTATCTTGTTTGTTATCTTATCAGTAGGCATGAAGAAAGTATTTTCACATTTTAATAATTTTATTGTCTGCTTTCTCAATTTCCTTTCTCCAGTCTAAGTAATACCGTCAAGTTTAGATCTTTCTTGTAGGTCTTTTTTTTTTTTTAATTGTTTAATATGTCTGCATTACCCTTTGTTATTCAGTTATAGAAAAAAAAAATCATGGCTTTTTCATTGCTTTGCATTTCAATGATAATCATGGTCAGTTTTGAACTGCCTACAGATAGTTTGATTATCTAGCGTGGAATAGATGAATTAGGAATCGGCTGGCTGGATGCAGCCAAAGGGTTGTGATTAGTGGTTCTGTGTCAGGGTGGAGGCTGATCACAAGGGATGTCCCTCAGGGATCAGTCTTGGGACTGGTGCTCTTCAATATATCTCCACCAGTGACATAGATGATAGCATTGAGTGCATCTTCAACAAGTTTGCAGATTGCACCAAGCTGAGCAGTGCAGCCAATACACTGAAAGGAAGGAAAGCCATTCAGAGGGACCTGGACAGGCTGGAGAAGTGGGCACTTGGATTGGGGCAATCCCAGGCACTTATACAATCTGGAGGAAGATCTCCTTGAGAGCAGCCCTGTGGAGAAGGACTTGGGGGTCCTGGTGGACAAGAAGCTGGACATGAGCCAGCATTGTGTGCTTGCAGCCCGGAAGGCCAAATGTGTTCTGGGCTGCATTAAAAAAGGGGTGGCCAGCCGTGAGAGGGAAGTGATTGTCCGCTCTTGTGAGGCCCCATCTGCAGTACTGTGTTCAGGCCTGGGGCCCCCAGTACAGGAAGGATGTGGAGCTCTTGGAGTGGGTACAGAGGAGGGCCCCTGAGATGATCAGAGGGCTGGAGCACCTCTCCTATGAGGAAAGGTTGAGGGAACTGGGCTTGTTTAGCTTGGAGAAGAAAAGGCTAGAACAAGGAATTAGAAGTATTTGTTTTTTTCCTTCCAGTACTTGAAGGGAGCATATAAACAGGAAGGGGAACGGCTGTTTATGAGGGTGGATAGTGATAGGACAAGGGGGAATGGTCTTAAACTGAGACAGGGATGTTTAGGTTAGATATTAGGAGGAAGTTTTTCACACAGAGGGTGGTAACACAGTGAAACAGGTTGCCCAAGGATGTTGTGGATGCCCCATCCCTGGAGGCATTCAAGGCCAGGCTGGATGTGGTTCTAGGTAGCCTGGTCTAGTGGTTGGTGACCCTGCACACATAGCAGGGGGGTTGAAACTAGATGGTCATTGTGGTCTTTTTCAACCCAGGCCATTCTATGATTCTATGATAGAGTTCATAATATTTTAGGAGTTCAAGGTAGGTTGATCTTTATTGCCATTGTTTTGCCTTTTGAAACGTATGTACCAATTCTACTTTTCTGGTTTTCACCTTTACAGTTTGCTTTCATTCATCCTTTAAAAAAAGAACACTGTGCATGTAGACTGTGTAACTGGGAGTTAATGTGTTACATTATGAATGGATCTGTTAAAAATATAGGAGTTTGTGCCAACATCTAAACTATTGGTACACATATTTATTTATTGTTAATCTGCACCCCTGGAACAAACATCCCTGCTGCGCTTTTAAAAAAATAATAATAATAATAACAAAAAAAAACTGTCCTACAAGCTTCTGCGTTCGGGTGTGTAGGCTTCTTAGTATTGTTTCATCAAACACTGGATTGTTCTTTGGTCTACTTTGTAGTGATAACAGTAACACTGTGGTACTCTTATGACTTTTATCAAGAAAGTAGGCTTTATTTTTACTGTTGAATTACACATAAAATGCAGTACCTGTTTCTTCCTGACTCTGAATTTGGGTATTGGCCACTTTAGGCCATGGTTTGGGAGAAATATTGTCTCAAGTCTTGTGGCAGTGCCAACTGCTGGACAAGACACCATGAAAGTGATTCTGGCCTCTCAGATCTTCATTTGTATAAGGAAGAGGTGGTGTAAATGAAAGAAAGAGCATATACAGATTTTGGACAGATGGAAATGATGAGTCGTAGGGTCAACTTGGCAGAATGGATGCAGAACTTAAAGACGCATGAGGGCATAGCTGAAACCCTTGACCATGATCTGGCATTATATATGCTGATATGATGATACTGAATCTTTTGCAAGACAGAAGTTGATTCTACCACTGAGAAGGAAAATGAAAAATGTTGTTGGTGTCTGCTTTAGAAAAAAAGAAATAAAAAGCTATTCAGAGAAGTACTGATGAAGGATACTGTAGTAGAAGGAAGAAAAATAAAAGTAGATGGTCTGTAGATGGTCTTGGCATCTATGTGACCTGATTACTGAGTTTAAGACCTTTACCTTTCAAGTGGCAAGAGAAGTAGGAACATGGGAGTTCTTTGTGGTTTGAGAGTATTCTATCAGTGCATGTGCACTTGTTACTTGCTGTGGGACTTGCTTGTGCTGCAGATCATACATTGATTGGGACCTTTCTGTTCCTTTTAGAGACTGTTGCTGCACTTTGAACAGAACTTCTGGTTTAAATTCATCCAAAAGGAATCCCCTTCAAATGCAGAAAAACTGCCCCACAGTCTGAGCCAACATGGAGTAAGTGGGGAAATGAGGGATTGCTGCACTTGGCTTCTTTGAGCTTTGTCACTATTGTAGACATATTTTATCTAAACATTTGTGTCTTGCAGATTTTTGATACTTAGGATAAAATTGTTTTATTTAGCTGAATTGAAAATACCTAACATGTGAAAGTATTCTCAAATGCATTCATTTCTCCCCTGCTAGATCTTAATCCTTTATCTGTAACTGGACCACCATTTAAAACAGGAAGGCAGTTTTGTTGACCTTTTGACTGAAAGAGAAAATTAAAAAAAAAAGAAAAAAAAGCATCAAAAAATATCAATATGCTTCAGAATCTATCAGGAGCTTTTTTTTTCTGCTTTGTCTAAACTGGTTCATTAAGGAGATAATGTTACACTGTAATTCCTTTTTCTCCTTAGGAAAGTCTCCCAGGATATCTTCTCTGAGATTCCTCTTACCGAAGTTGAAATACATTGCCTTTAGTTCTAGTTATTTTCTGTTTAATCTGGTTTCTGAGAACTCTATCCTTTTGTGACCAATCTCAAGCACATTACCTCTTAATCTTCACATTCTTAGCTATTTCTCCTCTATTAATTAGAGTAGAATCTGAAGCAGACTCTACCCTAATTACTCTTTTAATGGAAGTATTCCAGGAGTTTTCTAAACAGCTTTTTTCCTGCTGTATTCACAAAGGGTGTTGGCCTTTAGCATTATCAGTGAGATCTGTGCTGAGTGCTGTGGATTATCTTCACATATGTAATCTACATCATCCTTCCTGCCTTGAAATGTTTTTTGTTTTTTGTTTTTTAATTAATGTTATTTATTTATAACCATTATTTACAGTCCTTTAGAAATTAATTCTTGTTGCTTTTGTCTGAATCTCAAGGTCCCTTACTACTTGTTCTACATAGAATGTATTACATGAGTTTGAATTCTTATCTCTTTTTCTAAGTTGTTACTGTAATTACAAATGAGCAGCATGATGTAATAATCTGGTGAGTCTTAAATAAAGCCAAACTCAAAGAAAGACTAGTGCTTACTCCACATCGAAGTGCTTAGGACGTGTAGCTTCTTTTTTTCCACCACTAAGCTATGTTCTTTATTTTCCCTTAGTGATTGGATCATTGGCTGCTTTTGGTTATCATTTGCTTCTCTGAAGCGTGCCTGGTTTGTTATCCATGTCTTGTACCTCTGCTTTCCTTTCCCGCTAGCCACCTTCTTTTTCAAGAGATCCTATTGTCTGGCATATTATTGACATCCTTTTGATCATTTAGGCTTCTTGGGTTCACTACTTTTGCTTCTGGAGTTTTTTAAAGCATGTTTGCAGGGATTGTAATGTTTCTGGTCTCTGCTTTTAGAAGTATGTAAGTCTGTGTTCTTCCAGTGCACAGAATTTTCATTGAAGAATTCCATTCTAGGATTCCTGTAGAGACACCACTGCAGGTAACCTCTCTCTATCCACCCAGCATCTCATAGCTAATCACTGAGAAAGATTTGATGGTAGAGATAATTTACGTTGTGTTTTTAAAAGGCTGAATTGTGAAACTAACCTACTCTTTAAAATTTTATCCAATCATTTTCTTAAATTGCTCTATTGCTCTATTTAAAAATAAATCACTGGGATGCCAAACTGTTAATTCACAAATGCATAACATTGTTTTTCAGTGGTCAAGAGTTCAGCTATAGCACAGGAAGTTTTTGATATATGAGAATGTAATATGTTCCCTTAAAATTAGGCATTTTATGTATGTGCAGATGTCCCCCATTTGGAGACAATCAATAGATCTAAGCAGTTAAAAAATACAATTAAGAAGCTATTTGCAGGGAGATGAAGCAAATCCCTTGATCATTGTGGTTATAATACCCTTAAAAAAATAAAGTTGAAGGTTGCATTTTTTAAATCCTTTTTGATTGAAATACAGAAGGGACTTAAACCTGAGATGGTTGTTCTATTGAGTATCTTTTACTCAAAAGAAAAATTATTCTCAAACAATTTTGAGACATTTTTTACACTTCTCTTTCCCTGATAGCATGCAGTCAGCTACTTTGTGGGTTCACATGCTATGGCTGTTCTGGCTGTTTTATGTCTTACACACGGCAGACTGGGAGCAAAAGGAAGCATTAAAACTGAAAAAGACATACAAGAACAGACAACAAAATGACTACTTAGCCTAAGCGGTAATCTGTCAGAATGTTTAAACAGAGGTAAAGTAGTTGCATTACACCTCTGGAGGATCAAGTTATATGTTAAAGAGTATTTTTAATTACAAATATGGTTTAGACCAAGGGTGTCCAACCTTGCCTGGGCTGTCTTGAATGGAGAGGAATTATCTTGAGCCACATATGAAACGTATCATGCAGCTAACCCATATTTAACATTTAAAATTGTTGTCAAAACAACAACAAAAAAGCAGCAAAAATATAAACTAGTGAGATATTTGACTTATTGTGAAAATAGTGGCTCAGTCTGGTTTTTGGGAAGTGTTTGCAATTCTTACCAAGTTCTCAATGTGCTTCTTAAGGATTTTTTTTTTTTGTCATAACTCAAGTTAGCACTGCCCTGCGCCCACTCTGTGCCATGGCTTCTGTGCCATGGCTTCAGCTCAGTCAGCATTATTAGCACACTGATATTTGACTGTTCCTCAGCAATGTGTGTACACCTGGGGCTGGAGCAGGCCACTTGATGGGGGAGAGCTGCCTCTATGGGGGCAGAGGATGGCCACAGGGTAGGTGGGACCAGACTGCATGCTACTTGCAGATTGGATGTACTGGTTTAGAAAGTACAGTAAAATACTTAAATTAGTTATGTAATCTGTCTTTAAGAAAAAGAACAAAAGAATATTATGTTATATCTGGCATAGCTCAGTTATAGCTCATTTTGTAGTGATGCAAATAGTAGTGTTTTGCAGAACCTCTCAGTTAAGCCCACTGCTTGACTCAATATATGATTTATAATTTTTGAAAGGGGATAAACACTGCTAAAAATGTTTCCAATGCATGTTTAGTCTTTTTTTTAGTCTTTTTTTTCTTTCCCTTTTTTTTCCAATTGCATGGCTCAGTCCAGAAATGTTTCAGTGGTGTAAGTAGAAATCTCACACAGAACTTGAACAGTGCATTTACTGAGGATGGGTGAATATTTTATCATAGTTTTCTTTCACAGAGAATAAGGTTTTCTCAGCAAAAAGTTTATGCTCTGCAAGAAACACATCCTTTTTCTTTACAAATAAAAGCATAGAGACTTTCAGGATCTACCTAATTCTGTAGGTTTTTTTTTTTTTTTTTTATTTTGCCCTCCTATGATTATCTATTCTCTTTCAAAATTATTTTTAGGTATAGATCAGCATGAGCATATTGTAGGGTATAGCGATACGAATGCTGACATTTTGCCTATGTCTGAATCAGTGAAAGGACAAGGTGTAAAAGAAAAAAAAAACGCTAGCATGTTATCCCACCAATATACAATCTGTTTTCATATGTGACTTGACTACAAAGCATCTCCACCTATATCATAAGTCATATTTTAATATTTCAAATTGCTGTTAGTTTACCACCAGTCTATTGCTAGCTCAGTGTGAAGACTGCAAGAATGCAAGAGTAGTTCCAAAAAATACTTTGTAGCGATTCCTAGAGAAATAGAGGAGCCTATGCTCTAACATTTTCAGTATAAGCCTCATACATACAAATCAGAATGAGAGTATACAAATGTCAAACTGTTTCATAAATTTAAATATTTCCTACAGATTCATCAGTAGAGATGACCATTTTTGTAAATAGCATGTTTGTTTATTGTCATCCAGTGTCAGAATGCTAGATGATCTGTGGTCTTTCATTGCTGTTTTTGAAGCCAGGAAACCACTTATATAAGAAATAAAAAGCAAGGATAATGTGTGATTAAATTTTCAACGTGACTGAATTAGCATCCTCAGGATGATGTGTTGAAATTACAACCAAGCCTCAAAGGCAGGGAGGCAGACTGAATAACTGTGTGATTTACGTAGACTAAATGAAGACATACATATACACAAACCCATTTTTTATTATTAATCTAATTAAGACACTAACAGTCTGATCAAAATAGTTCAGTTAAAGCAATATTAACGCCTGCATAAGAGTGTGCAATTACCTAGTTTCTGGTGTTTTGCAACTGACTGAGCTGACTGACAAGAAATTATTAAAGACCTCGTAATTTTGCTGTTGAATACAGGAGGGTGGGGGTGGGGGGGTGTGTGGAAATAATTACCATTCTTTGGCCCCGTTTTTCACTTTTCTTCTACCTGCATGAAGTATAGAACTGTAAGGAGCATACAACATTTTCTGACTTTTTGAAGATTCATTGTACAAGGTTGGATAGGGATGGAAATGGAGTTATGTTAGTCTGACTGCGCATTAACTGAATCATAGAATTTTGTCTTTGGTGATACAAGTGTCCTGTCTACAACTAGAAAGCCATTTCATTTCACTATTATTATCGTGGGTTTATAGCAGTGCATGGGAATACCAAAAAGTACCAGATCCTTTATACTTTTCTCCTCCTTCGGTTGCAGGTGAAGATGAATGGATTAGGAGTTTCAAAGCATTAGAATTCTTTTTTTTTTTTTTTTGGTGGATTATGGTTTTTTAATACTTTTGCCTCTCTTGGTGAGGAATTCACCTAGTATGGAAGTGATATAGACTCATTCTGCCTTGCTCACTTAACAGAACATTGAAGAAAATTATAAGCAGAGAACGATTTCCAAATAAAGGAAATAACTTCTTGTCTCCAAAAGCTTAAGATGTTTTGGCTATCTGATTGCTTTTTTTCTATTTTCTACACTGATTGATTTAAACTTCACATCCTTCTCACCACATGGTTTCTATTGAAACTGTTAGATTCTATTAGATTATCAGCAGGTCTGGAAATCTTTTCTTATTGTTTAAATATCTGAACTGTTGGATAGGTAGGGGAAGAACTGCATAGTCAGATTGTACATTCTTATTTATTGTTTGCTTTTAGAAACCTATAGTTCATAATTTGTTTTAAAAAAATATTAAGTAAAATATTTCTGGGAAAACTGTGCCTTAATCTAAAATACAGTGAGGGCAGATAACATGGAATTCAGTCTTTTTCATATGCTACTAAAAGACATGTCAGTGTATGAATGAAAAATATAACTATCCATGACAGGGAATGAAATCAGACTTTGTAAAAAAAAAAACAACAAAAAACAAACAAACAAACAAAAACCTGCACTTGAAGTGATTGTCTACTCTTGAGAGATATGTTTTCTGTTAATGCAATCCCTTGTAGACTTGCATTTTCAAGTTTACTTTCATAACTGGGGAAGCCAGACTGTGCTTTATGCCTTTAAAAAGCAATCTAATGGACAACATTTATTCAGGATACTCAGTTCAGTTCCACTTATACTGCACAGTGCTCTGTCTTTCTCCCTTTCTATTGCTTTTCTAGTTAAAATCTATTTGTTACTGCTACATTTCCACTAGCTATATTTTTTTCCTCAGTCGCAACATACACCTCAAACATTGTAGCACTATACTATAGTCGTTTCTTTCCCCACTCTTCCCTGCTCTTGGATGTCATTTGCACAGTTATAGCTATTAGTTTCAGCAGAGAGATGAAGGGAGATGTTTACATCAATTTTTGCCATTGCAATGTTTTTTCCTTGATATTTTGCTATCAATGTGCTGTTTGTGAAATTCACAGTAAACTTTCCTTGCAAACAAGAAAAACTCCCTATTTTCTTTGCTGGTCTCTGCGCCATCCCCCCTTCCATTCTGTTTATGCAGGCCAGTAGCTGACTATAGTTTTTTGTTTTATTATTCATTATCATGCCCAAACACCATTTTCCTCAAGCCAGAATTTTTACATAGGTCTCTTTATGAAACCCATCCCTTCGTGTGTGTGAACAACAAATAAATTGCCTTGTCAACTTCCTCCTGACCTTTTGCCTATCTAGGATTTTATCATTGCTATAGCTAATACTGTAGATAATCTTTTCAGTCATCTACAGAATTCTGTCTTGCTACTCTACAGCTTGATTCTGTGCAAGCACTTTTTGGCAACAGCCAAAACACTGGTGTGTTGTCAACTCTGATGTAGTCATAAATCCAAAAAGTATTTCCATACAACCTGCTATGAAGAAAACCAGCTCTATTCAAGCCAGATATAGTATACTGTATTAGTATTTATTTGTTGTAAGACTGTACTTGTACACTTCATTGAAGTGTATTTTTGTACTTGAATGAAATCAAATCACAAATGCAGATGATAATTTGAATATATTGCCTGGAAATCATTAAGTAAATTGAACAGTTTACCTGGAAGATTAGCAAAAGGATTGCCTAAACCAGACTATAATTGTAATATTACATTGCAATCATATACGTAGGAAGTTCACAGAATCACAGAATTATCAAGGTTGGAAAAGACCTAAAAGATCATCCAGTCCAACCATCACCAATACTCCCCAGCTAAATCCTATCCCTCAACACAACATCCAAACGTCTCTTGAACACATCCATGTTCGGTGACTCCACCACCTCCTTGGGCAGTGCATTCCAGTGCCTGACCACCCTTTCCGAGAAGTAATATTTCCTAATGTCCAGCCTGAATCTCCCCTGGCGCAGTTTGAAACCATTGCCTCTAGTTCTATCACTGTGGTTGCAAGTATACTTTAAGACAAAACTCTTCTCCAGTTCTCTTTTAAAATTTAATATTATTTTTTGTCTTTTTTGGGAGGAGCATAACAGATAGACTAATCTTCATATGAATGGATGCATTAAATGGATTGAGAAGACTGAATTTGTTTCTGATTTATCTTCTCAGTTTTAAGTATGACTTTTTTTTCTTTTTTCTCTGTGACAGCCTAATTCTAGTTCAATGATACAAAAAAAAAAAAAAAAAAAAAATCCAATTTATTCCAGCCCTCCTGAAACTGGATGGGGAAATTTTGATGAAGAAAACTTAGTAAGCAGTGATTCTGTAAAGGAGGAGAACCTTGTTAAGCACACTGTAATACATATCTCACTATTTTCTTTATTTTACTGTTCATTCTTATTGTGAATAGTATTTTATGTCTAGCAGTTGCAGACATTCTGCACAAGCAGATGCAGTAGCATATTGAATTTACCTTTTCAGTTCTAAAATGTGTTTATACCTAAAAAAAATAAACTGGTGTAGTTCTTGTTTAGTATTTATTCACTGCCAAATTATTATAACATGGTTGTTCTCCTTTCTCAGGTTATTTTATCCTATGATTATTTTATATGCTAGTCCTACAAGATACATAGGAAAATGAAATTGCTGAAGTTTAGACTTAATGGATATTAGTGAAGACTGTACTTGGGAAAGCATTGTATAATTTCTTTATCTTTCCTCTCAAAAATAGACACCAGTGCTTTGTATTCCACCCTGTTATCAAATATCAGCTATTTGTAACCTTTATATGCAAGAAGATCCTTTTATAGATGTATGTATACATCACTATATATAGTAATCTATATGATCTATGTATATTGATATATATATTAATATATGGAAAGATCAAGATACAACTTACTTTAAGGAACATGATTTGATGATTAAGATGTCAAAAAAAGAATACAAGTAGCTCTTTTGCCACACAAACACACACAAAGGCAGTTACTGGCTTAGCATTTTCAAGCTTTGCTAAATACTAGATAGACCATTACAGAGTCTGCAATAGCTCTCCTTGTGCCACAGTACTTTAGCAAGTGCATTTTGTATTATATGTAACCTTAGCAGTAGCTTTTATTCTTCTGTATTTTGTCTGCTTTGGAGTGAAGTTATATTTATTTTGTTGCTCTGAAAGTTTCTGTTTTTGTAGTCAGACATCTAGAAGTACTTTCATACTTGAAATGTAAAAGCATAATTCCCAAAAGTATGTTTTTAACAGATCTATTGTAGTTTGAAAAGTTGTCCTTGTTGTGTTTGGGAAATTATTTCAGTTGAATTGCATTGTATAAAATGTCATTTTATTTTCCTCCCTTAAATTATTCAGTCATACTTCAGATGTAGATAACAATAGTATCAATTGAATACCTGCCACGTTGGCATCATTATTTGTTTTAGAAAAGGAAATCATGATAGTGTCTAGACTATCTTTCAGTAAGTATAAATGTGGGTACTTTTGTGTCTTCTTCCAGTATCAGCTGTATCAGCTTGGGATATTGACATCAAGCTGTGTAGGACTGCTCAGCAAGTCAAGGTTAAACCATATGGCTAAAAGCAGAAATACAAGTACTTGCTTCTCTGCTGCAGTAGACTTAGTAATTCTAGGTATTTAATCATCAATTAGGTTACATTTTCTAATTTTGCTCTGATGTGAGTCAAGTTGTATTCCACTGGCTGCACAGTGAAGAATTATCTTCTGTCAAGAATATAGTAGCAAGTACAGTCTTGAATCTCGATGAGCGTGCAAAATGATCCTGTCTCTAAGTATCAAATGGATTTCATTGCTTTAACTGTAAGAGTATACATCCAAAGCATTGCTGTGCTGCTTTAATTTGTGTATGTTTTGTTGTGCACTGGATCATTTTGTTGGCTTTTTTTTCATCCAGCCTTATAGAGTGGCCATTTTCTTATTTCTATCCAGATTAAAACAAAACAAAAACAACAAATATTTTCATTTTGAAGTCCTTTTCACTAGTAATGTGTTCTTAGTAAAGATGAGCAACTATTAATTAAAGAATTTTTTTCTTCCCATAGGATGTTTTCCTGTGACCTGACCTAATGTTTTCTAATATTACACTCCAAAAGAGTTTGTTTTAAAAAATATTGCATAGATTTTTTTAGAGATAACTAATTGTATAGCAGATGTAATTCAGGATCCAGCTCCTTCTCCACAATGAAGGCATATATATATACATGATTTACCCTTGCATTATATCCAGCCAAGGAATAATATGTGTAGTTCACCACCTGCAGTCAAACGCCACCATCCCGCATGAGGATTTATCTCTTAGTCCCTTTGTCTATCTCCTATCTAGATCAGAAGAGCTGGGGGCAGTGAAAGCTTTATCACGAACAGTTCATGTGAACTTGTTCCATACACTCACTGAAATTCCATTCCTAGGCACCAGATGGTAGTGCTTCAGAAAAGCAAAAGAAAAGCAATGTAGAGAGAGTTCATGGTATTTTTATAATGCAAATCATCAGAGATCCAAGAACTTAATGATACAGTAGTAATCTTAAAACAGACTAGACTTCAGTAGATAATTATATTTGTCTCTGTTTTACTCAAAACTGTTTATTGGCTGGACATTCTGAGTATCTTCAGTTGTACTTCAATTGGCCGGCACCACAGACCTTACTATGCTTTGGCTATTAACCATAAAAAAGCATTTATTACTCTTCGCTATTTTGTGGGACTTTTCACTTCACCATTTGTATCCTAGTACTCATTACTTTTAGTCATTAGGCCAGATACTGTTCTTTTCACCTTGTTCTGGATAACATTATATCATAAAGTGAAATGTATATATATGTTATTGATTGTAGGATGGAATGGGAAATTTGAGAGTCACTAAAAAAGGAATACGACTTGAAGGAATATCTGAATTTCTACTGCCACTATATGTGAAAGAAATCAATTCCCGAAAGGTAGGTGTTTTTTTAATTTTTTTCCCCTTAATTTTCAGCTAATATAAATGGATCTATTCAGCCTCAAACTACACAGTTTCATTATTACACCTCCTAAATTAGCAATCCGTAGAGGTTTGTTTTGAGAATATGTAAACAGTAAAATCTTCCTTTGTGTTATCTTTTTTTTTCTCTGAAACTTTGTCTCTTATAAGAAATGTATCATCCTTAAAAACATGACTCAAAACCTCTATATTTCATATTTGAAATGATGTTGGCATTGAGAATGGAGCATTTGAACTCTTCATCAGTTAAGTCTAGAAGTACAAGATGGATTATGTGTGTAAAATGTATTGAAATTGTCAGTGATTTTATGTATGTCGAAGTCCTTTCTAGTTTTAGCTGGAGTAGTTTGGTTTTTTTTTCCAGACAATCTTGTTGAACTGTATCATGTTTCTAGCTTGTAATTTTTCAAGGCAAGCCATTTTTAAATGCAGTCATTCTATTATGTGGTAGCAGATTATTATAAAGAAAAAAAGGAAAAGGAAGTACTTCAGAAACTCAGTGCAGATCATTTTGATATAGGAGTTTTCACTCATTTGTGCTATTTATTCAACATCCCCAGCATGGTATAAATGATTTAGAAACAAAAATCTCTTAAATTCTCTTCACAATTCATACAATAATCTATAATTAGAGAAGAATATTATAATACTTTTCAATCACCGTGTGCAAAGAATTGTAGTATGCATAGAGGTAAAGCTGGCAAGAATGAAACTGTATTTTCCCTAAGCGCCTTTATGGAAAATTCTTTAGTGTGTTAAAATCTATCTGTTGTCTGTATACGGAATGTCTCAAGTACATTCATAAATGAGATCATGCCAGCTTCCCATTTCTCTTAATTAGTTTGCCCTTGTGTTAATAGATATGAGATGAATGACAAGTCTATTGGTCCCTTTTTTCCTGTAAAACTACCACATTTCAATATTTGACAGAGAAACAATATTACTCTTGGTAATGAAAAATTATTTCACAATGAGATTAATAATATCATCCTCAACAATTTTGACTCTTTGAGGCTTTAATAAACATATATCTTTGATTTTTCAATTAATCATACATCCAGTTACAAAACCTTGCTCATAGTGTTTCTTTTATAATAGTAGCTTAAAATATTATTTACTAGCTAATATTAAAACATACAGTTGTTTCTGAATAAATGCAAATATCTTAGCTTTCACATTGGTTAAAATGTTTGAATTTTAAAAACAAACAAGTAAACAAAACACCTACCAAAGCAAAGCAACTTAGAAAACACTCAATGCATAATTAGATAAATGACTTTTTAAGCGCTGATCAGTAAGATCAGATTCTGCCTTCCAGAATTGGAAAGACATCTACAATGGGGAACACTGGCCATGTGTCTGTTATTTCTATAATGATCTACTGCTTCTTTGATAATTTTGTAATTTTAGTGTTCTTCAAATTAGTTGGAATATTTTGTCTTTTATTTATTTTTAAATGAACAAAATAGTATAGAGTACTAAACTGTCAGACCTTCATATCAAATACAACAAATCCTTTTAAAATCATGCCTAAAGCATGAGCCTGCTTAATATGAATATTCCAATATTTAGGCTTGATGAAATCTGTGTAAAATTCTCAGACTACATAGCTTATATCCTCACCTTTCAGGGAGCATACTGTTTTTGTAGAGGTTGCAGAACAGTAGTCATGGTTTTTCTTTATTCCTTGTTACTATGCAAATGAATCATGTCTGTTCCATGTTCCGTAAATATACACAAGAGTTATGATTTGGGATATTTTCTTTCACAGGGCTTAATTTTGCTGAATATTTGTTCTCTTGAAGTGAATATGGAAACTGCTGTTTCAAGTGAGAGTAGTGAGGGCTTTGAGAATGGTTCTAATTTCACTCAGAAATGATAAACAACGTGACAAACTATGCAAGTATATATATGTATGTAGGATGTAAAATCTATCAGTAGCCTGTCTCAAGGTTACATTAGTCTTGAGAGCCTCGTGAAGCTCTTGTATATGCCTTCAAATTAATATCACCAGGACAAAATATCTTAACTAAAATATTTTTATTTTTGCATATGTACTGATATCTATCTCCCAACTTTAATTCATTCATTATCTAGGAAAAAAAAAAACAAATAAACAACAACAAACAAACAAAAAAAGCAAAAAAACACTGCCACATTGCTTAGTAGTTATTTTACTGAAGTTTCAGTACCTTCTGGTGTATGAAAATATGACTGATATGAGGAAATTATAAGAACAACCTTGGAGCTATTTTAAACATTGGGGTGGGGGATTGTGGCATTTCTGCTCTGAGTACTGTAAGGTGTGTGTCCTCTGCATGTTATTAGCTGTTTTGTCACTTACAGGATTGAAGTTGGTGCTGTAGAAATCTATGTGTGAGCCATGTTTCTGAAGTCTCCTTGCATTCAGTAGAGATGCATTTAGTACAGTGGGCTCTGAATAGCTGATGGTAGTGCCCTTATTTGGGTAATAAAGGGGGAATGCTTCACCCTCTTTCTATAGAAGTAATGTCTGAAGTTTGATGCACACTCAGCATTCAGAGGTTCAGTGAAATCCAAAACACATCTGAAACTGCCAAATTTGTTCTTTTACATGCAAATGCTGCTTATCTTCTTAAAGTAAAGTTTGCTCTTTAAGTACATTTACCCATTTCCCAGTAAAAGAACAGAGACAATGAAGTAATACCACCCAATTAACTCAGTAGTGTTATTGTGGAACACCTATATTTCTCTGAGTTAGGCATGTGATTTGTAGACTGACTTCTGGGAGCTCTCTGTAGGACTGTCAGCATTGCAGGTCAGGGCTTCATAGCTTTTCCACAGGTATAACAAGGCAGAGTGAGGTGGGAAGACCGATGATATTATTAGCAGGATGCAGCAGCTGGTGATAAGAAAGGTTTTGTGCTTATATGGGAGCTATCTGTTAGCTAGATTTGGAGCTGATAAAACATGTTCATGCAAAATAAGTTTAATTCTTTCAATACTATCATTACCGAGGCGTATAGATATCCTGGAAACCTCAATTAGGAGGCTTTTTTGTATTATCAAAAAGGCACAAAGACACCTAAGAGCCTGCCATCTTTACTGCTCAGTGCAAAGTTCAGTGCTTGTTTCTGCAGTTACTGATGACAGACCTCTCTGATAAAATCTGCAATGGTCCACAGTTCATTTTTCTAATATCTAATCTTCAGCCTTGCCCTTGGGATCGCTCACCTGTCACTGAAGATAAAGCCATTAATATGGCATAAATAAAAGGTCTCCTTAAGTCATTTGACTCTCAACATGGTGTAGTTCCAGTGTACTGAAAGCTCAGCGTCAGTTTATTAGCTATGAACAAGATCTAACAGTTTATTAGTCAGAAGATTTGCCAAGGGACAATTCACCCATATTTGCTGGTGGTCTCTGTAGTGGCTGCCATTCTGAAATTGAGTTGGCTGTACTTACTGTTCACTGACAGCTGATAGACCTTCATGATTTATGGTTTTGCCCTTGATTTGCTATACTTCACTGAAACTTATCTGGGGGTCATCCAATTGTCCAAGTCTATCTTCTGAACACATCATTTTTTCATGTCAACCTGGCCTCCTCTTATTATTACTGTGATTTGTTGCTCATCCAAGGAAGATGTCTGGTTGTATACTGAAAATTCTGACTTACTATTATTGAAGATCTTTATTTTGGTTGATTACAACTCATGAATAAAGTCATGAGCGGCTATTTCCGCTCATTTTTATATGAGCCTGAGGAACTGAATTTGATTTGGGAACACTTCTTCAGAAAGATGTGGGAAGTTAATTAAGTAGAAACTGTTATTCTGTTTTTTGTTGTTGTTGTTTTGGCATCAACTGCATCTTCAATTTTAAAATAGTTCCTTGATGTAATATGTCTCTGTTCCACTGGGGCAAATGTAACTGAAACTGTGATATTTCTTTTTGGCAATTATCATATTCTGTATGTGATTCTAATACTCATTGAAAGTGAGTTTACTTTGTGCTGTTTTAACTGTGTGAATTATCTGAGAAATTACATTATTTTTGTTTTTGTTTCTTTTTCCCTGAACAACTTTAAAATAATGCTATTGGAATTTACAGAGACTAAGCAACCCCTTAAAAACCACACACATTTAAAATTAAGAATGATTTCTATTAATTTTTCCAAACAAAATATGATACAAACCAGGAACAAAAAAAACTTGAAAAGGGGAAAAATCTACATCTTCTTTATGTTATCTCCTGAGGCAGAAATTTATGCATATGCTTGTAGGGAAAACAATATTTATCCTTTCCATTTTATTTTAGAAACTGAAGTTATCCTTTACGTTTTGCTCCTCCACAGAAACTCTAGTACTATGAATGCACAGTTCATTTAGGGGAAAAAAAAAAAAAAAAAAAAAAGTGGAATGGGGAAGGAATAGGAGATGTTAGGGGAAAAATATCCTTGTATGTCATTAAGTATAGGTGAAGTACATATGTTACCTTTCCCCAAATACTTCCAGTCTATTAGCCATGATACAGGGACTGCTGAGATAATTTGTAATGAATTTCTTTCAAGTCAGGCTGTGACCTTACTTGCAGGCCGTTAGAATGCAAAGACACATTTTGCCAAAAATAATTGTGAACAGTATGCTTTTAAGCTTAGTAGTAGATCTACACTCTATCCAAAGACTCAGTATATTGACAGCAATGAATGCGTGTGTGGGAAAAATTCTTCTGGGAGCTGTCAGCATGGATTTATGAAATAGAAATCATACCTCGCCAACCCGACAGTCTTCTACAATAAGGTGAGGGCTGTGGTGGATGAGAACTACTACTGTTGATTATTATGTCTTTAGACCCTATGTCCTACCACATTCTTTTTGAATGAAGTACATGTTAAACAAGAGGGCAGTGAGATAAACTGAAAACAGGCTGAATTGCTGGCTTAAAATTTTGTGCTTGTTGGTCCAGGTGGAGGCCAGGTGGAGCATCTTCATGAAAATAACTGCACAATGCAAAACAATTTTAAGTCTTCATTACAAAGTGTATGCTTTCAAAGTGTAAGCATTGTTGTTAATCTGTATTATTTTAAAGTTCAACTGTAGCAACAATGTGCATTTTAGATCACTGACACATCAAATGTTTCTGTAATAAATTAGACTTTAAAAACTTATTGAGATTCTGCTTTATTTGATAAAGTTTAAAATTAAGCATCAAGAAAAGTTTAGATCTAATTGCCATCTTAAATTTTCTTAGGACAAATCTTCAAACTATAGAAAAAATTTCAAACTAGAAAAGAAAAACAAAACCAGTGCACTGTTGTTTGATGTATTACTTGTTTTCTAAACACACTAATGGTAATTTTTTAAGAAATTCAGTAGGAAGTGAACACCGGAAAAAACTGGGAAGAACATCAGACTATAGATCTTATAATTCATCAGTGAGATTGGGGTAATGTAAACTTGCAAGGAAAGTAAAAGTCTTATAACAGAAATAGTGAACAAGTTAACATGCTGCACTGGAATTCGTAATTACAGTTTCGGCATTATGATTGTACAAGAAACATCTGGGGATTTACAGTAAAGCTGTCTCTTGGGCTTCAGCCAGAGACTTATTTGTACCCTCAACTGAATTTAAATGAGTTGTTCTGCTAAGAAAGTAACTGTATTTCACAAGGTTTGTTGATTTAGGGTGGCAATCTGTCATGCACAATTCTGCCAACAGCCACTACAGTATGTGCTCTTGTAGAAATCTGTGCAAGTATAAATAATAGTTGCAGTAGCATGGGTGTAAGCTGGTGGTGGTCAGATGGTTTTTTGTCTGAAGCCTAGCTAATCTTCATTAGTAACAGTGAAATATCTGTCAATACTGAACTTGGCACTTCAGTAGTGATCTACATGAAAAGTGTCAGTGATTTTTAGTAGAAATGAAACTGAATTTTATGCTAAGAGTATAGAAAGACTGTAATTGTTTTTATTATTCGTCTCACTTGCTAGAATTAGGATATAAATAAAAAATGTCTTAAAAGAATTTCTCGCTGTGTTTCTTGATAGGTATGTACCAGTTCAGAATCGTCCTTTAAATCTGTGGTATTTCTTTTTGAGTAATCTGCACATCTACAAAATCCCCCCAAAAAGTCATTGATACCTGTATTGTCATTTTAATCAAATGTGGGCACTTTGAAATGCCAGTTAACTCTCCTGGCAGGATGAGCCAAAGCACTTGACACAGAAGACTCAGAAAGTGAATCAGCTTTTTTCTTTTACTATATATCCTAGAAGTAGAAAATCTGGTTTTGGAAATGCTTTAGTAAAAATATCATTATGATTATCCAAATCTGAGGTACTACACATGTTCTGTCAAGATGCAGATGCTGCCTCTGTATCGGTAAGATACGTTCCTGTAGTATGTGCTAGTGTTTTGCAACACTGATTCATATCGAAAGTATACTAATTTTTGGAGTAGCTTCACTGAATATTCAGAACAAATAAGGTGAATATAACATTGTTCTTAGGAAAATGAGAAAAATTATGAATACTTAGTGCAAAGGTAAGGTGGAGAGAATACCCAAAAGCAGCGGATACGAGAATGAAGAAGTGCATCTTTATCTTACATTCATGGGACTTGATTGAGTAGTAGGAAAAATAAAAGTACATAGAAAAGACTAGTATGTTGAGGGGGATTGGGGGGAAGTAAAATTTATACTAAGCTATGGCACCTAATGTTCACTTTTTTTCCTCCAAAATTTTCTCCTATTTAGTGAACAACAATGGTTTGAAATACTTCACAAGTTTTCACACACACAAAGAAATTTGATATGAATATCTAAACTATTTTTTCAGTGGAATATGCAAAAGGCCATGTTCATACTCTGTCAAGATGTGCTTGCTACCTTGTTCTTAGGACTTTAAGCTATTTATCAGCTATTCTTCATACTGCTAGAAGAGCATTAAGATCTGTTCTTGACTACATATAGAATCAGCATCAGTATTTGTGTATTTCTGTGCACTTCTAAGGTTGCAGCTGTTGGTTAGTCTGGACTTTTAACTGTATTTCTGCAGTTTGGTGTAATTTCTGATCCATGTGTTGGAATTGACACCTGGTGAGCATGGTGCAGATGCTTTGAGTGAGTTCAGTAGCCTAAACCAATAACTAGCTCTGTGTAGGAAATTTTGCCATGTGTGTATATTACAGAAACAATAACATGCATGAATATGAATCTCTTTTTTACTTTGAGTTTAGTACTCAGATGTAAATATCTGTGTACAACTGTATTAATATCTTTTTTCAGTTTACAGTTAGGGACTCTGCATTTCACCCCTGTATTATCTTTTAGTGAAGTGAGAACCATGGTGGCACAAATAACCTCCTTATCTCCCATGTATCTCATTTTCTACATAGGACCCACCTGAGGATATATAGAGAACATCTGTCTGGTATGCATGACATTTGGGTCAGGATCACAACTTGTACTGCATAATTCAGAAGGAATTGCAGATGCATCCAGTAAAATATACCATTGCTTTAAAATTCCTCCAAATGAAAAAAACAAGTGCCAACTTGGAACAAACACAGGAATTAAAGTAAATTAACAATAACCAAGATTTAATTGTGGGTGATTCCCAGCTGGAAACCAATGCTTTTCAGCTCTAGCCTGGTAAGATTTTCCTGTTCAGTCAAAAGTGTCCAAAGCCCTTTGAAAATGGAGACATCCTAG
Source organism: Perdix hodgsoniae (assembly GCA_035772895.1). NCBI lineage: Eukaryota > Metazoa > Chordata > Aves > Galliformes > Phasianidae > Perdix > Perdix hodgsoniae. Next base: position 18,425,244 of record JAPSGF010000002.1, on the reverse strand, counting down.
GACAGGGATGATATTATGAGAAACTTACTTAACCTTTATGAGAAACTTACTTAAAATCAAGCAAGCTGAGATTACCAATTTCTTCTATGTAGTTTTCTGTGTGAAAAGATGAGAGAGACTTAATTGCACACTTGGCTCTGATTTCAGCTCATACTGATCGTTATTTGCTGCCATATCACTTATTCCTTAAAATAGCCTACACTTATTTAAAAGAATTGAATATACCAAGTATGTGAATGGTTTCCGTTTTATATGACCTTATATGAAGGTCAGTACACGCTTCAATCCTTACTATGAGATTCTTCCATATTTTTTATTTTATAATATTTTTGTAGTATTTTAATGTGTAATATAACATTTTAATTTTTTATTTTTATAGATTACGTGAAAATTTGCTCTTGAATATAAATTCCAGTGAATTGCCATTTTTTTGTAGTTGGAACAACATAGAACCTCAGAATTTAATCTTCATCTTACAATCCTTTCCAAATGTGATTCTAGCTGTTTAAAGCAGAACCTACAATTTATTTCATCCCATCTAGCATTTCAGTTTTCATCAAGAGTCTACTCTTAAAGTACATCTTCTGGTTCTCTTCTTTTACTCTCCTTTGGTATACATTATGGCATGGTCTTAGCACATGTAAACCAAATTACTTTTCTGCAAAACTTAACTGGAGTATGCTGATATCAACATAGGGAAAACAGTACAAAAGCAAAACAAACAACAAAAAGACAGAAAAAACAGTAGGTACTACAGCACCAAAAGTTTCATTCAAAAATACTATTTTAATTGCATTGTTAATGTAGGTACAACCAGTTTCGTTCTTCCACTAATCAAACTGTCACTGTAAGTTTAAGCAGATGTTTTAATTAATGTCTGCAACTGTGATCTTTCTCACAGACCCTTTGGATATGTTTCTGTGATTACAAAAACAACAGTGATGGAGAAATATTTAAAGACTGAAATTTTCCAAGTGAGAAATATTAATGAAAAATTATATTGAGAATGAAAAAGAAAACTTTTTCAGGTTTAATTTGTAAAAGTTCATTAGTTTCTGAAAGCAATTAATTATATTGGATTTTAAGTATCTGTTCTTTTTGCTTGTAAAATCTATTGTGCTTGCCTGTACAAATAGGAAACTCTTTTGAATAAGGTTTAATGGGCAAAGAATCTGCATAGAATTAGAACTCACTTATTCATTTGTATATACTTGTTCACAAACTTCCACAGAAATACCTTTACTTTTTTGTTCAGTGTTTTCCTTCTAAAGGATTTCATTCATTTTAGAGATTATTCTATAATTCAGTGTTGACTCAGCTAGCCAAAAGAAGTGATTCTTCACCTACATTCATTGTTGGCATAGCCTCACCTCAAATACTGTGTGTAGTTCTGAGCTCTACGATATATAAAGTAAGGTACTTGGGGGCATCAAATCTGGTAACAGGGCTGCAAAGCATGTTCTGAGTGAGAGGATGAGGAGGACACTTGAGCTGTCCAGTCTGGAGAAGAGGAGGCTGAGGAAAGGCTTCATTGATCTCCCTGAGGAAGTAGAATAGAGGGAGGTGCTGGGCTCTTCTCCAGAAACCAGTGGCAGTATGGGAATGACACAAAATTGCACCAGGGATGGATCAGACTGAACATTATGAAAAATTTCTGTACGGAGTGTAGAATCTCCTAGAGAAGCAGTTGATGCCCCAAAGCTGTCAGCATTCAAGCAGGCTGGGGCAGTGTCCTCAGTAGTATGCTGTAATTTGCAGTTACTTCTGAAGTAGTCAGGCAATTAGACTAGATTATCTTTACAGGTCCCTATACCATTTCATTCATATATTATCAGAATATGCAGGGAAATGTTTATTTTCACTGTACCCATGAGAATAACCCTTTTGCTTTTGTTGTGAATACAGTTGTCTTCTTGATTACCTTAATTATATTACGTGAGCTAATTATTTTCTCTGCAGCTCATCATAAACAGTAGACCTTAGACAGTAGACCTTAGACAGTAGACTTTACTTTCTACTCTGCCTTTTGACTAATCTCCATTCAGTGTCTTGTAAGAATCTTTGGTAATTTAATGTATTACTATTTTGTCTTTATACTGAATACATAGAATTTCCAGCCTAAGTAAGATGTTACTTTGTCTTAAGTTCTTAATAAAATTGGGTTAAAAAACATTACTATTATTTTGATTCTTTCCAGAAGATGAAGTTTACAAACATTATCTTAAGCTCATCCTTCTCCTTTAAATTATTTTCTGTTTTTTTAATGCTAGTGAGACAAATTTCTTGTGAATTTCTTGTGAAATGTGATGTTCATTTTTTCTAATCAGAAATAGTAGGTCCTAGCCTTATTTCATTGCTTTACTAAAACAGATTTGATAATGAGGCTACCCATACACTTTCCCTATTAAAAAAAAAAAAAAAAATCTGTAATGATTTTGGTCCTGACTGGGGAAGAAGGGTAAACAGTTTTGTTATAAATTGTTTCTAGCAAATGTCTTCATCCTTTGAGATGCTTGAGGAGCAGGAGCACTAACACTAGCAGTAGAGCAAATGAAAGTAAACAGCAGCTACACTGTCAAGGTAAGGTAGAAAAATAGGAAGGTATAATTCATCCTGCTTGTCTGAAATGTGTCCTTCCACAACAGTGGAATGTCTGTGTATGCATGTACTTGAGTGTAAATAGATACGAGCAAATATAAAATAAAAACATAAGTATAGATTAATTTTTTATATTTGAGTTACTTCTATGGTTCAGGTTTGGCAAGCAAATGATTACTTCAGAGAAATTTGTAAAGATAAGTTTTCAAAAATTAGTGCATCTGATCAGTTGAGATATTTAATTATGTTAGAAACAGGGATTCTTTTTCATGAAAAATAAGTATTTGTGCCTAGTCTTCCATCTCCTTCAACTGCCACAAGTACTGTGTTATCATCTCTCAAACTTCAAATGTTTCTTACTCCTCCTCTCTTCTAATGTAAACTATAAATTATCCTCAAAAGCTCCTACCTTTACAAAATTACAGGAAATTCTAGTCATGGTGCTTAGTAATTTTCTTTTTAACCTATTCTGTTAGGACCTACTGAAGAGGCAATTAAAAGAAAAGGAAGTTATGTGCAAACCCTGTGCTTTATAAAACCTGAATGACATTAATTGAATTGAAATAGCCCAAGAAATGCATGAAATTTTAAATATTAGTATTTTAGAAAAAGTGTGCCAAATCTAAGCTGTATCAGTAGTGATATGACTTTATTGAAAATATTGCTGAATAGAGACATGGCCATTTTCTATACCAAGTATATGAGACAACTTAGTTTTGTGGAATTCTCTGGGAGCTTGATTTTACTTAAACATAATAAAAATTCTAATTAAATATATAAAATGTATGTTTTCCAGTCCTGTGTCAATCCTGAAATATTTGTGGTACACATTTTCAGTTTTAAGACTACAGAAATGCATGTAGTACTAGTATTATGTTGCTAGCAAGAAAAGTGAGATTTTCTAACTTTCAAGAGTTTGCAGAAGTTAAGTGTATTTATGTTTGCATGCCCAGCTTGGAAGGAATCTAAACAAAAATCAATTCTACAGATAAGCCCTGAATAAGAATCTTTTTCATCATGTATGTTCTTCAGTTTGGAGTGAAAAATAGCATATTATTGACAGAAGACTTATTCTTGATAGCATTAATGGGCTAGGAGTTGGTTGGATTGTTGCTTGATTGTGATTTTGCTTTTGGCAAGAATTAGAACCAGCATTCTTTTTCAGGAGACTTGTTAACTCATAGATTCTCATTGTTTTTAAAATAAGGAGACCTTTGCAGAGAAATCAAGAAATAACATATCAGTCTTAGATTTTGGTCAAAATACAGCTTTTGTTAAGTAATTAGTTTTTGAGGCCACGTGCTTTAATGTGGCAAGGAGCTAAGCAGCAGTCTTTCATTCACGTCCTTCCTTCCAGTGGGGTGGGAAGATAACTGGGAAAAAAAAAATAAATAAAAGTTCAACTCATGGGTTGAAATAAAAACAAAATAAAAATAAAAGTTAAGACAGAAGAGAAAAAAAAAAGATGATGCTAATTTATACATACATAACCTTAATGACTATACATGAGTGCTGCCGTGAAAGTAATGCCTGCTATCTTATTATGTGGGCCTGTGAAATCAGAGGCAGACGCTGGTGATGTGGCAGTAGACAATGAACCTTCTTGCGAGTATTCTGTTATGTTTTGTTGTCACGTGACAGCTGAGCTTCATTACCAGACACTTCCAATTCAGCTCAAACTCGTTCATATGCTGCCAATATCTCTTTTTCAGTTGGAGTGTAGTGGGTCTTGGATCCTCTGCATCCTCAACTCCAAAACACTGGGGGTTGACTTCGAGTCTCCGCTGGGGTTTTCTGCCAGCGGCTCCAAGTGGACAGAGCGCTTTTTTTACAACTTGTCCTGCACAGCCTGGCCTAAAGGTAACTTCATGAACTATCTCCAGTTTAATTTTTTCAAAGGCTTGTTGCTCAGGACTACCAATTTAAAATCTTTCTTCTTCCAAGTCACTTGATAGAGAGGGTTTACAGTCAGGCTGTAATCCAGAATATACATTCTCCAGAAACCCACAACACCTAAGAAAGCTCGTTTTTTCTTTTTGCTATTTTGCAGAGGCATAGCAGTTATTTTACTTATCACAACTATATGGATTCCTAAAACTGGATTTTCATAGAATTTGGAGGGGACATTTCTAAGTCATCTAGTCCAACTCCCCTGAAATGAACAGGAACATGCACAGCTAAATCAAGTTACCCAGTGCTTGATCCAGCCTTGTCTTGAAAGTCTCCAGGGACAAGGCATCCACCAACTTGTTCCAGTGCTTCACCAGCCTCCCTGTAAAAGGACTTCTTCCTTGTATGAAATTTAAATAAATTTTTTAAGCTTGAAGCCATTTCCCCTTGTTCTGCCACCACAGACCCTGCTAAAGAGTCTTTCCCCTTCCTTCCTGTAGCTTGAATTTTCAGACATAGTATCAGATGGAAGATATCAAATCTATATTAATTGTCCCAATATTCACTGACAATATAGTTAATTCTAGTAACTAGATCAACTATTTTACTTTTTTTGTTGTTGTTTGTTTCTGGAAATGTTCAATACAGAAATCTACATAAAGAGAATGAACAATGGGAGGATGCGTGATGTTTAATTATTATGCTTCTTCGGTCCTCCTGAATTTCTGCCACTTAATGCCTGATTCAGAACTCACAATATGAAAATTTAAGATAGCTTGTGTTTTTTTGTTGTTGTTGTTGGGTTTTTATTTTTATTTCTTTGTTTTTAACTGCATTATCTACTGTAGCAGTAGATGCTCCGTGTCTTTGTGATAGTCTCTAATCCTCTCTTGGATTTCTGTGGATTTCTGTGTACACATATTGATTCTCTTGTTTTGTTAAATATATATATATATATTTTAATTTATTAACATTATGCTTTATCAGTATTTCTTGTTAATTTATTGGGACAAGGGAAATAGAATCTGTAACTTTCAATATATTGTACATTATAGGCTTGATTCTGTTTTCAGTTAAATCAACTAATCTCTGAATGGTCAATCTGAATTTAGAGAATTGAAAAGAAGGTACATAGAAATTACTGGTTTAATCTTCACATGTTTTTAGTTAATACCCTTATTTTTAAATCTTTAAAATAAGATTCCTCTGTAAGCTGGTATTTTTATCAGTTTCCACACAATGCTGCTAATAAGGTATCAACTCCAAAGCCTGCAGACAACAATGCAGACATTTAAATTGTCAGTTATTTTTTTCTGTTCATGGTTTATTTTTGAATAAATGCTGCTTTTGATGTATTTGGATATATCTCCAGCAGTGCAGATGAAAAACCCAGCTATCAGTTAGTCAGCATGTCCAATCTCCAACTCTTTTGCCAACTTCAATGATGTATTTCATTTGACACAAATTTTATAAAGTGAAAAGCTGAAGGGTCATTTACACCCCTAAAACACCTCTTATTTATGAGGCTAATAACTCAAGAGAACAGTTGTTATGATTTTAATGTAAATTTAATACAACCAAGAGAATTCTTAATTATACAATAAACTACAGTGGGATTTCACCCGTTGAGTAGAAGTGCTTTTGTAACCAGGAGCCTTTATGAATAATACAAGTTCATCAGGTTATGTTGGGCTTCACTTAGGTTCTTGGTAGTTTAATGTTGCATCTGAAACAAAATCAATAGCCAGCAGACTTTTAAAGATCTACTGAACAGTGAAAGCTGTGGCCTTTAAAGATGCTTGTCCTGCTGGGACACCTTTTGTGCATCGTTTTTACTTAAACTGAAGACCAACTTTGATCTCAAATACATGTAATCAGATATATCGGCAATGGTAGAATTACGTGTTCAGTTCTGTCTTTGATTTACATAACTTAAACCCACTGTCTCTTTTATCTTATGCAATTACTCTTTTTTTATGCTAATGTATTTCATTATCACAATGAGCAAATTTTTGAGTCAGTGTTTTCACAGCAGTGTAATGCAGATTGCACACCTAGTCTTTAAAGCTTCTTCCACCATTATTTTTTATCAGTATTTACAAAGGGCAGGGGAGGCAATCAAAACAGCGGTGAAGATAAATTGGTGTTTTCTGACACAGAATAAATTCTCTGAAATACTCTTATAATTCCACGCTTGCAGAAATCATCTTTTTAACATAGATAATTCATAGAAGCTCAACACCTTAATCTTATTAAGCTTAAATGCCTAATAGAAAAACCACTTTTGTTTTAAAAAGTCTAGTCAACATCTATCTACAGGTAATTAAGATATTTGATTTCCTTCCCAGACTTTGTAAAAGTGTTGTCAGTATCTTATCACTGTGATTGATATTAGTGAAGCCTGGAGTTTTATATTCTAAGGGACTGGGTTTTTTTGTTTGTTTTTTTCCAGGCAAAGTTTCCCTGATATGTTTCAATTTACTTGATATTTAGATATTTACAACTTTTGGTAGTTGAAGAAAACAGACATATAGTACTGTACAACTTGAACACATATCTGCTAATGCTACTTTCTTAACTGTCCAATAGATAATAGTAATTTGATTCTGTGTAATTTATGATTTGTGTAATATTTTCCTTCTTCCCCTCATTATTTTAATTTTAATTATTCCTTGGCCATAGAAGGAACAGTGATTGACAGTGTATAGACATAATATTATAATAGAATGGCTTGGGATAGAAGGGACCTTAAAAATCATTTAGTTGTAGCTACTACATCAAGATGGCCCAGGGTCCCACCCAATGCTTTCAGTTATCCTTAGCTTCTCAGAGGAATTTATAGCATCTCACCATCCTAATACCATCTAATCCAAATCTCCCTTTTTACTTTAAGACCATTCCCTCTTGTCCTATAAGTATCAGACCATGAAAAAGTTGGGCCCCCCCCCTCCTCGTAAGCTCCCTTCAAGCACTGGAAGACTGGAGGTCTATCCAGAGTCTTTTCCAAGCTGAACAAGTCCAGCTCCATTAGCCTGTCTCTGTAGGAGGGTTGATCTAGTTCTCTGATTATCTTTGTAGCCCTTTTCTGGACCTATTCCAGCAGCTCTATGTCCCTCTTGTCTTGTGTTCCTGTAATTGGAGCAGTAACCTGGAGGAGTAGCACTTCTGTTCCAGGCCAGATTCCAACTAAAATTTTGTAGATTTAATGTAATCCTTGAAATGATTTTAGCCACCTTAATATTTCCTAGAGTAAGCATGCAATAAGCCGTTAAGCTCATTGTTGTAAATGCATTTCTTTCACTTCATCAGAATTTGATTCTTAATCCCTGGATTACAAAGGATGGATATATGGATGACTTATCTTTTCTCTAAACACAGTTCCCAGCTGATTAAAAGAGCATCCTTGCATCATTATAAACTATTCTCACTTTTCATCTGTATGGTGTACTTTTCCATTGTATAGCATTTGTTCAGAGTGACACTAACCATCTCCAGACTCAGAAATTTATACAAAATGCAATGCGACTGCATTTCAGGCAAGAGAGACTTTGCTCATATTTGCCCATCCTGACTATAGAAAGCAGTGGTTTGTTTAACTCTGTCAGATGATCTCTCTCCATTTTGCCAAATCAGGGGTTTGGAAAGAAGACAGGGAGGAGAGTACAGGGTGGAAAGAGGCTTTGCCAGTTTGCTCTAGAAGTCTATACAAACTGATACACTGCCATTGAAATTATCAAGTTCCACTTCTAGTGTTTGATAGGATAGAAAAATTTGATGTAATCATTGTCTCAAGCATAATAGTAGCCCCCAGTGGGGAGCTTCTTACTACAGGAAAAGATTACCTTAATACCTTGCAAAGAGTGTCAGTCTGTCTCAAGTAATATAGCATTGTGAGTGTGTCAGTGCCTGCTCACAGTACAGTATCACTGGAATTAAACGAATTAGGTTTAAAAATTTTGAATAGACTTTAATAATCAGCAGGTTGTTATCTTTAGGACTAAAATTTTTCAGAGTATTTGGAGATTTAAAAGCATGTTGCACAGATATTTTAGATGATGTTATGTAAATAAGAAACTTGGGACTCTGGAATTTCTTTTGCAATGTTAGAAACAGATAGAACTAGCAGGTTTTGTCTGAGGGAAGAGGAACTGAAAGGAGCATATATATTTTGTATATAAATATATGTGTATAAAACAAACACTTCTCATCCTTATGGTAAATGTATTTATAAACCAGACAGACTTCTCTGGTAGATTGAGTGTGATTCTGGAGAAGAAAAATATTTAAAAATGAAACAAACTATTCCAGAAGGTCTAAAAAACAGTGTTCGCATTGTCTCCAGTGTGCTGGTATCATTTAGGACATTATTGTTTTAGTAAAGTGCAAAATAAAAAGGAAAATGGTTTGAGCTATCAGAAACTATGGTAACTTGTTGATTTCATAATTTCCTGACTTGGCAATGTTAACAGGATTTCACTTGTCTAATTTCCATGTTAAAGAAAACAAAGTAAAATGACAATACATACTAAAGTACATTTTACTGGGAAAATACATTTTTATCTTACTAAGGTCATTACTGGGGAAATAGAAGTCAGAATCTCAGATCAATTTCTGCTGCATGAGCAAAAGGATTAAGTAATTGATGTAATAATCTTTTGACCTGTCCATAGGCCTGCTAGTAGAAACAGATATTAAGCATTGTATGTCAGTATCTTTTCTTGTAATTTTGTGAAAGTACTAGCATCACTGTTATATTAGACTAGAATATTCAGTTCTTTGAGGGCTGCTCCAAAAGTAATGCCTTCTCTTTTATTATGTCCCATGATGTCAGAGTTAGATATTGGTTTGTGCACTACCATGTCAGATGTTATTTTGTCAGACTGCTCTGCTGCTACATGTCACACAGCAACAAAATGTAGTAAGATATTAACAGGAAGGTTTACTCTCTACTATTAATAATATTACTATATATTTATTTACTCTCTACTATCCACCTCTGACATTGTGGTCCAACATATTAAAATAGAAGACATTACTTTCAGAGCAGCCCTCATATATCATCAGTTCATAGGTAATTTAGATACCTTGTGCTCACATTTTTCCCAGAAGAATATCTGTGAATCGCAGTGCTTTTCTTCCTTCAGAAATCAGAATTCAGAGAATTGTCCAGTTACTATTGGCTGGGTATGTTGTTTTAGGCTTGCAATAAAGAGGGTATGTATTTAACAATCACTGCTAAGTTTACAAACTTGCTGCTAGTGCATGTGAGTGGTTTCCTGCAATTTTAATTAAGACTTTTACCAAGCAGATTCCACAAAAGAGTGGCTGAAAATACCAGAGAACTGTGGAGATGATACTGTTACATATCTTACATGTTAATCAGTTTTCAAAATTGACTGGTTAAAGTCTACTGTAAACTGTTGCTCAGAAACATATTGGCGTTCACACTGAGTCATAATGGTTTGGAAAACATACTTTGATTTAGATAGAAATCTACTGAGAATTTAAATATGCTTTCCTAGATACAGTAACTAAGAACAATTGATAATATAAATTAAAGCTGTAGTCTTTAAATAAAATTCTTTATAAAAAGAATATAATGATGAGGCTAATCATTTGAAGCATTAAATTACACCTAGGGAGAGATAATGATGCAATGTCCATAATGATCTTCATAATTTCCACACCTGTCTCTTTATTTTTCTCATTCTTTTCTGTACTTGCAGACTGCAGACTTAGAAGTCTACTAAACTGAATTCTTTTGGGGAGTTATAGTGACCTCTACAAAGCATGCTATTTTGTACCTTGTCATGCTTCATGATCGTTCATCACTGAAGCAGCTTTCAAGAGAACTGCTTTGTTCTATATACATGATCTATCAGGCTGCATATAGCAAAATCTTCAGACAAATCCTCCGAGGTAATTCTTCTGAGAAGCCCAGCCCTGAAGAATTTGAGTACTCAGGAATTGTTCCTAATCCATATTTTATGCACTGTCACGGTAAACCTAAGAAATGAACATGCAGCAGAATGACATATTTTACAAAATGCTGTTCCTCCAGATCAGTACACATATTCATTGGATAAGATCCCAAGCCAGAAAGCAAACCCACAAATGCCCACAATGGGACATAAAATACTTTCTCAATAGTTGCCAAGAAAGAATAACATGAAATCTGCTCATCTATGTTTGTCCCCCATTTTTGGTCATGTATTTGACTAAATAAAATAATAGACAAATTTACTTTTCTGTTTGTGCTGATTGCCACAGTATCTAAAGACTGTTGAATACTTGCAACTTAAACATGTCAGCTTTTTCTTACATGTCACTACCAGCTCATATTTATAGCTACAGATCTTTTACTAAAGAATATAGTTTATTCAGTATCTAGCCATAAAAATGCATCCTAGCTGGTTGCTTTCAAAGAGCATCCACCCACAATTGCCTTGATTTTTGCAAGGCATCCGCAGTTCTTCATTTCCAGGACCATATGCGAGTAATGTTTCTGAGTCTTCTCCAACAGAAACTTTGTGATTACAACAGATAAGTGGAATTTTTTTTTTAAACCTGAACTAGCTGAAATCTGGAATGGGGTAAATAATAAGCATCAACAAATTAATAAATAAAATGAATCTGGAACAATATAAATATTCTGTTAGTTGTGTTGAAAAGAGTCTAAAATAGATGTGGCCTGTGCATTCATAGGCTTTCTCATGTTTCAGACTAATGAATTCAATTGCTGTTTGTGCGGTCCACCATTGTGAATAGCATACAATTGTAGTTGAGATTTCTGATTTTGCTATTTTTTGTCAGGACAGTTGTGCCTAGATGTTCAGTTTAAATAAGATAGTGTGACTTTTGCTTATAGACAGGACCAAGCCTTCAGTGTCTAACTAATTTTTTGCAAAAAAAGAAGCTCAGCACTGAAGAGATCTGAGGTAACGTGGGTATTAGTTACCAGGGGTTAAATCTATTTTTATAAGATAGGTTTGATTTCAGGTTAATCTTCACAGAAGGTATTTTGATGCATTCCCTTGCAACCTCACCTTTAAATCCTTAGATAGCTTTGAATACAATTTGTCAAGGTTTGTATTATTATTTTAATGTGTTTAGAATCATTTTAAGAATAGAAATGTATTTTACACTGTAATATTTCCAATAGAAACCTGACTTGGATACTTGAGAACAAATGATTTTTCCCTCAGTTTCTGTTAGTTTTTGCTTTCCTGGTAATTCACGTAGCATACTAATAAATTAGGAAAAAATTTCTGAACATAACCTGTCCTCTAGACCCTATTATCTTTCCTCGCTCTGTGTGGTACAGAGAGCTATTTTCTTTTTCTGTATTAAACATCTAGACATTTCAAAGCAGGAGGAAGAGCCCATTTATATCTCTGTTGGTGATTCACTGCTGGAAATTTAGTCACATGAAACCCCTACATAAGCATTTTCCATCCCCCCCCCCTCCCCCCAATAATGAATCAAAGATTTAATTTTAATTAAGTTTGTGTGCTTCTATTTTAATCAACTTTTAACAAGAAGTTATGAAGAAAAATTGTGTATTACATCTACAGAAAAAGACATTTGGTTTGTATAAATAATTCCTGGAGTTACCTTAATATCCTAATAATTTTGTCACAGTCTGTAGAGTGCTCTCTCAGTATTGACTTCAAGATGCTCTGACTTATACCATTTCACAGAATCACAGAATTGCCAGGGTTGGAAGGGACCTCATAAATCATGAATCTCCAACCCCCCTGCCACACGCAGGGCCACCAACCATTCCACCTAATGCTAGACCAGACTGCCCAGGGCCCCATCCAATCTGGCCTTGAACACCTCCAGGGACGGGGCATCTACAACCTCCCTGGGCAGCCTGTTCCAGTACCTCACCACTCTCTCCTTAAAGAATTTCTCCCTGACGTCCAACCTAAATCTCCCTTCCCTCAGCTTAAAACCATTTCCCCTTGTCCTGCCATTATCTACCCTTTCAAAGAGTTGATTCCCCTCCTGTTTGTAGGCTCTCTTTAGGTACTGAAAGGCTGCAATGAGGTCACCCCGCAGCCTTCTTTTCTCCAGGCTGAACAAGCCCAGCTCTTTCAGCCTGTCCTCATAGGGGAGGTGCTCCAGTCCCCTGATCATCTTCGTGGCCCTCCTCTGGACCCTCTCCAACAGCTCCCTGTCTTTCTTGTACTGGGGGCTCCAGACCTGGACGCAGTATTCCAGATGGGGCCTCACAAGAGCAGAGTAGAGGGGAACAATCACCTCTCTGTCCCTGCTGGCCACCCCTCTTCTGATGGAGCCCAGGATCCCATTTGACTTCCGAGCCACAAGGGCACACTGCTGGCTCATGTTAAGTTTTTCGTCTACCAAGACCCCCAGGTCCTTCTCCACAGGGCTGCTCTCAAGGACCTCTCCTTCCAGTCTGTAGGGATGCTTGGGATTCCTCCGGCCCAAGTGCAAACCTCTGCACTTTGCCGTGTTGAACCTCATCAGGTTCACCCGGGCCCACCTGTCTGGCCTCTCAAGGTCCCTCTGAATGGCACCCCGTCCTTCAACCGTGTCAACTGCTGTAGTTCACTGTAGTTCAGATACGGTGACAGGACTAATTCTGCATGGAAGACAGATGTATCCATGTCTTCTCTCTCTCTCTCTCCCTCTCTCTTCCTCACTCTCTCTCTCTTTCTCTTTTTTTTGTATGCCGTACATGGCCCTTTAATACCTTTTACTACCTATTCTTTCTCTTTGTTATTCTTATTTCCTTTTTCCCCTTCACATTTCCTCTATGACTCTGCAGAGCCCTGTATTTTTCCGCACCTTCCCAGTCTGCAGAACACCCTTGTTTCACAGACTTATAGTTTGCAAAGTCCAGGTTCATTTTCCTGGAACTGGGACTTGTATCTTGATGGCCCATCAATTGCTGAGACTGGGAAGTTTGTTTCTTGCCATTGTCTCCATACTTTGCTTTGTCAGGTATGTCTCAACATTTTTGCTTAATGTTTCCCCCTTTATTATTGATATTAATTATCCTGACTTAGAAATCTTCAATGAGACAACCATGCTTGAATCAACATTGTGATGTGTGATTGACCAGGCTTTGTGTTGGTAAAAGTATTTTGAGAGTGCAAAAAAAGTAAAAAAAAAAAAGAAGAAAGAAAAAAAGAGAAAAGAAAAGGGAAAGGAAAGGAAAGGAAAGGAAAGGAAAGGAAAGGAAAGGAAAGGGAAAGGGGTACTTTTCATACCACCTAAATATTTGTGTGGCATAGGGAATAGTATTTATTCCAACTAAATAGTAGAGAACATACTTAGAAATGTTTATGAAAATATTCTATATTTCTTCTATATTTTTTATAGTTCTTCTATAGTTTTCATTTAAGTACATTGTTGCATGCTTTCCTTTCCTTTCCATAGCAGTAAGATGAAAAGATATCCAGAAGATCATCAAGAATCAAATAAGATCAAATAGAGCACTAATATAAAATGTGCTCTTTACCATGAACTTTACCATGATAGATAATGTTTTGAAGTAAATAAGGCAGAAATATGACTCGAGATGTTGACAGAATTTCCCTTCAAGCACATTTCTAATGTTAACATCAGTAGAGAAGAAGGCCATCTGTCCATGTGTTTTTCTGTAAGGATATTCAGACTTGTTTGGAAAACAACCAGGTCCTGTGCTTCTAGATGTTGGCAAATATATGATATAAATTGGAAGCATTTAACAAATAGAAGGATTTTATGCAATTCAAGAGGCTGAAATAGGGAAGACAACTGCCTCAGCAGTTAAATTGAGTCTATGCCCTGTCCTCATCAAATAATAATAATGATAATACTTAATGGTTGATGGCTTTTTAAATGTTAATATATACAGTAAAAGCTAAATTAAGGCAATATCAGCTGGTGAAATTACTTCTAAAATTCTTCATATATACAGCCTGAAATGCCAAGAAAGGTTGCAGATGTTTTTTATTACCTGCATTACTCTTAGTGCTTTCAGTCCTATATTTCCTGAAAAATGTTCTCTCCCTAAAGACTCTGGAGATGACCACCGTATATGGTACCTGTCATTAGTACATTAAATCTTGAAGTGGTCTCAAGGATGAATTTGGGCTGTAAAACAGATACAGATATTTTGTGCAGTGAGAATACAAAAATCTTGTTAAATGTAAGAAGAAATTTTCTTCTTGAAAGAACTTCACAGCTAATTTCTCTATGTGAAGAAAGAGATATTCAATTTAACAGTCATAGTTTCTTTCACCTGATATCTCTAAGAGTTTATCACTCACTATCTTATAATTCTGTGAAAGTGTACAAGAATTTTACGCATTACTACTAATATAACTAAGGTTGATATATATAGATATATAGATATATATAAGGAAATCTTCCAGGTTTTAACTCTGACTGTACTTTGTTTTCATATATTTTAAATTATTTTAGAAATTTGTGTCTGCATGTGTATTTTGATAAATATATACATAGTTATTTTTTTAGTGAGGTGAATATAATGGTTTGCTTAATGAATAGTTGAGGAAGATAAGATCAACTATTTCGTAAGCTACTGTCTTAAAGCTCTGTATTCTACATTGTGTTGGAAGCTAGATTAATTATTGTTCTGATCTTTCAGTTTAAAACTTTCTTTTTTTTGTCAAAGAGATAAGACTATTTCATAAATATTGTTGGACTTAGGCATTTCTCAGACTGCTGTGTGAAATTGCTTTCCCTCCTTAGTGGCTTTTGGCTTGCAAATTCAGTGTTTTTCCTGGATAACTTTGATGATTTAGGCAATCATCACATGCAAGAGGAGCGATCATACTATGTAAAATTTAATTTTGGTCTCTCTCTCTATATAGAGCGTCATAGTTTGACAGCAGTACAATGTATTATGCTCAGAAGATGAGAGTAAACCAATTTAAAATTAAAGCAATGGTATGTTCCTTGAAGATAAAAGGAAGGGAAACTGCTGTCTGTTGCTATGGTTTCAAATGTGTGACCTTGTGGAGCAAATTCATCAACAATATCATAAAATGCAAAATTGTTTTGGGAAGGTCTGGACCTAACTGAAGACCTCTCAAAAAATAAGCACATGAATAAGCTGTCTTTAGCTAGTTATACATTGAGTCTGAGCCTTAAACATAAGTCTAAAAAAGTTTATCTTAAAAAGAAACAACTCTTGGTTGGCTCAACATTTGTTTTCAAGGACTGAAATTCTAAGCAAATGCGTTTCTCAGATATTGTTTTAATCTCTCAGAGTCTCACACTCCAGAACAGAAACAAATTTTCTTTTTAATAAGGAATTTGTAGCATTTCAGTTTATATATAGAAGGGCAGCCCTGAAAATAATCCTTCTATTTTATTGCAGGAGCTCATGATGTCAGAGGCGGATGATGGGTGGTATGGCAGTGGAGGTTGAACTTTCCTGCCAATATTGCATTACATTTTGTTGCCATTTAACAGATGGCAGTCAGAGGAGCAGTCTGGTAAAATGGCGTCTGACATGAACGTGCATATTAAACAAAGATGTGTCACTGAATTCTTCCTTGCAGAAAAAATTGTAAGCATTGATATTCATTGAATGCTGTTGGAATTTGAACAGTGGAGAGCACACTGAGGTGGTGGATGGTTAGTTTTAGCAGTGGCAATATCAACAGTGATTCACCTTGATTGGTGAAGATTTTTATGCACACAGGCTCCTGTTTGTCATTGATAATAATTCATAGACAGTGGTTTTGTAGATGAAAGTTTGTTCTATCAAATAGTGTTATCGTGCTCTTTGTATCTGTTATAGTTTCCATGGAAATAAATATTAGGCAGTACTTTTGGAACAACCTACATATATACTGCAAAACACAAAGATAGCCTGAAGTTGCATGCATATTGTGCCATATACAAGATATACAAATATTAAATCCCCCTGAAATTCCTTAACTTTGAATGTGAAGCAACAATGCCACTTAAGATCACTGTTTATTTGAAAGGACTAAGTCAGTGTGGATTAGAAGTACTCAGTCCAGAAGAAAGTAGCAGCTTGTAGCTGTTTATATACCTTAGGAATTTTCTGATCCCCCCCCCAAGAGAAGTGAGGCAGACACTTTGATCAATTTTTGAACCAGTCATCCATTAAGAAAATTGTTTTCATTTTTAATTGATAAAATAATTTGTTTCTGATAATATTTTATGATCTTAAAATATTAAGTCCCAAATTAGACAAATCTATGTGCAAGGGATGTGAAATACTTGTATTGATTCATTACAGTAGGTATATAACAAAACAACATCTTGAAAGCTATAAAAAGTACTAATCATAGAAATTGGTACATTCAGTATTATTTTTGTGCTTGTTTTGTTGGACAGATCAGCTCCTGTGCTGGCAATGACATTTTGGCTTTTACACATCCAAAGTTTGTATCTCTAAAGAACAAAACTTCCCTGACAGCTGGCTTTGTCTTGAGAAAGAATGTTTGAAAGTGATTTAATGGCCAAAGCAATTTTCTACCAAATTGTTGCAATTAGAATAAATATGAATTGTCAGTACGCCATACAATTTTGTCTTAACCTTTAGAAATCCTTGTACAATTAGGCATATGGCAGCTCAGTGATGGTGATTCATATGATTCACTATTATTTCAAATTTAATTATGAAATTAATTTAATAATTCAGAAGTGCTTGTGTGGGTTCAAACAGTACATTAAAAACAATTGTGAAAAATTTTCCTTATACTTTATAGTCATACTTTAAATGAGCCTTAGATTAGTCAGTGGCTGGACAACTAGAGAAAGAGCTGTCCTTAGGAGGTCCAAAGGGGCCCGGGACACTCTGCTGCATGTGGGAAGAATAAGAGACTGGAATACTGTCAGAACAGGTAGACACTTTTGTATGTCCTTGGAATGATTATGAAAGGCAGCATAGATGTTGCCCCAAAAAAACCACTGAAGTTGCTAGCAATCCTCAAATTTGTTCACATTTAAGTCCATATATATGTGTCTGCAGCCTTATATATTCTTTCCTTTTTCTCAAATACAAGAGGCCTGTGATTTCAAACACAAATGTGTTTTCACCTTACCCTTGCCTAAAAATTCCAAATGAGCTAAAATTTGTTAATTTTTTATTTTTTCAAATAGTCAGTCTTTCATTGAGTTAATATTTGATCAGAGTTTTAAATATTTTGTTGTTTAAACTGGATATGAATCCCTTTATTCCTAACATTAATAAAGCAAAATATTTTTATTTCCTCCACTTTTAGAGATTACAGCATGTAAATTAATCTGTGCCATAGAGTAGAATGAAAGACCTAAGAAAACATTTTAAGTTATAAGAATTCTATCACTTAGTTACTGCCCATCCCATTTCAGCCACCTCCAGCCTCAAGCTTAGAAATTTAAATTTGAAAATTAGACTTTTCTAATCCAATGTTAAATTGATTTCTTACATATTTATATATGTTTGTACATGTTTACAAATATCTAATGGGGGGGGGGGGGGGGGGGAGGGGACAAATGGATGAGGCTTCTCTTGGTGTGTAGTGACAGGAGCAGTGGCTTAAAACTTGAACACAGGAAGTCCCATACTAGTATGTGGCAGAACTTCTTTATCAAATCATAGAATCACAAGGTTGGAAACAGCCTATAAGATCATCTAGTCCAACTGCCTTCACATTACCACTGCTACCATAAGCTACTAAAGCAGATCTCGCAGCTCCTCATCCAGATGCCTCTTGAACACTGCCAGGGATGGCAACTCCACCACCTCCCTTGGCAGGCCATTCCAGTGCCCGACCACTCTCTGAGAGAAAAAGTTCTTCCTCATGTCTATGGTAAGGGTGACAGAGTCCTGAAACAGGTGGCCCAGAGAGGTTGTGGAGTCTCCTATGGAGATACTCAAGACCCCTCTGTAAGCCTAATTGTGTGACCTATTGTAGGATGCCTGCTTTGGCACAGGAGTTGGACTGAGGGATTCTTTGAGGTCCGTTCCAACCCCTGTAATTCTGTGATATTCTAAACATCAAAATTCATCATGTGAAGCAGGACTTTATTTTACTTCTAAATTCTTTGAAATTTCCATCCTGTTTATTGTTTTGGTGCAACATTTTCAGAATAGTTGTGTCTAAATTTTTCAGTCCTCCTGATCTGTGTCTTTGGAAGAGCCTTCAGACACTAGATACAAGGATTCTGTATTAGTATGGTAAAAGCAAATGTGCAACATAGAGTACAACTATGCATTTTATACAATATATTAAGAAAAAGATATGGGACAATACAAGGCAGAGGTGTTTCAAGCTTAAAAGGATATTGTGGTACAAAGGACATTTTCTTATGATGTTAAAGCAAGCTGAAGTAGTTGATGCAAAACAATTTTGCAAGAGAGGATGAAGTAGCTTGAATGGTTTAGATTCCAATACTCTTATGCTGTGGAAATCTGTTTTAAAATGTTCTCACAGCCTCTTATGATAGTGTCTAATAAAATCTGTGTTAGGTCCTAGTGACACTGCAAGTGAATTCTTATGAGTGTGGCATGTCAGTAACTGAAAAAAGTCTGAACTGTCTAAAGCCTATGGGAAAAAATAATTTACAAAATATTTGTTGCTGGTTTGGATAGCTTTTGAGATTGGGAAGATGTTTTTTGTCTCTTTTGCAGTAAATTTCATCTAGAACATGAATTTGGCTTTTCCTTTGTTATGATAAGTGTTCTTAAGTACTGGTACTGAACTGGTAGTTGAGGATGTTGGATTAAATGATGACTAAACTGGAAAAGATCACTTAGACAATAAATCATTTTCTACAAAGTGAACTTCCATGACTATGAAGGACCTTGCCTTGAGAGTGAAATCTCTTCA
The DNA here is from genome assembly GCA_035772895.1 of Perdix hodgsoniae. Lineage (NCBI taxonomy): Eukaryota > Metazoa > Chordata > Aves > Galliformes > Phasianidae > Perdix > Perdix hodgsoniae. The sequence goes on along the minus strand of JAPSGF010000002.1, from coordinate 18,405,922 downwards.
TGAGTTCTCTGTCCACGTCACGGAACTGATAGCTTAGTCACAGTGGTGAGTGGTTAAGGGTGTAAAAAGAGGACAGAGTACTTTAGGCTTTTTTATAACCTTGAGCAAATGTGCTGAGTTGTGTAAATCATGTTCTTCTTTTAGAGTTAAAAAATTCCATGGAATTTTCATGTCTGAAAACAGATTGGGAACCTGCCCTAGAAACATACAGAGCAACGTTCCAGACCAGCTTTTCAAGAAAAATACTGCCAGAAAAATCTTCTCAGGGACTCAGAGTATTTCCCAGGTCCTGGATTGGGTGATGGCTTTGTCCATTCTTTGTTTTGTACTGGCATGAAAACCAGGTGCACAGTATCTGTCCCTCCCTGACCTTTCTTAAGTGAACAGAAGGATATGCACATGCCTGGGCCAGGGAAGATGTGACTGCCTCTTCTGGTTGCTTAAAATGGGAGCTGGGGCTATGACGCCTTCTTCTATGTGGATGACATACCATATTGCTCAGACATGCCATAACAAGGGTTCGTGCTCCCAAAAGGAATGATGGGAGATTATAAGGTTTAAATCTGTAACTTTGTCTCCAACTGCTTGTTCAGGAATTAGCTAGGGCATTGGTTAAAAAGAGCAACTTGGAGAGATTATACAGGAGAGCATTTAACTTCTTTATATTTTGATTGTTGTCAACATTATATTTTGGAAACTTTTCATAGAAAGGGCTTTGTTTTGAAAATACAGCCTTCCTGGTTTTGAAATAAGATATTCACTGTGATTTGCAGATACAACATAAAAAGTAAAACAAATAATGAAGTTGACTGTCTTCTGCTTAATTCAATTTGCATATTAACATGAAAACAGCATGGAAGTCTGTTTCATGTAATGCAGTGGGAAGAGTATGAGGTCTGAAAACTTCTAGTTCCCTCTACGTGAACACTGACTAGTGTTGTTATGCTTCCACTGCCAGCAGTAATTTTGCATGATTTATGGCATGTGAGGAAGATAATTTAGGTTATGGTTAGGTTTACCTTGCCTTTTATGTACTTTTGTTTTAATATATTTGTTTTAGCTTTTTGTACAAGCTACACAAATGCTGACTCAGGGTAGAAATATTCTTAACTAGAATTCTTTTTTCGTAAGGATATTGGGTATGTGAAAAGTACTGACCTAGAAAGAGCACACTGTTAAAATTCAATTTCATGACAGACTCCTTGAAAGAGGATCTGATGGATGGCTAATGTTTGAAGACTGGCTGAAGTGGGAGCTTTTGCTGATAGTTGCACAGGAAACAAATTAGTTGAATTAAGGCTCAGAAAACTGAGAAATACAACTGTGTATCATCATGGTTGTTGTAATTGTATTGATTGAAAAGATTGAGTAGCAAATATTAGCCAGATGAAACAAAACTAATTTTGGTGTGTTTTTTCCACATCTTATGCGTTGTTCTGCATGTTTCATTTTTGATTATAGACAGATGAAAGCATTGTATAATTGCTAGCAGAGTTACTGAGTTAGTGAATAAGAGATCTGAAGATAATATATTTAGATTTATTACCAGGCTATTAGAAGAATCATAATAATTTAGAAGATCTGTGCTTTTATATTATAGATGTTTTGATTCGAATGTCTCCTTATAGAGGTTCATACATTGTTTGGTGGATAGTTTTCAAGTAGTATAGGAGTATAGGATAGTTTTCAACTAGTATACTTCAGGAAGCATAAGGATAGTTTTCAAAACTAACTGAAACATAACCACCCTGATTAAAAAATGAATAAATTTAAAAGATAACATAAATATGCTCAGAGGATGAAAATTGAGCAATACAGATTTTCTGAAGTAAGGGTTGCAGGTTAGCTGAAATATAGCTGAAATTTATTTTTTCTTTGACATTTAAGCAGAAAATATTTTCTAGTATTATTGACATAACTTCAGATTTTTTGCTGTGTCATTTTCAGAGAGCAACAACAAAGATGAATTTAAAAAAAAGAAGGAAAAAAAAAAAGTGAATATGTGTCAGTCTGTTAGAATTGTTTTATTTTTCACATAGCTTTCTACTTTATTGCCTGACAATCTCATGTACTCATCTGCATAATCCCCCATGGTAAAATGGATAAAGTTAAAAACAAAGGCAATGTGCTCTTCAGGAGAATTATTATCATGCAGCCAGTTAACAATTAAGAGGCAGTTAAAATAGATCACAACAGGTCTGTGTTTGACTGACAAGACAGTTTGTATTATAAAGTTCAGACAGCCCCAAAGTCTTTGCAGTTCACTAGTGAGAAATTATTTCTTAAACATAATGGCATTTTTAGGGGGTTATAAGAGCTTAACTATAAATGTCGCCTTGATATAAAATACCAGAAGTATTATTGCCTTAAGTTGATATTGCTTTCTAAAGTGTTGTCTGAAGGGAAGCTGGAATTTTTAAGATCAGTTCTTGTTTGGCCTCTTCTACTTTGAATATTCATCTGAATTTGGTTTGAATCCTTAATGAATGTGACAAATGAATGCATGGTCAGATTCTGAACAAACAGGAATTATGGTCTTTGTTCAGATTTCGTTAGAACCTTTAATGGTGAAATATTTCTTTAATCTCAAAAAAGTTTCCACTCTTTGCTACCAGTAGTTGATTAACCCTGTTCTCTGAGAGGACTTCCCTCTATCAGTGGTTTTATTCAAGTTGTATTTTAAAAGGCAATGAAAAGATCTGGGTAAACATTTTAAATTATTGTTTTGGTTATTGTTTGCTCTCTTTTCTTTTTTTTTCTTTTTTTGGTAAGCCATATAATTTGAGAAACTAGGTGAAGACTGGATTTAAAACTAGTGTAAGCTTTTTCTTTGATGAGAAGCAGAAGATAATACTGAACTTCATCCTGAGAGAAGAAAAACACAATTTCTTTCATTATTGAAAAAACACTCCTACATTACTGAAACCAGAGCTGGGAAACATTCAGTATATGGTTTTTATTTTCACTTCAAGATGGTGTCTTTCTAGTTTTGTTTTCTTAATTGTTTTTATTTTTGCAGCTGCATATATAATAAATTCTGAAACATTTTCCAGTTTTTTAGTGTTCTAAATTTTCTTTAAGTTTCTGATGACTATTTCAATTTTTATTATTATCTTTATAGCATTCTGCTTTTAGGTATATTTTGTCCTTTAGAGTCTTCAAACTTGATATTCCTGTTAGTAGTAACCTTTGTTTAAAAAATAAATATCTAAGTCACTTTTCCATAACAAATACCCTATGAGAACCTGTTCATAAGGGAAAGCAGAAGGAAATTTTTTGTCTGAAAAGTCTTAAAGTAATTGGGTCTTTGAATGTAGATCAGCTAATATTAATTTGTTTATTTCATTGTTAAGTAATTAAATATATGAAAGACTAATAAATTCTTTTCATTGCATTTTATGGTCAAATGGGAAGATGCATTGATTTAATTGGAATATAACAATAGGAATTTTATTAATTCGATATTTGTTTAAATTAGAACTGGTAGACTAAATAGCATCTTTGCATAGTTCTACATCAGCTAAGTGTTTATGACAAATTCTGTTTTAATTATACACTTCAGTTTAAGCATAAAATGTTCTAAGTCATTAGTTTTTAAGGAACAGAAAGGTCCAAAATCCTGGAAGGGCTGACAAGATTTAAGAAAGGAAAAAATAACTAGACAGCCTCCTGTAATCCTGAAGAACATTCTGTAAAATTTAAATTATATCTCTTAATTTACTGTAATGTTGCATAAGCAACATTTAAATGATTTTGATATTATTTTCATACATTTGTACAGTTTGAATATTCCAAACCAAAGACATAGAAGTCATTCTGTAGCATGCACAAACCAAGTCATTTTTTTTTAGTTACCTTTGCTTAAAACTCAGAGCTGAAAACACATAATGGAACATTTTTTTTTTTTCCACTGCCTTTAAGGATAAATATGGACAAAGAAAAATCTTGTTAAATTTCTTCTTATTTCACTGGAAAGAAATAAGTGGCACTAGAAATATTTTACACAGATTTTAATAAGCTTATAAAATAATATCAATAAGATTACAATAGAAATTTGAGTATAATTATTTGTTCTGACAATACTGTGGTATTTGGACACAGACAGAATTGCCTAGAGCTGTTTGATCATACCTTTTCCTTTACAAATGTTTGACTATTTGCCAGAAGCACAACATAGCACTGTAGTATTAGTACTAAGGAATAAAAACAATTAATCTTTTTTATAGCCTTTTCTAATTTTTTTTAATGTCCCAGCAAGTTTTTTTACGCAGAAGTAGGAAAAATACCCAAACGCTAATGCACCTGTTTTATCAATAAAGATAGGAAATAAACTAATTTTTAATTTCCCATATTGCTTTCCAATCTTGAATTTAAAAGAAATTCAGTCTTTGGAATTTTACTTGATTAATACTACAGGTTGAAGAAATGATCCAGGTCTGTAGCATTTCTCAAGCTGTTTTAATCTAAATGTCAGTGTGAAAAGCAGCAAAGTCACAGGACAGTAGTTGTTATAGTCTGTGTCAGTGGAGGGAAAAATTATTCAGTATTTTTAATGTTTGTAGTGGAAAATTAATCTGGTATGGAAAAGTTAGCCAGCTGTAGAAATGGAAATAAATGCCTAATAGTTTCAGAGTAGAAAAGAAAGTTAAATCTTCAATTATATCTTTTGGAAAAGATCTGTGGTATTAAAGTTGGCAATTATCTTCAATTGCAAACTTCATATTAGTATTGTTACCACTGAAAACTGTTTCCATAAAGGGACGTGTCTCTCCTGTAATCCTCTATACAGAATTTTATTTTATTATTTTGTCCTTGAGAACAGGACTAATGACTCTTCAGAATCTGTGACTGGCAAGTCTGATAGCAAATTTTCTAACAGAAAAGCAATTCCTCGAACCACCAAGTCATGTTGTACAACAAATGTGGGGATGAATATCTTTTGTTCACAGATAAGTTTTAGGGGAGACATAACAAATTGTGAGCTCAGATATGGGCCAAGTTTGCATTGCACTAATGGCAAAGCTTCTGATTGAATGTTTTACAAGGTTAAAGATGGAACAACAGAATCTGAGTTAATACCTTTTAAGGTCAATTTCTAAATGTTAGTATATCAGAATTAAAGTTAAGTACACAACGTGCATGGGATGTGTGCATGGATTGTTTTCTAAATCATGAGATATTCTTGATTTAACAGTCTCAAAATTATATTGAATCCTTGCAATATATGTTGATAAAGACTATATAATTTATTGACAAACTATAATTCAATTCAAGATCTTGCAGTACTGAAAAGCAAAGAGTATTGTGTCTTGCTAATTAGCTGCCTGCGCTCCTCTTCATAATCTGTGCCAGCTAAATAGGGATCAGCCACCTTAGTTCCTTTTTATGAGAGCAATCTTTGTTAGCTGTGGATTTTATTACTCTTTTCTGGATAATGAATACAAGGTAACCACACTCTTCCTTTCAGGTGGGAATAACACTTATCAGCATGTGTTGTTTCCTTTCAGAAATTCAGTTCAAGCCATAGGGTCAAGAATGGCGTATAATAGAGAAGGGTGGAGGAAAACAGAGGATCTACAGGTGCAGCATCACCCAAGGTAGCCTAATGAACAGGAAAAAAGGATAAGGAAGTAACGGGACTTAACTGATTCTTTCTAATGAGAAGATGGGGAATTGTAAGGAAGAAGTCTAGAGTGAATGTGTGGAAGTGTAGGTCGTGGTTTTGTCTTAAAATAGAAGAGTTACAAGTTAGCTTCTCCTGCTTGAGAAACACAGCCAAAGACTATGTGCAATGTTATGTGGTCATTATAGCTGTGTCCCCCAAGAGGGACTTTTCTCAGTAACACCACAGATTTTACCTTAATGCTGCGAAGACATTTTTTGAGTGAATTGCTATGCTTTACATCTGATAAAATACATGCTGAGACCATTGCCATAGATTGTTGATGTGTTCAGCACTGGTTATCATGATAAAGAAGCTTTCTGAATATGTAGAGTAGTACACTTTTCGTAATAGATATTACAAGAGATAAGCAGCAAATTGACCATAATTCCTGTCATTGCTGTTCTTATTCTCATTTCTTTTTTGATGTCAAAGCCCAATGATAAATGCCCACAGAATTGATACTGCTTGCATCAAACAGTAATGAAGCCAGAATGCATCTAACAGTTGATGAAATAAATAATGAGTGCTTTCAGTGGAAGGCTCAATGAAATAACCATAATATTAGTTCCTTTCCCACCTCCCCCCTCTCCCCCCCCTTTTTGGTAGCGTGTATCAGAGTTCATTTGAAATACGAGTTCTTCTGTTTATTTAATACAGGGATAGAGAACTAGCAGTGCTGGAAATACTGTCAAGGTAATTAAGATCCAACAGTGACTGATTCTGCTTGAAGGAAGTCTTCAGAAAATCTCAGCGTTGTAGGAACTAATATAGCTATGTGAAGAAACAAAAAAACAATATAACTGTTTCTGACTTGCTATTGAAGCTGCTGCTGCTAATACTGGTAGCATCATTTCACCATATGTTACAGCCACCTTAACTTTATATAAAACATTAAGTGTAATATTTATCTAAAATAAAATTTCCTATACAATATTTTTAGAATATCTAGTTCATTTTGCTTTATTTTTGTCGTATTTATATATAATTTGTTAATTTTAATATGCACTAAATAGACTTCTTAATAATTCTTATTGATAACAAGTTTTCTTTTTGCTGCTTTGCCTTAGCTTTACTATTAATTTCAGATCCCCATTACTATTTATGTAATTTGTTAAGAGTTTGTTCATCCTCCGTAAGCCTAAAGCTTAAGAAATTTGAAATTTTCTATCATAGAGATAATAGTAAAATAAAAAGTGGTGATGGAAATATTGCTTCCATGTAGTCCTTCTTTTGCTGGATATTGGAAAGAGACACAAGAATGGAACCCAGAGCCTACTGCCATGCTGATGTGTACATATTTATGTCAGATTTCCTATAGGATCGGGTGAACTTATAATGGACTAGGTTTAATTTGGAAGGTTTTTTTCTTTTTTTTTTTTCTTTTTTTTTTTCCCCTTTATTTTGTAGTACGATGTATCTGTATTTTAAATGTCATACATCAAATGAATTGGAGTGATACTCCCTTTCCTCGGTCATAGACATCTCAGGAACTGGAAATCCTCTAGAACATGTACATATATCCAAGTTATCAGACTGACTACAGTACGATTTTTTTGTCTCTCAGTTATTTAGTAGAAAGTGAAAACAATTTAAACTGTAGAGAAATGATCCCTCAATAGAGAATGGTAGGACAGAACTTGTAAATGTCTGGATATACTTTGATTTGTACATTTCTTCCTAAAAAAATCTTCAACTTCTTCCTAGA
>JAPSGF010000002.1:18369389-18395552 GCA_035772895.1 Perdix hodgsoniae | reverse complement strand
GAGAGAGAGAGAGAGAGAATGTCCGAAAGGTGGAATGGCCTCACCATAACACTGAGGTGAGATGTGCAGTCTGGTTGAGCAGCGGGGAGACAGAAAAGAGCTGATGAGGAAGAGCACATCAGGTGACCTTGCCAGGAGTTATATCTCTTCTCTGGCCTCAAAGCCCCCTAGGGAATGTAGTTCTTCTCTTCCAGACAGGTACCTGGAACTGGAGCATTAACATCTTAACTCCCAGTTCACTACATGATGTTATGATGTGGAATACGGATAATAAAAATCATAAAACCATGACAAATTGTAAATTACCTCAGTAGAAGTAAAGGAAAAATGTTGTATTCTCAACTATTTAATACTAGCCAAATACCAAGAGAGTATTATATTGCAACTTTTTTTTTTTTTTTAAATGCTCAGGGCTGCATTACAGTTTTTCCCTTTACTTTGCAGGCAATATCTGTAATATACTGACTGAGATTTCCTTGTCTCCATCTTCAAAGTGAGGTGGTCTCTTTAATAGTGGTAGCCCATACTTCTCACTGTGGGCTCATTAATCTTTTTCAAGTCTGTTGTACCCACAATACTCTATCCCTGCACAGCTCCTGGATTTTCTCCTGCTTTTCCTCCTCTTCAGCTGTTCATCTCTCAGCATGGAGGGTGAATAGCACTGCCTGATAAACCACTGATGCTTAATGCAGATAAGAAGCAAGCAAATAAGCGGAAGTGAAGTGAAAGTGGAAGTGAAACAAGTAAACGCGCTCTGCTAAGAGGTTCATGTCCCCATTGGACTCTCCTGTCCTCTGTCCTTCTCCAGTTGGCTCCACACAAGTCCGTAGCTCTAGACTAAGTCTTACCAGTTTGGCAGTACCACATTTGCTACATACATTCTACTATTTGAGGTGTTACTATATAAACAAAAGTTCTTAGTGTGTGACAGCTTTTTATATCTAATTGTAAATAAGCAGCATTCTTACATGGCCCTCAACACCATTTAGAGCAGGAAGACTTTCACAGTAAACTGTCAAATGGTGAATTTGAACAGAACGTGATGTTTGCTTTTCTGATTGGAAAAGACGGCTAAGATTGTTTAGTCCTACCATCAACCCATCACTACTATGCCCACAAAACCATCTGTCCTTCTCTTGGAAACCTTCAGGAATGATGTCTCCACCACCTCCCTGGGCAACCCATTCCAATGCCTCAGCATTCTTTCTGAGAAGAAACTTCCTAATATCTAACCTGAATATGTTTTTATCTGCCTGCCATAGCTCATAGAAATTAAAGGAGAATGTAACTCTTGGTACACCAAGAGTTCAGATCAAGTAGCACAACTGAAGCCAAATACTGATTATGAAATTATAGTAAAAATTATCTGGCTTCAAAAATTTATCCATAAAATAGTTGAGTAGACTTATTCTGGAGGCCATAATCTATGTATAAGAGAATAACATACTTAGATGCATATAATGAAATGAGTGTCTTGGCTCCAGTTATTTTATTCAGGCACAGCTGCACTCCTCTGATTTAATTACAAAAAAAAATTAAAAAAAAGCAAACAAAAATAAGAAAGATGATAGCCAAACCTCTTTCCTCTGTTGATAGTAAAGAGGAAGTCAGGAACAGAAGGTATTGTGCTAGTCATTTCACACTGTTCTGTGGAATTATACTGAAGGGAAAGTATTGCTGAACAGAAGGAAAAATATAGCTCTTACCTGACACTGATATATCTTTTGGGATTGCAAGGGAAATTCAAAATTCGTTTAAGTCGCATCTAGTATTTTTCACATATATTTTTCTTATACCAAAAAGAACTCAATTTAAAAGCTTCTGAAAAATAATTTATTGTATGGAGTCAGTAGGACGTGTTAGGGGGTTGTTGCTAAGTTATCACGTAAGTGATAATATGAGTCCTGGCTGTATCTGATAGATATTACTGTGATTAAAACTGAACAAGCTTCCTGGCCTTTCTCCTTTCTCTGCATATATATTTTTTTTATTAATAATGACCATTTCAAAGTTAAATTATGCTGATCATTTTTTATGCTTTTTCATTAAATAGCTACTAGGTATCTTTAATTTTGTTCTAAGCTGTTTTGCTGTTTATTTTTTTCCTTTGGAAATGAAAGATTGGTACCATAGAGGAAAGTGTAGACTTTCATACATTTAGAGCTAGTCTGACATCTTTTGTATGCACAGCATTTAATGAGTCTTCTTACTGCCTGGTCATAGCTTTGCAGCTTTAAAATACAAATGCATAATAGATAGATAGTACACACAACTACAGCTCTTTTTTTTTTTTTTTTTTTTTTTTTTTTGTAATGAGGGCTGCTTTGGAAGTAATACCTCCTATTTTACTATGTTGGTCCACAACATGACAGGCAGATGTTGATGGTTTGGCAGTAGAGGTGGAACGTTCACACCAACATTCCATTACATTTAGTTGCTCTGTGACAGGTAACAGCAAAGGGGCAGTCTGACAAAATGGCATCTGACATGGAAGTGCAGGTGGAGCAAAGGTAAAAATTTTTTATCTGTTGACATTCATCAGCAGTTACAGAATGTTTATGGAGACCAAACAATGGATGTGAGCACAGTGAGAAGATGGGTGTTGTTTTAGCAGTGGCAGCAGTGACAGTGGGTCATCTCTGCTGGTGCAGATTTTCACAAGTACAGAGTGAAAGCTCTTGTTCATCGCTAGCAAAAATGCATAACTACTGGTGATGGCCATGTTGAAAAATAATGTTTTATAGTTGAGAATTTATTTTAAAAACTAGTGGCTTTTTGCTCTTTATAGCTGTTATAGTTTCCTTGGAAATAAATAGGCATTGCTTTTGCAGCAACCTATGTAGATATTGAATTTCTATTTTTCTTCAGTGTCTAACCTTTTGAAGTCAAAAGAGCCTAGAAAGAAGAGACAGAAAATCTTTCACAAGAAATCATGCACGTGTCTTAATAAATAAGATCACCAAGTGACTTAAACTCACCAAATTACGTGGTTCAATTGTAACCACAGGACAGATTTTCCTGAAATAAGAAAGACTGTAAGTAGGTACTGACTGTATTAGAACTGTAAGTACTGGTATTTATGGGGAGAAAAAATACAACATGCTGATTTGGCTTTGCATGCTCTCAATTTATGGGAAGTAAGAAATAAAATATGGCTATGTTAGGGAGCTAAGTGGCAGGAAGTTTGACACAAGTGGGTGATAAACAACCACAATGAATATGTTTAAATGGTAAATAACAAAGTTTCTAGCATTAGATGTACAGTAGATAGCTTGAAATTAACTTAATTTGATGCTGCCTTTGAAATACACGCAGCATGCAAACCTGTGCAGGTTTATTCCCTATTCAGCACTGCTGATTTCAAAGAGATTGCAAGTGGTTTAGCGCTGTGTCAACAATGGCTAAATACACCATATTTTTTCAAATGTAGAAGTCTATATTCAATGCTGTTCTACTTATTTGTCAAAATACTTTAGGGTTGCTGAAATATTTTTTGTTAACAACTTATTGTAGACAAATGTTATATGACATGACCTTGAAGCATTACTGCAATCTTCTATCTTTACTATTGTGTCAGATATATGCACCATAAAAATTTCCATCGTTTCATCTAATCTACAGAATTCTGATCTATTCTAGGAGAACAGGGGAGAAAACGTGAAGGATCATATTTTGCTTAATTTCTACACAATGGAGATGTAAGCACCTGCTGAACATGTCCTTTCAATAGTGTGTTTTTAATACTGTTTTACTCTGTTTTATTTATGTACAAATGATAATGGTGTGGACATTACTATAAATAATAAATTACTTTTCTAGTTTTAGATAAGAGTAGACTGACTTTCCCAGGTGAGGTATTCAATGCAATGCTTTAAATATAGCTATATCCGCTGCTTGAGTTTCATCTTATTTTGTCTCTCTTGCCTCACACTCAACAATGTGTAGGGATAGAGTCTGACACAAGAAAAAGGAACATAAATGAGAAAGAAAGAGTCAAGGATTAGTAAGAACATTGGAAAAATGTGCTATCAGTTGAGAAACTAAGATAAAAGATTATATATCATGACTTCTACTGATATTATAGTACATGTGAAAAATGTGACTGATTTATTGAGACTAATTTGAACAGGTGATTAAAAATATATACTCTAGTACACATTTTTAGAAAGTTATCTTAATTCAGTATAGAAGGGAATGGTATATAAGCAACCTGTCACTGCAGAGTATCACTTCTTAGTCTGACAAAGTATGACTGACATAAACTAAAAATCTACAAAGTAGATAACTCTTAAGAGAAAACCCTTGTTATGGACAAATTCAGCATTTTTTGGGGAGATAAATCTCTTGGGGTGTTTGTCATGGTAATATAAATCATCAAAGCAAAATTTCTTTAATCAGACATTCTAAAAAGGGAAACAGAAATAGTTAATATAATTGAGCTATTGAGCATTCCTGCCTTTTACTCTAAAACATATATTCACTCTAGCAAAGGTCAGCAATTGGCTGTCAAACCTTTCAGCATTTCTCTGCAAGAAGACCCTTGTCTTGTTAATTCTGGGAAGATTCAATTTGATCATTGGCAGAAGTTTCTAGTATCACTTGAAATTCATCCAGTTAAATGAACTCTACATTCCTGCCTGTGAATGCAAACAGCCAAGAGCAGTGCTGACATTAATTTATCTTTATATATAAGCATAATGTCATGGAAAGCCCAAGCAGCACACAATTATTACTGTATTTCTAGTAGGTTCTTTTTCTAGTCTAGGTCAAGAGGTGATATTGTACCTTATCCCTGACTGTGTTGATAGAAAGGGAGAGGGATGGCTGCTGCATATCCAAGACATTCCTTAATTCGTTTTATTTTATATAAGTAGCCATAATGCAGGTAATTGCTGACTTCTTTGCATGAAACTCCACTATTATTACTAAAACTGTATGTTAGTCCCAGATTTGAAAATAAACTTGGCTAAAATTGTACCCTCTAAATGCTCTAGAAGAAAATGACTGTTAACCAAAAAGTCTTGTATTCCATTGCCGTTTCATTGCTCTTAAGGTCTTAACGTCCTCTTGAAGAGAATAGAAAGAGGGTATTTAAGTGTTCCAAAGAAAAATCAGGTACAAATTATTTAACAAAATACAGCATTTGGGAATATTAAATGGCTTTTTCCCTCCAAATTTCCATTTTAACCAGGAGTGTAATATGTTCCCTGTAACACTCACATTCTATTATCTGGAATTTTGCTTCTCAGTGACTTCTTATGGATAGCCAATTTTCCTTTGCCTAAATGTTATCTTCCTTCCATTATTTTGCAAAGTCCAGAATAAGCTGCCTTCCAAATTAAGTCAGCAGGGGTGGGATTCAGCTCCTAATTAAAGCTTCTGAACTGCTGTGTCTATGTATAAAGTTCTAGGAGGTTCCTACTACTATCATTAGCAATAGAGAGTCAATGAAGCTTGGACAGCTTGTGAAATTTAGTTTCCCCTAAAGTATGTGCTTAGGTATTGGTGAGGGAAAAAAAGGACCACTTCACTGATTGCACTATATATGTTGCCATTACCTGTGCTGACAACAGTTTCCTTGACTACCTCAGCAACTTAGGTGTATTCAAGTATGGATATTCTAATCTTGAACTTAGATAGTCCCAAACGTGGATACTCTAATATCAAACTAAATATCTCTCTAGCAGCCTTTGGTTCCCAGAAAGGCAGCTGTTGAAAAATAAGACTGAGGAAGGAGGAGGTGAAGAGAAAAGAGCATGATACCAAAAGAGTAAGAAACAGAATGTAGATGCCAGCCCTTCCTTCAGCTTCCGCCTCTGACTTGGAGTAATTGTTCCAAGGATAGATACTGTCCCTGAAATCATATTCAATTGGGTGAGCATCTGGGAGACTCTTTCTCTGTTATGCACTAAATTCCAGTGACTCTTTCAAATAAGCTTAGTAACAATGTAGCCTGAAAACCAATAAGGACTTATAAACAATGACAAATGAAATATGGAGGACTGTGGATTCAAAGAGTATCTTGCAATTTCATGAGTGAATTACACTATTTTTTGGTAGGCCATCTTGTTTGGTTGCTTTTATTTTGTTTGTTGTTTTATTTTTGTTTTTTTGTTGTTTTTATTTTTGAGAGAGAGAGGATGAGAGAAGAGAGCGTAACAGAAATTTCTATTTATTTTAATTTTTTTTTTATTTATTGTTTAGGCTTGAAATGTACTCGGAGGTCTAGCATTTCTCAGAGCAAAACTGAAGACAAAGATCATATTGATCTGTAGATAGAGTCAGCAGCAAAATCAGGTTTGTGATCTATGCTTACTGTATTTAAACCAAGCTAACTCAAGTCGTGCAGCTTACAAGGAGCTAAGAACATAGTCAGGAAGAGAACATATCTGACTGGGAGACTGGATCGTCTTGCTGAGTTTTTTTGTGACCTCCCAAAAAGAAACAAAGCTCTGCTGTTAACCAAATTCCTTCTCTATTTACACATGTATCCTGGGACTTTGAGATGCAGATTGTGAAACAATCAGGAGAAAAGAAACACATTTGTTCAGTACTAAGTACTGTGTCATTCTTTCCAACAGTTTTGAACAGATTTTTCTTTAGAGGAAAGACAGAATAAGCTCTAAATTATTATAATGTTTATTTCTACACTGAATCGAAAAAGATACGGTAATACTTTCTGGTAATACTAAAGTATGAACTACCTCAGTTACTAATACAGGGTTTGTCATTTGCATAATTTTATTTATTTATTAAAAGTGGAATCTGTTTTGTATAAATTGTGTTCCTTGCAAAGAAGAACATGACTGCTGAAAACAATTATGTTTTCAAATGCACTCCACATTGGAGAGCTTAAGAGAAATTTATACGTTGCAATTTGTAGAAAAAAGATTATAGAAGAATCAATCTTTCTTCTTCACCTTTGCTGTTTTATTAGTCTCATTCATTTACCTTTGGCTATTTCTATAAGCAGTATTTGGCATGACCAAATATTGGTTCTGGTGCTCCGTTCCAATCACTTTAATATTACAGTCTGTTCCTGAATCATTGGAACTACCATTACAATATTTTGAGGACTCTCCTGTCAGCTGACCAGAGTGTCAACACATTACTTAAAGCCATATTATTAATACATGCAATCTGCCTCTGTATCTGAAATCTGTACCCTTGTACAGATTTTTAAACCTATTTTCCAAGAAAAAGTATAAGTGGGAAGTTGAGGAAAATGCATGGTATTCCATCCTGGACCTAATAAATGCCTGCTAATGAAGATAGATATATAATAAATGGACTTGTTAAATAAAATATATTAAATAATGCAGAAATGCAGTATCTTGTTTCTGGACTTCACCCCAATCTTGGAAATAGTGTCCGAAACAGCTTTCCACAATAAACAGAAAACATGAGGAAAACAAAGAACCAGAAAAGTATTACATTAATTCTGCCTTGAAACTGATCTTGTGTGGATGAGCATGGCCCAGTTATTGGACAATGTACAAGTTTTGGTCTTGTCTAATATTTTGTTCTTTGGCAGATTTGCAATTAATTTATTCATCTGTTAGCTTTATATTTTTTTAGTATCCGAGCAGTTATTTCGTTATTGACTGACAACTTAGTTTTTTGCATATGTAAAGAAGTAAATGGGTTGATAAACAAAGACTGTTTTTCTCCTCTGGTGGTCTGAAGGTGTTGCTAAGAAACAATGGAACTATGGTGATTTTAATTTCATGAATGTATTTTTTCTGAAGCCTGAGTAAGAACTTTCAATCTTGCTAATGTCATTGAAACTAAATGTAAGGCGTTGTTGCAGCATGCTAGCATTTTACTCACTTCAGAAATACAGTGGATTAAAAAATGATGATTTCTGTGAAATGGTATTTCTGTGTCCCAATACTGGAGGCAAATTGAATAAAATTAATGCCTCAGGTATGATATGAAAAAAATAACAGAGGGTGTGCTTAACGCATGCACATCTTTTATTAAACTATGTTCTGTTTTTTTTCCTCTTCAATTAGAAACCATCTGATAAGTCTTTTTACTTATTCTTGTTGTATAGAAGACCTCTGACATAGCTTAGAATGGAAAGTCCTCCTTTCTTTTATTACTTTTGCATGTCTAATTTCCCTTGATAATAATCAGATTTGTCAAATGACAGAAAAAGTAATTAAAGATGTTTCTAGCTAACTCATCCCTCTACCAACAAACTAAATAGCTAAACTGTTTTAAAAAGGCAGCAATAGCTTGACTTTCACATAAACAGAAAATTCATCTCATATTATTTGTCCCAGTAGACTTGTGTGGTAGTATTGATTTTCATATGACCAAGCTGCAATGACTCAGACTTATAGCTGTTGTTCCATTGAATACTGATGAAAGCATAAATAGTCAGCTGTGTTATGACACCATGTTCATCTAATTGTTTTGGTCTGCTGCACTGAAAATGAAGAATTAATCCCATCACGAGGTATCTTAACACAACCACCCACCCACCCACCTTTTTTTTTTTTTTTTTTAATTTTTAAGCAATTACTTAGTACTGATTTCTTTCTTCTGAAAAAGAAGAGCTGGATACTGCAGTCTTTTATAGGACACTGAGTAATTAGTCTATATGTCTCCATTCCTCTAGAAGGAGGAAGGAAAATAAGGCTAAGAAAACTGACTTCTTGATCTCAATTTAATCATTAACCAACCTCTATTTTTAATATCTTATTAACATATTTCAGCAAAAATTATTATGAGAAAATTTTGCCTGTTTTGTAATATCACTAGGGATTGCAGTAGAGACAAAGATGAATAAAATACCTTAGTCATTCTCCAGACTGGAGAGGAGCAGCTAGACAAAAGAAACAATATTTGCATGGTGAAAAGTTAAAAGTTCACCCTTTCAATAGAGGAACATGTAAATAGACTTCTGAGGAATATTGTGTCTGGTGTTCACTAGTATTCAGTGTTCAGCAAGAGAAAGAAAAGTTATAGGCAATGTGAAGCAGAAGTCTAAAAGTACAGAAGATACAACTGAAAGCAATTTTGAGTAGTAAAAAATGGACACAGATCAACAATGGCAAGCACAATTGGAGATAGATCTATGATAATTAAATACCTAAAGAATATAACCTGTAGAAAGAGCAAAATAAATGAAGTTGTTCAGTCTAGAAATCTTTGCCTAAGAATGAGCAGACAGGAGATAACAGTGTCCATGGAAATGTAAATAGAGAATATAAATACTCTTTTAAATCCATTGTGGAAAGGAAAAAAAAAAATCAGGAAGGATATGACAGCAAAAAAACAGCCAGAAATCTTGCTAATCTAGATGTATGCAATTCTGTATATGTGATAGATTTCATTTAAAAAACATCGGGTAAGGAGGCTAAGTTTGCTCTGTGGAACAGGCTGCAACCTGAGTGCTTGACCCTCCCCTTGTTGTTGGCCCTAGTATATCCATTGCTAATGCTGAATCATTGCAATGCAAATGAAACTAATGCTCTGACTTCTTCATATGCTACAAAACGTGTAAATAAGGGGTGTTTTTTACTACTATATAAGTAGAAAGCAAACTGTGCTATAGTCTGTAAAGCAGACTGAAAATCAGTTGCATGCGGTGCCCTAAGTGCTTACCCTTTGACAGTGTAGAACCTTAAAACCACCTGAAAAAAGATTTGTCTAGTTCTTTTCCATTATTTCACAACATAGAGGGAAATTTCTATTTATAGGGGGACATAATTTCTATTTCAGTGGTACACAAGGACAATATCACTTCGCACCTCACAACATCCAACTTTTCCACCAACTCTACATAATGTTGAACTTTCAAAATAACTGCAAAGCTACTGAATTTTGTTTTCCTTAGTCTATTTAAAGAGCAAGTAAGTCACATCAGCAGGTCAAAAGATATAAGAGCTTGAGTGCTGCAGCTAGAGAACAAGCTGTGCAGTCACCCACTGTTGTGATATTTTTGAATGTAGCTAGAAAATCACCGGAACAAAACATACACAAAAGCGCTAATCTACAATTTCTACAGTGCTCCTTCTTGAAGAATATGATACTTCACACCATCAATCCTTGCTCCTTACCTACTACAACTTTATAAGGAGAGCAATAAGAAATTTCCTACAGGAAGTAATTGTGTCCAGGTAATTTTCCCTTCTCTCTGCTAAGTACACACGCACAGCCTTTCAAGTATTAGTTAAAATATAATTCTTTTCCTCTTTGCATCCAACCATAAATTGCCTCTATACCACGGAACCTTGAATAGGTTTGGCACTGGGAAATGGATGTTGTTTGTTCCTTGAAGTCTTCCCTCTCTTCATATTCAGTACCTGATTTTATTGGCACATAGCAATGATTTTTACAATCTAAAGAAATAAGTGATTCTACACGATGCTCAAAACTGTGTAGAAAATCTTTTTTTTTCAAGCAGAATTATTGAGACATCACAGAAAACACCAAGAAGATTTTTAATTTCATGGGGATTATGAATAATTTATGAAAAAAACCAGTGGAATTTGCCTAAATTTTTGAGATAAATCTTACTGTGTTTTATGTAAATTTTGCTTTGTTTATCTTTTATGAAATAATAGTTCTAATGTAAAACATAGAAACATGCATCTTTTTAATATTAATGTTCAGGAACAAACAGTTAAAAAGCTTACCCATGTTACTTATGAATAATCTTTGCTGTTTTTCCAAATAACTATTACTCCAATTTTATTCAGTATACATAGAAAATTATAGCTTTATTTGTTACTATTATATACGGGGCACCTAATGATCCAGTAAATTTTTCATGTTCATAACTATGTGGAGATAACTTTAGCATTATCCAATATTTTCTTTAAAAGTTGATCCATGCATGAGCTTTAGCTATGACATACTCAGTCAATTCATTTATTATCTTGGACTAACTTTTGGAGAATAAGAAATAGGCTGGATATAATAAAAAAGTATTTTACAATTAGGGTGTTGAGTCACTGAAACAGGTTGCCCAGAGATGGAGTGGAAGCCCCAGCCCTGGAGACTTACAAGTTTATCCTGGACCAGGCTCTGAGCAACCTGATCTAGCTGTCAATGACCTTTAAGGGTTCCTTCTGACTCCAAGGATTCTGTTTCTAAATCAGCCAGTCTACCAGACACCTGATATGGTTATGACCAAAAACAATTTTTCTCTTCACGAGTACTGTTTTTAAACTCTATGAATCTGTTTTGAGAGCCCAAAAATATATCCTGGATCTTCACTTTTCATGACTGATGAAATTGAAGATTTTTATGAATCACAAAATATTCTGTGTACATTATTGGATAATACTTTTATCATTTATTTTATCTAAAATAATACTTTTTTATGCTGTTACTGTTGGGAACAGCTTATTCTACTTCCTCTGTCAGAGAAATCTTCTGTGGTAAGGAGAGGAAAAATGTTTTGAAATCCTACCAAGAAATTTACCACATAAATCCTTTTGACTTATAAGGGAAATGTTTATGTTTCAGCTTGATTCAAAACTAATTTGGTATGCATACTTGGGAAAAAGCCTCCTGAAGGCAGACAGTATCATGTATTTAATTAAGAGCTATTGTGAAGATTCAAAAATTTGAACATACAGTAACTGCGTTCTGTTAAAGAGAATATTAAAATCTCATATTAAGAGATCACATTGTTTTACATTACACAACTACACAAAAAAACTAATAATTTGTTTCAAGCTCAGAGGAGAAAGAAGGACATTCTCATCAAGATTAGATCTTCATCCTCAGGAAAACCCTATATATATATAAATATCTTTTAATTCAGTTTTGGTAGGTGTAAGAGAACTCATGTCATGGCCTGAACTGATAATTGAGCACCTGGTGTAGGGGGTGGCTGGCCCAGGAAGAACAGGTGCAAGAAATTCACCTGTGCTTCCCATGTAACAGCAAGAGGTGAAGCCCAAGATTTGCCCCTTCCTGGCCTCATTTAACAGCTAGCCTCCAAAATGAGAATGTCTCCTCGGTGAAGGCATTATCTTGAGGAGTGTTTTGTAGTTAAAGGCCCTATCCTGAGTTGGGTGAGTTAACTTTTTTTTTTTTTTTTTTTTTTTCTATTATTAGTGCTTCTAATAACACTTGGCCTGGTATCACAAAGAATTTATCAGAAGCAATTTCACTGCTTCTAGGGACCAGTTAACAGGAAAGTAGAACTACACAGTTCTTATATCTGCATTTGTTTTGATTTATCAGCCATCCTGAGATGCAGTAACTTTTTTATGGTGATTGGTATTTATTTATTTATTTATTCGTGGGGGGAAGGGGCTGAGCAAGCAACACTCAAACACAAAATATTTATCTTTCAGCCCTTGAATGCTCTCTTTAACGCACCTGTTG
Source organism: Perdix hodgsoniae (assembly GCA_035772895.1). Taxonomy (NCBI): domain Eukaryota; kingdom Metazoa; phylum Chordata; class Aves; order Galliformes; family Phasianidae; genus Perdix; species Perdix hodgsoniae. Next base: position 18,383,198 of record JAPSGF010000002.1, on the reverse strand, counting down.
AATACTCACAGGCATAGGGTCAACCAATCACCTCTCTAAGAAGTCTGTTCCAGTGTTCCACCACCCTTATGGTGAAGGGAATGAGCAGCACCTTCCTTTGCATTTACTCTTCTCAGAGAGTTGTTGAGAAGTAAATATAGGGGGAGGTGATGCTAGGAATGTGTTTGGCTTGAGTCTGTGGAAGGAGAGGAAAGAAGATTTACTTGTGTTGGATTGTTCAGGTCCTATTTCTGTCTATATCTGATTCAATTATTTTATTTTTAAATTTGCAGTGAATTAAGCAAAAACTTTCCAAGACTGCTTTGGCCTGTGACAATGTATGAATAATTTTTTCTTTCATTTCAGTGTATATTGCTAATAGAATCCACACAATTCCTTGCCTTGCTCCCCTCTGCAGATTCTCTTTTGAGAATCTGTATGGATGGTTTGTTCTCAGAAGCTCTTTCTTGTCTTCAGTTGGTGTGTTATGTGTAGAAAAGCTCAGTGTGTGCTTTGGTTTGCATCTACTTGAGCGATGATCTAATGCCAGAAAATTCCTAATTAAAACTTTAATATAAAAGAACATAGGAATGTAATAACTTACAATTCATGAAATGTTTTCTGAAACTACCATTTATATAGAAAAAGATACTTTAAAGAACAGACTTTATATGTAAGTTATCAAAGTAGAAGCTATGAGAGTGGTTTTCTAAACTCTTACTTTTTTTTCTGAGCCACTTCTGGCAATTTTTTAGTTATGCTATTAAAATTCAAAAATTATTTAGCCAGAAATCTCACCAGCATTTGGAGTGCCCTGTCTTTTTTTTTTTTTTTCCCTTTTGTTTTTAATGCTAGAGCAATTATGAGAAATGTTGAGAGATCTTTGGGAGATTCCATGTTTTTAATCAAGAAATCTCTTTGGGGAACATGGTGGAAACTTTTTTTTTCTTTCCTCTTGCTTGTGTTATTGCTGTCAGCAGTAGCACTCTGATAATATGTATTTGCTCATCGTTTTCTTCCTTACCCTTTTCCATTCTGGCAAAAAAGTGATGCGTTCACACAATCTTGCCTTGGAGGTTTGCTTTTGATTATTGTAGCAGATGTTGTTCTTTAAAATATAGGTTTGCTTGAGCTTTCTAGCTGCGCTCTGTCTCTGAAAACTTTCTTTGCTGTTTGTTTCATGCAGCTTTCTCTTTCTAATGATAAGCTTTATTAGTGTTTGACTTTTAGCACTTCATTATATGGTGTGGAAAGTCTGAGCATTTCTTACCTAATGAAGGAATCATCCATCTCATGAGGTGAATAAGAAGTGCACCTGATTTGCATGAAATAGCTGACTGTTTCTGCCCCAATATGTAATACGCAAGTGCTGCTCACATAATCTACAAGCAGAAACACATACCATCCTGTTTTGATGTCAGTGGCAATGCTAATGAAAACAATCAAAAACTTGTGGATTTTTTTTTTAACTGAAGCTTCTTATTTTAAAAGAAACCACTCCAGACTGAGTAGGGCATGAAGTGAACGATAGACAAGGGAGGATTGATCTGGGAGGATGCAGTTTCATAAGATTTATAAAAAGGTTATGTTGACTTAACCCTTCTCAGATTTAAGGGTGAAGAATGCTTGATGTGGGTTGCAGCCTCCCACTGTACAACTACTGCCTTGAGCAAGCCTCCCTTCAGTCTAATCCTGTGTGAAACTTCTATATGTACTCGTTCTTATTCCCCCTCCCCGTTCTGAGGGCAGGACGCTGCAGGTAGCAGGCCAAGCAGGGAGTGCTGCCCACTGTAATGTGCATGTGGTTTTCTCTGAAGGTGGCACTTATCTTTGCTGCACTTTAGTTGAAAGCTGCCTGGAGCATGCAGCTTTCTGTTGGTGTAGAAATCCCAGATTTTACAACTTTGATCTGTGCCTCACTGATGAAGTCAGGGAGTTGAACAACTGTCCTTACTCCAACACTCATCTATTTATCTGAAATAACTTGACAGTGAGCTGCAGTATTGCTATTTCTGGAATAGATCATCTAACTGCGATGCTTACAACATGAAGCATTTAAACATTGTCATCTTGCAGTTGCTATCTAAGCAGGATAAATTTGTTTAAAGCAGGATAAATTTGTTTAAGTATCAGAAGAAGCAGCAAGAAATCTAGGCATGACAATGAGATGGCATAGTCCCTTATTTTATATTACAGATATGTACGTTAGAGCATGTCCATGTTGCTAATTGTCCTTGCTTGTCAGAGCACCTAAAGCTGAGGTATGTGTAGATAATTACTTTAAAACTTTTATCCCAATATTAGTAGAATGGGCATAGAGGATTACCTTTATGCTGTTCCAGTTGGCAGTGGAGCTATGGGCATCTCCTCAGGAAAAGCCTGTTTATTCCCTCTTATTCCTTTATCTCTGATGCTGATGTTTGCATGATCTGACAGGTGAACTAAATCCTGTTTCTTTCATTCTCATACGTGACTAGCTCGTATAAGAGCAGTCTCCTTTTTCAGAGTTAAATCCATCTTATAGTCGAGTAAACATATATTGCCTTTTCGAGTTCACTCAGAATGTGAGGGGAAAATGGTAACAGCATGTTTTATTAATTAAAACCTAGAACATTTTATACAGTAGACTTAGCAATAGCATTATGTGCAGTGGTAGACTACTGCACAACCATTCCTTTCAGGCTGGTGTTTCTGGCAGTAGGATCCCCCAGGTCAGCTGTGAGACCTATAGCATGTGTTAATGCTTATGAATGCTTGTAAGATGACCTTACTCCATTTCACTGTCCTAGAAAAGAAGCAACATGTCCTCACCACCATAAATCTGGCATACATCTGATTTTCTGTGTTAAAACATGGAGCAAATTTAAATGATCTTATTCCTAAGAGAAATAGGAATCTATGTGCTATACAACCTGCTGCTTGGGCTATCCTGAATGCTGACATTGCCTTTATGGTATTTGAAGGATGGCAGTCTGCAGCTGGGAATTATTCTTTGGCAGGTATTAAAATCCATGCATTACATTATTGTAACTATAAGAGCTTTCTGTCCATCTTCAACTCTTGCTGTTTTGTTTTTTTTTTTGAAGGTGTTCTCCTTACCCTTTTATCCTTCACCAGTGAAGTATCTTTTCTAACACATTTTATGTAGAAAATTCTGTGAAGGTTTCTGCTATGCACACACCAAAGCCTGACAAAAAGTGAGATAAAATAGCATAGAAGATACCTTTATCTTAGTCCCAATTATTTTGCACCAATAACAAAGCTCAGATTTAATTCTTCCCCTCGAGAAGTAATCCTGTGCCATCCCTTGTAATCAAGTCCAAATTCATTAGACTTTTTCAATAAATGTTTTCTGTGCAGTCCCTTGCATACCAATGGCTCCCATGGCAACCAGAGTTTGCCCATTCAGGTTATTCTCCCAAAGTACATGACAAAAGACCTCTTTTTGCCTCCAAAATTCCACTATATGTTTAACACTGGAACCAGATATATAACTCATAACTTTTACCCTTTCTTTCTTCGTGTTTTGCTTTGCCTCTGAAGTGCTATAAACCTGCCACGCGCATGCTGGCTTTTACATGCACCTATTCTAGCACTACAGCTCTCTTTGATAGTTGCTTCACTATAGGTAACCTATGTTGAAAATATTCCCTTCTTAATTTTGGCTGCGATCAGTCTTACCAGTTTGGCATAGAACAAACATTTAAACTCTCTGGAAGCTGTGCTTGTTTCTTCATCCCAACATTTCCTTAGACAGCAGTGAAATTTAATTTGTCCCATTTATTTTTCTTCACTGTAATTCCCTAAATATTTAAGGATCAGAGGAATCGTCTCTCACTAGACCTGTTGGAATTGATTTGATAATTTTCACTCATGAAAATAGCATCACATTAACATAATGGGCAGCTTTCCAGAAATGTTCAAGATCTGCCATATTGTTCTGCCTTAATTGTTTTTCACTTTTCATGTCAGCATTTTCTAAAAATAGATGTGTTCAAAATTATATTTCTTACAAAACACAAGGCTTGTAGCCTTCATAAGCAAAACTTCTAATGAAATATAAAATTGCCATATCCTTTACATAAAAAGTTATGAGATGTGCTTAATCTAAGAACATTTTCAGTTTTGGTTGCTTACATTTTTTTAGTTTCTGAACTTTCCCTTCCTCCTAAGAATTAATAGTAAAAACTTAAAACTCTGATTTGTGTAGATTTTCTGCCTGGAAGAACATAATATAAATTACCTAGGCCTCCTTTTCTTTCACTAGCAGGGCATTTCTTTCATGTGTATTAATTACCTGGTGTCAAATGTGTACATTGATGGGTTGGTCAAAAATTACATGTTATTTCAAGTGCGTTCAAATAAGTTCCTCTCCCAGTCTTTCTTGTCACTGTGTGTCCATATTCTCTTAAGGGCCTCCAGCATTGCCCATTCATTTTTTTAGGTCCTCCTACTTGCTCTCACTTCTCTCAAATCTCCCCGTATGCAGTTGCTGCAACCTGCACTGGCACAAACTTACTTCAGCAGCAGTCTAGCTACAGGGCAGTGCAGTTACTGTTCTGAGGACTGGATGGCTGACTTGAGATAGAAATAAACTAATCCCTTTCATTCAAGTGCACATCCTTACTCAATCATTCAGGAAAAGCCTCACAGGAAAAAAAACAACAACAACAACAAAAAAAAAAAACACCCTGCTTCCCAACTTCTTTTTCTTCTCTCCGTTAGCAGTACATAGATGCAGAAGTTAATGTTTCATGTTTCATGACAAATAGGACAGCTTGAATATAACCAGATTGATGATAAGAATCATTTTGAAATAGCAGCTTTATGAATTAACTTCAAATGATTGTGAACCTTCTGGTCATGTTCTATATAAATTGCAAAAAGAAAAAAATCTTTTACATATTTTTACCACCTCTGGGTATAAGTAATCATCCCTTCTTGTTGGCTTAGAAATACACTTTTTTTTCCTCTGACTGTGACTCAGAATGTTTGCTGTGGACCCTGTCTTCTGTACTCTTCACATTTCTGTGTATAACAAATACAAATTACAACATTTAACTCATGTTTTCTCACTGAATTAGTTATTACACTGCAGGCTTCCCAACATTGACAACCATTGCAGATTTTTCATCAAATCCAGTCAGAATAACTGCAGAGTTGCTGCTGTGAATCTCTTGCTGTTAGCAGGTATTTTAACAGAAAACTGCACAGTGTTTTACAGCATTCATTAATAAATGAATAAAACTTAGTTTTCATTAAGTTTTTCAATAAAACTTTATTTCAACATTCAGATATGTATGCAGTTGGGTATGAATTACAGTTTACTCATTCCTTATTATCCATTCCTAATCTGTTTTGTATATTGCAAATCACAATTGAGGGAGATGCAGTTTAAGATATGCTATACCTTACAGCAAAAAGTGGATTGAAAAGTCAGCTGAGAAATAGCTATTTTCTAACTATTATATAGTTAGATTACAACAAGCTGGTGCCTCTTACTGAAGCTCTTTTCAAAGGTGTGCATTCTGCTAGTCTACATTTATTCAGCTGAGGCTGCCCTTTCAATAAACAGTTGTGGGCAGATGACTTCTCCCTCAGAAGAATTCCCAGATAACCAGTTTGGGACAGGAAAACTTAACTAACTTCTACTTTTTTTTTTCCTACTTTTTCCTTGTCACTGTGTCATGGTTTTATGATTATTTTTCTTTTTGTTATCGGTATTCCACATCATAATATCATGAAGGGCACTGGGAGTTAAACAGCTGATGTGGACAGTTGATATTTCCAGCTACCTGGTTCTCCAAAGAGAACAATTACATATGCCAGAAGACTTTCACTGTTCTGTCTCCCTTTTCTGTCTAGAGGGAAACATAAAACTTCTTGCAAGTTACAAGACTTCCCTTCTTTTACTGCTCATCTCTGTGGGGCGTGCTGCCTAGCCATCTTGCCTTCAGCATTTGAGTGAGGTCTTTGGTTTTGGATGCACTCTCTCACATATATATATTTTTAATTTATTAGCTTAAATTCTAATTATATTGTATTATCTTGCATTCTACTGTAATATATAGTAAATTAGTTTTCTGCCTTAGCTCATTGCTGCTGTTTTTAGGCCCATCTCATTACCTTTTCCCCTTTTTTCCCTTACCCCTTTCCCAGAGTATGGATCTGTGGGTCCCTCCACTCCAATTATTCACAGAACTGAGCCAGACCAGCCCTTAAACCATTGGCACATTGCTACAGACAAAAAGCAACAACAACAACAAACTGTATGAAGGACTCCCAGAATGTCTTTTACATTTTCAGGTTACTTTGTCATACATTTTTAAAATTATAATGCATTGTTCATCTGTTTTTCCTTGCTTATATCTGACATTCTTCTCCACCAAACAGGAATTTTTCATTGAGAAGAGATGAAACAAGTCCCTCTAGAAGAGGTTGAGGAAATATTAGAAAACATGTGTTTTGGAAATAAAAATTTTTATCTAGGTGAATATTTTGTCTTCTCATGCAACAATTATTGATTGCAGGGTAACTTCTCATTTCAAATTTCAGGATAGAATGAGGAGAAAGCAGATGAGCTATTGGAAGTGTGCTATGCAATCTCAAATTTAAGCCTGGAAAAGGAAGTCACTGAACCTGATAAACCTGTTACTTTTGAAAACAAGCTTAAGTCAACAGAGTAAGTAAATTCAATCTTGAATTTATTTGTGCTGCAGTGCTTTAGGCTAGTGTTTCTCAAATACTCTTCCTATCAAATTGTTTTCTTCTAATTTTCTGCTGCTGCACACTTCCATTAAGATGACTGCTCAGTTTCCTCAGTACTTGGCTGTCAGTTCACAAATTATAATCTAATTGTAAAAAAAGAAGCTTCTCTACAGAATTAAATTACATAGTTATTAAATATCTGAAAATTAGCCTAACTGCAGCTGTGGAAATATTACAAACTTTACTGATCTCTAAAATGAGATTTGTAACATAAAATAAATTGTCAATAGTAATAATAAATAAATAGAATGTATTTTATAAACTTGTTGGCACTCTTTGGATATGGGCTTGAGCTTCTAGTATTATTTTAGATGAAATTACAATACCCACAGATCTTAGTTCTCATCATGTTTAGACATGCTGTACACTTGTGCTCTAAGTAGTAAAGCTACTTAGTGTAAAGTGTACCTGAATATGCACAATGTTAAAGTTGCTACCACAGTGTTTTAGGTTGCTGCTTAGGCAAATGTGTGTACATACCGTCTCGAAGGAATTGTTACATTCCCTAGGAATTTCCAAGATCTTGGTCTTCGTGTGACTACAGACAGACATAATTTTAATTCTGCTACTTCATTTCAGAGAATATTGGTTTTCCTGTGTTTGCACAAATTATCTTTTTAAAGTAATAGGGGATTAGCAAGAGGAACTAGGTACAGAGTCAAGAACAGCATCTGTATTTTTCTGATGGAAGTCCAGTAGATTTACTTGTGAATTCTCAACTTCTTTTCACTATGTTGTTGTTCTTAAAATGCAATCTTGAAGTATAATAAGGAATCTTGAAATAATATAAAAAATCTAACTGACTATGATACTATTAAGTTCATGTTCTCAATTTCTTTTTATAGGATTTAAATATCTAATTATTTAAAGTGCCTTATGTTGCAAGAGATACTGACCAGATTTATCAGGAACTGCAAGTCTAGTATGAGATATCATACTTCACTGGCTACTGTTGACTCTGCAATGAAATTTGACAGGAGGGCAGGTAAATGATCTCTCCTGAGATTTGTGCCACTATGTTTCAGCCTAGCTGAAAATAAACATGCAGAGGAAAAAATCAAGAAGCTTGCTTCAAGACTATTGAAGCTGTGTGAAAGTTGGTGGCTGAGGTTTTCATTTGACTAAATATAAAACTTTTGTTTCAGGGTATAACATCTAAATCAAAACTGAAAAAATAACAAATGTAGCAAAAAAAAAAAAGTAGATTTGGTCAAAGTAGATGTTTCAAATACTTTTGCAGTAAAATATTGTGTATGTGAATAAATTTGAGATTTCGTGTAACTACGTGCTTTTGTTTAATAATTTTAATTTCTAAATTATTTAAATCTTTATTTAACGAGTTCTGCTAATGGGGAAAAAATGACTATGGGCTTAATAACTTTCTTTGGAGGATTAACATTTTAATGCAAAAAAAAAAGTATGTAGTTACTTTAGAGTAGTTCAGCTTTGGTATGCACTGTTCACTGCTGTCAGCATTCTAAGTAAAAATTCAGAGTAATCTTCGTTGTATCTCTTATAGGGAATATATAGGCAAGAAACAAATTACTTTTTACCTTTTTTGTCACTAAACTGACTAAGTTACTTTTGTTCTTCATTTTTTCCTTGAACTACTTTCCATTGTTTCAGGTTTTGTGGCTCTTTTAAATTCTGTTCACTACTGCAAAAAAAATGACTGTGAAAATCTGACTTGGAGCGTATTTTTTTTCAGTGACAACTTAATAAGCTCAGGCTCATAACCATCATGTTTAAAAAGCTGATAGTGTCTGTGTCCTCTACATTCATACACCTGCAGCCTGAAATGGAATTTGAAATTACCTCCTCATGGAAATTCTGAAAGAAAACAAACATGACGTATAAGATTTTTTTTGAGCATTACCAAAATGAACAGGATCCTAGAAATTTTCAAGAGAAGTGCAAAGTGATACCTGTGTAAATCTGGAATCATACTAAGCTTTGTGAAAAGAGCACATTGAAGGGGCCAGTTCAGCCTTCATTGAATCACCAGGAACATTTTTAGGCATTATTATTTTTAAATAGTTCAAAAACAGTGACCTCCAGAAATGCATAAGAGACTGAGAGGATTACTTTAAGACTTTCCAGCTCGTGTTTAGCAGGAGAATCACAGGAGGAGAATCACAGGACTCCTCCCAGGGAGTTTGGATACTTTCCATTCTCCCTGGAGGATTTTGCAGTGGAATTGCTGTAAATAATGATCTGTGCTGTAGGCGAGATTGATCAAAAAGCTAATGAGGGAATTCATTGAAGATTTTCTTCCCTTTCCTGCTGCTCATGTTCCCTTCCTTTCTGACCAAAGATGTTAACCTTTGCTATGGTGTTTAACGTCTTGTGGGGAATTTATGAAGAAAAACATTGTAGCTACCTTTGTTTCCAGTTAGAGGACATATGAAACTGGGAAAAAGCCTAGAACTAAGTTTGTTTTCACTTCACTCCCCATTAAAAAATAAAATATCGCTGGCTTGAAAATTTGGGAGAAAATCTCTTGATGATAAATTACTGAATTGTTTTTGCAGTGTATTTTGTCAGAAACAAGCTCCTATTAAGAAATGTTTATTTTAGGTAGTGTAAAGAGGCAGAACAGCAAATTCAAATGCTAAAAAATTCAGATGTGTCGTATCTTCATATTTTCGAAAGATAAAAAATTCAAAGCTACTTCAAACTACAGCTCTGCCTCACAGAGCTCTTGAGAGCAAAGCTTTCTATGCAGAATAGTCTTATACTAAGCTGGAATTTTAAACTGATGATTATTGAAATATTCCATTCATTCCAAGAGCAGTGGAGGAAAAAAACTTGTTACTTAAATGTATATGAGCCACCTGGAAATAATGGCAATATGGAGCTCTGTTACTTCTCTCTCAAAGGCAAAATCCATCTTGACTTCATTTGTATTTTGATCTAAACCTAGATTAAAATGCATCTCTCTCCATTCTCTATTAGCGCGCGTGTGTGTGTGCAAAAGAATAGGAAAAAAAGGGTTATATATAAAAATAGAAAAATATATAAGTAACCAATAACGAAATAAGAATGGCATTCTTTTATTTGTTAAGAAATCTTATCAGCTATCTTCTTTCTCCACATATGATCTGTCAATATAATTTCTGTGTTTCCATGATATATATAATTCACACACTTTTACAGGCAAGTTTTTCATTTCCTATGTATTGTTAGAGCACAATTTCTTTTTCTTTGAAAATAATAGAAAAATGGTGCCACGTGGGGACTAAAGCAAAGCACAAAATAGATCTACAGCAATGCATTCTGTCTGACATCAAACTGTGCACGAACAACTTGCTAACAAGCAGGAAAATGAAGAAGTGGCCTAGAGGTCACTTCACAGTTCAGCTTTTTACTTGTCATTGAATGGTCCTGTGGGAACCTGCTGGATCATGGAAGACAGCTTACAGTTAAAGGTATCAGGCTAGAATGGAAGGCAAAACAAAAGCTGGATAAAAGCTCTAGGATTCTGCAAGAGATATAACAGCTGCATAAAGATCATCCACAAAAAAAAAAAAAAGTATTCAAGTTTCTGAGTAAAGAGGAAATCTTAGACCACACAGAACTACAGAAATGATGTGATAGTTGCTAATTCTACTTGTAAGAATAATGTTTTCCATTCAGATGTGATACTGTATGTATTATAGAACTTCTATATTGCAAGTCTACGTACTCTATGGGAGAAATTACTCAGGTTTATGAACAACTTGTATTGACTGCATTGAGGCATTTTTAAGGCATGAGGAGGGGTTAGGGGAGCTGGCTCTAAACAAAATAACAGTTCCCTGAAATTTTCATGTGATTGTTTAATCTTTTTCTGTTCATTTTTAGAATTAATCCGTTGCACATAAAAACAATTGGAACGCTTTTCAGTAACTATCTGGTTTTTGCAAGGTTGAGTAGAATGAATCTCATCCTAACCTACCTATCCTAACTCCACCAGGTTTACTGTTCAGCTTGTCACCACATGGTACAAGACATTCTTTTGGCTAGTCTGGGTCAGCTGTCCTATTGTAGAATATTTTGTAGAATTTTTTTTCCTCATTTTAACAATAAAATCAACTTTGTACTCACTACCTGTTTTTCTTTCAGGCTGACCCTGTATAACTTCCCTGGTGCTGCTTAGGAGATTAAATAAGCGTGGGTCCTTTCTGCTGATGTTTAATTACAAAGAAACATGAGAGAGCGTATTCCACTAGCTCAGCTTAAAAGTCTTCTGTCTGTACTGGTTGGTTCTAGAATACTGACTATACACACACACACTGCAATCTTCAGGATTTTTAAGACCTTAATTTGATACCACTACATTCCTGTGACCTGTTAGTTCATCAGTACAGGAGAACAAAATGATGGTCAACCATTATCTGTATTTAAATGGACGGATTTTGTGGAAAATTTCAGTCAAAGCATTAGAGATTCTCTCAACAGAATGCTGGGCTGGACAATGCTGAAACTGGCCCTGGGTACATTTAGATCATACATGAATGTGCTTTCCTATGGAAGAATTTTTTTTTTCCTTATAGTAGTAACCCATCAAACCAACTGAAAAATTCTAGCTGATGAACGCAAATCAGCCTACAGCCCCAATTTAACACATGAAAAGTCTAAACTCTTTGTATGCTATAAAGCCAAGGCTTGATGAAATCACATAGTTATTATAACCTGAGGCAGTAGATTTGATCTTGGCTGATCCCAGCTGCCTTTTGTAAATCATGACAACAGATACAGCCTCTGAACACCTCATGGTCCCAGCTATGCAGAGTTTTATATAGTTATGATAATTACCAATACCTTAACTTGCATGCAGAGACGTGCTAGAAAAGACATATACTCCAGAGCAATTGTCTTATGTATTTCCACTAATGTAACTGCAAAAAGTTGACAAGAAAAAAAGTGGTTGTGGTGGATGCAGCAGCTGCATTACTATGCACTAGTGCATGTCAGAAACATTTTACTAAACCAGAGACCAGATGACATGATCTTGCCAAATTCATCCTACCTCTATCTCTCACTCTCCAAAACAGATATTTTTTGGAATCATACATGGTTTGAGTTGGAAAGGACCCTTAAGATAATCTAGTTCCAAGCCTCCTGCTATATACAGGGACACCTCTCTCTACACCAGGTTTCTCAAAGCCTCATCCAGCCTGGCTGTGAATGCTTCCAGGGGTGTGCATTCACAACCTTGCCAGGCAATGTGTTTTAGTGCCTCACTACCCTCACAGGAAAGAATTTCTTCCTAATATCTAGTCTAAATCTACTCTCTCCCACTTTAAAACCATTTCCTCCTGTCCTGCTGCTACATGCCCTTCTATAAATTCCCTCCCCAGCTTTCCTGTAGGCCCACTTCAGGTACTGGAAAGCTGCTATAATATCTCCTTAGAGCCTTCTCTTCTTGAGGTTGAAGAGCCTCAGCTCTCTCAGCCTGTTCTTGTAGGGAAGGTAGTCAAGCTCTCTGGTTGTCTTCATGACTCCACTCTGGATCTGCTCCAACAACTCCATGTTCTTCTTGTGTTGGGGGCTCCAAAACTGGATGCGGTACTCCATGTGGGGTCTCATGAGAGCAGAGTAAAGGGGCAGAATCCACTACGTTATAGCCCCTTACCAGTGTTTTAATAAGTATGCTTGCAGTATTCCTGCATGTCAGTGCACTGCATCTTGCATACACTTCATACTTCAAACTATATCTAGCCATCTTCACATACACTAGCAAACCACTGGAAGTCAAGATTCTTCAAGTTTCTGACTGCCAACAGCATGAGACTTTGTAGGTTGTGTTATGCAGATTCAAGGCATATAGAAGCCATAAGTATAATGATTTCAGCCTTGTAATGTTAACAAGTTATAAATTAAATGCACTGCAGCATGTGTTTCAATGGCTTGCACACTAGTCTGTTAGAAATGCCAGATAAGGATAATATTATGCATAAATTTATAAGAAAACAAAAAATGTTTTTTTTACTGTTTGAAATCTTTCATTGAAAACTTGATTTATTTTCTCCTGATGTATGACTACAGAAGTGTATGAATCAAAGATGTAGGTGTAAATCAACATATGCTTACCCATCGCTGCACTCTAGTAATTACATGGAGGAATTATTATTGGATAATGTTTTTTAGGCAAGTTTCCAAAAGCAGAGCAGTGCTAATAATGTCATTTAAAGTCAGGGTTACCTTTATAAATCCCAGCGATGCATATTTTTTGACTAGCTAATAATTCATTAATGTCATTTCACAGCTAAAATACTGAGTAGTCTTTGACTGTTTGACCTTCTGCTCTTATCCCGTTACAGGTAGCCAGGTTTTATTTGGCCAGGTCATAGTTGTGAGCAGTTAGCAGCCTGTCAGTGGATACCTAGCAATGAAAGAATTAAATGTCATACTTCTGAGAACTACAGGAAAGGCTTTTTTGCTGCAGATCAGTGAATAAGGTGCCATCCCAACTGAAAGCTTCTCACAAGGTTAAAAATAAAATAAAATTCCATTTTATATCGAGAGTTACAAGTAAAGAAAGAGTTCTCACAACATAGATGTGATTTAAAATGAGTTTGAACAAACGTTATAGAGAAATAAGAATATATGTCAGGAGGCCTTTTTTTTTTTTAAATAAAACATGGATTATTTTAAAAACGTAGACACTGGAAGTTTTTAGATGAGATCAGATTGATCAATGTCAGGTGAAAAAGAAAAAGGATATTCTCATATTTTCAAAGACAAACTTTGTAAATTTGACATACAAACTGAAAAAATTGGTCAGTGTGTTGTACTCTGCTAAGGTTGACGTTGAATCCCAGCTCAAACTTGAATTGTTCATATGGTATAAACTGCAATTGAGATGAAGTGCTGATCTGCTATGCAATGAAGTTACTAGGAAGTTGTCTTGCCCAGAACGTCACCAGCTAACTGAGGTAGGCATACAAAGTAACACAATGAACAGAAGGCATAAACAGAAATTTATTGATGTAAGAAGAAAAAGTAATCATAGCTTATGGTTTCCCACATTTCAGAAACTCTGAGGCAGTCTGGGACAAGTTCATTACTGAAAAAAGT
>JAPSGF010000002.1:18245115-18369289 GCA_035772895.1 Perdix hodgsoniae | reverse complement strand
GGGGGGGGGGGGCTAGTAGCTTTCAGTTCTCAGGAAACAGCTGATGTATTTTTTGTAAATCAATAAGAAGAGTTTTTTTTATATTTTAGGGATCTAGCCATTCCTTGCTATATTCATGCCTAATTTTCTAAAATACAACCTCCCTATTTCTATCCTATTCTGCCCTGAAACAGGTGAGTGAAGTGTAAACGTTAGTATTAGTTGTTTTATAGTTTTTTTTGGGTTTTGGAGGGGTTTTGTTTATCTTTTTTTTTTGCTTTTTTTTTTTTTTTTGTAAATGATGCTTTACAAAAAGGGCATTTCACAAGGGTTGTACAGTAACCACTTTCATACATGTGATGGTGTGTAAAGCCATCAGCTGAAATCAGGTCTGATTTATAAGATAAGTTCAAACAAAACCTCTAAAGGTGGTGAGAAAAAATCAAATGGTTTGGTGAAAAGAAAATGTGAATGGAATGCAAGTAAATTAAATTCAAACTAAAAGCTACCTCTCTTGGTCTAGACAGTTCTTCAAACACATGTATCACTTACTGAGAGTTAGCGAACTGATAGGCTTATTTTATGGGAAAGTTCTAGTAATTTAATTTGCTGATTGAGCTACAATGCATAGGTACTATTTCCATTAAACTAGAATCTCTCTGACTTGTAAGTCACATGCAAAGTTAATGTTGCAACAACAATTTAGTTGTGATAGAATAAGTGTTAGCACACTTTTGACAGAATTCTGGTGATTGTGTATCCACAAAGATGTAGACAAGTGAATGTATTAACCAGAACACATGAGGAATGCTTAATGTGTGCTTTAAACTTTAAAATCAGTAAGAATGTATTAGCTTTTGTATTTTTAATCAAGTTTTGCTATACTAGGCCATTCTGGTGGCTATCTTTTATGGACAAACATAAGAGTGTGAAGCCAGATAGCAAACTCTTGGGAGCAAGAGTAATTCATAGTCCTCTAAAATAAGGAAATCTTGAGATGAAATAATTTAAATATCTGTCTCAGACACAGTGAAGAAATGGTGAAACTGTTTATTTTTTAGAGAGTTTAAAATATTCCATATGATATTTTTACTGTTATCTTTTACTAAGGTATGAATTGACTGTTGTACTGTTTTGGCTTTAATTGGTCCCTGCATTTTTCTTACGTCTGAGTTGTGGCAGCCATAGATTTATAGAAAAATGTGATATAAATGTTGTTTTCAAATTCATTTACTGGGCCTGCTGGATAAGGTTAATTGATCTGAGTACAATAGAAAGCAACCTTAGCAGTCTAGACTACTTTTGTCCTGTTCAGTTCCATGCCCCACAACTCCATCATTGAAAAAAATGATTGAATTTTCTTTGACATTGTCTCATTTGGCTATATATCATAAAATGGCGAATATAAGTGTTCTGTTTTGTTATTCTAAGTATTGCAGATATTATCATTGTGTGTTTCTGGCTTGATTTTTTTTTTTTTTAATGTAATTGTTAAGTCTGTTTCATCTTAAAATGTTCCTCAAATACATTTATTTGTTGCAGTCTGTAGCAGGAGACCCCATCTCACTATGTTTGTAGTTCAAGTGCATGATTCCTCCAAAAGTGTGAAGATTTGTATAATAAATTCAATAAACATTGAATGTGAAGTCCATGTTTGAAATACACCTATTACAGAAAATTTTGAGTAGTCTACAATACAATAAAGGATTGGTAGAACACTGGTAACTGGGGCTGTTTAGTCTGCCGAAGAGAAGGCTGAAGTGAGGCCTTATTGCTGTCTTTAAATACCTGAAAGGTGATTGCAGTGAGAGTGGGGTTGGTCTCTTCTCACTGGTGATAGCTGACAGGATATGAGGAAATGGCCTTAAGTTGCTCCAGTGTAAGTTTAGGTTGGATATCAGGAAAAACTTCTTCATAGAAAGAGTGGTTAAGCAGTGGAATAGGCTCACCAGGGAGGTGGTTGAGTTACCATTCCTGGATGTGTTTAAAAACTGTTTGGAGATTGGAATTAGGGTAGTATGGTTAGGCTGTGGTGGACTTGATCATTAAGGTCTTTTCCAACTTGAGCAATTCTATGATTCTAAGTACTTTATTAGTAACGAACTCTCCTATTTGGATGCATGAATGATGAAGAAAGAATACAATACAAATACAGTAACGTAAGCCCTTTGAAGTTGAGAATTTCAGAAGCTCTTAATGTCTTTAGTTCTGAGTACGCCCAATGGCAAAAGTAGTTCAATTTCTTAAACAATTAGCATTAAATATTTTTTGCAAAACAGAAAACATTTTGCTCACTAAATGCAAATATTAGTGCATTAAATCTTTATGTACAGTATCATAATGATTTTAACTACCAGTAAAGGTACAAAACCTCTGCAGTGTGATGTTAATAACATTGGTAGCTGTTTCTTCAAATAAAAAAATGTAATAAGATCTTTACCTTTGGAAGTGCTGAAATGATTGCTGTTCTTAAAATATGCATTAAATCTGCATTGTGAGTATCAGTAATTCTCAGAGAGAGCAATTCTACTTATATTGTAGGACTTGGCTGCACTTTATAAAACTTCTTATAGTTCTTGTGTAATATGCTTATGTCTGACCATATTTATAGAAAGCAGAATTTATATTGAGTTCCGTATACTTAACTGATTTCTACTGGAAAAGTAAAGACAAAAAGAAAAAACAAACCATACTGTGTCTTAACATATTTTTTACATAGAACTGTGTTCAAGCTATCATCGTTTGAAAATGAGAGGAATATAGGTAAAGGTAACTTATAATCAAAATTCTTTAGTAGATTACTGCTTCAACTTTTACCTTCTACTTTTATTATATTCTGACTCTGTTTTTAATAGCCTGTTTAATCATTAACTGCATCTGAAAGAATACTCTAAAGTGAAATACAGCCCTATAAGCCTTCTAGCATACAGCATATTCAGCAAAATCATGTTAAAAGCTACAAGCTAAATTTAACATCAGTGCTAACATTTCTGATAAAGAGGGTTCAAAAGAAATATCCAGAACCTAAGCTTTTCAATATAAAGATGAATGATTTTTAAAACATTGTAAAGACTATCATGAGATGTTATTTCTTTTCATCTATTTAAAATCTTATTACAGATCATTCATATCTATATCACACTTTAAGATGCATAGAAATGTTTTAACTAATAGAAATATGTTTTAACTTCACTCTTATGATTTGTTTTCCATAAAGGCAAAGCTGGGAAGAAATAACATCTCTTTTTCACAGCAGAGAACCAGACAACAGTTCAGCATGACTGACCAGGGCTGCCCAAAAGAAGTCAGAAGGATAGACAAGTATTTTTGTTTTACTGGTAGAAATATAAAGCTTACTCAGCAGTTGATAATATGATTGACACATCTTCACAAAGAATTATAGGATTGTTAAGGTTAGAAGGGGTCTCTGGAGGTCATGTGACCAGCCACTCTGTATGTGTCTATATCACTGTCTATACTATCCAATTCATCTAAAAGATTGCAAAACATTTCACACCATGAATGCTTATTTTTATAAAACAAAATAACATCTGAGGGAGCATAGCATGAAATATTTTCTTATGGATTTCTAGTTATCCTGTCTGAAAGACTTAATGTCAACTTTTGAGACATACTAAAATTGTACATCAATAAAAAGAGTTAGATAGTAATGTAACAAGCACCGCTATAGCTAATTGTCAAAGAAAGCAGAAATACATTATATTATCATGATTGGACTCAATGATCTTTAAGGTCTTTTCCAACCTGAATGATTCTATGATTAATAGAGTTGCATGAGGACTGATCCAAAAATAATGCCTCCTCTTTCATGATGTTGGCCCACAACATCAGAGGCTTATTTTGGTGGCATGGTAATAGAAGTTGAAGCTTCCTAACAGTATTCTATTACATTCTGTTGTGTATGATAATGTGGGCAATTTTTTCATTGCAACATTGGCGTCATAGCAGTGGTCACATCAACTGGTGCAGATTTTCTACAGGTTCAACACGCAGGCTCTCGTTCATCACTGGTGAAAATGCATAGCTATCAGTGGTGACTATGTTGAAAAGTAGTGTTTTGTAGCTGAGAATTTGTTTATCATATAGTTTTGTTGTGCTCTTTCTATCTCTTGTAGTTTCCATGGAAATATAGTAGCAGGCATTACTCTTGGAGAGATCTACATGTCTGCCTGCAGTATTTAGCTTTTGTCTAGAATATTAGAAGTGGATCAGTTATACTGGCATCTGGGTTTGTTTCTGCTCAACTTAGCCATGAGAAACTGTAGAAGTGTTGAGAATTGTAAAGGTGTTATAGAACATTCAGAAAAAGAAGCTTTAGATATCACTTTGATTCTGAAACCATCTGTTCGTTATGACTGTGAAATACTTTGAATAATTATAACCTACCACAATTTGTAGTGTGTCTTATCATAAAACCCTTACAAAAAAAGATGTTTTTATAGAACAAATTCTGCTTCCAGGAGAAAGATAAAAAAGATAATTTTTGTTATGGATATTGGAGAAAACCACACTAGTGAAGTCACTGTAAATAATCTTGTTAGCCATCACTCTACAATGTCTTTTTGCTTGTGGAAATAGAATGGGCATGTTGGTAACAAATAGAAAATTTTAAGTAACAAAATCTGTTTTTGTAGAAAAAACTGAAGTTTGTGCTTAGAAATAAAGACTGATGAGAGGAAAAAGCTGAGAAAGTAAAAACATCTATGCTACGCTAATGTATAATTAGAAAAATAATATGAATTTTTGCTTTATTGGCACTATTCATTCACAGATTAATTTATCTTTTTCCTCACAGCCTCTCTATGAAATTTTCAGTTTTAAAGATTTTATAATATCTAAAGACTATCAACGCCTATAGCAGTTACTAAAGTAATAACATACATATTTTTTTTCACCTGACATTGTTGAAGTGACAAGGAAATACATGGGTAACAACTATGAAAGATTATCTCAATCAAAAATGGTCCAAATTTGATTTATTGTTTCAATACCTGTTGTAAGGGGCACTTAGAAGGTATTCTCACAATAGAAGCAAGGTAAAATGATGTTCTACAAAGATGTGTTTGAAGATAGATAGATGACCACTTGACAAAGCTTTGTTGTGAGAAGTATAACTCCATGAATTGTTTTATTCCGTATAGTAGCTTGATGCTCTCTCTGTTGACAGTCTTAATTTATTTGCAGTTGTGACCTTTCAGACTGAGGATTGTTGTTCCACAGGGATCTGAAAAATAGCTTGAAAACATAAGAAATACAAATTTTTTCCAAATATTTTGCTTTAACTCTGTGAATGTTTCTTTCTTTGCAAAACTTTTCTTCTGGAAAATTAAAAAAAAAAAAAAGTGTTTAAACACTATCTCTGTATTTAAGTCATTGTGAAGTAATTTATATCTGTGTTGTAAAGAATATGATATTACTAGAGATGGACAAAATATTTTCTTTTGAATCCATCACAGTAATACACACGCACTAGAGATTCATATACTTTTTTGAGATCCTGTGATTTACTTAGGTTTTGTCATTATGTATAACTTTCTTCATTTCTTTGTAGTTGACATGACTAGTTCCAGACAGTGACATCATATTAACTCCCACAGTTACATAGAGCTACCTGACTGAAATCCTTGAATGCTGCTAGTTGATTTAAAAAGCTTCCCTTCCTGTCATTGTCAGTAAGAACATTTTGGTTGATTTGGTTATAACAAGAAGTAAATCTGCAAGTAAGTCTTGTAGTAGCTTGACTGGTAATATTTTCCTTAGAAAACATTTTGCCTAATGGAAGAATTTAATATATTTTTCCTACACTTTTTTTGCTTTTTATTTTCTTCCAAACTGTATGGGAAATTTTTAATTACCCAAATTTGATTATTTTCCTTAAATATCTACAGACACTGCAGAACTGCACATACCATGATAGAGAGCTATGAATATCATATAAAACTCAATCTTTAGCATGCGACACTAACTTCAGTGCCATAGATTTCTGCTGTGTATGCAAAGTGCATACTCACTGCTCTGTTTTCACATCTTGCCATTCGTTTTAAGATTTTTCAGTGCCATTGATGATTCGTATTCCACCAAGCTCCCAGATATTCATTGCATCATATTTTGCTCTCTACATGTTATTTCTAATTTATATATATAAAGGCTAGTTCTTGGGTGTTTTAGTCTTGTGAAATTGTATACACCATGAAACATTTTCCTAAATGTAGACTGCTTGAATTACAACTGTTTATGTCCTCACTATCTGCTGTCAAAGGAACTGCAACAAAAATACATCTCTAAAACAGAATAGAAGTAGATTGATGTCATGCAAATATTAATACAAACTATTTAGATTTGGTCACTGCTATGTTTAGTAATTGTTTTCTTAAGAGAAAGTTAAATTACATTGTCAGTTATGATTCAGGTAATGAAAATCTTTCCAAGTTATTTTTGAGCAATAAATAATAATAAAAAATGTTAAAAAAAAAACACATTAAAGCTTAATTGTAGGATGCATTAACAAATAAATAACATTGAAATGTCAGTCATCTGACTGACAAGACATGGTCAAGTTATTACCTGCTGAATTCATTATAATGATTTTCACTCAAATGAAGTTTCTATTCACAGCTCAGATGCATTTTTAATACATTATCGAGAACAAAACTAGGAACTAATCATGAAATTTTGTATATTCATAGATTTTAATAATGAATCTCTTTCTTAGAAAGAGAAGATGGACTACGAAGTACCATTACCTTGAACAGAAGTAGCCATTACAGTCCCCTTCATGTATTTTTATTAAAAACAAACAAATAATCCCAAGCTCAACTGACTTATCTGTTTTCCCTTATCCACCTTGAGAATGTGCTGAATTAGAACAACTCTTTCCTTTGAAGTCATCAGGAAAGACCGTGGAAAGAACTAGAAATGCTGGGATCCCTGTAGCTATGAGTAACTATGGCATATGGGACATGTCCCCAGATACACACCAGTATCCTGGAAATTGGGCAAAACTCAGCTGAAGAACTGCAGGGAGTTTTGGTATTTGCACTTGTTACCCTGACCAATGCATAAGTCAGTGATAATTTCTGGAAGCTGAAAAAGCAAAACATACATTCAGAGCTCCCAGAGATTCAAATAAAAATGTTGGGATTTTTTTTGTTGTTGTCGTTGTTATTACTTATCTCTTTAAATAATAACAAGACCCATTAATTCAACACATCACTGTTCAGAAGTATTTGTTTTAGAGGATATTCAAACCAAATGAAAAGAAAATTGATGGAACCCCGATAGAAACAGTTTAAGGAACTGAGTAATTTCACAACCTCAAGATGCCAGCAAAGAGCAGGTAAATGTTGAGCATGGTTATTATAAACTAAAAATACATATGAACACCACACCTGTGTATGCATCACCTAATTAATGCAGGTACTTTAGTGCACTAGATGGTGGTTCTCAGGAAGGAAAAAAATATACCTAAATCTGTTTAGTTGACAATATCTCAAGAGCAGTGTTGCTTTGTCCTATTGTCTTTTCCTTATTTTTAAGTGTTTTGGAAGTATACATATGCTTTATTTATCTTAATATCTCAGATGGCAACACTGAGGCAGTGAATATTTCATTGACCAGCAAAGCTTTTCTTCATGTTGAAAGCAGATATGCAATATGTATTTTGCCCACAGTTGAATAGGTATTTGGGGAAAAAAAAAATCTCCATTTTGATGATTTTGAGATGGCACAATTACAGTTTTTTGTATCCAATGTCAATGCAAGAATCTCAGGAATGCAGAAGACCCTATATCAATACAATATACCTGCTGTCTCTCTGTAATTCTGTTTTTTTGTTGTTGTTTGTTTGTTTTTTTCCAGCTCCCAAAGCATCTCTCTTTAACAAATCATTAATTTTCATAGCATCTTACAGGGCTTTGCTGTTGGCTTGCTTCTACCTCTTACGTTTGGCAGAAACATAAGCTGAACATGAAAAAGCTTTTGTGTGCTACACTTTGCAAAGAAGCAAAGCTGTATTTATATTGAAAATGTAGGTTGAGAGACATATTGTTGAAAGAGGCATGACTTCTGTCTTCCATGTCACACCAGTAGCTTTAACACTTAAAATGTAACACCTGCTGATGCTGTAAACTAGCTTATCATCCATACCACCAGAATTCCTGAAGACAACATTAGGTGATACACCAGTTTTACAATGAAAAGGTACTTTGCAGAACTCTAAATAAAACCAGTTAGAGTTAGTAATATCTATTTTTATCTTATTTTTATGGCTTTCTGTATATACTTAATAAGACTTTCCGTATATACTTAATAAGCGTGTTAAAAAAAAAAATCCTTTTATATTACCATTACATTGAAGGAATAGACTACATCTTCATGCAGCTGAGGGATAAAACTCACCTCTAAGTACCTCTGGAACATCATTCTTTTGAAAGAAGAAACAAAATAGAGTGAGAGAAAATGACTTCCCAATACATGCTTCTGTAGCAATAAAATATTAGTGTGGGGTTACTTTTTGTTTGTTTGTTGGTTTGAGAAAGATTGGATTTTATCATCCTTTTTTCTTAGTTTATCCCCTAGATCTTATCATGAATAACATCACCAGCAACAAAAAAAAAACTCTACTGGCAGACATTCTGGGATAAAATACACAAAGTAGATCAGAGTTGCAAGCTACATAAAATAATGCTTTTTGTTCTTTTACTCCTTGTTGAGCTTCAGCTAGTACATTCTGTCCAGTGCAGGGCACTGCACTTCCAGTGAAGATATGTGCCTGCTGGGAACATCTAGAAGAAAGTGAGAATAATCAGAGTTCTTGGTTTTTTTTTTTTTTGGTTTTTTTTTTTTGGTTTTTTTTGTTTTTTTTTTTTTGTTTTTTTTTTTAGCCTCTATGAGAAAAGACTGAAAGAACAGAGAATAAAAATAAATAAATAAATAAAATATCAAAATAGATCAAAATTGTGTTGTCTCTTCTGAACTCAGTCTCTGCTTTGTCTAAGAATGTTTTGTGTCAATTTTCCTTAAGGTAAAAAAATAATAAAAAAAGAGAAGCTGAAGAGTTAGGATTTCTTAGGGTATAAAATTCTCTCTAAATGAGCTGTTCTCTGAACAAGTAGCTAACGGACTATTCAAGTGCAAGGGAATGGGAGGGGGCAGATTTCTTTATAGGTTCCATTTATAGTGACATATGAGGGCTGCTTCAAAAGTAATGTTTCCTATTTTATTATGTTGGCCCATTACGTCAGAGGCAATGTTGGTAGTATGGCAGCAGAGGTTACACTTTTCTTCCATTACATTTTGTTGCTGTGTGACAGATGGCAGCAGAGAAACATTCTGACAAAATGGTGTCTGATGTGGGAGACCATATGAAGCAAACATGTGTCATTGAATTCATCTGTGTGCAAAAAATTGCACCCATTGACACTTATAAACACGGCTGAATTTTTATGAAGGCTAAACAGTGAATGTGAGCACAGTAAAGCACTGGGTGGTGCTTTTCAGCTGTGACAGTGGCTCATCTACACTGGTGTAGAATTCTACCAGCACCACGTGAAAGCTCTTCGCTGCTGGTAAAAATGCATGATTAGGGATGGTAAATACGTTGAAAAAATAATTTTTTTGTGGCTGAGAATTTGCTCTATCTAGAAGTGTTACTGTGCTTTTTGTTGTAGTTTCCATGGAAATAGATAGCAGGCATTAATTTTTCAGCTATATATGTAGATTTGTTATGAGCAATACCTGTTTGTACTATAATTCTCTAATGTGCTTAAGCTAGGTTGCAGAAAATTTTGGAAGAAACTTGGTCTGCACTGTGCACAGCCATTTTGCCTCTGTTCTTAGCCATATATGCTGTTACAATTTTTGTTCACTCTCCAGCTTATAACTAGATTTTTATAAAATACCATTATGTTTCTCTGTGCTATTTGTGATTACCTACTTGATCTCACAATTCTAACTTGATCCTATGTCAGATTGTTCTACTCAAAAAAATAACTTCATCCAGAGTGGGTTCATTAATAACCATATTGTTTACTCTGAGATGAAATTTATAAATTAGAATATTAATTTAATTTAATGGAATAATATAGCTTTTTTTTTTTTCTTTTTCTTTTTAATGCTGACAGCCTGGGGCCTCTGAGGAGGTCTGCCCTCCATTTATGTCACCTACCTTCACATTCTTTCCTCAGTAAACCATGTAAAATGTTATTAACTACATAGTTTGCTTCATCATTCCCTCCATCCAATTTAAATTAATATAGTTTTCAGATTATCAGTCCTTCATCGAGCTCACAAAAGGAGAGAATAGATGTTTAAATTAATTGCAAGCTTGATTATTCATAGTTTTTAATGTCTTCAAACCCTCTTGTGTAATGGGATGGGAAGTGTGAATGCTTAGGAGAAACCAAAAAAATTAATGTGACATAGATTACTCATTGCAAGTTATTGTATGAAATCAGTTACTTAGAGGTTTGCTTTACATTATTGATGTTTAATGTCTATTAAAATAAATTGCTATTATAAAATGACAACTTTAATGAATCATGTTTTCATCTAAATATTTCCATCTAATCTAATTTCAGTTCAGGAACTCACAAATCTAATGATGGAGTGTGCAAATTTTATGAGGGGATGGTAACAAAAGATGAGAGGCTAAGCAAATATAAAATTATACTTATTTTACCCCTTTGTCCTTCCTGCAATTATTAGCTCCTTCCTTTATCTATTATTGTATATAATTCTTATTCACACTGATAGGATTATGCAATTTTTAACTTACATGTTTTATTACTGAAATTGTTACAGCATGAGTTTCCTTCACTAGCAGATAATGTAAGCGAACAGGTGAGACTGTATATGTAAATTATTCTGTCTGTAACCTAGGTAATCCTCCTTTATTCATCAGTTTGATCAGAGCTGTCACTTGAGTGCTTTGCCATTTCAATTCAAACATCTTGAATAATAAGAAACTAGATCCTATCATAAGCCTATTCTAAGAATTAGAACTCAAGTATTAGCTTCAGAGGCAAGAAGAAAGAATAAGAGGAACTAGAACTGTCAAGGGCAAGCAGACGTTTCTACTGTAGTAGTATTGCTGACTTCCAGTATGCAAAAGGTTTGCTTGACTAAGCATTAAATGTGGAGTCCAGATGCATCTACAAAACTCATCTACAATGTTTTATGTTTCTTTCTGCCCAACAAATGTATAAATGGAGCTAGAAAGCATTGTTCTTCCATATTCATGACTTCTTGAGTGCTTTTCTCATTTTGAAATATAATTATGCTTTTGTTGAAAGTTAATGTAAAAAAGAAAAAAAAAACACAATGTAAATATGCCTTCTGATTCTAGATAACACCGAAGGTGTTTATTATGTTCTAGTTCACCAACTGTGCGCCATGTGCGGTGATGAAGAAAATAAAAATGTACAGTGTAAATTTGCTGTCTTACAGTGGAGTACAACAGTTCATAAAAAGAAGTTTTCATGCTTTAAATAAAAGCATAGAAATGGAAGTATAGGCTTAATAATTTATACTGGAATTTTTCCCTTTGCTATATCTGCAAGAGAAAATATATGACCATGTTTGCAGTATTTTATTCAATATATGTCCAAATAACTCCTTCCCAAACATCAGGTGTACATTTAACATGCTATACACAGAAAAAAAATGGCAATCCAGCAGCACAGTAAATCCCTGTGATTGCTTCCATAGTGACAATGAAGTGCTTTATGCAACATCTTGAAGGTAGGTGCTTAAGAAATTTTTTTTTTCTAAGTTTATAATGTTAATTCTTAATTCTCTCCTTGTTTCCCAAATACCAAAGACTTCTCCAGGAAGAAGTGTGGTGTGTGTGTGTGTGTATTTGTTGGTTGTTTTTTTTTTCCCTCTTTCCAGAAAGCATATGCATACATCTTTGTTTTGTTTTTAATATGAGTATTTATTATTTTTTTAAATGTTTCTAGACTTATTTCAGAAACTCCGATAATTCTATGGAGTAGCAAACTACAAAGAAATATCTTCACAGTAATTTTTTTAATCTCCAAAATTATTATATTGCCTATGGGCATTGGGTAAGTACTCTTCTGCCCTGAAAATCAAGAAATTTATTTGTTTTTAAATATAGAAGCTTCTGTAATTACACAGGTTTAAGTCCCTTATGTCTTATCTTGATACTCAGAAGAGACCTTTTGAATGGTCATCGAAGCATAGAATGGTTTGGGATGAAAGGGACCTTAAGGATCATCTAGTTCCAACCTCCTATTTTGGGCAGGGTTTCCACTCACAGGATCAGGATGCCCAGTGCCCTATACAACCTGGTCTGGGATGCCTCCAGGGATGGGGGCATTTATCTGCACAGCCGGTGCCTCACCACCCTTAGAGTTAAAAACGTCCTCCTAACATTTAATGTAAATCTCCCTTCTTTCAGTGTAAAATCATTTCCCTTGTTCTATCACTATCTGTCAGTGTAAGAAGTCAGTCTCCCTCCTGTTTATAAGCTCCTTAAGTAGTGGAAGGCTGCAGGTGATCTCCCTAGAGCCTCAGATATAATTTCATCTGACTCAATCTAGTCAGTTCCAGTTTCCACTTACCTTAGACTTTGAGACTGTATTGCACAAGTAATCAATGAAAATAATGACTATTAGATCAGTTCAGGGTCAAGTGTTTGATGTTTATTATACACAAATCTTAGTAATTTATTCATTGCTTTTTGACAGCTAATATACGTTTTTCCATATATACTCAGACAGAACATAAATGTTAATATTATATACTATTAATATTATATAAAAATATTTATATATTAAGATTATATCTAAAATTAAAGGATAATTTCTCTATTGCTCAATGCTATAGATTTGAAGATGACACATCTTTAGATTTTCATCTTTGTTTTGGGTCTTAGTTTTGCTAGAATAACCAAAATAAGTGTATTTTAGCCTTCAATTTTAAGGTAGATTAAAGTAGATTGTTCAATAGATGATTTTTTAACTTCTTTCTGAGTCAGCATCACAGAGTATTGCTATCTGAAATGACTGAAGCTTTATGCATCTATTTTGCCTTAGCCGCTTTTGTCATCATCATATAAATGTCTCAGCAATGCTCTCTGACTGACTATGATACACAAATCTTTATCAGTTGGTGTAGATCAGGTCATAGCAGAAATCATGGTTTTTCCTGGCTGCATGACCTCTAAATTTAATTCTTATTTCTGAATTTCTTGTTTTCTTACATCATTCATATGCAATGAAAATCCACCATATCATTCTTACAGATAGTAGTTCTAACTGCAATACTGATTTTTCCATGCTGTTTGCTATTCTGTTTTATATTTTCCTCGACTTTGAAACTATGACTTCAATTAGTATTAAAACTTCACAGCTAATTACTTCTAATTTCATTAATACTTCAGCTGTTTGGGGTCAAATCCTTTCATTAACCAAAATGTATTATGCAAATTCTGATTCTATGAGTTTTTGAGTATATTTTCTTCTAGTAAAGAGATAAAATGCCATTAGAGCAGATTTAGCTTCCTAGTGGCAGCAATCTTCATAAGGTGAAATCTTTCTATGTTCATAGGTCACTTACTGTGTTTTTGCCATAGATAACAAGTCATTCTCCACTCTGATAAAATAATATAAAAAATCTTTTAAGTTTGCAAACATTACTAAGTGAGACAAGAAGATAAATTCTTTAAGCAGATAGGCACTAAATATGAATGGTTATTAACATCCTAATAGTAAAAATCTCAGACAACCCAATATTTCACTTGGTTTATGACTTGCATCTTGCACCTTGATTTACTTCTGAAGCTATGATAGTCTTGGAATCATTAATGCTCAAACTTATTTGTATCTGAAAATATGTAAGTATTACAAAGAGCTTCCTATATCTATAATAGCCAAATTCTGAAATGTCTCTTTCTTTAACTGAAATCTACATAACAAATTATATATCTGTGCATGAAAAATTATGGGTGTATATAGGAAATATATATATATGCTTCAAGCAAAATAATGTTGAGCTATCCAATTTTCAGCATATTGTAGAACTCAGAGTTTTTACGCAATATCTGAGAAGCTTATTATAATCAGTTTTTATACAGTAGTGAAATTTTTTGTCTCCAAGAAAGCTGCAATAATTTTTACAATTTAATCAAAATTAATGTGAGGTAGGAACTGTATTTTATCCATCCTTTTCTCCTCCTAGATCAAAGCTTTCTGTACATAAAACATCTTGCATTTCCATGGGTGTCAAGGTGAATAATTTATTTTCTCTTTCAGAATTTCTGGTGTATTATACTAGAGTTTGGAATAAATGTCTAATTACTGACAAGGTTCTATAATTTAAAATATGAAGGTCTCTACTCATCTCCCATCTCCCCTTCTTCCACCATTCTTCAATACAACCCTCACCTTCCCCACAAAAAAAAAAAAATAGCACCACCAAGATTTTCTTTTAAAGATGAGAGGAACAAACAAATTCTATATTCTACAGATCAGAGATTTTGCTTGACAGAAGAGGTTTGGACATTTCTCTACTGAAATGCATGCTAAAATTCTCATCTGGGCTGATTGCCTTAGATAAATCTCAGCATAGTTCTAACCTTTTTATTATTATTATTATTTCCATTGATATCTGAAGCTTAACAATTTTCTTTTACATGTTTTGTATTTAGTGTTTTAATGAAACCGTACTTGTCTAAACATTCAGAAAGCTTAAGATTTGTGTTGTCAACAGGTACAAAGTTATTTGAAAGCCTGTTAATGAAAACATGAAGTGCAACTCCAATGTTATAATGTAGTAGGAAACTTCTACTTTGATATATGTGTCCAGGAACATCTTGCATGTAAACCAAAGTACTGCCATAGGACATGGTGATCTAGTGCATTAATGTTCTTTTCTGCATTCTGGAAGATGTGTTGACTAACAGTTATGAAAATGTATTATAGACAATACAAAACAAGCCCACAGACAATAGCCACTACATAATTAATAGGACAGGGTGAATCAAGAGAAGAGAAATTTAAAAATTTAAGTCACAGACTCATCTTCTATATTTTTATATGGTGAAAGTAAAAATAGTGATTTATTTGCAATAATGGGAGTAGAAAATTCTTAAGGCTGTTCTGTGCCTGAATTCTCAATTTTAACAAGTTGATCGTCTATGTTCAACAAAAATGCCAGGAAATATTTCGTGGCTTAAATCATGACCCTTCTATGATTTTGTTCTTGGAAGTGTCAATCTGGTTAAGAAGGCTGGAAACAGTTTCTGAACAAAACATTTGTAACCGTTATAGACAAATTTATAACCATTGTAGACAGATGGACCAACCAAGCCTGAATAAGATTAACAACACTAAAGGAAGAAAATAATTTTAAAATGGATCTTGAAAAATATGCGTATCATATTAAAGTCATAATAATTGCTAAGATGCTGGAAATATCCAGCTCTATGTTTCTAATAACACTACTAACCCTTGAAACACATTTTATACATTTGTATATTTGTAAATTTGAAGGGGGGAAAAAAAGACAAAATACAAGACTAGAAAATATAGACAGAGAAATTCTCTGAAATGCACTTCTGAGAGGAAAACCTAGTATATGAAGTCATAATGGTATTAAGTATAATGCATAATCATATGTTTAATGATGAAGAAACTCAGGAAATTTGAACGCTTCCAATCATAATCTGAGTTTTAAAAGAGTACAGAAGCCTAACAAAGTAGTTTTCAATTAGAACTACAAAAAAATTATTGGAGTTTTATTCCCTTTGAAATGACACTAACAAGCAAAACCTTTCTGTAGGCAGCAAACATTGGTTTCTACTTTACTGTTACAACACTGAAATTGTCTGTTCTTTCCTTGCACACAGCTGCTTTGTAGAAAAACCAAAGCCAAAGATCAAATAAATGTCAGAGCTCAAACTAACTCTCATATAAAATATACATATCTTTCTCCTCTGCCAGTTTCAGCTGGTAAGCAGTATCTGCTGGCAGAATTCTGTTGCATATTATTTCTTAAAAAGTACAGTGACCAAATAACATATCATGATCTTCTGCAGCGAAGATCCTCTTTTGTGTGCTGATAAGACTGCTTGTTTATCACTATACTGTGTTCACATCACGTGAATACTCACTAAGTTTTTTTCAACCCCCTCCCCCCAGTAAGCAATTAATGTAGTTGCTGCAGAAACAGACTAACACTGCTGACAGTGGACAGGATAACTTATTTGATTGAAAATAATTGGTTCTGTAACTCTTCATCAAGGAATTTATTCAGGGCTAGATGTTTCATCTGAAAACATCTGGAGATTTGATTCAGCATATAGAGGCAGAACTGATAATGTGGTGACAGAATCAAGTCTCACAGGTGTACAGATAGGCAAGTTACATCATCCCTCGCATAAAAATGTCAATGTTTACTTAAAACTTAAGTTTAAAATGGATTGTTTTTCTCATTATTTCTACTGCAAAACTATATGAGAAATCCACTTACTTCTGTATTTTACAGTCTTTTATTCATTCTCATTTTATTATCACTTGCATTTTTTCTCAATATATTTCCTAAACATTAAAATTTTTCTGACTTATAGCTTTAATTTCTGACTTATTTTGACTTTTACTAGGTTGAATAACCCCTAAGGGCCCTGATTAACCAATTCTGTCTAACTAATCCTTATCTCCAATGTGAATACATCTTTCTCACGGACAGATGACAGGTATTACATATAAATGTACATATTCATGTATAATTATACATTGTACAAAGTCTTCTATAATCTTCTATAGACTAATCTTCTATAAACTAGCATCAAATGAGTATTGTTACATTTTTTACTGTGAAATCTTGAACTACATCAACAGATTTTAGTGAACTGTTAATGTACTTTGCACTGTTACTCCCTGCTGAACTAAAACCTCTGTACCTCATGCTGCAGGTGCCGGAAAATTCATAGTTGAAATGTTTGGGGATTTTTATTAAGGAAAGAAAATTCAGGTCCAAAGATATGAAATTTTCATCCAGGAGGTTTACTGTCTCAGAGTTATTGTTTTAAGGTAGCAATAGTAGTATTTTATCACTTACCTTAAAAAAATGAATTCTACTAAAGCTGATAACATGCTGTAAAAAGCTTCAAATAACTGCAGTTTTTAAAATATAGCACTTGTTCTGTATAGAAATGAATTGCAGGAATAGCACTCTGTTTTTTTATTTGTTTTCTTCAGTAGGAAGCTCTGAGTGTTGTACCATATTATTCTTACAACAGTTGCAGAGCCATTTTGTTAGTTATAGCACACTAATTGCATGTCACTAATACAATGCTTTAATGTAGATTGCCTTGAAATCTGAAGTTCGAAAATATGAAACTGTGCCAAATAGTAAGAGTTTGAGCTGTGTTCTCAATTTTGAAGTAGGTAATGTTTAATTTAACACATATACAGAACCTAATGCAACAACAAGTACTGTACGTGAGAATTTTATTGTCTTGAGCAGCTGGTTTTATACCTGTTGCTTCATTGCTCATGTACTGGGTAATCTGTCAGAATTTTCCAGATCTTGTTTTCAATGAAGTAGATAAATAATGTTTATTTTTGAGATTACTGAGGCATTGTGATATCTACAAGAGCACGTAGAAATAGGAAAACAGCTCAGCTTCAGTAATTTATTGCCTCTTTCAAAAAAGAATTCCATCTATTTTTAAAATAGACATTTAAATTATTTTTTGAGCGGGAAAAAAAAGCCATAACATTTCCACAGACATCAAAGAGACTGTTTCTATAATGCTGCTTGCGTTTGTTTCCTATATTGTAAAAACAAATATATACATGTCATATATTTCAAATATTTATAATATCTGAGTGACTTCTGTGTTATTCTTGAATGCAAGAAAATTTTCCATGAGCATTTAAAAAAAACACTGTAAATCCTGGATAACTGAATCACTGTAACTCGACAACTAATCACTGTATGGTATTTTCTAGATGCCCAGTAGGTGCACTGGCAATATACCGTGGCTACTGCCTTCTAGCCCAGACTAAAGATGATATTTCTGTATTCATGACAGGACATGTGTCCATGCCACTCCCTGCAGGTGCTCAGCTCTTGGAAAGGACTAGGATTATGGGCCTGGAAAGTTCAGTGCTTTCGCAGTAAGTTCCCATTGAACTTGATCATCTGTGCCCTAGGCAGACACAATAGACCATATATCTATGCCATATGTGGAAACTACTCACTTGAGGGAAGATGCTGATGTCTTCTTACTTTGCATCTAATTTTCTAAGTGTTTTTTTTTTTCCTACAGTTTCTGTCCTTCTCTTGAGTTTGTTACCCATTGTATCTCAGAAAAAAGCTTGATTATCATATTATGCCACTGGAAAAGGAGATGCGTAATCAGAGTAAGACCAAAGCTAACTAGGTATTGGTATGTTGAGTGTTCTAGTTTTGATTTTGTTTCTAAAGTTCTCAAGTGCAGCTGAAGTCACAGCACTTTGTTAAATAAAAGAACAGTTTGCAGTATAAACTACTTTTCCATCATGCAAGTATTTCCTTTGAAGGGACAAATCACTATAAGACTAACAGATTTTTTGCTATCTGTTAAAGCAGACCTTGGTTACAGATGATCTAAATGATCAGTGGTGAGATGCAAATAATTATAGTAGTATCATTTATGGATGTGGCAAATTCCAGTGCAGCATTTTTTAAAAAAGGAAAGAAAATAAGAAAAGGAATTCTTACTTTTTTTCTTCTTTATCTATTTATTTTAACTCCACTAGTTCTTTCACTTTATTTTTATTTTTTACCACTTAACTGCATCCAAGGTCAGGCAGAATAAGAAACAATCTTAAAACAGATAAGGGGTGGCAGAATGCATTCAAAACCAAATAATGCAGTAATCTGTTAGTGGTGGTGAAGAAGACCAGACAAGCCAGAAATTATGCTGTACAGAATTCCTTTACTACAATTTCTACTACTTCTAAATCTACTACTACAATTTGAACTACTTCTAAATACCTAATAAATACTAGGAAGACGCTAATTAAAAACACCAACAACAACAACAAAAAACGACAAAAACACGTGAAATCTAAAAATGCTAAGATTTGACTGATAGTTTAAACTGAAATAATGTGCCAGTCTGTGAAAAGTCTCAGATTTAATTCACTGGCTAAACTGTTTAATTATAAGACATAACGCTAACTTGATTGTAAAGCTAAATTGAGTATAACCTTTATGGCCATATATACTTACTTTTAATGAAAAAATTGTTTTATACACTAGTATATGATCTTACCTTTAAAAAAAAAAAAAGTCATATTCCTTACCCCTCTCCCCCTGTCACAGCATTAACTAGAACAATCTATGCCTGTGACAGGGAGCAGTAGGCCCCTGTCCCTCTACTCCCATCCTGGCCCCACACAAAAGGGGAAGGAAGGGGGGGGGGGGGGAAAGAACAGCGGCAACAATCTATGGAGGAAAACTTATTTTACTAACTATGATATTGGAAATGCAAAATAACACAATATAATAAGATCTAATTGAAATTGAGACTAATAAATCAAATAAGATAGGAGAGAGAGTTCCCGAGACCAAGTCAAACCTGAAAAGCTTGGAACAGCTAGGAAAAGCACGTTCCAGCACCCACTGCCAGGTAGTAAGAGACTGCCTCCCCCCCCCGGAAGGGTCAGATCCCATAACTTCCATCATGTACAGAGATAGATACACTTTAGTTCCAGTACACTACATGATGTTTTGATGTGGAATACTGAAAACCAAAAAACATAAAACCATGACACCCCCCAATAAAATAAATAAATGCAAAAAATACAGGAAATTCACCAACAATTAATGGAGTTGCATAATGGTTTAACAGAGAGAGTTTTCTAGAAAATTGTGAGTTAACATATTTCAACATGGTTTCATTTCTATTTTATTCCAATGCACAGAGGAGACATGTAATAAGGCAGAACTTCATGGAGTATGGGTATCATAATACTGATGTTCGCTAACATAAGATTTTTTACTTTTGCAGTCCAAAGTTACAGTGAATTATTTGCAAATTACTCCAAAGGAAAAAAATGAGAGAGAGAGGAAATGAGGCAGAAATAGAGACTGACCATATAGTGTAAGGCTGACTTTGACAACCTACTTAAAAGAGCACATGAATCAGCCAAGGTCACCCAACAGTCACTCCTTCCCTGGATGCCCACTCTGCTGTGGCCTCTGGGAGACCCACGCTAGTTTACATGGGAGATAAAAGAATAGAAACTAATTAGCCCTACTGGGAAAACTTTCAAAGCAAAGATAATTAGTAGGTAAAGCATAGAGCTAAGTTATCTGTACCGCTACTAGATTTGCAGACTTCCTTGTTCACAGCTAGCTTGGGTGTGGTGGACTGTATAACGCAGTTGCTATGCTAAACAGCTCTCAAAGTAGGTTCTGCAGAGAAGTTTCTCTTTTTACTTTCAATTCTTTGTATAAATGTGACACAATGCTCTAACATCCACAGTGACAGAGCACCTGACATTATCAGTAATGCTGCCAGGCATCTCTTAAAATTAGAGGTTTAATTTAATGAGTTTCAAATGGACAAAGGAAAAGACAAGGCATGCGTTCCCTCTAGTTTTGTTTCAGTATTAGATTGGCTTATTACTGTTGCAGATTCTTATCATTGATAAAATTATGATTAAGTTCCAACATTACACACAAGCGCACACAGGAGACACACATCCGTTTGTGTCTGAACCTGATGGAAGGAGCAAAGCATTTTAACAAATTACTGTAACGTCATTCAGCATTTTCACAGAGAACATGGTTGCAGACTGTAGCTGTACAAAAGAAAAGGCTTATTATGGTGAATCCTAGTGCTCAGCCTTGGTCTGTTTCAGGAAGCAGCCAGTTTTGTGTACTCGCTTTCCACCACCAGTGACAGCTTGGCCACCATGAGCAGCCCAGACCTTGTCCTGAGCTAAATGTTGTTGCACGTTCTGTGCAGAATCTGAAACCAATGCCAAATCATAATGGCATAAAAGCCCTGTTGGCAAGTCTGGTTGTCCATTGCCTTTGCTGTTTACCTCAGTGAAAGGGAAAATGCAATTTAAGGAGAATACCTGAGCATGCTTCTTAATAAAGGTTATTCTCCTCATGCTCCCTTGTTCAATTGGCTACAAGTTCCATTTATTATGTGTTTATAGGTTTGTTTTCTACATATTTCTCATTTAAATTTGTTGTTGTTGTTCAGCTGATGCTATCTGCCTCCATGACTTCTGTCCCCCTCTACACCAACCTTCTAAGGCTCTATCTGGAGTACTGCATCTAGGCCTGGGGTCCCCAGCACAGGAAAGATATGGAACAGGAGGGCCACAAAGATGATCAAAGAAATGAAGCACCTCTCTTACAAAGAAAGGCAGAGAGAGGTGAGCTTATTCAGCCTGGAGAAGAGAAGGGTTAGAAGGGACCTCAATGCAATCTTCCAGTACTTAAAGGGAGCTCCTAAAGAGAAGGAAAAGTGACTTTTTACATGGTATAATTGTGATAAAGGTACAATGGTTTTAAACTAAGGTAAAGGAAATTTAGATTAGATGTTAGAAAGAAATTCTGCACTCAGAGGAGGGTGAGGTGCAGACACAGGCTGCCTGGAGAAGCTATGGATGACCTATCCCTGGAGGCATTCAAGGCCAGGTTGGAAGGGGCCCTGGGTAGCCTGAGCTGGTTGATGGTATTCAGTCCGTGGCAGGGGGTTGGAAGTAGATGATCTTCAAGGTCTCTTCCAACCTAAGCCAATCTACGACGATTCTGTTTCAGCTGATGGTGAATGAAAATTTGGATATCTTTCTGTTTTTGTTTTAGTATGTTGCTTTTTTTTTTCTTAATGACTATTGTATAGTAAAGATTGCACACATTTCCTTAAGAGAATGGAGAATGAAATGTAGCTACATGTATGTTTTTAGTTAAAATGTTTTTCTGGGTTTTTTTTGTTTTTTTTTTTTTTTTAATCCTGGAATTATTATGTTTACCATATTAAATATTTGTTATAAATATTCAGTGGTAACTGAGGAGAGAATAAACTGGCTAATATGATAAACAAAGACTGAGGTCTGTTCTACCTCTGTGAGCTAATTCATTCTTGATTGGGATTTTTTTTATTTTATACAATTGTAATATAACAGAAAATAGAATCAATTGTATGGGTGTAATACTGGTATAATGAGACAGCAAAACAGTCTTGTACTAGATATTCCCAGAAAGCATTTTAACAGATGCCCCAGTACTGCTTTTAAAGAGATTCTTGATGAACTCCTACTAAATACCACTTTTTATTATACTTCTTAAGTACAGTTTGGTGGTCCCCGCAGGTCTGCATATTAACTAGCGAAGTGCAACAATATAGATTGCAGTAGGTACTTCTAAACATCATGCCTGACAGCTCGATGATAAAACAAGCACAATATTTAAGTGCTTCATATTCTAAAGGGACAAAATGTGTTGCTTTCAAAACTCAGTGTTCATTTTCTATTACAAAATATGTACAAGCATCCTTGAATAAGCAAAGCCAGACAATATGCATTCAGTCTCAAATAAGCAGTTTCCTCCAGAATATTTATTTTCCAAATTTATCTTTCAGGCTGGAAGTACAACCTTTGCAGAAGCTTACAGATTTTTTACACGATCTTTGGAGACTGACTTGCACTTGCTCCTCCTGGTCTCAAAGGTAAATAAAAAACACCAGTGATAATCCAAAGGCAGCATGCATGAGCTAATACCATAATCCCTGTTGAAAGCAAAGTGCTTTTGGGTTGGAGCTGGTGGGCATCCAGCCAGATGAAAGGGACAGCGGAACAAGGGCAGGTGTGTCTGCCAAAGACAGCAATGACAAACCTGTAGGCTAAAAATTGCCTGGTCCTCAGGATGTAATAAAGGTTTGAATAGAGTCAGAGACCAAAACTGAAACTGCAGCCCTTGTTCAAGCAATATTTAAGTGCAAGGTTTAGGTCTGACATTTTCAAGAAGCACATATATTTTACAAATTTATTTTATACAAAGAGACTTGTTTTTTTTCTGAGTATTGCTTGAAGAAGTTGGCATTTATGTATATCTGAAAAAGGAAGCAGCTTTTCTCTAGCTTGTCTATTTTTCAAAATGAAAAGCTATATATTATATTCACTTTGCAGCAGGCTTGATGATTGTGCAAGGGGAACGCCGAAGTAAAATTAAGCTGCTATACTTTGTTACCCAGCATTTAAATGGAGAAAGATGGAAACCCTTTAGGAACAAATCAAGGGTACTCATATAAATGAATATTGTTAACATAGGGGTTGTTTTGAGTGAGATTACATTTTATTTAATATTAATGCTACTACCACTAACAATAATAAATGTTAGGATATACTATTTGTGTAGACAGCGGATAGATAAGTTGAGAAACTCAGTTACCTTTTTAAAAGCAAATAAACAACAGTTGTGCAACACAGAATAAATTTAAAAAATGTTTTTATTCAGTTGATTTGGCTATAATAACTTGAACCACTCCTTGCTAGTTATGAAGATTAGTTAATGTACTTACTTACATTACATGTTCAAATACAGTGTGTGTAAAAATATTTTAAAGATTTGAAACATTTAAGATTCTAACATTTAATCTTGATTAGGCTGCTTCATATTAAGAACAGTCACATAATCATATTTCATAAATTTTCATGCCGAAGATATTCTATGCAATGTCAATGAATGATTCATTAAATATCAACTGTAATGTATTTTTTTCCTTTTTTGGGGGGAAAAAAAATTACAGTATTTTAATAAAACTGTCCGGAAGTGATAGCAGATCAAATCTGGTATAGTGTGTCATGTGGGTTTGAAAGGGGCGAAGTGTTTATTCAGTATAATGGTTGCAGATCCAGGGCAAATACTGAGTATTTTCAGGTGTATAGAACATTTCATCTGAAAGATTTTTTTTTTTCCTAACATTTCACTGTTTTTAACTTAATCGCTTTGCAGACCAAAAAGCTTTCTATGCTTTTTTTTGTGCATGTACACACAAATTCACATATGACTGTATTTCTTCAAAAAGTTTTCTCCTAAGTATGTCTGCATGACAGCAAGCAGAACGCTCACAGATAATGACAGACATTGGCTTTTCTGTCAGTGTAGTGAAGAATTATGCTAAGTACAACTGCAGAAATAGAACTAATTCATTTTTGATGTGAAACGGTGTAGGTTTGCATGGGAAATAATAATTCAGAAAAGGTAAATAACCTGTGCATAAATATAAGAGTTATACGTGGAAGGAAGCAAAAAGCATCTAAAATTCACCACATAAAAGATAAAAGTAATTTTGAAATCAGAAATCCAGTGCTTTCAAAACTCTGGAGACAGTAGTAAAGGTTGTTTTTAGATATACAGACTGAAATATGGTTAAGTCTTCCTGTCTGGAGTGTATCTTTAATGTTTCTGTTGCCAGGACCTTTAAAAGGACAGGAATAGTCTACAGAAGTAATGATACATCAACATTTTCAATAGGGGTGGGAAAATTTGTTACCAGAAGAATAACTTTTTTAGTTTGTAATTCTACTGTTTGTTTCAGTACTGTTTGTAATTTGCCACTTTGTACAGATTCTGTAGCTCAGTGCAGACCTAGGAGCAATTGAAAGATTAAGGCGGCTTGTTGATAGGGCCAGTGTCTCCAGCCTTCTCTATTTCTAAGCCATTTTATCACTAAAGCACTTTCACTGTGAGTTATGTGAATATCAGTTATAATTAAATATTCCCTCTACTGTTCTTGTTGAATAATTTGTTAAACCTATTGCCTTTTTAATACAACATGATCACAACTGGGAAGTGTACAGTATTAATCAGAAAAAATCTTGTCTAGATTACAGAATTATGGCCACTTTGCATTCCTCAGCATCAATGGCTTTCAATTTCAATATAACAGAAAACAGTAATTAAGTAACAATGGCCTAAGTTTTTGAAGTACTATCTTTTTACTAATTATTGTATTGCTTTTCTATTACTATTATTATTTCTGTTGTCTTCAAACAATATTCTTGCTTCTGCTGTATACACGTTTGGTTGTAAGTTAGCATCTCTGATGTGAATATAGTTTAAAATTTAAAAAGGACATTTGTGATCTAAAGTTGGTTCTCTAGTGCTAAATACTGTCTTTCATTAAATAGAACAAATATCCTGGCAAGGCTAGAAAATGTAGAGGCAGTCAGCATTCGCATGGTAAATAGTAGCTTATATGAAAGAAAACTGAAATTTTATTTTTAAATATATTTTTATTTAATCTTTTTTTTTACAGTGGACTGTTATTTGGGAATCAAAGTTGTTTGTTTTCAACAAAATCTGTGTTCTTCACAGCGACAGATTTCAGGTAACATTTCTGTTATATTTAGTAGAAAAGACTAAACATGGAAAAAGAAACAAAATTATTCAGTATTTTTCTAATTAAATTTTAACACTAATATTCCTGATTCATAATTTATTCTGAATATTTATGTAGATTAATGAAATAGAATCAATGATAATTTTTTAATGGAAATCAGCTTAACTTTTAGTTTCCAGAATAAAGAGTAAAATTATATTAAGTCAGTGTAACAATATGGGCGTACCTCATGGGTACATATAAACAGCACACTACTGTTAAGACATGAATTTCAGTCATTTGCATATAAATCGGAGATATTCACATTACTGTAATTTCAGTCACAGAATATCCAATTAAACTGTATATATATTAAAACATATATATAGATTCTTAAGCCATGTTGAACAATATGTGCATATATATATATACACACACATTATATATATATAAATATGTATATATATATATGCATACATATATATATATACACAATTTTATTTTTTTTTTTTCTCAGAAAAGGATTTCCTAACTGTTTTCTTCCCTCATAGCCATATGAAATAAAAGCCTTGGACAGTCATTTGACTACAACCTTAAAAGAGATATGGGGCAGAAAGCAACATACTAAATTTCTTGTTATATGAGAAATCATATAAAAATATTAAAGAGGTATAAAGACAGAATATTTTCACATAAAGCTTATGTTTGTTTGTTTTCTGCAGCAAGGGTAGATTTTGTACCCATTATTAGCAGTATAGAATTTCAAATAATTGGATTGTAGTAAGGGCTATTATCAATGCACATAGTTATGATAAGCTGTAAATTGTGTAGACAATTTTTACTGCTACTGTTATCTTAAATCTTATCTAAATTCTTTCCTAATTATCTGGGGAAAAAAAGCAGAAATGTGCATAATATATAAGTATGGGAACTTCAAAAAATTCAGTAGGTACAGAGAGATGCAAAAGTGTAAATATATTCTGGGAGAGATCCTTTTACATTTATGAATTTTGGAAAATATTTTACTAATTTGGAGCACTTTTTTATAAATAATAATATTTATTTATAAAGTTCTTTTGCTTCAAATACACTTACTGTGAGAAGCTGTTACTCTAGTTTGTATTAAAATATGTACTTCGGATTTTCTGAAATATAGCTAGGTTAATATGCTTTTGTATTTCTTCTGTAAATGGAATAGTTCCTGAGAGTTACTTTTGTGCTGATAGACAATTTCAAGTTCACATTTCTAAGATTTATTATTTGAAAGAGCAGTGCTGAATCAAGTGTACATCCAGGGGGACTTACAGTAAAGCATTTGTTTCTACTGCAAGCAGATAAATGCCTGAGTGACTGCAACTTCCACTTATTCTTTCAGTCTCTGTATCACATGACCATGCCAGAAGATGTTTAATGCCACAAGCACAATGAGGAGGAAATAAAAGTGTAGAAAACCATCTGCTGGGAAGTAGAAGAAGAAAAGCTTTCTTTATTTCATTCTTTTCTTCAAACCAAGAATTAACAAAGGAAGGAGAGTGTCATACAAGGCTGTTAAAGAAACCTGGCTTAAAGTATAAGTAGATCTAACATTTAGCAGAGAAACTAAGCAATTATGCTAGAAAGCAGAATGTCAGCCCCTAGACTGTAAATTTAATGCCAGGAGATGGGAAGCAAATCAGATGCTGTGTAACTGTGAGGAGAAGGGTGGGCAAGACTTCTGTAATCTCGCCTATGCCAAATCACTTCTTTTTCATGGCATAACCATGACCATGTCCCGACTGTGCTCTTATGTGTGTGCAGGGCACAAAGGGTGTCCTCAGGATTTTGGCCATAGTTAAGCTTAAAGGCTTGCTAAGTTGGGAGAGCAAGGTGGTTTACATTTTCCATCTCTCTTGCTACATTCTACTTTCAAAATATTACAGTCATGGGTGCAGAAGTATTAAGACTTTTTAGATCAACCAGTTAGGATTTTTGTACCTTAGACTGTCTAAATCTCATATGTCAGAACCCAAGAATTGGTTTGGTCTTGATCAAAAGAATCTTTTAGAAGATCAGCCAAGTTGAAGAAATAAAAGTTCCTGGAAGCTTGTTCTAATAGAAGATCATTCCTACTTTTCCCTGAATAGAAAGTGTCTTCTGTAGCATCAAATTTCAGCAATTTGTTCTAGTTATGCTTAAACAGAAGCCAAATAGTATTTAGTTTAGGCTGTTTGTTTAGACAGTGCGTTTCTTTTTTCCCTTCTAAAGTGGAACACTGTAATATATCTCCTTTCAGGACTCTTCAGAAGCTATATGCATTCATCTCTTTAAATGTTTGTACTTGATCTATGGTCTTTGTTTGAGAGCCAATTGTCTGCATTTCATAATTTCTACATTCTACAGCTTGCTGCCTATTATGTTACCTTTATTTTTTTTTCTAAATTATACATGATAACTGCTTTTTACAACTGCCATATGTAGGCCTGGAAGTCAAAGTATTTCCCTTTATCTAGCATAGAAACTTTGATTTGGAGAGGTAAAACCATTCTCAAAATATTGCTGTTTTTCAGTTTCATTTCTATCCAGTTCTTTATATTTATTGCAGATAGAAAGGCAAAAATAAATAAATAAATAAATAAAAATCCAGAAAATAACTCATCGTGTTCAAATAAAAGGAACAGTCAATATAAACGAAATTTAGGCAAAGAATCAAGCTGGGATCTCTGCCCAAAACAGATGTGACAAGGAAGACCCAGGGCTGCTACCAGCTGCCACTGCACAGAGGCAGGAGAAGTCTAAGAGTACAGGAACCAGCAGAAATACAGAGCTCTCTCTGAATATAAACCTTTAGGTTCAAAGATTTTCATCATGAGTAACAAATTGTGGAGAAGAAAGGGATTAACGTAGCTTGACCTCATCAAAAAGGGAGCTATCATCTTACCAACTAGAAAAGTGGGAAGGGAGGATTACAACGATAAATCAAAGAGAAAACAGCATGGACAAAGTTGAGTTGAAAAACATTCTGTGTGAAATCCCAGGTGGTGATGAAATACAGAATATACATGTTTGTTTGTTTTCCTGGCAAATGCCTCAATTACATTTCCCTTGGGTCTCAGAGACCACTGAACCTAACTCTAACCAATTAGTATTACTTTACATAGAGGTGAAAAAGCAACCACTGTCAGGAGAACTCCTGGAACAGAACAGAATCTCATGGATCTGGAGATTTTCTCGCCAGATCTAAATAAATAGCTACTGGCTGCTCACAGGTTCCTCAAACCCAAATTGTACAGTCCAGGCAGGAGAACAAATGGGCAAATGATCTTTCTCTGCTGAATTCCAAACAAAAATTTCTGTTTCCAGCTGGCATCGAAATGAACAAATCTGCCACTGCAGCATCTGAAGGCATATGTGGTTACTGCTCTCAAATGGGAGAGATTCTAAAAAGCTTGGGTGCTCCAGGATATGTACATGTGAAGGGTGCTGATGCTTCATAAATGATGTTATGAACAAGAACCTTTGCCACAAGATAATATTATCCAGCGAGATGCACAGTGCCAGATTTCTGCTGCTAAGTAATTCAAGGTGTTAAATTACTCTTCAGCCAGGAATCTTTTCAGGAACCTTAAATGAATAATTTAACAGCCATTGTAGACATACTGTAAACATTACATAGATAAAAATTGGAAAAAGAAACATAGTAACTTAAGAAGATTCCCTAATTCACAATACAGAAGTCTTCTGGAATCTGTTGTTAAAGCTACAGTAAACTCTAATTCACCATATTTACATAAACATGGATTTTTATATTTATGTTATTAATATATTTGTGTTAATTTTTCATTAATGCAATTTATATAAATACATTTACACCCAAAGTATATATTTTTAATATTAATTTATATTCTTAACCTGTTGTGTTAATGTGCTGTTGCACATAAATGTTAAATCAAATGATTTTCCACATAATTTGATCTTTGAGCAAAATACCAAAATTCAGTCTACTTCCCCGGTGTTACCGCCTTTACTCATGGCCTTCACTTCTTATTTCTGCCAGTCACCACCACAGCTTTACTTCCTGACACAGGCACAGTCTCCAACAGTTCACCATCTTTTTCTTTGCCTGTTTTTCCCTTTCACCTTGT
This sequence comes from Perdix hodgsoniae, assembly GCA_035772895.1. Taxonomy (NCBI): domain Eukaryota; kingdom Metazoa; phylum Chordata; class Aves; order Galliformes; family Phasianidae; genus Perdix; species Perdix hodgsoniae. Next base: position 18,339,808 of record JAPSGF010000002.1, on the reverse strand, counting down.
TTTCTGGGTTGTAGTTTTGGAAGCACCTATCTTTATTTCACTTTTTCAAAATACAGTGCCTTTCTTTCTGTAAGGATAAACTTGATTCTTTTTTATACCAGAAACTGATGCTTCATTAACCTCATAAAAATCTAACAGTTTCTTTTCTTTCTGTTTTCTCTTTATTAAGTTTGTTTCTTTTGCATTATATTTTTGGAAATATCTTAATTTCTGTGTAAATATTTTAATATTTTCCTTTCTGTTTTCCATTCTTAAAATCTTTCTCTATGTCTCATTTCCTTTTCTTTTAACTATTAATCTCTATGTTAAAAATAACACTTTCCCAACCCAGTCCTGCACGTATAATTTCCTTCCCATTTCTTCTGACAGGTTCATATATAGTGTGTATATGTACATAACTAAATATACAGTATATATATATTCTATTTTTATTTATAGGCCTTGTGCTTAAGAGTTATCAGAATAAATAACTTTTAGTTTCTGAAGTATCTTGATTGCATGCTTTCTACAAAATCAACTTTTATTATCATTTATTCAAATTTATTTTATAAGCACTTAGAGAACATACATTCTTAATCTGTTCTTTTAATTGTTTTAATTTCATTTGATAGACAATGCAAATGTATTAAACTTAGAGTCCTCTTTCACTAAGACTTTTTCAAAATTAAGGGCAGGCATGATTGCTGATTCAGAAAGAATATGAAATACGATTTGATCTTCCTCAGCTTTTGCTATGCATATGCTGTTATTTGAAAAATTTCATTTTCTGTGCCTTTAAGGACTTTCTCAAATTCTTTCACTTAACAACTTTGAGATAAAGAAATCTCAACAATTTTAAAATTAATTGTAATACTAATTCTAACAGCATATTAACAGTTGTGATCAGAGATAATTAATAGTCTGGCAAAGCACAGTAATGAAGAAGATAGCTAATGCTGCTCATAAATATTGTACTAATATTCATACAGTCACGTACTGTAAATGTGTCATAAATCAGCTCTCTCTAATGGTTATATTTAGTATATCTATTAGTGATTCCTCTGTTACCATAAATCAAAGCCTCACAACAAAACCCTCAATAAAAAGAAATTTAAGACATCTTGCTAGCACATTCACAGGGATAGCAAGTTGGCTTTGCCAGCTTAGTGTTATCTGCAGAAGCCTAGGGAATTTTGTCTTTATCAACTACAGATTATATAGAAACCTATGTCCTTTGAATGTCCTATGATGATACAAAATGCAGGAACTGTATAATAGTGATTGAGAAGACAATTTTCCCCTAGTATAAATCATGTGGTTTACAGAGATACTCCCATGTCTGGTAAAACTAGATCAGTACACTTAGACAGCCTGGCAAATGATAGCTGTTTAATGTTCTTTAAAATCCATCCACAGGCTCAGACTTCCTGTGAATATTAAGATCACATTTCATCCTTGCATTCTCTCCCTTTTTCTTAGCTTAACTTTGCACATCTGTTCTTTCAGCTTAATCATTCAACCAAACAATGTTTTTTTTCACAGCTTTACACAGTTAGGTATATAGCTCTGGTAGGAAATAACATAGAATATAAAGTCCATATTGCAGGTAGGTAAAACTGTGGTGTCAGTTTGATATGATTCTATCACTTTCGCCATGACCTAAGGAGGATTTAATAGTTACAGAAGTGATGCAGGGAATCTGATTTGTATAAGGCAGCAGTGTTCTGTGTTAGTATGTTTTGATGATATCTATTTTCACAGCTTTGTTTTGCATGGATTGTAAATATCTGGTATTTTTAAGATTATTAATGTCTACAGCAATAGGTTATTTTAAAAAATAATTCTTTTTTTTAATAAAGAGTAGTCTCTCCAGCATAATATCTAGAAAGAGATGAGTGATGGCTTCTTTATATTTCAATAACTAAGCTTGGGAAACTAACCTCAGGACAAAATACAGACTGTAGTTCTCACAAATACAGACTTGTAAGATAAAATCACTTTATTATTTCTCTGAATTTCTTTAGGCAGTTTTTTGCTCTGTAGTAAGACTAATCTGATGCTTTTAAACCCTTCAGATATTGCATAACAAGATCTGCAATATTTAACCCTCGGCTGTGGAGGCTGCTCTGAAAAGGGGACAGATTGTATTTTGTATTGAAGCACAGAGCTTCTTTCCTGATGGTACCTTTCCAGAAACTTGCAATTCTATTTATTATGCAGGGTAACTAATCTTTATTCAGAATCCAGATATAAATGGGATCACACGAAAAGTGGGAATGAAGTGGAGACAGACTAGAAAAAAAAAAAGAAGTGAATGGACTGAGCAGGAGCCATGGAGACCATAACTTATTCTTTTTCATTTTTCAGTACAAGTACAGAAATTGGAGAGGAAGAAATATAAATTGTCCACCTACAACTCCACAAACTTGTTGACTTACAGATGTATGCAGCATGTCAAATTCATACTTTACTCTAACATGGTCCATTGCAAAGTATTTTGTTAGCTATTCTCTGAAGCTACTATTATATCTGTTCCAACATCACTAACAACTTTAAGACAGGAAAATTCTTCTGGGGATTATTGTAACCGTACAGCTGTAAATTGGTAGATAGATAAAGTTCACTCAGAAAAAGTAAATAATCCCCCTGCTCCAGTGTAGAACTAGATCACGGTAGGATCATGCTGTTTCCTAATATAAAAACATTCTTTATTATATATAGTACCATTGGACCACTTTTAAAATCTTTACTGGAAAGCACAGACAAAATGCGTGCATGTGTTATGTTATAAACTAAATTTGAGAACTGAGATAGAATTTTCTATTCTTTTTCCTCTTCAAAATTTCATAAGCTTTTTGAAAATTATAATAAAATGGAGACATTATTATTTGTTTCAAAAAAAAAAATGGTGGCATTCAAAGAAGAACATAGATGAATATATTGCAATCTAACACTGAGAGTGCTTGACGTAGAGCAGTCCAAACCTTCTTGAAATATTCCTGGTACAATATTATGCTTGAAGTTAAAAGCAAATTTGATTTTAATGCATAAAATAAAGAAAGGTGAACATTAGAAGTAAGTTAGTAAACAGTTTGTGTGAACAATTAAGAAACAAGTTTTATAGAAAGAGAATTATTAGAATAGCAGGCTTTTTGGAATGTGGTGGATAGGCCTCTTGAAAAAAAAATCCAGAGGCAAAAGAAAGAATATAGATTTGACAACTTCTAAAGGAGAAGCTTATGAACATATGAACAGCCAAAATGCATAGTATGAACATTAGAAGTAGACAGACACATTTCTAATGTCCTTCATGACCAAACATTTAGGGAAATTAACAGTGGGAATAGTACAAAAACACTGATAAATTTTAGGAAGTTAAAGCTGCAAGATCACTTACCATTACAAAATAACACAGAATGGAAATAAGAAATGCTATGTTTGTTTCTCTACACACATGTATGTACTGTTAAAAGAGACAGAAGCATCAATTCTTTGGCAAACAGAAGTGTAAGTAACTTTGTTTAACAAAGAAGAGTTTTTTCCTCTGTTAGTAAAATGGTTATTTATCAATAATATGACATTTTCAGAATAGAGTAGAAGCGTGGATCAGAAAATGGAAACAGGATGTAGGAGAACATTCAGAAAAATTTGAGATGCTTTACTTCAAAAGGCCTGATGCATTCATCTGTGAATACAACAGGAACTGGTTACAGCTTTTTAGCTATGCTAAGCTGATATTAGCAGTAGCAGAAGGGGACAATAATACAGTAGTATCTCTGTAAAGAACAGCAAGCTTGAGGAGAGGAAGTTGTGGAAAAGCCTATTCCACCCAGCCAAGCTATATGTGAGGAAGAACACAAGATTATAAGACAACACATTTGTGAGTATCTAGCAGTGAGACAAAATTCTGTGAGCGTGGACCTGTCAGGAATGAATCCTGTCAAAAACTATTCCAATTTCTTTCTCTGACAAGGTAACTGACCTAGCAGATAAAAGGGAATCCATGGTTATGTTATACCTTGACATCAATAAGGCTTTTGACACTGTTCCACATGACATGTTCATAAGATTAGTGTTAACAACCTGGATCACAGAACTGAGAGTACACTTATTAAATTTAATGGTGACAGCAAGCTAGGAATATTTGCAAGCTCTTTGGAGGACAGAATAAGAAATCTAAATGTTCTTGACAAAGTGAGCAAATTGTGTAAAAATGTCAATGGTCAAATTCAGTACCAAGCAGAGCAATTCACTCAGTTGAATCTTTTTAATAGAAAAGAGAATCCTAAGAAAGTACACGATGTATCAAAAAGCTTCTAATCTGCAAAGTGGTTACAAAGAAGATTCAAACTATTCAATATATAACTATATATAAACTATTGTTCATCATGTTAAATACAAAGGGAGGGAGAAAAAAAGACTTATTTTAAAGTATTTTAAAGTTTTCCCCTATGAAGACAGGCTGAGGGAGCTGGGCTTGTTCAGTCTGGAGAAGAGAAGGTGGGGGGGACCTAATTGCAGCCTTCCTGTGCCTAAAGGAAGCCTATAAACAGGAGGGGAGCCAACTCTATGGAAGTGTAGATAATAGCAGGACAAGGGGGGAAATCGTTTTAAGTTGAAGGAGGCAAGATTTAGTTTGGAAGGTTGGATATCAGGGGGAAATTCTTTACAGAGAGAGTGGTGAGGTGCTGGAACAGGCTGTCCAGAGAGGTTATGCCTCATCCTTGGATGTGTTCAAGGCCAGGTTGGATGGGGCAGCCAGATCTAGTATTAGATATGGAGGATGGTGGCCCTGCCTGCAGCAAGACAGTTGGAGCTTGGAGCTTGATGATACTGGAGGTCCCTTTCAACCAAGCCATTCTATGACTCTATGATAAAGGAAATGTATACTGATTAATCATTTATATCTTTAAGGAAAGCTTTCTAACTGCAACAGTCCTCTTCTTTGACCATTCTGGTGCTGCTAAGGAATATCACTCAGAGGGGATGATGTAGGAATGTATCAACTAGATATTCTTGACACATCCCTCCCTGTTCTAACATAGAATAAAATAATTCAAGTATTTTGCTTGGTAAGGGAGTACTGCTGAAAAGAGCCAGGATGAAAACAAAGCATCTTAGGATGTCTATCACATCTTTTTCTTGTTAAGGTAGAAATACCATGACAGAATCCTTGCTTGCAAATTTTTCATACTTGCCTCTCATGCCAGAATCTGTGAATGTAGAAAATAGGTTTTTTTTTACTTTTTGAATGTTTTGAAAGTTGCAGGGTTTCCCTTCTATTTCACTTTTGTGTTTGTTTGTTTTAATCAACAGTACTTCCTCCTAATGTTAACATTTAACTTAAACAGCTTCTCCAGTGTCCTCCCTAGTATATATTAGAAACAAGATAATTTCACAGAAAGACTAGGTCTGCAAGATTTGTATCTGGGCATACATCTAGGTAGTTCAGGGAGGATTTTTCAGCACATTATTAAGCAGTTGATGTATTTCCTTTCTCCTTTCCCTCATTTTTTTGTCCTGAATAGAAACGGTGGACGTGAGAAGAACTAAGGCAGAATTTAGAACAAAATGATACAGACATGTTTAACAAAAGTTTCTTGTGGTCACTCTACTCATAAAAATAAGAATATAGAACAAGCTCAAACAATTAGTTTCCTTTGGGGATTTTTGAAGGAGAAAACTACTTTCTGATTTAACCCAAAGCGTTTTGGATGATCAGATGACGCCTTTTCTGAACAAGGATTTAAACTTAATAAAAGCAAGAATGAAGTGGAAGAATTTGTTTGGGGAAATAAAGGCCTTGTTATAAGCTAAATCAGTATGCTATCATAGCAGGTAATATTTTAGTTAAACATAATAGCTAAAAACTGCCTAGGCATACAAATGATAAATAGAAATTAACACTTCTATCATGATTGTTAGAATGATGAGTAATTATTACCAAGAATACTGTGGCTGAAGTTCTTTCCTATTTAATAAATTGAGGAAATACGTTTTAAAATATTTTAATGAAAATAATTTAAAAATGCATTTTTTAATTTTTTAATTAACAATTAAAATGCACTTTTAAAATTGTATGAACAAGCATAAATAATATTAAAACCTTATTTGCCATTGACTAATGTGGATTTTTGCCAAGTATAAACTGTTGGCTACTCTGCAAAATGAAACCAAGTCCCTCACAGTGTATAGGAAAGTACCTCACTACTCCAGGTTTTCATGTAAGTTAAGAGGGCTAGCAATAGTGCTAATGCAGCAATTATGATTTTATAATATAAGCTAATGTTAGAATCATCGTCCATTGCACAGACAAGACTGTGGAGGCACATGAGCACTGGATTGCAATTCTCTCTATTCGACTGTGTTGGCTGATCGAGATGTGTTCTTTACAAAGGATAATTAATTAGTGACTGCCAGCACAGCAAAGCTGGGTACTGAAGGAGCTGTGTCCTTGCTACAAATGAGAAAGAAATTAGATTGGGATTGCCTACTCTCAGGTAGGAGATAATTTGTGATTAAATTCAATACATGCAACTGATTCAGGATGTTTTCATAATGATTTGGAGAAACTATGAGCTGCATGCATAATTTTTAGAAACTTTGATAGTTATTGTAGAGTTCAGAAGCTGCACTGATCAGGAAAGCCTAGCTCCTGGGATTGTAAATCTCCAGGTCGGTTCCTTGGGGGTATAGCTTTCTCTTGGTGAATTTTATAACATCTGTACCCTGAAAACACAAGCTCTGCATTCAGCAGACTCTTCAAACCATCCTAGGATGGAAATGCCACCCAAAATTGCAGCCAGGCCTTCTGCCACTCCCAGCCTGTATAGCCTTTCCCAGATTTTACCAGAGTGCATGTTTTGGTGCACAGTAAACATAGTTCAGAAATTAAGCTATTAAATAATCCATTCAGGTGTGTTTGGGGATTGTTTAGGAGTCCTTTTGCTAGCCTGGCTCACTGTGGGGCCAAGTATTTGCAGTGTGATGCTATGAGGAGAGTACGAATGAAGAGATGGCAGGATTTGTTTTGTGGTGCTAGCAACTGGCTGAAAATATGCTTGAACCTATAGCATAAAAGGCACTCAAAGCATCAGCTAGTCTGCAAATACAACCTGTCCCTTATGCAGAAATGTCAATAGTGACCCTGCTGGCTTCATGAATAATGCAGTTGCTATCTACCTCTGCTGGCCTGCAGTCCTTGTCTGGGAATCTATATTGTAGCTGAGCACTTGCGTGTTTGAGACACTCCCATCATGGTGCTAAAAAGCTTGCAAAACAAATATATAAATGAAATGGGAAGTATTCTTTCAGAATAGGAGCAAAGGAGTGGAACAACAAATTTTTATTTGTGTTTTTTTCCTCACATTACTGAAGTCTAGCAGAAAGATAACCACAGTTTATGCATAATCATGCATATTCAAACATTAGAAAACAAGGTAAACAATTACATTAATAAATAAGCCCAAGGGCACATATGCAAATAAGGTAAAATTCACCTGAACCACAAGACAAACTTGTAGAAAGGTATTTCAGCCATGGTTCCTGAGTTCCAGGGAAAGACAGTTCAAAAAGGGACAGCTCACACTTCAGATCATAATTGTGGATTATTATTAGATGAATTGCCCAGAACTCAGATATGTTCTGTAAATACATCTGCCACAATGGCTAAATTGTATTCCGGTCTCTCTAGAAACTAAGTCTGTCATACCAAATCTTTTAATTTGGAAACATACATACCACAACCAATATTTTAAGGAATACCAATTACCCATTTTTCAAAAAAGCTGAATGCATACTGTGGACTAACACTGAATTTAAAATAAATCCTGTTTGTTCCAGAATGTATATTGTATTTTACTCATAGACAGAAAAATGTATTATAATGAAATACTTATTAATTATACATAGACATATAACTATTAGACTCAAGAGAAATTCAAGCATAAAACCCAATTCATATCTGTGTGTTTGTTCCTTAATTTTGTAATTTTATGTTATGTTTCACCTGAGCAGCAACTATATCAGTGCTGTAATGGGAAAACTGGATCAGGTCCTAAAGGTGGATGGTTTTGGTTGCACTTAAATTTGAGAAATGGGAGTCAAGTGGGATTTCTGTGGGAAAAAAAAAGGGGGGCAAAACAAGATAAATCAGACTAAGTATAATGCATATAAGCAATTGCAGATAATATATTAGTTGACATTTTTATAGTCTATGCAACATTACAGTGTTTGTGTAAGTACATCTATGTCATGCAGATAGATGTACCACATATAGCTATGCCTTAGATTTGTGATAAGTGAATTAAGGAAGAGATAAATTACTGTATTCAAAATTTTAAAGTTTTATATCCTCATGTCTTTGCAACAATAAGACAAAGTAGCTTCTAATTCAGGCCCATCTAGAACAATCCTTTATATTTATATTTATTCTATTTAAAAAAATATTGCCTTCAATGCAAGCACCTACTCACAGTCCTCAGAGGCTCTGATAGGCTTTATACATAGTGGTATAAGTAATTAACTTTAGGATAAAGTTACATGGGTGAGTCAGTACTGGATTAATCTAAAGATACAGGCAAAGAAACTCCATTGAAATCCATCCCTCAGATGTCATTTCTCTTAGATCGCTGCATTTTTGGGCTTCTCTTAGTACACAAGAAAACCTACTATGCTTCACATTCTGAATTTGACATCACTTTTTGGATTAGTATTCAAATCTAAGAATGTCAGCTGCTGGGAATCTACTCACCAAACACTGAGAGTTCAATTGATTTCCTGGAGATTCTGACCTCTGGGCTCTTTGTAAAATTAATTTATTTACAGTGATCACTGTAGTAAGAAGTCAATAGCATCTGCAATTGCATGCGTTGTTAGTAGAAAAAAAATTATCACATGGTAACACTTGAAAAATCAACATTTAATTGCAGTATGATGCTTTGTATGTCAAAGCACTTCCCAGATTTTGAAGCCTTAAACCAAAGACTGACTCTTGTATCATTTCATAAGGAATTTACAAAGGAGAAAACTGACTTGAATATTTTCATGCTTTAAATTGTAGAAAGATATCTAGCTTATTATTTAAAGGGAAAAAAACTAATTCAACTATAATACAGAAAAACAATGTGAAGCTTCATAGGTAAAGAGAGGCAAGCTCATTAAGAAACCTCGTGGAACTTTGAATTATTTCACTTGGTTGAGGAACACCAAAATATTTTTTTACTTATCAGTTTTAAATGTGAACTGTAAAGGTGAGAAATGGCAGGATACCAAATAATTTACAGAACATGATAAAACATTTATTTGATGGTTATATTAAAGGTGAAGCTCACTTCTGTTTTCACAACTATCTGCGCAGTATTCAGCTTAGAAACTACTGTCTTATGCTACAGTGTTGTCAAGTATTAGTAAAAGGAAAAAGAATTTATAACTGCTTCATGACAAATTAAGCAAGAGTAATATTAGACTATTCTGTATTAAATAATCTTAACTGGTAACACAAACCACATTTATTTTTTTCAGATTTTGAATTTTTAAAGTGATTTCAGTCATTTTAAACATTCATGTAAGAAAGCCTGGTGCCTTATTAGCCTAGAACACAGTACACAGATTCCTAGTCTGTTGCTTCTGATGCACTGTTCTTTGTGTGCTGCCTTCAGGTCTTTTGACATTTTAAGTAGGATTATGCAAAAACATAGCAATTTGAGAGAAACTAATTTTAATTGCTGTAATGTAAATTCGTTTTTGAAATCAGATAAACTCCCATCTCCAAACACACCTTTGAAGAGAGGATATTAAATCACATAACGACTCCAGGAAGTACTGGAAAGATTTTCAGTTTGGTTGTTTTTATAAAGCAAATAGAAAAGATCTGGTGAAAAGTATGTGAGATACTTAAGTGATTGGTGGAAGTTCAAGGATCCAGTAAAATTGAAGAGAAAAAAAAAATCTTTCAAGTGTAAAATGGAGACTTTCAAAAAGGTGATTCTTATTGTTCACCTGCACTAGCTTCACAGGGACAGCCTTGGAATTGTCCTTCTCCTTTAAATAAAATGTAGGCAGTAATGCTCCAAAGCTGGTAGTCATTCACAGGAACCAAACTGGAGAGCTATAACCACAACAGTATTTTAGCTCATCTTTGCACAATTTCAGATTTAGTTGTATATTAATGTAAACAAATTAGAATAAATCTAGCATCTAGATTTAATTCTGATCGCAGTCAAACTGGACACTGGCATGTTCTTCCTCTTCAAACTCCTCCCCTGGAAGCATGAAAATTTATTCAATTTTGTTTTATATGATAATACTGAAAAGCTAGATCAGGTACAAAGCTCAAAAATTTGGGTGTGACTGTGCACTAGGGAATCTTTTCAAACTCTGTAGTTGGTCACAGTAGGCACTAAGTACAGTGCACCTTGCTAATTAAAAAATGGCATTCACATCCTGATGTACCAGCATCCCTCTAGATGGAGGGCAAGAAGTGAATCTCCTGAAGAAATCATTCACAATTCTGCAGTCAGGACCTGCAAAAGCATGTGTTTTTTCCTCTCATCAAACATATGCTTTTGCATAACTGGCTCTGATATGCTCGTACTCTGGCTCTGTCCCCAAGTGCTCTGGGGAAATATGGGCAAGGACATTAAGTAGTGAAGGTTGAAAGCCACTTTCTGACCAGATCCAGGAGCAGTCTTTTCAGGATAGGCTGGAAAATATGCTCCTCCTCAGTCACCTGCAATCTTTTCTTTTCCAAGACAACAGCCTCTTAGCCTCTTAGGTAGGCTTAACTGGGTGAGTGGCATTGTGTATGGCGGAAAATTGCAGCCTTTCTGATGATATAGTATATACACAGAACTTCAATTTTGGCCACAAAAACAAGTAGTTTCTAGCAACTTTCAATAATAGCTTAATCAAATATATATATTTGGACATGGGCTATTTGATTCTGTGGTTATTCTAATGTAATACTTGCTGTGTACTGAGTGATCAATTTATTTTTATGACATGTGATGATAGTAATACTGAAAAAATAAGTTTTGTATAGTGCCCCAAATAAATTAGCAGCAAAGTAGATTTCAGTCATTGTATTATTGGGTGTGATGCACTGTATGGGAACTGCTGAGTCATGGCCTGAACCTCTGATTAGTCACCTGAGGCGAGCAATATGTCAGCCATGGAAGCACAGGTGAAAGCAATTCACCTGTGCTGCAGGAAGGGGTGGAGCCAGGCTCCACCTCTCCTAGACACATTTAAGTGCTGACTACCAGTGCGGAAGGCTCTCTCTTTTGGAGATCCATTCTACTTGAGTTTCCTGAGTGAGACCACGGTGTGGGTAAGCATTCTATCTGTTCTTTTTGTCTTGCTTTGCATAACTTTCTAGTTTATTTCATTTTTATACTTTGATTATGCATGCGCGTAACTTCCTCTTTTAGGCTGAACCTGCTCATTCTGCTCCATCTTTATCTGGATAAGGGTACTTGCCTTATGCTTTATAACAGTTTTGACCAAAAAAAATCTATAATGATTTCTATGTTTATTTAAAACAATGTTAAGTTAATATTTTAGAGTCTCTTGGAAAGGTAGTATTTATTTTAGTATGTGTTCTACGTGAACAATAAGTTGAGATTTTTTTTTAAGTTATAACACGAGCAAAATACTGGTTATGTTTTCCTCAGAATAGAACTAATAGATCTTAATAATAGAACAGTGTTAAGCTGTCATAGGTTTAAGAAGAAAGATTTTGTCACCAAAGCCCAAGAGAACTTGCCATCACTTTTAAAAATAAATTCTAAATGTTATAAGATCCATAATCTTCAGGTAGGACAATAAGCATGTGAAACTGCTTCTTAAAGCACTTCTTATTTTTACATCATTTATGCTCTGGATTTTATTACTGATAATCTTCAGAGAGCTACTTTCAACATTAAAATTTAGAGTTGGCTGCCACCTGCTGGGAGTTCGGACTTCTTACTCTTTTAAGGAAGTATTGAGGGGATAGGTTTGGTTTGTATTTTAATTTCATAAAGATTGTAATATAAACTATGTGTGTCGAAATATATGAATTTATAAATTTAAATGACTTGAAAACAGAAAGTACCTGCTAGATAGAATATCCATAAAAGGAAAAAAATCCTCCTCTCTCATTCTTGTCATGTGTGGGGCTATTATTCTTTGAATCAGCAAAAAATAATGTTGGATCTACTGAAAATATTTTCTCTAAGGCACTGTAAAACAGCTAGAAGTTCCATTCCCTTTACTAGCATGAGGAAACTATATATAGAATCATCTTTTATTCAATGCAATTTACTTTAACAACTACAAAGGCTCTGCATTACGACTGCAAGAAATTTACCCAAGAGCATCTCCAGAAGTTGATGAAGACAGGATACAGATCTTTTGCTTTGTGGATGTTGTACCCAGAACGTTAAGAAAACTATTGAATGCCTAGGACCTTGTAGAGTCATGACCATTATGGGTATGGATAGGAAATTCTTTTTTTATTTTATGAAGCCAATTATCCAATATTCCTGAAGTTGGCAGTATCATTGTGAAACTCAACAAGACCTACTTTTATCACACTTTTTTTTGTACTCTATTGTGCAGCAGAAGTAGCAGAACTAAATCTTAAACCACTTCCGAACTTATCAACTTATTGCCTTTTAATGCTAAACCCAACTATACCAGCCCACCAAATCTATCTCACCATACCCCTTTCCCAGTCATCAGTGTGTACTTTGCAGGGTAAATATCTGCAGCCAACTGTTTCAGTCAACTTCTTGAAGAAATCCTTCACAGAATGGAAAAGCACAGAGGTAAGAATCAGTCTCTTAAACTGCAGCATGAACAAATACTCTTGGTCTGTGAAGAGTGCCCTAAAGTGTGTAAAGACCACCTTAACGAAATAAATATTTGGTAAGCTAGTTTATGATCTTCCTAATAAAGAGAAAGGCAGAATTTGTGAAGTAATGTGTCCTGCATTTTTCTTGATAAATCAAGACACATCCAGAATATAAAGTTTGAAAATACCTTGTACGCTCAGAGGAGAGAAGTTAGAGCACTTGAAAACTGAGTTTTATCTAGATTACCTGGGCTCAGTTTCCAGATGTGGGAATTCATCCCAAGCACAACCTGGTTCCATTGTAGACCTCTATGCTAGAGCCTCATTTGATTCTCTTTTCCTAGAGACTATAGACTCCCAAGAAATCACAACAGGCCTGGAAGGTGTTTGGATACATAGAGGAATGTTTTGGCTTAGAACTGCCATTGTACTAGATTTTGCGAACACATAAATTTTAAAGTAATTAGTCATGACACCGTGACCAGTAATTAGCTTCTTTAACTAGGGCTATAGAAAAGTGAGATTTTTCAGTCCTTTAGGAGCATGAGTTATTTACATGTGTTTTGCTCAAAGGAGAGGTTAAACTTGATATTATGAAGCATGATTTTGGTTTATGGGGTGACAAGGTTTTGTCAAAAACAGTTGCATCATATTACCAGGAACAGTGAAGTCATTTAGAGGATTAATGGAACAATACACCGTCTTCCAAACTATTGTGTATTTCGGCTTCATATCTCTGATACAGTCCATCACTGAGGAAGTTTTAGTGAGTAACAAAACAAATGTTAAGAATCCATGGAAATAAGGTAGCATAGTTAGTCTTACCAAGATTAAAAAACAAAGAACTTTGCAAGTTTCCTTAAGCTACTACAGAAATCATAGTTCAGAATTAAAAGGACAGTAAAAATTGGAAAGCTCCTGTTGGAGAAAAATCTAAATCTGAACACACTAATTGCCCCTCCTCCTGTTTGGTTCAAATCTAACAAGCCTCCAGCTGCTAGTACAGATCTTCTGAACAGATGAGCACGTTGCTCTGTGTCCTGCCCTAGAGCAGATGGTGCATTGCTGCATATAACTGAGAAAATGCATTGAGATTATTACTGAGACATCTTGCAAAAAGCTCCACAGGCACTGCACAGCCTCACAGTGGGCAGAAAGCAGGCCAGCTGTCTTGTCAATGTGTGGGTTATATAGCAAGGCCATTCCACGGAAACCAAACTGATCTGGGTGAATTGTGTGGCGCAGGTGGGCTGGGCGAGGGAGGAGGACAAGGACATTGGCTGGCACAGCATGCTCTAGCTCTCTTCTCTTTTTCTACTCTCCCTTCATCATGTTAACTTCAGGAAGACTAGTCTTGTGACCAAGGTAAATATTCATGACCTGTCTTCAGCCTTTACAGAAGGCTGGTAGGATTTTTTTTCACCCTATATCAGTGCCCTTCAGCAGCTTTTCTTTATAGTGTTTTGTCATATCTCCTGAGGTAGGTTTTTATCTGCTATGCATAGGTGATATGCATTACCTACATCTCCCTAGTGCAATATTACATAACAGGGTTGTGTTATGCTGCTAAGTAATTCTTACTAAAAAAAGAAAAAAGGTAGTAAAGGGTAGTAGAAATGTTATTTTGTTTTTTGTTTTTTTTGTTTGATCATGAGTTTTTTACTGTTTCTTTTTTCCCCTCTTTTTTTCACTGGTTACTGACACAACTTTAGTCCAGAGGAAGATATGTTATCTTATCAATGAGTTAACAACTGTAATAAATTAAGCAAATATCCTCTTTTGCCCAGATTTCCAGATTTTTTGCTTCCTGGTCCTGTTTCTTTGTTTAATTTTCTTTGCCTGGTTTTGTTCTGATAAATACGCTTTCTTCAATGAAATTCTTTGATAGTATTTTCCATGCTGAAGGCATTTCAATACTGCATTTTGGAGTAGAAATTCCCATACCATGTTCAGATAGTCTAGCAGCTGCAACACAATAATTCCTAAGACAGTCTAGTTTTCAGGCTATTATTTAAATAATCCAATATTCTAATTTTATTTAAGACTGTAGCAGAGAAATGCTTTTCGAGTTGTGATGATAGTTGCACTCAGGTGTGTAATACTGCTTCCTACAGATTAAAAAGCAGCTGGCAAACGAGTAACTCTAAATCTATAAAATTCTCACTTTGAGCTCTTTTCTGCATTTGAGAAAAGAACTGAAACTACCATAAATCTCTTCTTACAGCATTTTTGTTTGTGGCTTTTTTCTGCTTACCTATAGTGTGCACAGTAAGTTATCTTGCAGTCAGTCAGCTAACCTGTCTGTGAAATTAGGATATTTTTAGTAGAATTAAGCATCAAGTAATTGACTATATTCAGCTCTGCAGTCTTTGATTAAAGACAATGTGCTTAGGGGAGAAAGTCAACAATAATTCCTAAACATATACAAGCATTTAATTGTGGTAATTAATTTACCTATACAACTCAGTGTTATTGTCAGAGCATGAATGCCTCATCAGTCTTAAATATAACAACCTGAAAGAACAACTGAAATAGGAAGAATAACAAACAGCACTGCAGAAACTGCAGGCATTTTCAGGAAAGAAAAAAAAGATTTTCAACTGTAGAGTGAAATTATGAAGAATTTGACAAATAAAGGCAATGGAAGGAACATCAACACATCATGCCACAAAAATGAAGCAGATCATTATTTACATTGCCATGTAAAATAAATGAAGAAGCAGAGAAGCCTTGAGCTGTAATTACTGAAGCAATTTTGTATGGGAGCTTGAAGAATGCAGTACTTAGAGACCCCATTTTTGTAAATGTCATGTTCCCCATCAGTTTATCTTTTCACTATAAACAAGTATGACTGCTAGGATGCAAGCCAAAGAAGACAACTAATGGAAAACAAAAATCCAGAGAAAGGCAGTAAAGATGGATAAGCAGCTTTTAAAGAATCAGTGCAATGATGGCTGTGCCATTGTTTTGGAAAGGTAAATGAGACTTTTCTCTCTGCGTGCTTGCATGCTACACCTCTCCTAAAGGTGACATCCTAGATTCTGAAGGGGATCCAGACTTAAAGTGTATTAGTCTCAGGAAAGAGGGAACAAAGACTGTGCAGAAAAGATAATCTTGAGTACAATTAAATTACTGCCTGTTTAAGAGTTTTTACTCATAATCCTGATCCAAGACTTCCTGACATGGAAGGCAGATAGGTATTAAATATCCCCTCAGTGTGGATTCAAAAACAACAACAAAAACCTGCATTGATAATACACATTCAAGTTGTTGAGCAGCAGGAAAGACAATGAAAACAAAGTGAAAAATTGAAAATTAATGTATTATTAACTATTTTTCCTCTATTCTTCCTCTAGCTTCTGAGTTTCAACAAATCCCTTGCTATTCACTATTAGTCAAAAGTAAGAGGTAATGCTTCTGACATTAGCTAGGTAACTGTATAAATTTTTCTCAAATAATCAGGAACATATAGAGACAATCTATTATGTAGCATACCTTAAATATCATTCACATATCTGGCCACTTTTATGTTTTAAGGTTGTATGAAGTGGTATGATTTTACTGTGCTTTTTTGAGACACATAACAGAATGAAAATTTAGAAGACACTCCCAGGATTATTTGAGATTTAAAAAAAAAAAAGCCTTATCAGGTATAAGGCTTTTTGAAAATGAATTTCAGGATATTTTCTGGTTTTTTTTTCTATGTGAAAAAATACTTCAATTATTTTAATTTGCAGTGCTTTATATACTCATGTATATTCTTAGTTTTTTCTTTCTCTTGATATCATATTTGTTGTATAACATCTGTGGTAAGTTTCTACAGAAGCTCTTAGAATTCCCAGAGGAGAAAAAGGATAAGGGAATTTTTTATTTTTTTTCTGCAAGATGCAAAACTGCTGCTGCAGACAAATCCCTGAGTTTATTACCTCAGTCTTCTGAAGAACAGCCAGTCCCAACATGAATCCCTTCAGCTAATGCAAATGTGATGTAATTCCAGGTTGAGTTCAGAGTTTTTGAAACAAGCATAAATTCAGAATTTCTGAATGTGAAGTTATGTTCAATAGACTTTTCTAGTATCATGAAAGATAATAAATTGAGGTCTTTATTCCTTTGTGTCGTCAATTTTTAAATACAGACCTAGTGGTCCTTGTCATTGCAGGCTACATTTGCTGTAACAGTATGCCAGGAAATACTAAATGTGCTTGACAAGAACAGGGAAAGTCTGCCTTGTGTGCAAATTCATGTCCATGTAAAGCTGCAGAGCTAGCCCAATTGGTGAAACTCAGAATAGCGGTGACATTGTAGATGTAGCACATTAATGTAAGAAAAGAGAAGCAGAGCTCTGAATGTTTCTTTGAAGGGAACTGAAACTAAGGTTTGTACAAGGCAGATCAGACTTTGTTAGAAGGGTCGGGGGAAGTGCAAGCCTTATTTGTTATATTCCAGGCAGGCTGGAGGATGATGATGAATACAGAAGAAATTAAATGTCCTCAGTTATTTCAGTGGGCCTACAGCCACATGATAAGAGCTTTTGTTTTATTTGTTCTATTGGATCTAGGTTGTAAGGAAACCATAATATTGAAGGGGATTCTGAGGTAATGAGATAGGTAGCCAAAGCATAAAAAAAACAGTAATGAAATAACTTAAATACCAGTACGTAACTTAACTTGGCCTTATACCATCTCTTAACTTTTGCACTAATAACAGAGTTGAGCACTGAATAGAGATATACAGAAGAATGTAGTAGAAAAGATCAGCCATCCTAATTTTTTATATCAGGAAAGATGCAAATACAGCTCTTACTAAATTGCCAGTGAGAAAATCAAACACTGAGCAGATGTTTTCTTTTTGAGAGAATAGATTTTTGATCTAATGGCAGAAAAAGAGAGCATCATGTAAACCATAGAGGAAAAAAATAGCATGATTTAGATCACATTTACAACAGGGCACAGCAGTAAGATCTCTAATGAAATCTTCAAAATTAAGCAATATAAAACAAGTGATAAGGCAGTTGTTATCTATTAGCCAAAGCAAGGGAAGACAAGTGGTAACACAGTAACCTATTTTATGAAAGTAACACATAACTAGCAAATTAATGGCATCATTAAAATGGGGCCTTATTCTGGGGCAGAATTAAAATGGGACAGAATAATAATATAATAATATAATAATATCATCCAGATTGTTTTACAGAGAAATTCTTTATGTAGTTTCATAAATATATACATATATATTAAATATATACGTATGTTTTGTTTTCTTGCTCTGGATTTTAAACTATGCTTGGATTTCTAGAGCACACTGATAAAGGTTACGACAAGTCTTCCTTTTTTTCAGCAGCTACTATTACAACATTAGAAGGTTTTTTTTACCCCTTATATTCTGCAAAATATTTTATGCTTAGAACTTTCACATTTTTGTAATTATACTGTGAATTTTTTTGCAAATACATTCTCCACACAGATCCTTTTCTTAATCCATGCTGAAGGCAACACAAGATGTTTGCTGTATAGCTTTAGAGAGGAGGATGCAAACATTCCTAGACTTAGAAAAGTTAACCAAACACCCAAAGCAAGTAAGTAATTGATGAGTCCCAGTTACAGTTAGGCCACAGCTGTGAGTGGTTTTGGGCTTTGGGTGAAATCCTTCTTGAGTCCTCATAGAAGGCCTGAATGACAAGAAAAGAGGGGAGAGTGGCTGGCTGGTTGTTTTATCATTGTTAATAGTGCTGTAGAAAGTTGTAGGAATGGTAGTAATGTTTGTGCTAGTGATGAGGTCATATTAGAGCACTAGAGCATAGAGAAAATATCTTGGATGTACCTCAGAGAAACTGAAAAAATTGTGGAGGATGCATTTTGTTTGTGAAGGCATCTTTGAGTCTGAACCTAAGCCTGAATTTATGCTTTAGATACTAGGAAAAAAAATAAAGATTTTCTTGTGAGGACTCTGAGAAGAGAGAAATGAAGTTGCTGAACTTTTTATCTGCAGTGCAGTTGAAGAGCTGGTATGAGGCATCAGAATTCCTGCTTGTGGAAAAACTCCAGTGTCAAAAGTCAATTTGGCTTCACAGTTGTTAGGAGAACAAAACAGCTGTAAATGAGTGACTGTTTTCTGATGCTCAGCTCTCATGAGACATAAGGTGAGTTTCCTTGAGCGGATCTAAATATGCTTGTTATGAAAACTACTGCAATTCTGCAATTCATGTCTTTTGTAATATTGCTGGAATTATCTTTGTTGCTCTTGAGGATGGGATGTGACAAAAGGTAGGTATTGGTATATCTCTTAATGTTTTAGTTGCCAGTGATGGTTTTAAAAATAGTTGAATTTAAGAGGTTATCTCTTCCCAAAAGTGTGATGTTAAGAATAATTCTATTAACTGTTGATTAGTTGTCTGTGATCCATGGACTGGTGCTTTAGTGTTGACAGTTGCCCAAAATTGAAGCTAGTTTGCGTAAAGGAAGAAAACTTTAGTACAACAGAAAAGTCATGGGAAATCTGTAAAGGGCTGAGAGGTCAAACTTAAGTCTGGTCGTTTTCAGCTGGCTTCCCACTGTGTAATCTGCTGTGAGAAATGTTCCAAGGAAGATGAAATTTGGGACAAAACTGAAAACTGAATATGTAGTATGCACAAGTCTTTCCAAGCATATGCAGTGCTTAGATCAGAATATGGATAAGAAAACAGATATATGTGAAACAGCTGGTCCATATGCTATGATTAATACTTTTTAATACAAAGTATCTGCTTTGCAAAAAATGAGAAGGTTAGTGCAAAATGAGCATCTCATCCTGTGCACAGACGCAAAGATGTGATATCTCAATAACAAAATGTATAAATTTCTTATGGTATGGATTTCAGATATAGATGAATTTGTACTTTAGATACTGAAACTCTCTTAGCAGAAATATAAAAATGTATCAAACAGTTCAGTTTTGTGAAGACCTGTTACCCTGGAGGCTTTAAGCTTGTCATTTCAAAAAATTTATATGAAAAAGATAAAGGAAGGAGTATTTTATTTGTTTCAAGATGTATATGAATTCTCTAAGATTTCTAGATTGATAAATATTGAAAGCATAGCATTCCGTCATGCAACTGACATAACTTTCTAGAGTGAAGTCGAAGACTGGTAATATCATGTTCTCATTAATATATTTCAACTTCCTTTAACTTTCATTTGTTTCCCTTGACCCATTTGGTTCTCAGAAGGGCATGAGTGAAGTACTCATTTTAGATCAGTTCATTTTGCTTTCCCTAAAATGCCTTGTGTACATGCCCTCTAGAAAGCTCAAATTAAACTTCATAGCTTACATCCAATAAAAAATGGTAATACTGTGGAGAGAAGAGCTGGTCCTTCACTAGCAAATGTGTTCTTTTTCAACATTCTCAGAATCCAGCTGCATATATTGCCTAAGACCTGTGGACTTGATGAATAGGCACCTTTTCTTCTTCTATGCTGTGAAATAACAAAAATCCCCTATGTGTTACCATTCACTGGACACTGAATGATGCTGCAATTGTAGGAAGTGTGAGGTATCTTTCATCTGTCTTGGAAGTCAGTAATGACACACTTGGGTATTTTGATGTTCTAGGAAATTTCAAGCTATCAATATAGCATTTGTCATGTCGTCAAGTATCTGACAGAAGACTAGAAGCTGTTAACTCTGGAGTATTTTCTTGAAAGAAACCAGAACAAAAATAATAAACCTGTATCTCATTTCACAGATAACTGCCTAAATAATAGGGCAGTCTTCATAAGGTAGTTCAGCATGTGTGTTTTATGGCTAAACTTAGAGCAGTGCTAAACACTGTTCACAAACTTTTGAGCTTTATTAATAATGGTTTCATTTGAAGAAGACTTCTCTCCAGGGCTGGAAGGGAGAGAGTCGTAACCACACTTAAAACCCATAGAACTTCAATTCACTGGTACTGCTCTAAGAGTGGAAGCAGGTTTCTGTGGAACATACATGTTGCCCATATATACATATATTTTTTCTTATACATATATATTATATCTTTTCCATGACTTCAAAGATGTTATCTTTTCATATGAGAAGGCCTTATAAGTGCTGGCTGGATTTTCTGGTTTTGTCTCTTTAAAGTTGCTGCTTAAACCTTAAGTTACTGATTTTAACTGCAGTCTGTTTAAAATTCTTTTAACCTCACTTAAGTATACTTAAATGAAAAGCTGACTATTCAAGCACGAGTGAGAACAAGAGTAGAGTTTACACTTTAGTTATACTGCTTTAAATGTCCATAGTTATTAATATTTAAGAACTGGAATTTCTAAAGAGGTTTGTTGCAGAAGTTTCTCATACACTCAGAAGTGTATTGTAGGAATCCTGTCACTTGATGTCACTGTTCTACTTTTCTTATGGTAATACTATTAACATAAGTTGATTTGTCTCTTGAAGTACATCCTTGCCACTTACAGTGTGAGTTACTCTGAAGTGGTGTGCAACAGTAAGGATGACAGACAGAAATCTGTAGGGAAGAAAGAAGCATTTTTGCTCTCTCATTTTCCTGTCCATCTGAAGTGGCAGGAGCACAACTGTCTGTGGTTCTATGCAGAGCAACAGTAAAGATCTACCTTCTAAATCCAGTATCTTTTGTCTGTTTCTGAATAGTCTACAATAACTAAATGGTATACAGTCATCTTATTTATATGGAAATCAGTACGCAAAATTATATTGCTAGGTACTATTGAACTTGTCTGATGTAAGAGATAACTGGTATTTGAAAACAGGCTCATCCTGGGCTATCTGTAAGTCTGTGCTGTTGGCTGAGAAAGTAAAAACGGTGAACGTGTTTTGCTATTTTTTAGATGACAAATATAGCTTAAGCCATTTGTGATTATTAGTAACTAAAACATTTTCACTTCAGAAGTTTAAGCAGCTATTCTTTTAAATAAGTGCTTGTAAACAAATATGTTCCTATAGTTTGTGTCTATTTAGTTATCTCTTATCTAGAGAGATGTGTGTAGAGAAACTTATTGTATGGAACCTAATAGCTTCCATCTGATTTTTTTTAAAGCTTTCAAACTTTAGTGCTATTAATACAATAAAAGCCTTGAACCTTGAATTAAATAATCAAAACCTAGAGCTTCATAACTATATATGTTCATATTATATTTATAGCTGCTATGATTTCTTGAGAACCTCTATATCATGTTAACTGCTATACTCTTGTCAGTCAAGAAATAATGAATCTTGGTAGAACTGAATGTATGTTGTTTGATCAGATTGTTTGATTTTTTTTCACCTAAATGGAGTTACTTCACTTATGATGCTTTTTAACAGAATACTGTTTTGTGAGGAAAGTAGGTTTTTAAAGCCATTCAGCAGCGAATCCCCACTACAAGTTCCACACGCAGGAGCATCTTGAAAGTAGTTGTTTCTTCAGAATAAGAACAAGTCATAGGTTAGCACCTGTATCTGATGCTAAAACAAACTTAAGTAGGAAAAATCCTTTTTAATCTCTTGGACTATACATACCTGCATCTAATTTATCAACTACTTTGTCGTAGGTGTGTGATCAAGTTGACCACTTGTAAAATATCCTGAGGTAACATTTTGTAGTAATTATAAATACGAATACTTATTTGTATAGGACTATATTCATGGCAGGTAATATGAAAAATACATAAAACGTGAAGAATCACTGTTATAGAGAATTAAATATATTATTACCGTCAGCTTCGGTTTGGTTGTATGTTACAGAACTACATTAATGCATCTTAGTAAGCATCTACCCACTGAACATCCATCACTCTGGATGTTCATAGAGTACCCAGCCTTCAAAATGTGACTCATTAGCTTAATGTCCTGCTTCTGTATTTCAAAGCAGGAGATTTGAAGTTGCATTCTCAATGCAACAATCTGAGCAGTTTGAACTGAAAGGCATCCTGCTGTGAATTCACATCTGCATCATGGAGAATTGTTTTCTGTAATGCTACTTCACAATTAAAACTGAGCCTTTGGACTTTTGATAACTTCAAAAACTGTTTCTTTTAGCCAATGAAAGATTATGAAATCTGTAGTTCATTCTGATACTGTCATTATGAAATAACAACAATGGTAGTTGATTTCCTGATGTCTTCTGGCACAGAGTACCTTTTTTGCACAAATACCTTTATTTTAACTAGACCTTGATAAAGACCTATGCAAATATCATTTTAATTATGTCATCCTTGATTACCAAAGCTGTGAATGCTTTTGTGTGTGCTAGAATTCTTTGAGTATAAATACCTACAGCTCTGACTTTTCTTAAAATCCTTTTGGGACTGAATTTAAAAAAACAAGCAAAAAACAAGCAAAAAACACTTTAAATGGGTAGTACTGGAAGAAACAGTTGTAAGTGTTGTTCCATTTGGGGTAGAAGCCTCAACTCTGTGAGAAAATTGTGGGCATAACTTGCTACTTTACCTTTTAAGTTCTGCTCATACAACTTATTTCCTTTCTCCTGAGCAATCAGATTCCAGTGTAATAGTTAAAGAATATATATATTTTCCTAATCCTGTACCCAAACAGTAGGAATGCCTCAGGACACCACTGTGCAGTAGGAATCTGCTTATTTAAGAGGTGTGAGCCTAGAAATAGTTAGAAGATAATCTTTTGACTCCAGCAGATGAGAACGATATGAGAACAGTTACTTATTTCCTGAATAACTTTCTGAAAGAGAATTAAAAGATCAGCCAGAAAGGAAATTCAATAACAAATCTTCCAGTCATCTGCTTATCTGTCTAAGGGCTTTTTGATCCTTCTTCTAGGAGAAGGAGAGAAATGCAGTTTTGATCTGGATGTAAAATGTTTAGAATCACGAAACTATCTTCTCATAATAGCCAACTTGATTTTGTATGGAGGAGCTAATTTGTACCTGCTGCTCTTGCCAGGGATATTTCTCACTTTCGTATTGTGAGATGGTAAAAAATAAAGACTGTCTTCTATCATGAAAGCATCAGGGTTATGAAACCTCTAACTTAGAAGTGATGTTTATGAGCAATTCTGGATGTTATGTAATGTTATTTTTAAAAAAATGTACTTAGATCAACAACAAAACTCTGGATTAAAGTAAGAAACAAATACAATTTTGTTACACAGTTTGGCAATTGAAACAAAATGATATAGTCAGTTCTACCTTCCATGCCCCAAGTCATGTGTTTTTTGTGACTCATTTCATTTCTACAACTGGCTCTATTGTTCTTCAGAACACAACAGTATGAAGTGGTGCCAATTGAAATGCAAGAAACAAGCATTGCATTGTTGGGGGAAAAAACATCTTTTTAGAAGTCATGACTTCATCTTTAGAGAGATAAGATGGAATTGTTCGTCCAAGAGTAGTTTCTCTTGTTTCTGATGAGGATGGAAAGTACAAACTTATGTTTTAACTTTGCTTTTAACTATGCCCATTTTAACCTCGTCCCTATGTATAACTGCAGATATAACAGCTCTTAATGGAAGGGAGGTGGGTCACACTATTCTTTTATGGTCAGTAGCTTCTTTATTTCTCTGATAGCACTACTAATGGAGTAAAACACTAAAATGATGGTATAAAAGAGGACTGTCTTGTCTACTTATGTTACTTCAATCTTGTGCTGCAGAGAAAGAATCTCATCTCTGCTCTGCCTTCTCCTAGGCAGTTTTGATCACAAGCAATCTTTCAGGGTTGGATGCTGAGGTCAGCTTAGCTTGAATGTTACCTTATAATTTATCAAATATGTATATCTCTAAATATTTACCAGAATGTTGACAATTTTAAATTGTAATTGATTTTTCTGGTAATTATTACTTGCACAATTGTTGGTTTTAGTTTGACACAACTGGTGGCTGGCAAAGGATGGTTAAGCTGGTTTTCAAGTAACGAAACTGTCTGCTCAGTATCAAAAGATTAACGGAATATCAGTGTGTCCAATACTGTAAATGCTAACATAAAGATGATTAGCTGCAATGGTTGGTATTTCTTTTTGGAGATTTTTCTATAGCTGTAAATAAATGCTTTGAGAAGGGAAGCTGTGAAAATGACCAGTCTTACTGGAAGCAAGGCTATTCATAGAAGGGCTGGAGACCTGTTTCTGGGACCCAGAATGATAGATACTGTGTACTTCTTGCATCTGTCAGGTGTTGGTGGGTGTGTAAGAAATATTCTTTGTGTTGGGAACAAAGAACAGTGGTTAAAGTGTTCACTAAACACCTGGTATTGGGTTTCTTCTCACTACTCACAGGCCTGGAGGATTTAGGCTGTTGTGTGGGTATGCAGACAAGGTGTCACAGCAGAGCTGGGCATGAGGAAACTGTCTTTGTGGCTTGTTTTTTCTTATTTTAGTATTGTAAAAGAATATTGTAATGTCTCTGCGTAATTTTTAATTCTTTTATAGGTTGCTGGAGCATGTCCCAGTGTTGTGATGCTTGTTATTATCTGTATAGATGGCTCTTTTATCCTGTTTCCTTGAGTGGCTTTTCAGTGTGTTTAATACGCCTGGTTAATGTTTTTACTGCCTTCTCATAACATGCTGTAGATGCATCTTGAAAGATCAGTTGGACAGCACTATTACCTAGTGAAGTTTAACAGATTTAAGCAAGAAAAATGTTATTTCTTGTGTAATGAATGACTTCTCTCTAAGAAGGAAGCTGATAAAGGAAATACTTGCCGCAAAGTGAAGTATAACATTAAAATGTCATATGTTGGAATACTCTGTTACCAAAAGAGCTGAAGATTTGGGTCCAATTAAATTGCATTCCAGTAAGGATGATTTTCACTAATATTCAATGTAACTGTAAATTAATATCCTTCTACTGCTACATGAAAATTATGCAAGATAAATCTTAGGTACTGGATGGGATACTCATAACATTAAA
Source organism: Perdix hodgsoniae (assembly GCA_035772895.1). Classification (NCBI taxonomy): domain Eukaryota; kingdom Metazoa; phylum Chordata; class Aves; order Galliformes; family Phasianidae; genus Perdix; species Perdix hodgsoniae. The sequence continues at coordinate 18,314,145 of JAPSGF010000002.1, read as the reverse complement.
TAAATAAAAAAATTCCAACAGCTGAATTATCTTACAATTACTACTAAAAATGCTTTCTGCATTTCTTCTTAAAACAAACCTCTCTCCTTCAGGATAACATGTTTACAGTAATTAAATTTTAAGGAAGCTAAAATAACGACATTAACTGGTAGTCTTCTAATCTATTCTGACTTTCATAGTTTGCTTCTTTTTTGGTCTGTGCGTGTGTTTCTTTTAAATACAACATTTTTCAGCCTGTGTGTCAGTGTTTATAGACTCAAAAGACCATATTCTTCTGATCTTTAGTTCTGATCTTAGGACATATAATGCCATTACACAGAAAGATATTTTCTAAGAAAAAAAACTAGGGTATAACAACCTGGGATGAAAACTGAAAATACCTAGAAGTATTATCACAAGGAGCACATGAAACAGAACAGATCTTTTCACTTAAACATATATTTCTCCTATTAGATACCTCATTATGCTGCAGTAACTTCATTCCCTCAGAATTCTCTAACAGATACATAACTGTGTAGTGATATTTTCTGTTACTTGAAAACAGAGTTGTGGAAAAACTACTGAAATCTAGATATAATATGTACATGTGAATACCAGCTGGTAGAAGCAAATCCCCTGGGAAATGGAAGCTCTCTGTAGAGCTATGTGAAAATAGATTTGGAATAAATAGCAGGACAAATAACGTGGTTGAATGGACAAAGTCCAGATGTGCATTTGCAACACAAATCTCTCAGTAAGTTATAATATAGAATATGTAGACCAAATTAGTGCTGAGTTGAGCTTATTACAATTCTTGTTGCTAAATAAAAGTTTCCTTTTCTTTCTATCTTTCTATGCATCTACTTATGCTATTTACTCTGCTTCATCAATTGTCTTAGTATCACAAGCTCTGAAGTTATGTTGCTCTATCATAGATCTTACCTTTGAGCACTTGAAATTGTGCCTTAAAAAGAAAGAGAATTCTTCTGTGTATTGCTGTGAAATTATTGGATACTGAGGACTAGAAGGAGTAAAAAGATAAACAAGGAAGCGCCAAGCCTCTCATTTCTAATCCCAAGCATATAAGAGAAATCTAAACTTCATTTTGAGTTAGTAATAAAATATTTACCTATTTAAATAACAATGAATGGCGAATGTGATATGGGAGTCCTATACATATGAGCTATCTACTTGTGGTTAGCTGTAACTGATGTGGCAGTGTGCAATTGCTCTGACTGTCTCTTCCCAGTCATAAAATGAACTGTGAATAAGAAAGGAAGAAACTGCAAAATTTCATTTCTGTGAGGTGCTTTTGCAAATTCTGTTTTGTGTTCTTTGCAGCTTTTGAATAGGAGTGGATATGTCAGGATCTTTCATATTCCTACATGTGGAGGCACAAAGCCTCTGTTCAGCCTCTCCTCTCTGTATGATGAGAAATAATGAAAAGACGTGATCTTGAATATCAGCTTCATGAGATATATCTTTTTTTGTTTGTTAGTTTCAGGAAAAAATAATGCTGTTTTTTTCTTAAATGGAGTTCAAAGACAGAACTAAAATTCATGAAGCTTCCATGCCTGCAAGCAAGAGGGTGTGGAGGGGAGAATAGAGGAAAATAATTGGTCATTCATACATTGTTTTTAATGTAGTCCTTGTTGTTTGAGATGCAAGTTTTCATGATGAAACTCCTTTCTGTGGGATATTAACTTCCCTGCTTCCTCTTCTCCCCTTCCATTTCTCAGAAATACCAAGTTGATATTTTAGTTTTTTGCAGTGTTTTTTGTTTGTTTAATAATAAGGTATTTGTGTGATTGGACAAACATGTATTACATTTCTGACCTAAATCTCACCTTTAAGTATTTAACGTAATTTTTGTTTTTCCAAACCCTCTTCAAAGTAAAAATAAATCCTGCATGTTTAGGAGACTTCTCTGTACCTGGTATATATGAATGGGGAGGGATTTTTCTAGTCCGACATCAGGAAGCAGTAAGGTTATTTCTTAGTAGGGTGCCAAGATAAGGAATGTTGTGTAGAAACTATTGTCAGTTGTTAAACTTCACAATGGTTGCTGTTTCTGAAAACCTGAACATTCTTTCTCTTTGAGAGAACCACTCAGCATAAAAAGCCTTTTTGAAGTAAACGTGTTCTTATATGTGTTTATTTGACACAGTACATAGCTCAGAGACACTGCCTTTATGCTGGCAGATTTGTTCTATGTAAATAACCATTTTGTTTAAGAAATCCAGGAAGTTTCTGCTTAAAAGAGCAAGTTGTAAAGGGAAGCTCTAGTCAAGGGAAATTGTACAAAAAATTTCTAAGGAGCAGTTTAGAAAACAAGTAAGAAAATCTTATTTTAAAAGGTGTCTGAGGATTTAAATTATGTATTTGTTTTGAGCCCACCTTTTATTTCTTAAGATGTTTAGAAGGCGAAGAAAAGTTGAAATACTTCTGTGGTACTCTTGCATTTACTGCTTCTCCTGGCTTCTGGCATGTTGCAATCTCCTGAAGAAGAGGGAGTTTGCAGGTAGAAAAACCCTCCTATGTGACAAATGAAGGCCTCAGGTGGAGCACAGGATGACTGGTTTTTTTTAGCTTAAAGATATTGACTTATTAACTTCCAATGCTTGAAGCTATGGGACACAGTAGTCCCCCCCACCAGAATGGTTGATATTTTATTTCCTTTATGAAAACTTAATCTGCAATACATTCAGAATACTTGCAGAGTACTTTTGAAAATACTTGACCATGAAGAAGTTATCCTGGCCTTCTCTTGCTCTAGGTGAATAGATCAGGCTTCTTTTCAGTCCCTTTAACTTTACCATTTAGATACTGCATCATTGAACACTTAAGTTTATGCTGCATTTCCCTATTATTTATAGTCCAATTTTTGTGTTTTCTCTGAGATCAAGCTCACAGCATGTAGAAAAACAGGTATCATCTGTCACAGCTTTGTCAGTCTGCAATGTCTTGAAGTATGATTTTTTTAAAATATGAATATATATTTTTTCTGATGAAATGTTACTGTTACTTGGAAGAAAACAAAAAACACCAGAGAAGTATTATTTTACCAATTAGTTTATATGTATCGTTTAACTAATGTTTAGTGATTTTAATGTTGTGTTAACTTTGGCAAAATTCAAGTGGATCTCCCACGTCTTGGAATAACCATGTGAAATATCCGTTTTTCATTTTCCTCATGAGGAATGCATTCAACTTTCCAGCCAAGAATCATGTATTTCAATTTAATAGATGGAGAGGAGACAGCTAAAAACAAGTAATCTAGGCCATCATAATTAATATTTTTGTATGAATCTCTCCAAATGTTTGTAAAACCTTGACTTATAAACAAGACAAAAGTGCATCCAAATATTTGTGAATTATTTTTATTGTCTTTTTCATAAGTAAGGGAAAAAAGTGGAGGTGAGAAATGAAAGAAGAACAAAATGGTTTCTAAATGTTAGTCTAAAGTCTGTTTTAGGCTACATTCATTTTCACAGAAAGCGTGAGAGAAACAAAAAAAAAAACAAAAAGAAAAAAAAAAGAATGTCAGTCTCAAAGGTCACTAAAAAGACTGCAAATGGAAGTCGTGGGAAACAGGAAGCTGAGGAAATGTTGATATCAGTCTATGGATATCAAATTGAAAGTATTTATAATCCAGTTATCCATGAGAAATGCAATAAATATGCACTATCAAGTGTGAGGAACACTTTCCAGTGTCTTAGAAGTAAGCAAAACTGTAGTCTGCACTCACTTCTACCATAGTAGCCACTTATGGGTTAAGTTTAATCCATGAGAAAATTATTTTGTTCACCTGTGCCCCAGGTGTTGGATTTTCGGGACAGGTGGGGGAAAACAGTGGAGCTTTTGGGTTTTTTTGTGTATTTCTATAAGAAAACTGCAAAAAATAATGTAAGCAACTGAACAAGCAAATATATTTTCCAGTGTTTTTATCTACTGCATTATTTTTAACTTTATCTATTAGATTTTTGCATTATGATACTTAAGAAATAGTGGTGTTTTTTCTTAGATTTCATACTAGTAGAAAAGTAAGATGCTTTCCTTTGGGTTGGGAAGAAAAGATTACTTCTGAGCAAATTCACACTTGAAGAAAAGCTGTCCTCTTCATTTTCATTACTACTGAACTGTACTACGCCTGTTAATTAAACATAGGGAATGCTTTTCTGAATTTCCTCTAACATGTTAGATTTTACTCCTCTATACAAAGAAATTTCAGTAAAGGGTATTGAGTGCCTTTCATATCAGTGCCTAGCCTTCAGAAGAGAATGGATGCAATTATTTATTTTACTTGCAGTGCAGATAAAATGCCAGTACAATGCTTTTGATGCTGGCAAAAGCTAATGCTGCTGTTCAAGTACAACACATGATGCACAGAGAGGAAGTACTGCCCACGCATGTAGGGCAAGAAGGTTAAAAGTTACTATTTAGTCAATGAAAAATCCCAGAATATTCTCAAAAATATGAATGACCAACTCCATCTGCAAGCTGTAAACAAAATGATCATAGCAACAGGAATGCATTAAGAATTGTATTGGCATAAACTGCAAAGTCTGAGGCTTAAAACTATGTGTAGAGTAGAAGTGACGGAAGTACATTGTTTGAAGTTGTATACTAGTGCAGTGATGCATCTCCAGAAGAAAACTGTAGAAAGTAAATCTTAAACTTGAAGTGTCCTAGGCTGACTAGAATATTAGGCTAACCAATAATTATGTGCAGTCTTTTGTGCAAGTCATCTGTAAAGTACTGAAGACTTTGCCAACCTTCTCTGCAACAGCTTTTCTCACTGCAGTCTTTTATTTCTTAAATTGAAATGTTGTCAGAATATAGCTTTAGAATTTATTTTTAATTTAGGAAGACTCAACCCTTCATGGAATAAGTACGCACAGTGATACTCTTAAGTGTTTCCCTGTATAATATTGTTATCCAGTCTTCAATGTATTCAGGTATTGTTGTAGTGAGCACCCCCGTCCTGCACTTTTTTCATTTTCTTCCCCATATATCTATAGCTTGCTGAAATTAAAATACCTCTCTGCAATTAAAACATATATTTAAAATATATCTATACTATGGAACAGAATAGTATTTTTTGAATAGACTTTCTCAAAAAGGCTCTTATGAGCGATTCTGCGTACTCTTCAATTAGAAACACAAGGTGGTTGGACAGATGCTCCATGTTTCTTATTTGAAAGCCCTTCATACAAGAAAATCTGAAATGGGCTCTTCAGAAATACCAGTACTTCTCCATAGAGGCAGAAGAATTGACTCTAAATAACTTATAATATGTCACTAAAACAGAGTAGTGACAGACAACAGTCAACATGCCATCAACATTCTATTGAAATAAAGTCTGTGGCAGTTCCTAAGGTTCAAGTCTTCCGCACTCTGATGTATTTCAACTTGGAAAATAAAGAAAAACTGTCAATTATTTTGCATGTTTTTATATAGATGTGTATGCAGCTCCTCTTCTGACTGAAAGGGGAAAGAATAGTTAAATGCCACTGAATAATGATTCAGCTCAAATTTGTTTGTCAGAGTCTCCTTTTACAACTTGCAGATGAAATGCACTTTCCAATAAGTTCAGTATTTTTTTTCATTATCTGAAGTAATCATTGTTTTCATGCTGTTGCAGATATTGTTCAACACTGGCTATGTTTAAGCAACACAATACTTGTAATTCAAACCCATGTTCACAGAAAAATATTCTACAGAATTTAATTTCCTCTATCAAAGAATACATTCCATTTACAAAGTGTTAGAATTTAATGTGATTAAAGAACATCTATACAAGGAGACTTGTATCCGTTACTAGCTATCAAAGATCAAAAGTGTCACTAAGTTTGGCTATCCAACAGTAACAAGGGAGCTGTATGCAATTTTTTCCTTAAAAAACAATAGGTGTGCTTTCTGAGGTTACTTTTCTCAGAGTAATCTACAAAGTGGATGAAAAATGGTTAGTAATTTAATACAAGCAATGCACAACCCAGAAGGTGAAATAGTATTTCAACTGCATAGTAAATCAATAAAAGGAGGTCTTAAGTAAAATCAATCTGTTAAGTCAGAATAATTAAGTTCTCAGATCTACTGGGGTTCAGTTACTGTATATGAAGAGCAGAATCAAAGTACTGATGGGAAGATTTTGTTCTCAGAGCTATGGGAAGTAGTCTTAAATTTTCTAAGTATAATTGAGAAAAGAACAAGGTTAATTTAGGTAAGCAGCCTGCATTTTTTTGACTGTTTTAAAGTAAAACTATAAACAAGTGTCATTGCTTTTCAGATTTTAATCAGAAAGTTTATACTTCTGTGAATATAATCAGTACTTCTGAACTTTTCCTTTTCAGTTAGAAAAATATTGCAAATAAAATTATTTTGATAGAACTATTCTTCATTTTTGCATGCTTTATATATTGAATTTGTAAGGAAAGCTCTGTATGCACCAGCAAACCACTTCATTTAGCTAATGTAAAACCATTATTTATTACTGTTTTCCTTTTTTCCTTTTTTTCTGTTCTGGCTTTTGACTAGCTCAGTGTGTTCTCATCCCTCTCTGCTGTTATTTCTGCCCTTTAAGTAACAGTATATTCTTTCTACTTCTCTTGAAATAAAATTCTAAAATTCTACTCTAGGTAAAGGTCGTTACCTGCTTGCTATTCGGGTTACATTCATGTTTGAACTTTCTAGTATGCTGTTTATTTTTTTGGTTTGTCTGTTATGTACCTCAAATTCTTGTATCGTATCCTCATTGAAACAGTTAGAAAAGAAGATGTAGTAAGCATGTAGACTATTTGTGATCTCCTGATTAGGGCGCCTGCATACAGTTGGGAAAAGAAATCTCTTTTGGTAGCCATGTAAGTCTGCCATCATGTTTGTCTGCTTTATGTGACCACGTGTACTTTCCAGTTTTATTTGCTTGTAGATCTCAATCATCATAAGCATCACCAGTCTCAATCACAGAGCTTGTAGGAAGCTAGTTTTGATGTTATTGAGTTAGTTAACATATTACAGGGTTCCCTCATTAGATCTGTGCTGCTATTGCACAGGGGTAATTAATGGTTGCCAGTGGGCGGATGTGCATCTGCTTTATGGGCAGCTCATCATTTATGAAGGATACAATAAAATGTAAGTTTTAAAGAGCGAATCTGTACTACAAAGTACAATTTCGAGTTTGAAGTATGAATCTCCATTTTAAAATATGATTTTGAGTTTCTGCTTCTCAGATTGAACGTTTAAAATTACTCATCATACCAGTTATGCCAGTATGCTACACCCATACAGACTAGATAAGTGATTTTCTCATATTTATTTTCTTGAATGTGTGGATACACACGTTTACAATTCTCCCGTAAAGCATAATGTAATTTTCAGTCTTTTTGTCCAAGTGTTACCATGTAGAAAATATTTGATTCCGTATTACTGAATATATGTAAGTGTACTTACTCTGTGTTTCTTAACCTAATCATCTAAAACCTTGTGACAGCAAATGTAGAGTGCCTTTTCTGCAGCAATGTTCTTTGAACAGGAAGATTCCCTGGTGAATTCGTTATTAGACAGAAGTCCCACCCCTATGAAACTGCTGTAGACACGTAACAGGATTACTGCTCAAGAGTTTACAAGCATGCAAGTAAAATTGCTCCAGTCAGAAGCAGGCATCTTTTACTAAGGTAGGAGAATGATCTTTTATACACCTTCTAACAAAACAAGAAAGCATTTCTAATTAATTTTCCTTTAAATAAAATTTCTTCAGATATTATGGTGACAGTTCAGCTTCTATGAAAAAAAAAAGGTGTTTTAAAAACTGTATAACTACCTTTACTTCAAAAACAAAAACAAAAAAAAAAGGTAGAATTAGTATACTTCCAATTCAAACTACTGATAGATGTGAAGGTTGTTTTACCGTTGGAAAAAGGAGGGTTCCAAGACATGTAAAAATACTAGAAATTGCTTTTGTCCTTCACATGATAATTTTTATGATTTTTGAGAGAATACTTAAGATTTTCCTGTTTAGTATTAATTCCTCAGTATTTATTTCTATCTGTCTTGTAATTTCATATTTAACAGAATGGAGATGACAATTTTCAGTTTTAAGTCCTTACTCATAATGTACCTTGAAGAAATACATATATCTGTCTGTGTTTTGAGAATAGTAATAATAATGATTGATACAAATTTTCTAACTTTCTTAATTAACTAATGTAGGATGTATTCATTGTATTCATGTAAAACTAAAAAAATTAATTATCTGGATCTAATAACCTAATGGCAAACAGCCCTCAAAATGTAGAGCTGCCTAATCAATGTGCTGACAAATGAAATGATCTGTGGCCTTCAAGGTTGTGAGCTAATTGAATGATCACAGCATTTTTTTTTAAACAGCTGCTCATATATTCTGAATGGATAGCTTGGTTTTATTCTTCCCTAAAGTAATTGCACGTCCATCCTTAATTGAAATTCCCTGGTTTTATCTAGCATGTTGCTTTTAGAAAGGGTAGAGGTCTTTGACTTTTATATTTTGGAGGTTTATGTTGTCAATATGATGTATAGAGCACCTACTTGTAACTGTAAGCGAATAAAAAATCATTTTAACCTGCACTTAAAATGTTCCCCTACTGAAAATTTCTGAAAGCTGAGTTAGAGAGTGCTGGGTAATCTCAGTCTATGAAATGTATTCCATGCTTTGGGTACTGCTTGCTGTGTAAGGTAATACAACAATTTAATTTTGTCAGACTCGTTTCTTTATGTATATAATCAGCTACAGCATAAATTATTTCATTGACAGATACGTACGGAAATCTATGTAATGAAATCTAGGCATGTATAAGTGAGTTTTATTATTACGACTCAGACATGCAAATTGTCACAGCAGTTATTAATGTTCATGTGATCCATGTCTCCAAAAAGTTTGGAAGGAGACCTGCTTTTCTTGTACTTCTCCAGCTGCTCTGTTTCTGAGGGCAGTGATTAGGAGCATCTTCATTTTCAGCTGCTAACCCTGTTTATTCACTAAATAGTGGGAGCCCATATTTGTCTCACAATTTTGGCCATTTTCCTGTTTCTTCATTGCTCCTTCAGCAGCAACCATTCTGAAAATCTAAATTTAACTTTTTCTCAGAGTGGAGAAAGGAAGGAAATAAATATTCAGCAAAGACTGCTCTACAGATGGAGTCACTAATTCCTGTTCAAATGGTAATGCAAGTGTCTGGAGAAATACAAAATCATACAAATTAGAGATAGAAAGAAACTGCATGCTGCTGGTGGTCTAACCCCTTTTGTTATGCAAAGCTGAAAAGGTATTTGGTAACTTAATGTTACCAAACTGATTAGCTGATGGCTGACAAGGCTTTTAACTTCTTGACACTGATAAAGGCAACTCAGTGAATGGCGGGACTCTCATACTGATATTTAGCCTGTCAAATAAGTTTATTCCAGACTAAAAAGTCTATTTGATTTCCAGAATATTCTGAATTGCCATTTATATTTCTGAAATTACCATACAAGCATTTCCCAAGACTCAATTGTTGTAAAGAAATTAAATTAGGATTATCCTGGTATTATTTTCATATATATATATATATATATATATATATGGAACATCATCCTGCTCCAATTTATTATTTGCAAACCCTATTGTCACTCTTCACTTGATTCATCTTTAGATAGAATATAATACAATTGCATATATTAGAAATGATATTACTTGTAAATGCAATAATTTGGTCTGGAAGTCTCTAGCCAACTAGTAGCTAGCGTCATGTAAATCTGCACGAGCTGCATTTACTCTATTACTGTCATTTCAGTTTGGAGTGTTTTGTCATTTTTTGTTTGTTTTCCCATGCATGATTGTCTTTTAACTTTGAAAAATATTCTACCTTTGAAATGCAATGGAGTTTCTCAAATAGGAAATGTCTCATAATGCCATAATATGAGTTGTAACAGAAGAGCATGTAAGAGTAGCATAACATGTAGTTAAAAAATAATTTGGAAATTCTTCTTTTTTTGAAAGTGAAAATTTGCAATAAAATATGATTATGTAATTTACTATTGCATGCAGAACCATAAATGAGCAGGAAGTAGCAGTGGGGGGAAAAAACAAAACCAACAAAAGAGATTTCACCAAATTTCCTCTTATAGCAGGCACCTCCTTGTACTTATTCTTGTCTAACAAAAACTGACTTCATACTAGTTAGTCTGAAGTAGCAGAACTGAAGTATTTCCCCTTAAGCAAACTCTTTTCTGTCATAAAACCATTAATATGGTACAAATATGCACATACAGATTGAGGCTCAACATATTGCTTAGGGTATAACAATTACAACCTAAGAAAATCTTTTTTTACCCTCAAATGGCATGGCTAATTCTTCCAGTACATATGGATTTATTTTCACTGAAAGTTAAAAGACAAGACAATCTTTGAAACAAGATTTAAAATTTGATTTTCTTAATAATCATCTGCAAGCTAATAAAGTACTTACATGCCAAGTTTTAATAATCCTTGTATATAGACAAGTATATATTGTATATATAATAGAGATGTATAAATTGACACACCTTTGCAGTCTTAGAATTAGTTGTATGCTATTAAAAACATACACAAATATATGAAGATTTCTAGTTTGTTTTCACAACTTTTAATAATTTAAATAAGTTTTAGCTTAGCAAAGTATAAAGCTGTAAACTTCAGATGTCTCCTTGAAGGTATTCAAGGCCAGGTTGGATGGGACCCTGGGCAGTCTGATCTATTTGGTAGCAACTCTGCCAGTGACAGGAAGGTAGAAACTTGATGGTCTTTCTGGTCTTTTCCAACCCTAGCCATTCTATGATTTGGATATCAATACATACTTCCATGGAAAATTTATTAACTATCAGGTAATGTCTCATATTTTATTATGTTGGCACCTGCTGTCAGAGGTGGATGTTGGTGGTATGGCAGTAGAGACTCCTGATAGTATTCCTTTTTTTTTTTTTTACTGCCATGTGCAGCAGAGGGGCAGTCTGACAAAATGGTATCTCACGTGGAAGTGCAGAAGAAGAAAAAGTGTGGAATTGGATTCTTCCATGTGGAATAAATGGCAAGCATTGACATTCATCAATGCTTGCTGAATGGTTATGGAGACCAGCCAGTGGATGTCAACATAGTAAGGCAGTGGGTGATGTGTTTTAGCAGTGGTGACAGCAACGGTGGATCACCTTTGCTGGTGCAGATTTGTACAAGTGCGGTAGGCAGGCTTTTGTTCACATCTGGCAAAAAAATGCATAGCTCATGATGGTTACTCTGCTGGAAAAGTGTTTTGTAGCTAAGAATTTGATCTATCAAATGGTGTTATTGTGCTCTTTGCATCTGTAGTTTTCATGGAAATAAATAGGAGACAATACTTTCAGAACTACATACGTATATGATAATATTGGTATATGTGTTTACATAAGGTAAGAATTATTCTGTAGTCTTTTGAATTGTGAAGATATCTCTGAAATGCCATTCTCCTTAAGTGACACTTTAGAAGTATGTTCTTTTGAAAGGGTAGTTAAATAATGTATCACAGTCTGTACTGATACATGCAAGAGCATTAAGTAGCTATTCATTATGTATATAATGATGTATTTTATGTATTTGCTGTGTGTTTCGCTTTGAGAAGAGCAGTAGATACCTAGGTGTGTATGAATGGTTTTCAGTAAATTAACACATCTACCAGCTTTGTTCAAATATTCAGGTGGCACTACGCATCAACCACAGTTTCCTATTTTATGTAGGATTTTTAAAAGAAAAGCCTCCAAAAGTATCAGTGTAAACATAGCTTACTACTCTCTCTGTAGTACTTGTTGAACATACTGCAGAACAACAATCTCGGCTTCTATGGAGGATGTAGCTATGTATAAGATTAGGACTTTGTGATTTGAAAATACTGTGTTATAATTTACATATAATTTGACAGTAATGTTATTTACGAGTTTTATCTACCACAGTTACTGGATTTTAGTTGGAGAGATCTGTAGCACAATACAGGATTACTGCTGGCACTTTCTTACATTGACATTTTAGTACTCAGATGTTCCTTCAAAGTTTTTCTGCTGGCTCAATCTGGTTCCAGACTTTGATCAGGCTGAGTGATAGTTTGGGCAGGCAGCTATATTTCCAGTATTACATAGACATTTATGACCATTACTTAAGAAATATTTTTGATAGACTGTCTGCTCTTGCTACTTCCATTTTCCTTCTCTCACCTAAGCACAAACTTCAGGTGCTCTGTTGAGTGACTCTCTCTCCTATGAATCCTAAGACTGCCATCTGTGGAGTAGGCTAACTAGTACTGATCTCTACTTCTATTAGACCTCTGGCTGAAAAATATGACTATCAATTTCATGAAGAAATATTTATATATTAATAAGTCCTCAAGTCAGAAGCAGATTCTAGCCTTTGCGTTTGGAATTCTTGATATCTAAATTGTTCTAAGACTCCAGAGCACCTAGCATTTACAACCACTGAAAAAGAGCTGGGAGGAATTTCTGTAGTTATTTTCTTGTATGATGGAATAAGAAGATAACATTTAACTGAATTATGTACTTCAAGAGTAGAAAAAGGATTTTGAGATGAGTAAAACAGTATTATTGAAACAAATAAAGAAGGAAAATAAAAAATGCCATTAAGGTACTGGGTACATCTTTATGTATCCCTCTTGATGTCAAACACAGATCTGACAAAAAAGAGAAGGATTTTTTTTTCTTTCTCATGCCAAGGGTTGTCAAGTAAATCTCTGTCAGGTAAATCTCAAGTTTGCAGAAAAGCAGTTCCTGTAAAAAGCATCCAATTAGCCTACTTATGTCACTTAGTACTCTGTGCTTTAGTGTTCTTTGACTGTAGATTAGCTTCTGTGCTCTAATCCCTGCCATTAATATTCACTCACCATAAGCTTGCTTTGCTATGCATTATTTATTAAGTTTAGAAAGTGATATAACAGGCTCTAACTAGGAAACAGACAAAAATATTGTCCAAATGTGCTTTTAACCTAAACAACCCGCACACTGAAGAAAAAACATAAAAAATACTATTAAAAAATAAGACAACTGGTTATATAGATACTAACATATGTCATATTGCTTGCATACTTTTTATCTATTTCCTTAAATTTTAATTGAAATTGTAGAAATAAATTTACAAGCATACCAAAGAGACTCTTCCTTATGTAAATGGGATTCAAACAACTAGCAGTTAAAGGGGTCCCTCTAGGTATTTCTATAGGTTGGTTGGCAAAATGCAATTGGATCCTGTAGCTAATGAATGTAAATCACTAATGTAAATCAATTAGTTGTTCCTTGCTTTTAGTCACAAAATTTTATTCATTGTTTTGACAATATATTGACAAAATTGTATTCATAGTTTTGACAATATATCTGAAATTTGTTAGAAAAAATAACAACATATTTTATGAAGAATATTTTGACTTGGCAAAGGAACAGAAGCATGCAAAGTTCTCTATGGAAATACAAGCTTTTTCAAGCACACTGTTCAAGGATAGTTACTACTGGGAGAGAACATGTCCAAGTTGGGAGAGAAAGCTGTCCAAGTAGACGTGTTTTGGAGGTTAAAATTCAGAACTTAGCAGTTACAGAAACACAAGGAAACAAATATAGGACTGTACCGCTGTGTACTCCATTTAACCTCTGTGTTAGCCCCCTCCTGAGAATTTGTGGAAAACTAGGCACAAAAAATTGTTTCCTCTGTGAGTGCAATTTAAAGGCGAAATATTTGATTATTCTACCAAAGCTGTCTAATCCAACTAAATGGATTACCAGTGGGTTTGTTGTATCAAGTATCTATTTTATGTCAAGAGCAAGCTAGATGCATGAATTTGGGAAAGCAATTTAGAATAATTATTTTATTAATTTTTGTTGATATCGTAAGGAGTCATATGGATATACATATGAATATATATGTATTCATATGTACATATTGACAATGGCACCTGAAAAATTTATTTCAAGGTGATTGGTAGCAACCAATATGGCTTTATCAAGGGCAACTCAAGCCTGACTAACTTGGTCGCCTTTTATAATGGAGTTACAGCATTGGTAGATAAAGGAAGAACAACTATGTCATCTGTTGGACTTGTGCAAAGCATTTGATAGTGTCAGGCATAACATCCTGGTTGCCAAATTGGAGAAAAATGAGTTTGATGGGTGGAGCACACTCTGGATAAGGAATTGTCTGAATGCTTGCACTGAGAGAGTTGCTGTCAGCAGCTCAGTGTCCGAGTGCAGACCAGTGAAAAGTGGCATTTCAAAGGGATCAATATTTTGACTGGTGTTATTTAACATCTTTGTAGGTAACATGGACAGTGAGATTGAGCACACCCTCATCAAGTTTACAGATGACATGCTAGAGAGAAGGGATGCTGTCCAGAGGGACCTGGGCAGTCTTGAGAGGTGGACCCAAGTCAATCTCATGAAGTTCAGAAAGACCAAGTGCAAGGTCCTGAACCTGGGTCAAGGCAATCTCAAGCACATACAGGTTATGTGGAGAATGACTGGAAAGCAATCCTGAGAAGAAGGATTTTCAATTGTTGGTTGATGAAAGTCTCAACATGAGGTGGCAGTGTGAGCTTGCAGACCAGTAGGCCAACCATATCGTGGGCTGCATCAAGACAAGTGACAGGGAAGTGATTCTGCCCCTTTACTCTGCTCTCATGAGACCCGCATGGAGTACCGCATCCAGTTTTGGAGCCCCCAACACAAGAAGAACATGGAGTTGTTGGAGCAGGTCCAGAGTGGGGTTGTGAAGATGACCGTAGAGCTCAACCACCTTCCCTACAAGAACAGATTGAGAGAGCTGAGGCTCTTCAACCTCAAGAAGAGAAGGCTCTAAGAGGAGATATTATAGCAGCTTTCCAGTACCCGAAGTGGGCCTACAGGAAAGCTGGGGAGGGAATTTATAGAAGGGCATGTAGCAGCAGGACAGGGGGGAATGGTTTTAAAGTGGGAGAGAGTAGATTTAGACTAGATATTAGGAAGAAATTCTTTCCTGTGAGGGTAGTGAGGCACTAAAACATGTTGCCTAGCAAGGTTGTGAATGCACACCCCTGGAAGCATTCACAGCCAGGCTGGATGGGACTTTGAGAAACCTGGTGTAGAGGGAGGTGTCCCTGTCTATAGCAGGTGGATTGCAACAAGATTATCTTTAGAGGCTCTTTCAACCCAAACCATTTTACTCTGTGATACAAGCAGAGACCAAAAGATGTAACCTTGCAGATATGTGGGTAGAACTCAAGATCAAACTCCTTGAAAAATAGATACGTAAATATTCAAGAAATTTGTTCAGGAGGAGCTATCACAGCTGGGCTTAATGTATAACTGGTGAAGTCATAATCTTACCATTCCTAGAAACAGCCTAACAATTAGAACAGTAAACTAAGAAGATGCGTATTTGTGTTCTGTTCTCATATATTTGCTTTGAGTTAAAAATATTTTTGCCATTCAGAATATCTGGCATTTGGGATTTAAGCAGAAATAGATGATTTGAAGTAAGTGAATAACTTTTTCTGGTCATTAGCTAAACTTTAAACTCCTATAGGAATATCTTAAAGCTGATGTAATGCATGAGTTGAAGGAAATTATAAATTGCTGGAGGATATTGTCATAGACTTATCCACAGTTGTGGTTTATGAATACATTTAATGTTGACTTTAAAAAGCTGGTTGGTTTTTATGAGTCATTTTTAGGGCACTTCATATTTGTATGAAAGTGAATTTAAATTTTACTGACTGATTTCTCTGTAAGAGAACAGTTTGCTTTCTTTAGCAACTCTTATTTACTATTTTATGGATTGATAATATTATATGTAGGCTGAAAACATCTGTTTTTGAAGTTATAAAAATAGGATTTCTTTGTACCTGTTGGTTAAATACACTAACAAAGGAAGTAAAGTATTATAATAATGTAGTCAGACCTTTAAACTAATCAAGAAATTAAAGATTTTTGTTTTTTTCATTTACAAAGGTTGTATGTTCTGTGCAGAGACTTGCCTTATTGTACTCCTTTAGTAAAACATCTTTAAAGGTCTGTGAAACTTTTTTAAATACAGTGTTTAGTGTTTCAGCTGTTCAAAATCCAAAGTTTTAAAAGATTTAGATATATCATCACTGAGCACAAGTGAAAACAAACTGGTAATGCCTGGAAATGAAAGACTTCATGCTTCCTTTGTGCTCTGCAGTGCATCCAGTGAATCAGTCATTATTTCCAAGCATTAAACTCCAGGTTTTGTGTAAAATACATCCTCTTACTATGTTCTTTTTATTTGTTCTAAAGCATGCTTTTTTTTTCCCTTGTGACATTGCCATTCTTAACAACAATGCTAGAAATGAAATGCCTGGACTGGAATCAGCCTCTGTAGTTAGAAGCCCTACTTGCTGAACAATTCTATTTTATTTTTTTTAATATTTCCAAGGTATTTCTACAATTCACTCATCATCTACATCTGTCATAATGTAAACATTATACTGTGGTATAAGAGTCCAAATTCTGCTCTTCTCATCTCTGCAAGATCTCACGTGATAGCATGTTTCTCTCTCTCTTCATTGCTGGCAGCCTGGAAAATTTGAAATCTTAAGTTTAGTTTCATCATGGTATATTTAAAAATAACTGTAGTCTCAATGGTGAGCACTTGTTTGGCTCAACATTTGAGGGGAAAATCCTTTGCACCATCGGATGCAATGTACAGCACTGTTCTGGATGCGGAGGGGTTAAGTAGCACGCCTGGAAAGATGATGAGTATTGGTTTCAATGCTGTTTCCAATTAGGTTTGATAAAGAATTGTACACAGGAAAAACAGTCAAGGGCAATGGGGAGTTGCTTTAAAAGAAGGAACAGATGGAGAAGATGACAGATTTATGCTCTAGGTGATTGGTGTAATAACCTAGAGGAAGAAACACAGGAGAAAACAAAGCACTTTAAACAATATTTTGCATGTATTTTTGCTGTACTTTCTATACATGGACAGCATCATTCTATGGAACATCTGCCATGCTGCAGTTCTGGCTGTACCTGCACAAATTTGGGTGAGCAGATGTGGTTGACTGAAGTCACTTAGCATTAGTATTTGTTGGACAACAAAATAAAGAAGACGTTTCTTACTCCATTACCACTTTATTTGTATGGCCAAGCTAAGAATAAAAGCAAAATCAGGTGGGCTATTCTGCTCCCTAGCAACATGCGGAGAGAACTGGAAGGACAAAAATGAGAAAACTTGTGAGCTGAGATAAAAACAATAAGCAAGGCTGAGTGCACAAGCAAAGCAAAACAAGGAATTCATTTATTAATTCCCATCAGTAAGCAGATGTTCATCCACTTCCTGGAAAGCAGAGCCTTGGCACACATACAGTTTATTTGGGAAGAAAAACACCATAACCACAAAAGTCCACCCTTCCTTCTTCTTTCCTTAAGTCTTTATTCTCAAGCACATCATATAGCATGGACGTATAGCATGCAGCATCCCTTTGGCCAGGGCAGATGTCCCAGATGTATTTCTTCCCAAATGTTTGCACACCTTCAGCTTACTCAGTTTCAAGGCAGAGTGGGAAAAAGAGAGAACCTCAGTGCTGTGCAAGCACTGCTCAGCAACAACAACAAAAATACTGTGTTAGGCTGAATTTTAGTCACAAAACCAGAATGCACTAATATAAAGATGGCTGTGAAGAAAAACAACTCTCAGCCAGACTCACAACAGGAGGATTTTTTGGTTTTATTACTTCCTTTTTCCCTTTTTTTTCTTTTTGTTTTCCTTAAGTTATGCTTGAAAAATATAAGTAGCTGGTAACATTTGTGGGCAGGAGGACTGACAGAAGCAGAGTTTCCTAACGTGGAATGAACTGAGAGTTCTATGCTACTTTATGTGTGAGGGGCAATGGTAGATATGATGGATAGCTGTTCCTTGATAAAGTAATTCTCTAACATCTGCTTTATGTAAAGATGCCCTATATTACCAAATAGAGATGAAAGCTAAGGCAGAGAGAGCTACATTGGTGCTGATCCAATGTTAGGTGATAAAATAATCACCATGAATTATTCTCGGTTTAACAATTTTCTGCTCAGCCTGAAGATGTCACATAGCAATTTCCTACCTGTAAGAGAGACTCCAAGCAATATGTTGCTTTCCATATGCTTTCAATCTCTGATGCAGTAAATCCTGTGCATAGTCTGACTATGTTTGTAGGCTAGATATTTTCCCTGCATTGCCTAATTTTTCACTGGCAAGATTTTTGTTCTGGGAAACAAAAACAGGGAATGGATTTTGTACTTTTTTTTTTTGCAAACTCAGGTTGACAGAAATAGAGCTATTTCACCAAGTAAGTTCAAGTTGAACAGAAGTCTTCAAGAGTTTTGAAGTAGACAATGGGTTCTACTAATGATTTTATGATTTTGTGTGTTTAGGACAGAATCAGAGTCTATTTTTGAAGCAATTGAAAAAATACATATTCTTTAACATGCTCTTTGTGCTTTTTATGTTTATGTGCATAAGTTTATATGCATTATAACAATCACAAAATTACATTGGTGACATTTGAGAGCAATATTTGAACCATCTTAGTTCAGATGGTTGGAATTTAGTGATCAAATCTGTTGTAAACAGTTTTTTAAAGCAGTGTTTTATTAGAGGTACAATGTGATGCAATTGCTATACTTAATGGGGAGAATATTATCTTAGAGCTGAAATGCTGAAATTATAGCATGCAGAGAAAATGTTGTTTAAATATATTTTGTTATGCTTATAGTATACTGTCAAACATTAGTCTACAAACCCACTTCATGAAATTGGTTTGTGCTCTGAATAAAGCATGTTTTGTGTTCCTCAGTCTGAGTAGGTGCAACAAAGACAAGGCAAAACTTATGTGCTTGATGATAAGGAGAAATGGATGGGTAGGATATGAAATTATAAGAAAGTGGGAAAGGAGTAGAGTTGCTGTGGAAGTGACAAGATTAGAGAGCTTTATAAAGCTGTCTGTTTTGTTTCAGGTAGAGAACTTGATGTGCACGGGAAGAGCACATTTCTATATAAATTCTAGAATCTAGTTACTATTTTTACCTTGTGGAATCTGACGTGGCTGTTTCCAAAGTATAAACCAGAAAAGTAAATAAGAGGCATTCCCTTAGCAGAGGCTGTCACATACTTACAGTAAAATTGATTAAATCAATAGATAAATAGCTACTAGCTGACACATCCAGGAAACTGTATAGTCATGTCCACTTTGGGCTATATGGTACAGCTTGTGCACAGAGAATAAGTATTGGCATGTAGTCAATTTTTCCTCTTCAGAGTCAGCAGCGGTTGTCTTTTCTTCCTTTGCCTAAATTGGTAATATCTGCTCAAACCTCAACCTGCAGTGTGTCTTGCAGCAAAATCTTAATGTGGGTGGATTGTGTGAACGTTTTTAAGGCTAGAATCTCATCCTTCTTTAACTCATTGCTTTTGATTTGACAATAAAATTATAACCTAGTTGTGACCCCATCCTTTTCACAGTTCTTTCAATCCGTTCTGGTTGTTCTGCTTCATTTCAGGAGCTTAGTGAATCTGACTGTTCTTAGACTGTGTGGAAATTTATTTGCAGTTAAGTATACAAAGTACAGTTGCAGAGTAATCTGAAGCATAATGCTCACTTTTAGAGGTACACTTATTGTTTTTGTCTGTTTGTTTTTGTCTTGACTGTAGATAAACATGTAAAAAAACACATGTCATCCAAATACTATTTCCCAAACAGCAAAGACTACGTTGGTACGCATATTAATCCACTTCAAAGGAATGTAAAGAATTACTGGAAGACAGTTGCAGTAGGTGCAAACATAAGTGCCCACTGATTTCACATGCAGTAAAATAGAAATTCCTCTGCTGACTATCTAATAGATATTAAAATTGTGTGATGTCTGAAATGAGTATAACCTGGGTGGCACAAAGCTATTTAAATTTTCTTGTTAGTTTAAAACATTAGAATACTTTTCACGTGTGATTTTGTGTTGTAGTGGTGGGATGTACTTGCAGAGCAGCTGAAAGGTACAATACAAGTAAAGAATCAGTCTGAGCTTTTTGCTGAGCTCAAGTTAACTGACCTTCAAATCTAAATTGCTTCATTACAATGGTATTAACTATGACGTGTCATGATGGACTATCTAGGTTCAGGACGCAGCTTTGAATTTTCTGTTTTATCTATTTATGATAGGTGTCTGCCTTTCTATTCCTGGCTTTCATATTTCTTGAGTTTCTCATCCTTAATAAATTGATTGCCAGTAACGAAATCACTGCGCAATAGTCCTTTACGATATGCTATCTTAGCTTTTTGTTGCTAGTGTTTATAGACACTGATGTTATTCATACAGTTGTCATGTAGCAAATATACATGTTTAGCTCTTATTTTCTCTTTATATGTCCAGTCCCCTGGATACAGGAACGTATTTTTTTCCCCAGAAAATTTTAATTGAGTATGGAAGGTGCATGAAAATTCTTCTATGTATCTTCAGCGTAATTAAACTTTATGATAGGAAAACATTTCCATTAAAATTACCTTATTAGGCCTGAATCATTGCTAATAGCATCAGAATCTACATGCTTATTGCTCTTACTTATCTAAAACTTCCGGTAATAGAATAAACTATGAAGCTGGACAAGACATTGAAGACTGTGCAGTCACTGAGCTCTGTAGATTTTGTTTCACTCTGAAAATGGTAATAATGCCTTACTCTCTAATTTATGTTCATAACTGAAGGCTTTGTAAAAATATTGTGAAAATATATTTTAAGATGTGACACAAGCATGAACCATGCAGTGATGGATTAAAGTGCTTAATATAATATTCAATTATTGTACCTCATTGTTTTCTGTAGTTTCATTCATATTGAATGTTACATCACCACACCTGCTGCTGCATGCATACCCCAATTTAGCGAATGGCTTCTATAACAATTCGTAAGCCTCAATGCCAGTGTCCCTCAATCACTCTAAAACATTCTTTGCTAGCCACTAGAGACCCTGCAAGAAGAATATTTGCAAATTAAGAGTATAATGGAGTTGACATGTGAGGTAGGCAGTACATGTTGAGTAATTTTGTTAGTCTGGTGGTCACATCCCAGATAAGAAACCTGATGATCCTCTTCAACCAAGGCAGTTATTATGCAACAATGGGGAAGTGTTGGTTTCTCCTTATTTAACAGATTGATTCTGTGTTCCTGAGATGATCACCTTCTGATTCTTTATTTCCTGTAGGTTTTTATTCATTTTTAGGTGAGTATTGCTCCTCTTCAGTCCTCAAGTTGCTAAGTAGCATAACAATTATGCTTCTGAGTTTATATTTTTCTTATCTTGCATGTCTCCAATTTATGCACTTTCTCATACAACTCCTATTTACTTGCACTTTCATAGCAATTTCTTCAGTAAAACTGAGCCAGCATTACAGCTATACTGCAGCAAACTAGGCCCTGAATCACAGCTGAAAGCTTAGGCTCAGTGTTTTTATTTCATTAAATTTAAAAAATCCTATTGCATTTATTATTGGGAATAATCCAATGTAACTCTACATAATTTCTGAATATCTGTGAGACCTGCTAGAAAATTGCAGCACCCAAGTTTTAGTGTAGGGGAAGGTAGCACATTGTAGCAATATGCAGTTTGCATCTTAGATTAAATCAATAATTTCAAAGCATGACTGTGTTAGATGGGTAGAAGGCCATATTGAGGGGAAATAGACCTGATATATGTTGCTGTTAATTATGGTCTTCTCTCCATCTATATCTACTGTATAAAATGGTATAAATGACTACAGGAAATTATAATCTGCAAGCTCATCTGATAGGTGATTGCACCTATGACCTATCCTCTACAGTGTGTCATTAATCCTTGGAGTGTCTGTAAAGAGCAAAGTTTCAATCTCTGCCCCTTTATTGCAAGTTAAGTCTGAGGATTTGAGGGGCTTCACTACTGCTCCCTTGTTCTGCTTTACCATTATGTTGACCCAGTATCTTGCTTTGTCAGTCTGTAGAAGTCTTTCACTGATGGAGAAAGATCTCCATCTATTCTGGTCTCAGCCTGCATTTACAGGTTGGACAGCAAAAATGGGTACCACCAGATTCTCTAGAATTATAATTTTCTTCCTTTCTTTCTTGAAGTTCAGTAAGGAAGCATGGGAATATAAAAAGGATGTCCAAGACAGCTTAGAGTTAACTGAAATGAGCAGTTCATTACTATTACATTTTTGTATGTTGATAAAATGTCATTTGCAAGACTTGAATTACTTTATAAATCACATCAAAATTGTATTAATTGTATATAAACTTATGCATGCTGAGTGCTTTACTTTTATTTTTAGATGTGTTTTAGCTATTTTTTCATTTCAGTAAGGAACTAGGCTATTAGATTTCAGCTAATTTTAAAATTCAGTACAGTGTGAAGGGTGTGAAAGTAGGGCTCCTATCAAACTGGTGATCCTACATTATTCTTTAACTACTTAGTTGACAAAAACTGTTATCTAAAATTCTACTTCTGGTTTACCTCTTGGGAAAGTGCATTACCTTGCTACTGTTTTTTTACCCCTCACTGGGAAGCAGAATGAAAACAGCTTCTTTGCTTTATCTTGAGTAGGTCATCAGTAACATCTTCAGGTTGACTTCAGACCAGCTTTAGGTGGGCACAGCTCCTGCTGAAAACCTCAGATCTTAGTACAGAGTATACGTTTTCCCTCTCTTTCCATCTAACCAGCATCTTGCTTCTTTTTAAAGATATATAATGTATATCTTTTTCACAATGTGTTTCTAGTCTTTGACCTTCCTTCAAGTTATCAGCAGTTCTTTATCATTTCTTAGGCATTTCTCAAGCCACAGGATACAATATTCTTTTGTTATTATTTACCCACTTTGGCTGCATGATGCCTTTTCCTTTTCTATAGTTGCCTTGCTACTTTGTCTGTTAGAGAAATCTAATTACTATAGTTTCTAATTATAGGCTATATAAAATAGGGTTTTACAAGCAATGCTGATTTGCATTTTGTGCCAATGTTCTGAATCTGGAATGTTTTATAAGCATAAACTGTTGTCTGAAAGACCATATTCTGCAATTATTTCTTTAGGTCAGGTGGGAGGTTTCTTGCAAGTTAAACATTCATGTTTATTATAGAAAAACAAATTGGAGTTACCCTTATAAATGTTGAAATACAAATGAAATTAAACAAACAAACAAAAAACTGCTTATTTGGCAACAGTTTTTGTTCCCATTTATCTGGTATCTATTGCTTTCAGAATAAGAAATGGGGCAGGAAACCAGCATGTCTTGGCAAGGACCTGCTGGTCAGACTGAAGGAAAAGAAGAGATTGTACCAGCTGTGGAAACACGGGTGTGTCACCTGGGGAGAATACAGGGATGCTGTCCAGACTTGCAGAGAGGGGATTAGGAAAGCCAAGGCACAGATGAAACTGAACTTGATGAGGGATGTTA
The DNA here is from genome assembly GCA_035772895.1 of Perdix hodgsoniae. NCBI lineage: Eukaryota > Metazoa > Chordata > Aves > Galliformes > Phasianidae > Perdix > Perdix hodgsoniae. The sequence continues at coordinate 18,290,699 of JAPSGF010000002.1, read as the reverse complement.
AAAACAACGAGAAGGTATTCTATATGTACATTGACTAGAAGAGGCAGGCCAAAGAGAGCATACCTCCTTTGGTACATGAAAAAGGAGAACTTTCTACAACAGGTATGGAGAAGGCTGAGGCACTAAATGAGTTTTTTGCCTTGGTCTTCTCTGTCAGGATGGATTCTTGTATCCCTCATGTCCCTGAAGGTTACATCCCTGGCCCTCTAGGTGGGAACCCCTGCTGTAAGGCCAGAGCAAGTCCAAGACTGACTTATGAGACTGAATGGGGTGGGGGGGTGGGGGGGAATGGTTTTAAGCTCAAGGAGGAAAGGTGTAGATTGGATGTCGGGGAATTTCTTTGCAGAGTGCTGAGGTGCTGGTACAGGCTGCCCAGAGAGTTTGTGCATGCTCCATCCCGGGAAGTGGGGTTGGATGGGGCCCTGGGCAACCTGATCTAGTACCAGATACGGAGGTTGGTGGTTCTGCCTGTGGCAAGAGGGTTGAAAGTTGATGATACTTAGGTTCTTGTCCAACCCAAGTCGTTCTGTAACTTTATGATTCTCATAATGAGAAACAAATTGGAGATAATGCTATTATTTAATGTGATGTTTTATTTATTCTGTCCCTTGTACTTTGAGATCAATCCTGTCTGAGAAACATTTTTTTCTCAAATATTACTGAAACTCAGAGGCTGCTTTTGTGCTTATCCTTGTTTTGCTTAAGCTAAACGTACGGTCTTAAAAATGAAAGCTGTAAAAACAGTCTTTATCATTGACAGTTTTGCAATTTCTAGGACTAGCAGCTGGGAAGCTCTGAACAATCATGGTAGTCAGAATAAGAAAAGTAGAAAATAGGAAAGAGAGGAAATAAATGTCTTACTAAACTAAATATGGAGAAATGTACTCTATTTTAAAATGTCATGCAAGAATCAAATATTGCCAATGAAAATATCAAGAATGGAAAGAGGAAGAAAGCACCAGCAAAGGATGAATAGAATATTTATTCTGCAAAAAGAGAAACGGAAACCCTTCAAGATGAAAGCAGCGTGTGATCTCATTTTCTACACAAAACCAGTATTGCACTTTTAGGGGAACAACTGTGATAATGTTAATTATAATGGATTCAATAAATTGCATCTTGAAAGTCAGCAATGCACCATAATGCCTAATCAAGATCAGCAATAGCTAATCTCTTCCCCGACAAGCAAAAAACTTCACTTGAGACAGTTTGTTTCAGAAACTTCCTTACTGAGGTTCTTGAACTCTCTTTCCAGGCATCTAATGCCCGTAGAGCTTCTGCATTAGCAAGTAAGTACAAACAGGAATGAAATTTGATGCAAATCTTCTGGTCATCCCTATTTACTAAATTTTGGGTTGCATTACAGAACAGACTCAAGGAGCTTCTCTGTCTTGGGGGTGACAATAAACACCATTGCATGGAGCGTACTAATTCATTTAGTCTAGGGCACCTGAACAGCATTAGTTCTTAGAAGCAAACCTCTGAAATGCATGTAATGTAAACCTCACTTCCGCAGCTATTTTCCTTCATAGGTTTACTTTTATTGGTCGGCAGTACTTACCAATGTATTCATAAGTACTGTGGTTCAAGATCAGACTAAATAGACCACAGGATCAAGTAGACAGTGATACAGCAAGTGCTGCATGAAAAGCTCAGTGAATACCTGATGGTCTTAGCTCAGTGGCAGGATTTACATTAAAAAAAATAATTAAAAAAATGGGGTTGAGAACTTGTCTGCACGTAACACTTTGTAGTTAAGTAATAAGAAAACATAGCTAAGTAATTGAATGGCTTTAAAAATAAGCCATTTGAAGTAAAGGAACTTAAAACATTAAGTTTAGAAAAGCATTTAGAAAACATTCTTTCCACTGTTTTTTCCAGTTTTATTAAAATTATCAGTGCGTTTCTGTTTAATCTTTATTGTTTTTCAGAAATATCTTTCTTCAAGCTCTTTTCTTTTTAAGGTCTGTTTCTTAAATAAACAAGATGTATAAAACTCTTGAATAACTCTGTAACTTTTGAAAGCTATCAGTTTAGAAATACTAGGCTCAAAGTAAGTTGAAGAAGAGTAAATACTCCTGAGAGAGAGACTCTATGGCAGCTCAAATCCTTCACAATAGAAGTCTAACTATAAGAAAAAAAAAGGGGGGGGGGGGAGAGCAGGAAACCAAGCTTAATTATCCCTGTTGTTCATACAACAATTTGCCATTTATGAGAATTGGTGAACTTGCTAAAAGCTATGCAGAAATGAAACATTTAATTCTAAATTATCAGCACCCTTTCTTCAGCAGTTACATCTCAGATATTTCATTTTGGCTTATTAAGGCATTATCTGCGCTTTATTTTCATTCGAAGTTCTAGGGGCAGGTTAACATGGAAATCACCAATTTCTCCTATTTTAATTTAATTTTTTTGTTTGCTTGTTTTTAAAATACTTGTCTAAGAAATACGTAGCTCAGCATATGCTGAGATGCACGCAGTGTGATTGTACTCGTATACAATATATCGTTGTAATCTTCCAACCCACTTAACATTCATGTTGCTGATAGGTTGTTGTGTGATAATGTGCATTGTGTGATAATGAGCATGCACCCCAGTCCTCTAACAAAGTCGTCATTAAGTGATTGTTCTGTCCCCATAGACTCCTATCCAAATCCTAGATGGAAGACACATTTCAAAAAGAAAACAAACCCACAGTGGCTACAGTTATTGATGGCCTTGGTTTCATCACAGCATCCTTCAAATTGCCATCTGGACAACTAGAAGGATTATCATAAAAATATTTTCACATTTGAGTCATTGCATGCTGTACTTGTGGTTTAATATGTGCAAACTTGGATTTTGAAATTGCTCTTAGCTGTCTTTATGACAATTTATCTCATAGTGGTGTAAGGAGATGGTGTTATATGTGAGGCAAATAGGTTTGGATGCTCATCACTCTCAGGTTGCAGTATTAACAGTAAGTTGCCATGAATGTGAGGTGTTTCTTTAGTCAGCTGCAGTTTAATACCTGCTAAAGCTAGGAAAAGAAGAAAAAAGCCAGATATTTTTATTTCAGCATCATCCAGCTTACCCACAGGGTCTGTTGAACAGATGAGGATACCTCAAGACAAGTCTAGGGGAATCCTTCCCCAGAAAGCGTCATGGGTCCTTTTAAGGTAAAAGCAATTTGAATTCCCATAGTGAAAGAGGCAGGAGGAATTACCTTCCTTACATCCATGATGGGTCAGGCTATCCTGTTTGGGACGCAGTAACGGACAGACTTCTTTAATAACAGCTGAGCCACTGGAGTGCCCATCACATTCCTGTCCCCAAAGCCTTTTCTGCAGCTCATAGCAGTGTGCACATTTGCCTGTAAATCAATCTATTCTTTGAGTTCCTGTACATATGTTTTCAGAAAGATCACTACAGAGTGTTAATAAATTGATACTCAACTGAAATTATAATAAAAATTGCTAAAAATCCCCTCTCTCTCCAATGAGTACAAAAACCAACCAATCAACCCCTCCAAGAAACAACAAGAACAACAACAACAAAACACTGTGGAAAGCGCTGTGTCAAAATGTTGATTTTTCGTCAACTATACATATATACAGATATTGTGTATAGGGAGGTGGTAGTCATAAGAAAAAAATGATGTAAGAATAACAAAACAAGGTCAAATGATCAAGCACATTTGTCTCAATACCCTCTCTCATTGGATAGGAGCAGTAAGTGGCAAGCGAGAAAAGAACCTAGGAATAGGACCATTCCACAGGAACGATTCCTCTAATAGTTTGCTTTAGCTCTCCAGTTTCCTTAAGTGTCCTCATTATATCTTGCTTATGTCCTGGATTTTTTTTGTCTATAATATCAATAATGTATTATATTAAAGTGGTTCTATCAAAAAAAATATATACATCTTTGTAGCTACTATTTCCTATGTGGGGGTTTTGTTTGTTTGTTTTTCTGTTTGTTTGTTTGGCATTTTATCTGTACCCATGGAATTCTTAGTAAAAATGAAAAGCATGCACCTACACCATGCTCATTTTTTCAGTAATTTTCTGAATACACCAGATCCTATTTCCTTTCAGGAATCTATCTCATGTCTTGTAGAATGTCAGTCTTTCTCTATGTTTTGTAATTGGTATGATCTCAACATTAATTATGGTGCTGAGAGCAATTATATATCCAGCTAAGAAACTCCAATCTATAAAGAATAGCAATTCTTGGAAAAAAAACTGTGCTGATTCACATGGTTGTTGATTTGGATTTTCTTTATTGGAAAACATAAGTAGTTAGTTACGGAATACTGTAAAAAAAACTCATAAAGACAAATAATAAAATTGTCAATAGAGAATTAAATGTCATTTCTGAGACTATCATATACGTCATTTGGAATTTCCATATTGTATGCTTACCAAAGTTTCATGTTAAAGCAAATTCTAAAGCAAAATTCTTTTTCTGCCTCTTTTATGTAAGTAAAAACCCCCAAATAAAATAAAAAATTTAAAAAATCAATGTTACCAAAGAAGTGACCATCCCTCATCAGTTGAGCATAACTTAAAGATTAGAAAGCATACATTATGGAGTCTAAAATACTATCCAAATTGATGCCTGGAATGTCTAAGTTATTTTTATTTTCTGAGCTCACTGGCTAGTTTCTTTTATATTCTGATCTAGACCAAATTTTCCAAAATCAAGTCTCTGAAGGATGGAAAGCTGTTTTTTTCTGAGCTCTCTGGGGAGCCTTATGCTGAGGGGACAAGAACAGGGCAAGACAGAATCACAGTCTAGATGATCAAATTATTCTTTACTCTTCTTCTGCTTTCTAAAATTGTGAAGGAAATTGATAGCAGTGAAGGTGCTTTAAAAAGTGTCAAATATAACAGAGGCTGAATTATGTATCATAGCAAAAGATCATCAGCATGTGTGAACCCTCCCAGAAACATTGTCTCTTAGCTCTAATCTACTTTAAAACTAGGCAGAAAATTTCTGTGACTCTTTCTAGACCATAATATTGGTGTTATGTGAATGTATTCCACAAAATTTATTTTGGATGCTAATATCTTTGCAAATCTGTTTTCTGATAACTTGAGAGCTACTTTTTGTCTTCTGAAAAGATTTTTTAAGGATAGCATTTAAAGTTATAAAAATATTATAGCTATACATGTATTTAGCCTGAATTGAATGTATTTCCGGAATGCAGGTTTATCTAGTACTGTGTCTTTTGCTGAATGTACCCATACGATTCTTGCTGTACTCAATTTTGAGCTGAATGAATGCTGTGTTTTGTACAGATTGATTGTTCTGTCATCATATATGATGATATATAGTGGCATTCAAATGACCACTAATCAAATGTTGTTTTTCTTATTATTATTACACAAACTGCTTTAAGTCAGTACTGTACAGCTAAGGCTAATGACACTAAATAAAATGACACAAGGAAGGAATCTATCTGAGATAATCCAATAATTCCGTATTGGTTTGGAAGGTTGCATTCAGTTTGAGTAATCATTGGTTTCTACAAGAAAACGGTGATAATTATATTTATGTCTCCCAAATATTTTCTCAGGAAACAGACAGCCTTGCTCGATATTTTTAAGAACAAGGACAGTACCACTATAAGTATTTTTTTGTTTATTCTGAAGATGAAATTGATTACTAATGGTATGAAATACAATACTAAAGAGTAAATTTTTAGGGTATCTTTTAGAGAGAAAATAAAGGCAGAGTTTGCACAAACTTTTACAGATTCGGTAGGAATGTTGAACACTATGTACATAACCAAATGCAAAACAAACAGGGCCTTGTCATTTTATGCTATATAGCATGTGTCCAGCCCGCAAACCACATGAACAGTTAGTAATGTGGCCCCACAAGGTCATAAGGTTTCAGCATTTTTATGTGATTTTTAGTGATATTTTCCATGAGTTGACTGCACATAGTTCGAACGTAAACTGCACAGGCAACAACAGAAAGGTGTGGAGGGGAGGGTACAGAGCAGTGCTACCTCCACATATCATGCCCACCGCACACATTTGGTTAACGCTAAACTTGTGTGCATTGTACATGACATGATGTTTTTAGGATATACACAGGTAGGCATGCAATAACTGAATAATCTAGGAATTACAATTATGACCCAATTTCTTATTTTGTATTTCATTAAGTCAAATGTTACACTGGCAACAGCTAGAAGAGTGTCTTGTATTTTCAGTATGACAAGGATCAAGTTAAGAGCAATAGTCACGCATAAAACTGTTGGTCCTTACTTTTCTATTTCTTGAAATAGTTGTATTTCTGCCTGAGTTAGAAATTCATTTGAAAAAAGTCTACGGGTTGATTTTTTACCTGAATTGGAGGAAGTCCACTGACAGTTTCTCACTGCAAAGGCCTTTGAGAAGTTTAGGCCAGTTTCTCCATCCAATGCATAGTTACACGTTACTACACTGAGAAAAGAAGATAAGCTGCCAGCTTCTTATTCGATGCCCTTTTGGATCCAGCCTCAGACAGAGGTTTTAGAAAGTGGATCAATAGATTTTATGTTCTTAGATTCCACTTCAAGTAAGTGAACAAAAGATAAATTATTAAATTTAAAAATGCAGACAAAACAACAAGGAAAAGATTGTTTTAAGAAGATCTTGTATAGGTAATGCTGAACAGACTCAGCCATTGTGAGGCTGCATCATTCCACAGGTCTGAAAGCAATTAGGAAGGCTGAATACAAGTAAGTTGTGAAAGTCTGGAACAAAAAATGGACCACATTCTCAATGGTTGCAAATCGAAGTATCTCCCCTGAGTTTACTGCAGCTATTTAGATCATATTGCAAGAACATGACAGCAGCAAAATGTGACTTTTCTAGTAAATGTTCTTCAGTGTCCTTTCAAGAACATTCAAATAATAAAAGAGATTTAAAGAAAGAATTGTCTTCACCCACAGTTGAAGATTGTGGAGAACCTGACTGTATATTGTCTACTCATACGCAATATTTAATGGTATTACCTTTAACATCTACCATATGTAAGCTTGAACCTTGCCATATCAGTGTCTAAGTTCCACAGAAATAAAATATGCCACCCACATCCATGCAATCATTTTAATTTTCTTTGCAACCACAGTAACTTTCTACAGTACTTGAAAACAGATCTTTATGATTTACTTTTATTTGAAATTTAAAGTCCATGAAACAAGAACTGTGGCTTGATTTGGAAATTCGTGTTTGGAAGACATCCCCAATATAGAAGGCAGATTTCTTACAACAAGAAACAACAATACCAACATTCTGAGTTTCTTTCCAAGTTATGACATGTACAATGATGGATTAATAAAAGGTAGAAGCAAGGCCAAAATCTGAATAAGATATTCCAGTGAGACTGTAGCCACTTATTCTTTGATTAGTTCTTGAAACTGTGGCTTACCTTCAGTTTACATAATCATGTAACTGTATCAAGCTATTAGTTTTGCAGTGTCTTGCTGAACTTTTACTGTTGCTAATCTAGAAGCTGTAGATCCTGACAACTTTTGTTTCCAAAGACACAGCAGTATTTGTACACTTATGTACACTTAAATTTTTTGTCATAAATTTTTCTTAATGCTCCAACACAAAGAAAGGAGCATATTCATGAACTAATACTGGTACATTCAGTATGAATGTAAAAGTATGAAATACTTTATGAAATCTGGTGGTTCTACTGTGAAGGAAAAACAAATATTGAAACTTTAAAAAATGTTTAATAATAGAGTCGTCTGCATCTGTCTTATACATTTGGCAGTATCTGGTTGAATTCAGGCAAACATTTTTTCTTACATTTATTAAGCAAAATACTCCAATTAGTCTTCCCCTTCTGTAAATATAGAAGCAAATTGTTGAAAACAGAGCTTCCTGATGGAATGTCAAGTGGTATTTGGCTTACAAAAAGTAATTAGAAAATGAGCATTTTGATTAATAGTTTTTCCTGAAGTATTTGTTTATTGTTTTGGAGTATTTTGGAAATGTAATACATTACAGTTTTTAGTCCCTATTTTGCTGTTATCTGAAAAAGCATTCTGAGTAAATTTTAACTGTAAGGAAACCAACAGTTTTTTTTTGTTTTCATTTTGATTCCCATGAAGACAAATTTCAAAATTGCACAATTTGTGCAACTGCATAATTACAAGCAAAATGTGTCTCTTCATAGCCTGTAATTCCAACTGGGATTGAATTCCAATCTGGAAATCCTTCATGAAAATAATATAAATCACAATTTGGAGTGGAGTAAAAGATTTGTATTTGGGTCTCTGGGTAAATATAGCTAAAAATCATTCTGCAGAGTTATTTACCTCTAGCTATACTTGTGACTGAGAACCACTACATATGCTATTTTCTTGCATGGGCTTCAAAGACCTCTCTCTTTGAAGTTGCAGAGGTTAGACTGGTAAGCCATTCCTCTTAGGGCTGTCTACCTCCACCATCCATACACAAAGCTACTAGGAAAAAAATCAAACCCACTTCCATTTGGGCCTGCATAAGTTTGCAACTAACTTTCAAAGTTAATACTGTAATTTTAAGGCTGAAAAATGCATATATAAAATTACACGGACGACAATGAAGACCACATTCGACAAATTTAGCAGACTTTAGCACAAAGTTCCACATGCTGAGGAACTGAATCTTAACAAATTAACTCCAGATATGACCATATTAGAGAGAGCTGGAGACAACCTTACAGAGCAGGCTTTTTAACTGAAGAAATGCCCTCAAGAAGACTCATTCCAGCTAATGAAGGTATTATATAAACAGTTAAAAGGCAGTTGCTGGAGGCTGGTAATAAGCTCAAATATCAGCAGTTAGTAATTATGAAGGTTTCCTATCTCATTTCAGAATAAATATCCTGTTCTAGTTGTGATAGATCTGCTGAACAGAGACCTTCCTGTCACTATGTTCAGGTAGTATTTTGTGGAGAGTATGTGTGATGTCTTCCACTATATCTCCAGCTCTGTTCTAAGGCCAGACAAAGACTAAAGCTGCCAATCAATAATCTGAACAGAAACAGTAAATCAAATTAATCAGATTGATAATTATTAAAGTGATTTTGCAACAGCAGGAGTTGCCAGAAGGTAGATGCAAGAATGACCCACCCTGAAAGACGAAGTTACCAATACCACTTCTTTCATTAAAGAAGAGGCAAAAAATTGTTGACCTCACCCAGCAGTTTGGAAATTATGCACGGTCATTCCCATTATGATTCACACTGAATTAAATTAAATAAAATTTTGTTAAATTATTTCACCTAAATATGAGACCAGTGACCAAATAGGTTTTTTTTTTTTGTTGTTTTTATTATTAGCTTTTGCTATTACATGAACAGCTAGCATTTATTATTAATTGATACCCTAATTAAAGCCATACTAGTCATTTCCATTAGCTTTCTCAAACTTCTCCAGAGCTGTCCGTCTGGTTTTAATCAAAACCAAATGGTAATCCAAGTTCTCAGCCTGGAACGGCTAAGAGGAAGTCATTCAGAGGAGGCAGAAGAAAGCAGAAAAGATAAACAGATGATATTCACTAAATTTGTGCAGAGCAGAGGATGTAGATGCTGTGGGTTACTCTGAAGACGTGATTCAGGCACTCTGTCAAATTGGAACGAAGTAGTTACAAGTGTTTTATGTCAGCAAAATACTAATATGATCAAGATGGAGTCTGTCATTTTGCTTTCGCAGAGCTGGATTTGTGTGACTCTGGAGGATTCTCAGGAGAGGTAAAGCAACATATACCATTGCCTGCTATATGACTGCATTTAAACCACAGCATTCATTTTCTCAGATCCAGATAATTCTCTTGAGTAGGAATGCAATTTTATTGGCATATGCATGTGCATGGTATCTATCGAACTGTGTGTACGTGCTGATCAGAATAGTACAAGAGCCTTTGTAAGCTAAATTTAAATTGTGTTGTTCTCTTCCTTTTTCCTACTCCCTGGTACCAAGATGAGACATTTTGGAGAGGTTCCCCCTTTGTTCGGGTTGACTGTCTTCTTTGCATGAACCCTGGAGATGTGCAAAATGTATGTATATTTTTAATGAAAAGAAAACATCGGGGAGGGGTTTAAAACATGTTTGCATTATGTGGCTGTAGCAAAGACCTTCCAGTTTGACAGAAATACCTCAGCAGTGTGTTAATCTGAATGTCTTGAAATTTTCAGTCTGGGCGTCTTTTTCCCTTTCCCCCCTCTCTGCGCGCTCGTTCCCTTTCTCTCTGCTTCGCGCACGCACACACACGCTCTCCCTCTCTGTCTCTCTCTCCCTCTCTCAAAGGCAGGAAATACTTTTCAGGCAATCTGGGCCTGGTTGTTGAGGCCCCTTTCACAAAACATCAGTCTGAATTTAGTAGACAGAAGTCACTGGGAAAAGCTTGACAGGCTCGTGCTTAGCTAAGGCTCCCTCCAGCTGCAGAGGGTGTTTTTGTTAGAATCACACATTGAGGAAAACTGCTTAGAATAGAGCAAGGATCTCAGAAGTGAAATCTGAACTTTTATGCTAGCAGGAGCTAACTGGGACTGGGTTCTTTTGTTTGTTGTTTTTTTTATCCCTTTTTTTGAGGACATATTTTTTTTCTCTTCCTTCTTTTTTTTTCTTTCTTTTCTTTTCTTTTTTTTTTTTAACCAAAGATTTTAAGAAGGTCATGTCCAAGTTTGACTGACATTCTCTTCATTTACATAAAGCTGTCTCAGAGTCTCCCTATACTTTAAAACAAAATATTTTTTCTTTTCTTTTTCTTTTCTTTTTTTCTTTTTTTTTATTTTTTTTATGTGAAAGAAAAGAAAAAACAGGAAAGAAACAAGCATCATCCAGCACTACTGGAGCTTGCAGCATTCAGGATTCCAGCATTAAACTGGAGGTAAATAAATGTCATTGAAAATGTAAATTTAGTTGTACACTGCTAATCCTGTTAATCAAAATGTGCCAGAGCTATAACAGAATCTTCTTGTTCATTTTGCTTAATCTTTTAAAAATACGCTTGATATGCTGAACTTTGTTTATTTGCATTCATATATAAATCTAACTGCATAGTCTTGCATGCATGTTTTTAATAGGCATGAAATAAGAAAGCTAGAAGTGTGAATGATATCCTTTTTCACCTCATTTGCCAACAGGGAGGGCATTTAGGGCTATGTTTTTTTCTCTTTCCCCACCTTCCCCTCCCTTCTCTTCCCTTCCCCTCCGGCAGTAATGACGATGAGAAGAGATTTAGGTAGATGTATCAGTTATACTTCTGATGGTCTTGTTGTTTAGCTTTTACTTAGTCCAAAATGAATTTTGCAGTATAGCTGACAATACAGTCCTAAATGTGTACACTCTAAATATGCAATTTCAAGGTATCCTTCTCCTTGTTAGCTAAAGCAGGTTATTTTTAGTAACCTTTAATTAGATATGCAGTTTGGGGTGTGCTGTGCTAACTTTTAGAAGGAAAGCAGTATTCAGTGAATGTCAGCTGGCTAGATAACTTTGGTGAAGATGTATGAATTCTTGTTTTCAACCTAGTTAAGTTTTAACTGTTAAAAGTAAAAACAATCCACTGCTTAAGTGTTTAGGCGGAAACTCAGGATATCATTTTTGACTGTGTGAACAGAGCTGCAGCTATTAAGGTGGTGATTTAAGCATTTTTCACATCTGTATATGTGGTTTTTTATGTAGAATCCTTTGTCATCCTGAATATTTAAAAGGACAGCTGTTATTTTAAGTAATGTAAGAGAATCTTTCTTGCATCATTAAGACTTCATTAATTTATTGGCTTGTTCGGTAACAGGAGTCATCTATTCACATACATTGAAGAGAATGTTATGAAGTTTTTTATTTGTATTTTTACTAAATAGTGTTTTGAAATAATTGGTGACTAATGGAATGATTCTGTGGCTTGAAGGGAAGGGAAGGAGCAGTAACTGGAATGGTGTTCAGTATTTTCTGTTATAATAGACTGAGAACTGCCCAACCCATTTTGTAGAAGAACGTCTCCATGCTGTTTGAAGCTCTGGGCCATAAAGAACATGGGTCTGAAGGGGGAAGGAAACATCTGGTAGGCAGAAAGTTACTCCAGGATATACCCTAGGGTGAATGTCAGAGTAGTAGTCACAACTTCCATAGTTCTTAGTCCTGAGCTGGGAGAGCTGTGGTAGGTCCATGGTGAGATAAAGTTCAGAAAACAATCTGACCAGCTCAGTCTGTGTGTCACTCCTACAAAATTCATGCTGGAACTTTGATTTGCCAAGGGATTTAATATTAGTGCCTTTCAGTCCAGTCTGTTACCATACTTGCCCCTGCAATTGTGCATGTAGGTACTCAGTCAGGACTGTGTTTAAACAGAGGAGAACATATAAAATGATTAAAACTACTATTCCACATCAAGGGGCATCTTCTGTAGCATCTTCTTCTGTCTTTTAAAGGATATAATGAATGACATCACTTGACCTCACTTGCAAATAAAAGTACCTGAGACTGTTGAGCTATAGGGTAGACAATGGGATAAACTCCAGAAAATACTTTCTCATTTAACTCTGAAGTTTCTCACAGGCCATAAGAAAATATAACACACATAAGTGCTCTACAGTCTCATTTAGAATGTTTATTGAATAGTTCTGAAGACAAATCCCTGTTGCTATTCAGGTCCTGGTCCTCCTTAATCTAAGTTTTGTGTTATACTATACTGTTTTCTTAGATAATGTTATTAAACAAAAAACAAACAAATGCCCACAAAAGGAGTAGTGAAAAGATAGGATGCAATCTAATACTGAGCAATCTGAAGCTTTTGACCTGTTCTGTTCACTCCAAAATGCTAATATCTTTTAACTTGAAACACGCATAAAGCCAATAGATGAGATGATTACTTTGAACAATAAAGCAAATTAATTAATATCTGCAGCCTTGAGCAAAACTAACACAAGGGATCAAGTTCTTGCAATAGAAAAGATTCAAAGAGCTCTCCTTTAGCATTAATTTATATCCTTGCAAACTGTTTTGTGTCATGTATCTGTTGACTGCAATGTTAAATTCTGTAATCAGAACACCTAAACAAAATAAATTGGAATATTTGGGCCTAATTCATAAAGATGTGACACAAAGCAAAATTTAATTCCTTGCAAAAGAAAGTAAAAAACAAAAATAACTGTTTGGGTAGTCAATTTTTGAGTAGGCTTATGGTAATTCTTATGAACCACTGAAGTTATGATACATTTTTACGTTTTTCTCTAATGTGGTGGAAAAATAGAAGTATGTCCATTTTGTCCTTTTTTATAAATCTCAAAATTTTATTCTTTTTTATTTTCTTAATTGTCTGAAATTGTATCCTGAATTTTATAATATATTTTTCTGTTCTTAAAATGAATTTTGTTGCTGAAAATTACCAACTTTGATGCAAAACTTCCCTGAGGAGGGCTGTAGCAGAAGCAGGAAGAGAACTTATGAACAATTTTATCAATTTTATTTTTTTTTTAAAGGATATATATACTTCAGAACTTTTTTTTTTTTTTTTCTTGTAGCCATCTGGTTCCATTTTCTGTTGTTTGGATTAAAAAAAAAATCTTACAAGATTTTTTTTTTTTTTTTATCTTGGTGTTCTATTCCTTTAACAAAAGGAAAAGGGAGGGAAAAAAGAATTAAAAAAAGAGCAATTGAAATAGCATAGCCAGAAGAGCTAGACCCTGATCTCCTTACTATTATCAGGAGATTGGATGTAGATTCTGGAGGTCTCTGATTCTACTCCTCACTCAAATCAGTCAGCTAGAACAGGCTGCTCAGGGCTTTGTCTACTTGAGTTTTGAATATCTCCAAATATATTTATCAGTTTCAGTACTTAGTAAGGATTTTAAACTTAAACACAGGTATACGCTTTTTATTGTTATTATTATTATTATTAATAATAATAATAATGTGTATGTGTGTACAGGTAAACACGTATATGTGTATATATACCTGTATGTATAAAAGTATTCACCAAACCAAATGCATAAAGCATTTTTGCATGCAAACCCTGTGTAAATAAGACTATGACCATGATGTTTTAAAATAATTAGTTCTATTGAATTACATACTTCATTGGGATCCTGGCTGCATTTCAAGATGTTTTTCTGTTTCTTCATTCCCCACTGGTATTTGTTGATGTTTCTAGATTTTAAGTGCAGTCTTTTGGTAGAGAATTTCAAATCCATTGTTACCATAATTACTTGTTTCTGTTGAGTGAGAAAAATCTCTTACATTGAAATTACAAATGCCTGGACTTTTATCTCTGATGTATTGTACATTATCCACTGAACATAGAGGTTTATCCTGTACTCTATGTATCTGCATGTAGACTTATTTAACTCACACAATGTAATATTCTAGTCTTCACTTTCCTCTGGGCTCTCCTTTTTTTCATTTTGATTTGTGATATTTTCTGTTTGGTATTTTTTTATATCTTGTCTCAGATTCCAGTAGGCTTAGATTAAAATGCCTTTGAAAAGGCATTTTCAGGAAAATTCTGTTACCTCTGAATCCTAAGTTCTTCTCTTTCCCTCTAGCTTTCTGTCAGTTCTAGGCTTTCCAGGGTAGTTACTATGCCATATTACTAAGAATTCTGTAGTCTGATTCACTTGACCTCATCTGTGACAAATGTTCCTTAATGCATAAATCTTCCAAGCTGAATGTAACTATACTTATGGAAAGTTTCCGCTGTGATCCAAAGTTTTGTTTTGTTTTAGGGAGATTCAAAATTACAGTGTAATTATACTAGGAGATGAGACAGATCTAGAGTAGAAGAGAAGATTATTAAAAAATATTATTCTGCTTAGAGAACTAAATAAAAATGGAAGAGGTGAGATAAATCAGCAATATACTCACATGTTCTAACTACTTTTATATTTTTAGTAAAGCTGCATACCTGCAGCATAATAAACATCTAACAACCTCAAGTTTGTATTACAATCTTTAATAGGAACGTGTAAAGCTACTTTCTTGCATTTTCTCTTGCAAGATACAAATGTGTAACAGGCATGGGAGGAATTACTTTGAATTCACTGGTTCAGTCTACAGCAGTGAACTCTCCACTTCTGATCAGCCCTGAGAGGCCCAAGAGGTTCAACACACTGAAAGTTGTAGTGTTGGATTGAACACCTGTCTGTAGGAGGTGTCAGTGCTTTCGTGGCATCTTCCAAACCCAGAATCAGCATCAACTCCATTGGAAATACAAGTAAAGATTTTTAAAAGCTTTTTCATATTGTACAAACTGGTAGGTGGTAAAGAAATTTGATCCAAGTAATTTTCAGACTGAGGGAGGGTAATGTGTTCTGTTTTTTGTGTACAGAAACAGTAGTTTGCAGAGTTGAATGAGTATTCCCAAGCAGGCAACAGATATTGAATAGGAGAAAAGCATCACAAAACTGAGAGATCAGCTGATGAGTCTGGAATTCAGGCCACTCTGTAAAATGATTTTCAATGTCCTATGTGTGAAGTATACACATAATAGTATCAAAATTACTTTTTAGTCCAGTGCTCACCAGCGATGAATACATGCTTGTGGTTTTCTCAGTAAGGGCAATGGTTACCAGCAGTCATTGCCCATAGTGCCTTGGGCTTCACAGTTCATGTCTTTAACAAGCTCCAGCAACTCATCTTTAAATGGAAACACTCTATTAGAACCCTAAATATAAAAGGTGGCAGGAAAACAATCTGGTTAGTTTATATTGTTTTCCAAAGAACTTCCTGTAGCTAGAAAATTAGTATTTTACTAGAGTTGGCTAGAAAATGACATTTCTTCCACCATGAGAAATTTAGGGGAAAAAAAAGAAAAAAGAAAAAGAGAGAGAGAGAGAGATTTGGGAAAAAGTTATTCTAATTTAGGACTAAAAGTAATAGTCACAGTCTTCTGGTTTGATATGTCCTACAGGACAGCCTTTTTTACTTTTGTGTCTGCTTGTCGAGTTGCTCCCAGTCAAAGGTAAGAGGAAGGAAAGTGTATGAAATCTACCAATGAAATTATTTTTTCTGTTCTCCAGAAGTGGAGAGCAGAAAGAGTTTGGGGGCAGGATTGGGGTGAGACAGGCACAAAAGCACAAAAACAAAATTCCCTTTTAAGAGTTCTTATTCTTGAAAAAGGAATTTCTGTATTAAGGCTTCCTATTTCTCTAGCAGATGGTTATATACTTAATGGCTGTTGTCATTCTGAAATGTTGTTGTAGTGAATGTGATGGAGAACATTCCATTACCCTATCAGCTAATAAGAATTCAATGTGCATCATTAATATAATAAAATATCATTAAGGATTACATTAAAGAAGAGTAATTACACCATGATACTTTAAAAAATATTATTTCTGTTTCCTTAACTATTCATCAGTGTCAAATAGTACAAAAATACGAAGTTGGATATGTTTATTGCTATTTAAATTGGTTTTGATTTGATAATTAAATGGGGTATAAATAATATAGATCTTAAGTAAGCTGTATGATTGTGGAAAAGTTTGGATCCTGTCATTTCCCCTTTCTCATCCTTGAGGAAGAGGATCAGCTGATCTGAGGCTAAATGTTGGAAATAAAATACAAATGTAACCAGGCTAAAGCTCAGTGTAATCACATGCTGGCTACAAGTAAAAGCCCTTCTTTGTAATGATGATGAGCACTTTTTAGAGGAGCAATAGAAAGTACAAATAGCTAATGCTGTTTTACATTTTCTAAGAAATTAAGGCACATTGGCAAATCTTGGGTTCAGATCTTATGAATCAATAATATTTGCACTAAACAAGCAAGACTTTGGAATTGTCTGAATGAGCAACTTGTCAATCTCATGTTATAGTTTGAGGCATCTAATGTATTGAGTTCTTACTATGCTGCTGGACAATACAACAGTTTCTGTAATATGCTAGATATCATTTACATCAAGGATTTAAATAGCCTTAAATGTAACCTCCTACTGTGCTGTGTACTTTCTAAATTTGACTGAGCTTGAAATTTGGTTCTAGATTACCAACCACAGCCATATTTACTACTTTTATTCTGACTAGTAACAGATAACATGGAGACTATTATTATACGTTTAGAGTTGGAGTTATTTTTTCCTATCTGCATTCAGTTGTATTTATTGGTAGGGAAGTTTACACACAATTTTATCTCCTAGATGGTCGCTGCAATCAGGTCTCTCTGTAATTCTTCAGTCAGATTTCCAAATAAACATTAAATTAACAAACTGTCATATCTTTTCTCCTTCTGAATAAAATAAATAGCAAATATTCTAATAACAATCTTCGCAAGTCTATTAATAATTTCCCTCCTTATTTAAAACAAAACAAACAAAGATCATCTATTTATTCTCACTTTTGGATTTCTGTGGGTTGTTTTTTTCTTCTTTTTGTTTTTCATTCTTCATTAGATTCCCAGCTAATTTACAATATACAGAGAATAGAAAGACTTATAAGTATATAGCTCAGGACCAAATGGATTTGATTGGATTTTGAAAGGAGGTTTAGGCATACCCCACCACTGTTCCCAGCAGCCAAGGTTGAAATTCCTCCTGTTCTTTCAATTTTCTTATTTTGAGGAGATAAGCCCAGGAGTTTTAGTGAGAAGATGGAGATTTCTGGGCCCAACGTGCCTCTGCTTCCCCTTCTTCTCTAAGATCATAAAGAAAAAAAGAGTGGAAGGAGAGTGCCCCAGAAAGTCTGTACTTCTCATACCTGAGCCCCAGTCAGGATCCCTTCCGACTCTGTGCATCTCCTTTCTTACATAAAACACATACCTGGTTCCAAACTCATTGGCCTTTAGCTTAGAAGGATCAGTTTCTCACTTTAATCCCTTGAGACTTTCAGTCGTCATTTCTGTCCCCTTACAATTCCCATGTACCTAGTGAGCAAATACCAAAGTTACAAATTCCACAATTTTTCATTTGAGTTGTTACGCAATCCAACCATTTCATTCCTGATCACACTGATTTCTTGTTGTGAAAAATGTTCTCACTGATGTTCCAACCTGAGTCTTGTCATCTTTTGATCTTAAGGTTGTGATCTGTTCTCACCTTTTTTTTTTAAATGATCTTAAGGTGGCCAGAAGTTGGTGGTGCATTGACACAACCTAATTCTAAAACACTATATTTATAAAGTATGAGCTGGTAGGAATAATCATGTCAAGCACTTGGATCATGTCTCTGTAACGAATATCGATACTAAAACCACACTGACCAAGAGTCTTTTCACTGCATATTAAAAGCACAATGCAATATAGTTCCAATATTAGTTTTTGAGATTGTTTTTCTGTTTTGTTTTGCTTTGTTATTAATATTTCCTGTGGTTATCCTCAAGCATTTTGTCAGAAACTGGGGAACAAAAATTCTCACTATTTTAGAAATATTTTAGGATTGGCATTTGTTAGAGATTAAAATAAGTTATTGTTATTTTATTAAAAGCTTATGGCTTTCACTAATCCTAAAGAATGCAATCAGTCAGTACATATGCGCCAACCACTGTATTATAAATACATCAGAATCTTTCCCAATCTGTCTGGCTTTATATGCATCATAGTCACTGAAAATTTTCCATTTAGATTATTCTTGTCAAGACAAACAACTTATTCTTAGCAGAATTCTATTATCTTGCAGGTGACAGCAACCTTTTTAAGGTTTCTGAGAGACACTGTGGTTCTAAATGTTATGTCTGCAACATTGCTGCTAGTGCTAGTTTATTTAAAACATATATATTAAGAAAAAAAAAAGGAAAGAGGGAAATTAAAATTTTTATTTTTTGACATTTTCACTTTTAATAGCTTTTATTTTAAAAAAATCTGCAGAATGATGCAGAAAGGAAAAACAATTAGGTGGACAGTGTCTAATAAGCTATGCTTTCTCTAGAATCACATACATTGCACCAATTGAGTTTTCTAAAATTAATTTTTAAAGAGGAGATATATAGGTAGTGTACCTGAGTTTGTATTGATATCCTTGTTTATTGTAGTCTAGGCAAGATATCTTCAGCTTTTTAGGGAGAAAAAAAAAAGAAAAAAAGAGTATGCATCACACACATTCTCAAAAGCCCAGATTTTTTTGTTTTAGCCAACAGGATGTAGGCTGTGGATTTTAGTTGAGTATTACTTCCTTAGCACCTTTCACTGGTACACAAAAGCTACTTCTATTACTGTCCACTAATTCATGGATGAAAATGCCAGTATATGATTATCTTTTACATTTAAATGAAATTAGGGAAAGCACATCATGTACTCAGTCCTGCAGCAAAAATTGCTTATGTTTCTGTTCCTAAATATCAGAGTTTAGAATGATCCATACAAATGTACTATAAAAACCTGTTTATATAAAAACTGCAGACAAGGTGAGCCCCTACTTCAGTTAAATCCAAAGAGTGGTTTGTGTCCAGGAAATAAGAGAAGGACTGCAAATTCTAAAACAGGCAATTTAAAATAACTAGCTATGCAAAGACCTAGAGGCTTATGTTTTATCTCAAATTATTTGTAAACAACATTCTGTCTCAGAGCTTGGTATGGAATTACTGAAAGAGCTGAATGTAAGCCAGAACAGGAAGATGTGAGATGAGTTTATAGGAAACAGATCCCCTTTGCTTAGACTTCCTTAAACAAAGCTTGCTGACTAGGGTCAGAGACCAACAAAGATAAAATTATGATAACAAATATTTCTGCTTGATCTCAGTTGCTTACGTATGCCCACTACATAAAAAATTTAACGAAACATTCTTTCATCTAGGCGTAACTTTATAAGTGAATGCTTTCGCCTTATTCTTTTCCAAACAAGATTTGCATCCCATGCAAAATATTAGCAAAAACTGTATTTCATTTGGGATGGTAAGGGTTTTACTGCTGGGGATGCTGCCAGGGTGCTCTGTGCATGGCCATGCTCACTGTGCCTGCTCTCGCTGTATCACTCCCTATCTCCTATGGCTCTGTTGGTTGCACTGCCCCATCTTGTGGAGTGGCCGCAGCTGCTGGATTCCACACTTTTCATCTCTTTATCCACCATGGAAAAAAAAAAAAAGGCTGTTCTACACTCCTGTGTGGACCAGAGAGCCCTGGTTTTGTGTTTTCCTCTTGAAACCAGGAAGTTTCAGTTTCCCATTGTGGTCCCAAGAAGGAGAGCTGGGTCTCTGACAGGTCTTGATGCACTCAGATACAGACTTTTGGAGAAAGTTTACTTCCTTCCCTTCCCATTTTCACTCCAGCTCCAACTTCAATGTCTTGCTGCTGCAGCAGGCTATCAAATCTAGGTTTTGTGTCTGTTTCTTCAAAAGTGCTTCTTGTAGGCTTCCTTGAGAAGGGAAAGGAAAAGGCATTTTAAGAAATGATCAACACACCTGAATGTAAGTGGTATTTCATGAGATAAAGAGAGGATACTTCTCTGTCTGAATTTTGAAAGCCTCCTTGAAACTCTTTAATTTGAGCTACTGAGGAAAAATCATAGGAATCCTCCTTTAAGGAAAGTGTTAGACAATCTAATTATAGGATATCCAGACAGTTCATCTCATACAGGTTTTCTGTTGCAAAGTAACTATGTCTTCCAGGAGAGTTTATGCAAAACTTCCAAACATAAACGAGCATAAAGGCTCGTCCTATTTTTCATTTCCATTGTAGCTCACAGTGAACAGAGATCAGCAATAATTTATTAGAAAATCTGCCAAAACTAGCATCTTGTTTTCTAAGAACTGCAAACCATCTCAAAGGGTGCTCAAGTGGGATTCTGCTTCAGTGTCACCATCCCCTGCCATTTTCTTTGGTCAAGCATTGCCTACTGCATCAATATTATGAATCTTCTTTAAATCATACCACAGAACAAGAAACATTGTCCAGGATAAGTCTTTATCTTTCATATTTTATTTCAAACTTTATTCTTCAGGAAGTTAATAGTACTAAGCAGTATAAAACTTAGTGGAACAGAAAAACAAAAGCCAAACATGAGCATGTATTATTGTAGCAGCTGTATCCCAATGGTATGCTTTGACCAGAAGAAAAGGTATTTTCACTCAATAAAACATTTCAGGAAAGACTAAGATTTATAAATACTCAAGTAAATGCTTACAAAAGTGAACATAAATACGTATTAGAAAATGAGTACTTTCTATTAAAATTTGGAAACTGGGATTACAATGAAAAGCTGGTATCTTTTACTGGTCAGAACAACAGTTCTATTGAAAATTTACAAGTTTTTCAAAATCCTCCATGACAAACATTCATTGAGTATATACTTAATTATCTATGAAATTAGAATGAACAAAATCAGTCGTTACAGAATTGTTTTCCTACTGATATTTCTTTTATTCTTTTGATCTGTTTGAAAACTTAGTAGCACTGACTCCTGCTAGCAAAAGAAAATCTAAATTCATTGCCACTTGTCACTTTCGGGATTTGAAAGTCCATAAAGCTGGTCAGTAATTGAAAATTAGTTAAACCTGTTTAAAGAAATTAAGTGAATTAGACAGATAAACTTTCTCTGCTTGACTTAAAAAATAAAATTAAAAAAAAATTAAAGTTATCTAGTAGTATGGTAATGAGCAGGAGAAAGTGGTTTTGTCTTCCCTTGGTGGAATACAAATGGACTTGAGTGCAGCATTTCTTAGATGGCAGAAGATGCTGCATGTCAAGAAAAAGAGAGTCAGCAATAGCAGAAAAAAAGTAGTAGCACACTTTTATCTCTGGAGGAGAAAGGAACATGGTTACTTGGAGGTTTGGAGCGAGGGATTTTTCCAAGCACAGCAAATATCAGTACAAAGTAAAGAGGTGATGTAGAGGTAGAAGAGAGGAAAGCTGCTTGTTGGCCTATGACTATCATGTAGTTATAGCAGGGAAAGAAATTTTGAGCTGAATTGTAGCAGATAATGCAGCCTGTGGGGAGAGGAGGAGGAAGGAAAGTGAGCTTCCATCAGACTGGTTGATGGAAGACATCACATGCCAGACGGGATTTCAGTTAACCGAGGCTGCCCAGATAGCAAGCATCTGTAAGGTAAATATTTCATACAGTGCTAATGCAAGCTTGTATTTTAGAAAACAATGAAAAATCATGTTTGTTTGTTTGTTTGTTTGTTTTTTTGTCTTGTATTTCAAGCAAAATATTTGGTATTCACCTGTTTAATCTTGTTTTTTATTTTTTTTTTTTTTTATTTTTTCTGCAGTCTACTAAGCAGCCAAAACTAGTGATAGTGCCAGTAAAACAGAAGGATTCCTCAAGTAAAATTTATTTGTTTTTCATCCCCCATGAAATATAACTCTCCACATCCTAAAAATGAAAAACAGTAAGGGATCTGTTCTCCCCTTTTGGCACACGTGTAACTCCATTTAACAGCAGCAAGATTAACACACACCCATTAACTCCTTGAATGCTTGCATGCTGCACACCACCAGCAGCCTAAAGCTGAGATAGGGGGATGCATGAAATCCATTCAGAAGCTACATTTTTTTTAGCTTTTCACTTGGCTCTTTTTTCTTTCTTTTTTTCTTTTTTTTTCTTTTTTTTTTTTTTTTTTTTGAATTCTCATGTATGGCTGCAGCAACCATTTTTAACTTTTTGTAAAGGAGATATATCGAGTTTAAACAGAGTTTTCTAAGAGGGGGACAGAAAGAAGACAGAGGGTAATGTATTGCACCCTGCTGCAATTTCTAGCAGTAATTCAGGACAGCAGAAACAAAAGAGCCCCTCTTAGTAAAGCCTGCCCTATTCAGAAGTCAAAACGAAATGTTGTGGTGTTGTAATACTAATTCATTTTTTTACAAAGTACATTAGGATTTAAAAGATGCAAGAGACAGTAATAGCACTGTCTTTATTGATTTCCATCCCATTGTAACTTTTAGGTGTGCAAAATTAGAAATAGTAGGAATCCATGGATCTGAAATGAAGCCAGCAAAATAGTGCAAATACACTGGAAACGTATGCAATAATTTGAGTTTACACTTTAACAATTAAACTTGCTTTCATATTCAACCAGGAAAGAAAAGAGAAACTTAAAGCTGAATTAACTTCTTACTACCAAATTTTGCCTCTGAAAGCAGATCTTTTTTTTTTGGCCTGGCTGCATGTCTTATTTTCCATTTTCCTCTGCCTCCCACACACTAATGACTTGTGCATGGAATTCTTTTACCCTATGAACATATTTTCTTTTGAAGCACAGTCTCCATGGAGGTGGAAAATGTGAACATGAAATGAAGCTTGCCATCATATAAAAAGGTTAAAGATCCAGGAGCATGTACAACTCTATCCTAATAGTCACTTTGTCATGACATAATTTACTGAGGTTTGGTTGCATGGCATAGTTCTGTATTTCCTTGAAGATTAATACTTTTTTTTTACCTTTGGGTATGTGATTTGCCAAGGCAGTTCTGTGCCCTGGTGAATTTGTCTTTTTGGACTGAAGTGACCCAGAAGAAACTCAGTGCTTAATCTTCACTATTGCTCAAATCAATAAGTAGATCCATCCTGAACGCTGACAGTTCTTATGTATGGAGTGAAAATTGTAGCACCTGCTCCTGCAACCTCTGATGTTTTTTGGGCCAGAAATTCTGTTTTGGTATTTGATGAAGAACCTGTTGATTTTGTTTTATAATGAGTAAATCTTTACGAGATATTTTCTTTGTGCTGATTCCATACAAGCAATGTAGCAAGATTAATGTATCTCAAATGTTGTTATGCAGAAGGCCTAAAAACAACCACCAGTGAAAGATACCTGTATGGATAGGTAGGGGGTGACAGTAGGATGGGGCAGATCTGGCCATTCAGATGACACATACAGTTATTGCTGATAAGTTAACCTCCTGTAGAACCCTACGCAAAGCCTTTGTCCCTTCTTTATGTTACTAGATCTTGAGTACATTCACCAAAGTCTCGGGGTGTGATTTTTTTGTTTGTTTGTTTGCTTGCTTTGGTTTGGGGTTTCAAGTTTTATGATATTTTTGTAAGAAATACACCAAAAACTTAATTTTTGTACTACTGTATTTTTTTATAACACATGACTGATTCTCCCTGCATTTTCATATGATGCTTATAACTATAACTAATAGTCAATGAGAAGAAAGCAATCAGAGAAATAAGAGCTACTGAATGGCAAAAAGTCTAGACCAAATCCACTTGTAACATAAATGGTTTATAACTCTGGCAAGATTCAGAATAACCCTCAAGTTCTGCTTTACTTCATTGAGAAATTGCCAATGTGCTGTGCTCAGGGGTATCTCTGGATGAAGAAGAAATACAAAATAACCATGTGTGCAAAGAAGTCATAAGACATAATGGAATTTATATCCATTGAAATAAATATCTTATGACAGACATGGTGAAGAGAGACTTGTTGTCAAATTTTGGCTCTTGAGCTACTTGCTTATCCATGTGATTGTTTATAACACTTTTGTTTACATGGTAATGGAGAGTAATTACAAAAAAACTTCTACTGAATTATGAGAACTGTCAAATTTTGTATGAAAACTAATAAAACTTTAAACAAAATAGTCTTCTGAATTCCTGTCCTCCTGGTCCCATGTCCTTATCTTGCTTTTACGCTTTTGTTTAGACTGTTTCTTCTCTCTCTCTCTCTTTTTTTAATGTTTGGAGTTGATTCAATAACATTGGGGTTTTTTTGTTTGTTTTTTTTTGTTTGTTTTGTTTTTTCATTTTTGCAGATGCTAAAATGATGAAGCACTCTCTCCCTCTGGAGCAGCACACAGCAGCCATGACACCTCTACTCCACTGTGGAAGGTATGCTGCAGCCTGCTGCTGAACTGTTATGACATGTCTCTAGCAATCAGAAAGAAAAGCTGGGAAGAGCATGTGACCCAGTGGATGGGATTGGCTTTGGAGTCTGTGGAGTATAATACAGCATGTCGTCATGGACTTGTAGCTGATAACTTGCAGATAAGTATGGAAAAAGATGAAATTTTGAGTGTGGACCGGAAAGAAAAATGTGCTTCATTTCCAGAGTGTTGTCATGGCAGAGAGCCAACTGGCTTTCCTGCAAAGCAGCTTGGAATTGTGTCAAAGGAATTGGATGAAAACGAAAACCATGAAGAAGAGCATTTTCTGGAGGCCAGCACAGAAACTCTAGTCCATGTGTCTGATGACAATGGTGATGATGATGGCTATCCTGCAGTCAACTTGAATGTTGTTAATCACCACATCTCTGCTGTTGGAACGGAACTAAAAGATGAAGAAGAGAGTTTAAATGGAGCAGGCTCCTTAAGACAGGTTGTACAAAAAACAGAGTGTAATGAGGAAGCTGAAACATCTGGCATAATTGGAGATGGTGACACAGTTCCTAAAGAGAAGGTGGAAGGAGATATTTCTGACAGTATTGGCCAAAGCCTGGAGCTTTGTAGTTATGAAGCCTTAAATGAGGTAGTACAAGTAGAGAAAGAAAATCTTTTTAATTCTCCAAATGTGAAAGAAATTATTATGCCTGGGAAACAACTGCTTCATACTGCTGTAATTGCACAACAGCGCAGGAAATCTGATGCTTTTAAAGACAGCCTTGGAAAGTCTGAATGTAATGTGGTACAGAGTGGGATTTCTTCTGATTCATGCCCCAGCAGTGATAGACAGCCATGCCCAGCGGTGGAACCCAGCGAGTGCCTTATGCAATCTTCTCCTTGCTCTCATGTTCCGGCAGTGGAAAATGGTCTGGATGAAAGTGGTTTCACTGAACCTCAAGTGGCCCCTGAAAACAAATGCCTTTCAAATGTCAGTTCAGCAGAAGACACTCAGTGTTTACATTTAAGGATTGATTTGACCACACAAGAATATTCAGACAGTCAAGTGAAACTGCGCAAAAAAAAGGTAGGATGCTCATAAAGTACAGAGATTCTTTCTAATGTTTTCTCTCAATTTCTTACAAAGGTGATTCTATGTCATATTGTTTGGAGATATTTTTTTTCCAGTCTTTTCCATTATCTTCTCAGCTTTGTCTTCAAATGTGACTATACAGCGACTGAGTTTCAAGAACTCTGAGGTTTAAAAATGGCTGAACTATGAATTTGAAATGCACTTTATATCCACTTTATTATATATATGTTGTTTTGTATGTTTTATATGTGTTGATCACTGCTAAATGAATAAGCACTTTCACTGGATGTGTTTTATGTTTTTTTTGTTGTTGTTGTTGTTTGTTTGTTTTTCTGCTACTATCAGGTGTAATTAGTTCTTACAAAAGAAATTGTGTCCAGTGGTATGGAAGTCTTGTTTTAAAAAAGGGGGTGGAGGGACAGTGAAAAAGTGGAACTAAACTTTAAAAGGAAGGAAAAAAAAACAGGGGGAGGGAGGGGGAGGGGGAAGGAAAAAGAACTGGAATTCTTTGGTTTTCAGCTAAGCCGTGTGAGAAAATGTTCTTAGAAAAAGAAGTACGAAACAATATTTTGTAATTTTAAAGCAGCCAGAGTTTCCGAGTTTCTTTTCCATACAAAGTAAAAAGAAGCATCATTCTAAAGCTTTTAACGGACAGATTCTCCAGTAATAACACTTCTATTAGCTTTTGTGGAAGCAGTTTTGCTGGCTGTTGCAGTACAGGATTCCTAAAATCTGGCTTTCCCAGCTATGCTGCTAATTCTTGCTAATAACTGGTGTCTAATTTTTTACTCCTCCCTCCTCCCTCTCTCTTTTTTAATTCGATATCATTCAGCCTTTTTTGAATGTTTTTTTTTCAATCAGGTTTCTATTAATTCTGGTGTTTTTTTTTCCATCAGCTGTAGCATATCAGTAGAACTGCAACTCTTAGAGCACAAACTCACATATCTAAAGTACTGTACACCAACACAGTATCCTGAGTTGCTGGCCACTGCTCCCCTGTGGTAAAATTAACACTCAAGTTACATGATTGAGAGCTGAACATTTGCAAAAGATTTCAGAAGCTCAGAATGCCAGTTTTCCTTTAGTAGTTTATGCAGTCTGTTAATGCAGTAGCTCTTCAACTGACTGCAGCAGCTATGACTGTTACAACTATAAAACTGGATGAACCATATAGAAGGACCAGAAATGCTGATCTTAACTAATAGGTAGATAACGGTTCCAATTTATACCATATTTGATAACCATATAACTATATAACTATATTCTCAACTGCGCTTTCTGCATTTATTTTTCTTTTTTAACTAAGCGTGTTTGTTCATATTAGGCATGCTTCTACTGTTAGCAGGTTTCATTTTTATAGTGTAGTTTTAAACTCTGAAAATATGAAAATATGTGTTTAACTTCTATTTATTATGTACAGCTACATCACAACTCTGTCCACAATAACTTCCATTGTAATGTATTTTTAATAGCTTTAAAAATGGTAGTTACTGTGTATCTTAAAATTGAGAATATATTTGTGCTTTGTGTTTGTGCCTTTAAGTATTTATATAGAATGTAAAGGTTCCAATGAGAATAGCTACGAAAGTAAATTAACCATAGAAAAAAAGCAAAAGAAGTTGTTTCTTTGGGGAAGGATGAGAGTTGCATGGCTGCAGCAACTGCAGTGCTGAGCTCATGGTCAAGGGGACAGAGTCTAGAAATCTGGAGAATTTGTCTTGTAACTTGGTTAAAGAGCTCTACCAAAAAGAGGAAAGCTGTGATATGCTGTTGCTTCTGATGTTATTTAACTCTAAGTCTGCAGGACACTTCTACAATGTTCCTGCTTGTGGGATTTTATGACTTATAGCTAAATCCTACGTTATATTGCAAAAAGGCCTGTCTGTGCTGGTAATGGTCTGTAACGAAAAATGTGCATATGTTTACAAACACTCCCTGAAAGCCACTTTTTAACTTTAACAAGACATTAGAAAAACAACTGACTTGAAACTGAATCCATCCATAAAAGTCAAGTATTTGCTTTGCAGTGAGAGGAAAACTTAAGGAATCGGGAATGACATATAAAACCTTTTCTCTCAAGGTCAGCAGTTCAAACAGTACAGTCAAGGCCTAAAATGTACCACTGTCTGATTAATGCTCAGCCTCAATTATTGTTGCACCTAAATATATATTCATAAGGGTCAGAATACTGGAAGAAGAATATGGAGATAAATGGCTAGAGATATTTGGGCACTTGCACCTTGAGATGGTGCCTTGCGGGATCACAGAAAAGTGCTGAACATTAGGTACCTCAGTGACAGCTAAAATCTTAGGACCTCTGAGTAGAGATCATTCTGCTCTTCCTGGTAACAAATTCTTCTGAAAACCTGTTCCTCATTAACATATTTTAAACCTCTTTTAATTGTGGAAACAGAGCATGACCTCTCCTCTTATCTTTAGATCTGCTGCTTTCAGACTAAAGCTGAGGTGAGATAGCATGGATCTGTGGAGCTTGCTTTGCAGATGAATGTTATTTTGAGGGCTTAAGGTCTTAAAGTTTAGTACCTTTGACCAACGCTAGCTCTACTGCTGAAGATTGCTTTAGTCTTGATGGATGTGCTGACACTGCGGATGCTTTTTGCAAACAGGTCCAGCTGTTACAGCATTCTTTCAAGTTGCCAGCATTTATATGGTTGATGCACAGTACCCTCTTCTCCTTTGCTTTCTGAAGATCTCCTAGGTTTATGAAGTAGGAAGGGCATGAATATAATTGTGAGAAGATAATGATGTTAGGTCTAAATGAAAGATACTGCAATAATCAAGCTTTCGACCTTCTGTCTTGACTGAAAACCAATTCTGTTTATCCACAACATAAAACCAATGGTAATTAATAGTGCAGAATAGCAAAAGCATAAATGACTTTGCTGGATGCGGTTACAGCAGTTAGTATCTACTGTGTGCTCTTCTTGTTTAAATTCATTTTAGATTTAGAAAAGTTATAATCTTAAGTTCTTAGTTTCCAAAATACTGGAATAATCTTTGAAACTAATGACTGCTCTGTACTGTTTTTAATTCTCAGGAAGCCCAATGGCTTGCAGTAAGTTCACACATAGTGCAATGGAAGTATTAGAGAACAATACTACGTAAAACCAGAAAGCATTATTTATTCTCAAGTGAATACTAAAAAAAAAAAGTGGGGGACAATGGCCATTACTCTATAAAGAATCTTGTGAATATTTGCTTACACCCTTCAAGTTGCACAGTTGCACATTTCATCAGTTTTAGAGATAACCAGCAAAATCCCCTCTGAGGACTACTGAGTAGGTGCACAAGTGGGTGCACCTCTAGTTCAACTCTAGTTGAAACTGTTTTTCAACACAAAATAGTAAGGTTTCACAATGAATTCTCACTTCCTATCAAAATCACTGACAGTTGTGCTGCTGCAAGCTGTAGTATTCTCCCAGGTGTGGCTTTTCATATACAGACCAGGCATTGGCACACATTGGCACACCCATCTCTGCCCATTTGGGGAACCTTTCAGAGAGGCCAGCTGCTCACCTGTGAATCCTGACTGTCCTGGAGGAAGTGGAGTAGTCTTGGTTTTCACCTGTGCGCTCTCTGTGGTGAGCCTGGTGGCATGAGGTGGAGGGAGATTTTACTGGGAATGGCAGTAAATGAAGAAAGAAGCCTGGGTAGAAAAGGATGACCAAGTTCTACAAAGTAGTGCCTTTTCCCCACTCTAAAACTGCGAGCTCTGAAATGTGGTTTTGTGTTTTCTGTACTGATGCAATACAGTTTGTTTCATTATTTCATAAATTACTGTTATACTAATATTTGAAAAGTTTTGTTAGTTGAATTCAAACCTTTCTGTCCATATTTGCTACTTAAGTTTGTGAGGTGTGAAGACTGACTCTCTTCTGTTATAATCTGTAGTAAATTGTTTCATAAAACTAACATGTTGCTTCTTATGGTGAGTTAGAAAGCATTAGATTCTTCTTCTAAAAGTAGCGTGAACCTGTTGTGAACAATTGTATCGAACATTTTAGATCTATCTCTAATTGTATTGTAAAAATACCAGACACGAGTTTCCAGAATTGTCACAAAGTATGTCTTTCTGAATTCTTAATCTCCATTTGCCACAATGCTGTCTTTGTTGAACTGGGATAATTTAATGGTACTTTCATTTTCAATTCAGTTTTTAAGTTATAATTTAGCATAGCTATTAGAGTGTATTTCTGTATGGAAATTGTTTTATTGATGTTCTAGGTTAAATTATTGCTACATAAGTAATAATGGCTGATGCGGACTTGCAAACTAGCTGGAGTTGCATTCTAACAAACTCAGGTCAACTTAAGTACATGTCCTGGCTTGAAAGCGTGACAGCGCAGTAGACAAAAGTACAGAAATAAATAACAAGAAAATGAAGGAACAATTAAAAATTGGAACGTTAATTTTGCTATATCCTGATTTGGCTATAGAAAATTGAATTTAGTTTATCCTAAGCTTTAGCCTGCAAATGTGGGTCAGCTAGAGCACTATGATTTAAAATGGAGTTATGGGAAAGAAGGGGACAGACTCTTTAGTGGAGTCTGAGGTGATAGAAAAAAGGGAAATGGTTTCAAGCTTCATCAAGCGTAGATTTAGGTTAGATATAAGGAAACAATCTTTTACAGTAAGGGTGGTGAGTTACCGTAATGTAATGCTAGGTAAACTAGGGATTTGGTTGGTGCTCTGGCTGTGGAGACTTTCAAGGTGAGGATGGACAACCTGGTCTGGCTGTGCTGTCCTGTTTTGTTCACTGCTGGGGAGTTGGACTAGATGACCTTCAGAGACCTTTCCAACTATAAGGATTCTATGATTCTATAGCTGTAAAAGTTAGTGATTTTATTTAATTTGTCTCCTTCCCCACCAAAAAAAAAAAAAAAAAAAAAGTAATAATGTATGCATTTTATAGTTTGTTTTCCCATTATGTATTTTCTAAAAAAAACATTGTCTTGCAATATTCAACAAGCAATTGTTGAATTGCTCGTGCAAAATCATTCTCAGATTATGAAGGCTATCAGAAATTCCAAAAATATGAAAAACAGTGGTCATAGGAGACCAAGAATTCACTGCTCAAATACAGACATTAGGAAAGAATTACAGCAGTCAGTGGAATGACTGTGGTTTTTTTTTTGAGTATGTCTAAGTGCCTTGCTGAACTTGGGTGTTACAACCTTGGAACAGAAGCTAATAACTTAGAAGCAGACATCACAGCAAAATGTCATTTGAATCATATGGTTCTTTTACTCTTTTTCTTCCATAATTCAGGCCAGCTCTTATGCCAGAATTGCTTTGTTTTCATACACAAGAATGAACAATATAATTTTGGCATCTAGGGAATGATTTTGTGAAGGACAACAGTGAACGCAAATATAGGAAATTTGATAATCTCTTTTTAAAGATGACCATCCAAAAAGTTTGAATGTTTTCTCATGCTTTTGTTCTGCATCCGCATCTCTTTTCATTTTCAGACTCACTTCCTAAACATTTTAGGGAAGAATATAGATCTGTTTTTCCAAAGTAATAATGTTAATACGAACACTATCTAAAACTGATGAGATCTGAAGCCACAACAGCTTTTGGAAGGTTAGTTGCAACTCATGTCTCAGAGCTAGTCTGTAGTATTAATACAGTGGGCTACAGAGATCAACAGTTGCTTCACCACAAAGAATTTGCTGCATTTGCACATTGCTACTAAATGGTCATAATTTTAAAGGCACCAGGAAGAATCTGGCAATAGCTCTAAGTAAAGCAAAATGAGTAGTATGATTTCTTTAATAACAAAAACAAACAAATGAAAACAAAAGAAAAACTTAAACCATCTAGGCTGTCATGAATATTTCTCTTTTCTGCATTAAAAATTTACTTCCTAAATTTACCATTTAATAATGAAGATGTAATACAAAAAATATAAATTATCTAAAACAATTGGTTTTAATTTTTTTAAAACATGCATATTAGCTATAGTAATTAGTGGAAGTAGTGATCATAAAACATTCTTATTAATGTGATTAGATGACTATGAATTTTCTCTATCACTCTCACAAAAATATGTATTATAAATATTGTCTCCATATGGGAAGCTAAAGAATGCTTTCCCACAGACTTCCTTTGTGTTTGGACTGAAGTATGATGTATTTCAAACAATCTGAAAAGTATTTAAAACAAGATCAGAACAGGACGGGATGATTGCCAGGCCATTACAGTATAACCTTTATGCAAATTTTACTTTGGCACATTTTTGTGACAGTGCTCTGCAATAAATTTTAGAGGCTGCCAGAGTTGTCTAGACTACAAACCGAGAGACTGTTGCGTATCAAGTTGTGCATTAGTTGGATTTCAGCTACCTAAAATGGTCATGAAAGTATTTGTATTTATACATGGTTCATAGTCACACATGATCATTCCACCAAAGTGATATTAGACACTTCCACAATCAATACATTTCACACAGTCAATACTGAAAAATTTCTGATTTTGCTTGAGTTTGAAGTAATTGATAGAAATGAAACTTCTGAAACATTTTTTGTTGCTTTTAAAACAAATCTTTAGGAAGTTCTGATTGGAAATGGACAATTTTTTGCTGTTTGTAGTCTATAAATTGTTATTTCTAGGTCATGGTAAGTGGACCAATGACTTCCTAAAATAGCATAAGAATAGTAAATGCACTGCATTTTAATGTCTAAGGCTTTGTGGTAGTAACAACTTTACCACGGCTGTTAAGGAGTGTTTGGCCATAGTAGTACACTGGTGCGTAAGTCTGCAGGTATCTGACCAATTCCAATAATGAAAAGTATAGAAAGTAATCGAGGCCCCAAAGGGCTTAACTGGGAGCAATCTGCAAAATGGTTTTCACAGCTTTTCTTATGCTTACTTCCCAACATGGCAGTACTTGTTGAAAGCTACCTAAAAATGTGTTGCTCACGCTCGTGTCCTTGTGCAGCTCTCTCTCTCACAATGGCAGTGTAAGAGGTTTGTGGTGACGAGATGGTCTATGTCACAGATAGGGTGTATTGAACATTGCTTTCCAAAATGAAATAATACTGCCTCTGCTGCCAAAAAGCATTCCAAGCTCCAGAGGATATGGCCTAAAATGGTTATGAATTCAACTTTAGAAGGATATTCTTTCCCCAAGGAAAGAAATCTGAGCAACAGTGCAACTCTCTGTATATATGTATGTGTGTGTATGTGCCAGGGTAAATGTATGACAAATGTAAACCAAATCTTTAGTTTCCTTTGTAAGTCTGTTATAGCTGATGTCTCACACTTCTACAATGGTAGAATACAAGGAATTTGACTTATGCATGCTCTGATAATGAAAAATTGGCTCTCTGTAACCCGAGGATGTCCTTTGATAATGTCCCCTATTACAGTAATAACTTTCATATATTGAGTTTCGTATTGTTTTTGCAGTCTCACTTTATGTAAGTCTTAAAATAGCAAATGCAATATGTGAAATATTTATGTTAAATGGAAACTTGTTTATCCTTTCCTGTGGGGTGTCTCCTTCCCAAACATTTTGCACAGAACAGATTCAATTAAACAAAGGTTGTTATCTGGATATCTTGAGTGTCTTACTCACTTGGATAGTTTTTCTCTAACATAAAATATATTTCTCAATATATCCACTAATAACAGCAACAACAAAACCAAAAGAAACTCTTAAGAAGCTGATTCTGTTCTTTTACTACAGGTTTTCATATCTTGGGTGTTATTATTGTTATCTTAAAAAAAATAATAAAAAGGTTTACATGCATTGATAATCATTGAAATGTGATTCATGGCTATTTGGAACGAAGAGAAGAAGTGCATGAAAAAATTCAGTGATGTTAAAGCTTATGGCTTGTGAAGCACAAAATTTTTGTTCCAAAATATGTTAAAAGCTGTTATCTTTCACTATGCTGAATGTGAAAAAGTGTAACCACAAGCAAAAATTTGGGATCATAAACTGTGCTGCTTTCCTACATCCAGATTTTTTTTTTTAAATACTCTCCTTTATTCTGTTAAATGCTGAGCTATATTTGTCATGTGGAAATTCAATAGTGACTGTATCCTTGCATGATACTTCACTACAGCCACTGAATTTATTACTGTACTGTAAACTCATCTGTTTACAAAAATTCTCTACTATTTGCTAGATGATAATTTGATGTGGTAGATGAGCAGTACCCTGTTTAGGCTTTACACTTATATAGGAGGTAAAAACAGCAAAGAAGTAGATAAGATAGATAACAAGACAGAAATATTGAGAGACTCTCACATAAGTGGGAGTAAACTGGAAAATAAATTGGTGAAAATCTGTTTATTTTCCACGTTGTGTGATTATTCAACTCTAAATCGCACAAAGCTTTCTCAGCTCACAGAAACAACTCCTAAATGAACTGTTTCCAAGCATTCCTCACTACTGATGGTAAAATTCAAGGACAATTTTGGGAGACATTTCTCCATAGCTGTTCCTTGATCAACATTCTTGTGGATGATATGCTGCAGGACTTGTAATTTAGCACATTTCCCAAATGTTCTATTAAGCTTTTGGAAAAATTATATTGCATTGCTTACTGCAGGTTCTTTTGCAATGTGTGTTTTACATGAATCAATTGC
This sequence comes from Perdix hodgsoniae, assembly GCA_035772895.1. Classification (NCBI taxonomy): domain Eukaryota; kingdom Metazoa; phylum Chordata; class Aves; order Galliformes; family Phasianidae; genus Perdix; species Perdix hodgsoniae. The sequence continues at coordinate 18,256,320 of JAPSGF010000002.1, read as the reverse complement.
ACATTTGCAGACTAGAGCCTATGAAAGCAGCTTAATCCATTCAGAAGAAAAGCTTATGTTCCTGAATTCTGCTGTTCTGGGAACAGAAACTTCAAATTAGAATGTATTTTTCTTTTCTTTAGTGTCAGCCACACCCTCAGACAAAAAAAAATTCTTCTTCATCTTATACGTATTCTTTTTGTGAGCTTGTTAAAAATTACTAATTCTTTCCCTTCATTCCTGTCTTTCGAGAAATTACTTGATTATTTTTTCCTTGTTTCATGCATTAAGCTCAGTGTGGCAGTGTCAAACTTCTTACACTTATTTCTTCTCATGAGTGTAAGGGAAGGATCACTCAGTGATTTAAGAGTGTTGTGCATTTCTTTGCTTCTGAGTATCATCACTTCATAGGATTTCATTTTGGGCTTAATGCAGGAGCCACACAGAGCCATACACTCAATGAGCAGGTTAGGAAGGGAATATGAAATTGTTGGAGAAAGGATGAGAGGTTTCCATGACTTGTTCTAAATTTTTTTGTGACAAGAGAGTTCTGTTCTAAACAGCATTCATAGTCCCACTACCCAGTCTTCATTTCTGTAGTTGGGTAAGACTTCTGTTCAAATCCTTTTAAAAGTCTATCTGACAAAATATGTGTGTATGTGTATGTATAAATAACTTCTCATAACTTGGTCAGCTGATGTAACATACAGTGGCTTGTTCCCTGGTACTGTGCTTCCTTTCCTACTCCCTTCTATTTCACTTGCTAACAGCTTGAACCCTGAAAAAATGACAAAGAAAGCCTATCCTCTGTTAAGCAAAAGCACTGCCTCATAGAGCATAATAATGACAGCTTAAATGTCAGCAGAGTTAGTCATTGATGATTGTCTCAGGATTCAAAAAGATGTTTTTTATTTTCTGTGACATTCAGCAGGAATGTTTACCAGCAGCAAAGTATAATTGTGAAGCTTTGATCTTTGCTTTGAAACATCTTTTAAAGTGTAAAGAAAACTCAGCTATGCTGAGAGTAGTTAGAGGCTATTCCTGGATTTAGACCAGAATTCTGGAGGTGAAAGGACACTTCTGCAGTTCTCTCAACATGGCCCTGGGAAAGTTAAAAATAAGCCTTAACTTTAAAATAAATAAATAAATAAATAAATAAAAATTGGCACGTATTATTTGAGAAATTTTTTTATTCCAGGAACTGCCTCATGTAGCAGAAATTTATTTACCATCTGTGTAGACTTGAAAAATTTTCCATCTTACCAGATACACAACTGAAATAGAAACAGATTTTCCATCTCTATGCTTTCTACCAGCCTCTGCTATAAGAGTGCTGTTTTAAAAACTTATGAAAATTTTGTTGTGACCAAAATGGGATAACACAATTATAATCAGTCTGTTTCTGCTTGTGACATCTCATGATGTCACCTCACTGTTGCTGAAGCATGGCACTTGGAGGTGGGAAAGGAGGATTTCACAGAGCTAGTTGCTAAAAGTATGTTCTTGTTTTAATTACTGTTACAGCTATTTTAATCAATTACAATACTGACTCCTAAAAAAAAATAAAAATTTGTTTGTGTTATATATGCACTTCCTTAATTTCATAGCTCTGCAACTATAGGAGGAAAAATAAAAGATTAAAACAAATATAATGAATGAGCCCAGAAGTAACCCATCCCTTAAAATGGGGAGAAACCTGTCTATTTTTAATTCAGCCTATCACTTCTAAGTAATCACATTAATACACAGGCCAGAAAATAACACAAGCAATCCCTGTGAGAGAAAAAAGGAAGTTACTCAGAATGACAGAGTAGGTAAGTGCTGCTTTTGTTTGTAGTTCCCGGGTTGTTTTGTTTTGTTTTGTTTGTTTGTTTAGGTTGGGGCTTTTTTCTCTCTTTCTTTTTTTTTTCTTTTTTTTTTTCTTTTCCTTTTGTGTATTCTTGTGAGTACACTTTACTTTTGTTTTCATGCACACAGAGGATCCACAAGAAATAGTGTCTGATTCTTATTGATGGCTCAGATGGTTTTTTTGGTCCCATCTGCTGAAAAAATACGTGTGAGGAACAAGGTTGGTGTGAAAGGCAGGTGTCAAACTTTTCTCTTTGAAGTCCAGCGTGCTGTTTTGCTAAAGAATAAACTATCTGCTATTCTTATTATTAGCACACTTTTTTCTCCATTATCTACTTTTACCTTCCCCAGCGCTCATTATGTCTGGCTGAAGGGGCTTATCCTATACTGGTCCATGACAGATGCTTTTGCTCTCATTATTCTGAGTCTTTGCACAAGTAAAAGTGTATGAGATGTCACACTGCTTTCATGGCATGTACTGTGGAACCCTATAATCTAACAGTTTTTATCTGTATTTTAAACTGCATTCTATTTTTGGATGTTTGTATTACATTCCTATTTGTCTGCACATGGCAAGGTATGTAATATATGAGAAAATTCATCATACAATTGTGAAAATGTACATATGTGAATTGTAAGCCATTCTGTGTGCTTTCTTGTTGCTGATAAGTAATCTACCATACCACAGTGAGGAAATGAAAATCTATATTCTCATCATGCAACAGCACATATTATTCAGGAACCACAATCTTCAAGCATGATTTGCAGTTCCCAGAGAATCAGGATTTTTTTCCATTGTTTTCTGCAAGGTTTGTGCTGGTGGGTTAAGACACATATCTATTGTAGTATTTTACATTAGGCAAGGAGTGTGTTCATTTTTTTAAATGAGTTTTCTGATTAATGTAATATTAAGGGTGAAAAGTGACACTGTGGAACAGAGACAAAGTGTGCAAACTGGATTCTTTTTGGTAATCCACACTGCATCTTTCTTTAGCTTCATGGCTGATTTGGTAGATTGTAATGAAGTGCTTCAAAAAGAAGCAGATTCATGTCTGCACACTTCAAAAGGTGTGGATTAAAAGAAGGAAATCTGAAAGCTCTGCTCCATTCTCAGCATAGGTCATAGCATCGTACAACTCAATCATTTGCAATGTGAGGACACAGAAAGGCTTTCCAAACTTTCCTTCACCCTGGCAAAACTGACTGCAAGACATGTAACTGTTATGACTGGACAAATTTAACTACCAACAAATCTTCTCAAGACAGATTTTTAAAAGAAGTCAGAATGCTGCAGTTTCCTGTTAGGTGTATTTGATAAATATTCCCTAGTAGGAAAATATGGGTTTCTGTCTTAAGATCAAAATTTAGCTCCTAAGCAAACTTGACAGTCTCTTGAATTTTTTAGACAGCTTTTTTTGTTTCAGCTGCCTGAGATATATCAGACTGTATGTACATCAAAATGTAAAACTAGAGAAGAACATTTTCCTCCCATACTTGTGCTTTCTAGTTTTCTCACTAATTCCCAATAGTTTTGTGGTAATTTGTTCATTCTGTTGGCCAGCTGTTCAGCTCTTCATGAATGCATCCTTCTGATGTGTGTTTCCCAGAGCATTACAAGTCAGTGTCCTATTCCACTTCAACTTAAAACTTTTTTGAAAACTAAACTATATATGGTGGAGATCTAGACAGGAGACACAATGCAAGCATAATCAAACTTCAGTCTTCGGTGAAAAAGTGTTGAGAGAAGTAACAAATACTACATAGTATAAAGACTAGTACTCTTAAAGTGTGTCTGAAATGAAATTAAAGTGAGGCTATGTCTTTTATACTAGGATTTTTGTCTCTGACATAATTAGCTTTCATTTACTTTCTTAATTACTACCTGTAGCAGAAGGAAACTATTTACTTGTCTATTACTATTCTGTTGGCCATAGGTGGTAGGACCCTGTAGTAAAGTGGTTAATATCCCCCACCACTGCCATTAAGACTAGCTCCAGTCCTTGATAAGGAAAGAATTCTGTGCTACAAAGGTGAAGCTTGGTTGCACAAGAGAAACAGAAGGAAAAAAAAAAAAAAAGAAAGAAAAAAAGCTGACTAAACACCAAGTATTAAGGGAGATGAAAATAGAGATGGCTTTTCCTCTGGTGTTATCCCAGAATTTTCAAGACAAAGGAGAAATTCAGCTGCTAGAGATTATTACTCTCTCATGGTCATCCCTAGGCTTTCATTTTACACTTGGTATAAAAAATGGAAAATGTTTGTCTACAGTTTTTAAAAAATTCTTCTGTTTATTGTGAACTCCAACATTTGACTCAGTGGTAGACAGTAATTGGATTCAGTTTGAAATATAATTCTATTCAGGTAGGGGGAAAAGTCCTCTGTGCCTAGAATTGTGTAATAGTAAGTATAATTTATAGTGAATATTTTGAATTTGGGTTATATATGTAGTTTGGGTGCTCTCTTTTATTTAACGCTGTCATAGACTTACAACCGGATCATTATACCAGCAAGCACAGAAAAGGTTGACTGTAATGCACAAGGAAGCTCCATGGAGGGAGGGATGTGTGGCATCTATTTCGTTACATTGTTGATCATTGTGTGCGTGAATGGTTCCCATTATTCAGTGAGAAATAGTGAGATTTTTCTTCTCTACCTTGACCAAAGCATAAAGTCTGCTACCTTTTTCTGGGAGTCTTCGTGCTGTGTGCAGATGTATTACATGGCAGTAGTTTTGATAATTTTTGGCAGAGCATGGAACAGTTGCTTTGTGATTATATCGCTTTGCATGCTCTGTAGGGAAATAAGATAAGCATTCATTTGTTCTAGTTCAGTTAGTCCTCTAGAAATGATCTCCATCCGTTTATTTCTTGTGCTCTAAAAGGCAGTATGAGAATTTCAAGAAATATTCATTATTAAAACTTTCTGTTAAAAACAGTATGTATTTATTGCATAATTTACAGTAAAAATCTTGCCTTGAGTTATTGTTTAGAGGTTCTAACTCAAAGTTAGCAGATTGTGAGAAGAGTTAATGATAGCAACATCAGAGCAAGTGTGAATAAATCAAAACACAGAAGTCATTTATTCTGAGTCAGGGGCAGAGCTGGTATTACAGCTGGGGAGTTCCTTGAAACCCAATACATCATTAAATTGTGAGGATGTGCCATGCAGGCAAAACAAGCATTTCATTATGCATGTTTTCAGTAACTAATTGAATCCTATTAAATAAAAAACTTACAAAAGGAATATCCTAGTTTTAATAACATAATGTACTGAATCTAAGACATCTAAGAAAAAGAAAGACAGTAGAAAAAGTATCTGGGGATTTTTGCAAGCTTCAGCCTATTGACTGACCTCTGGTACCCAGAAATTCTGAAATTTCAGTGACATCTGTTAAGAAATAACCATCTAATTACTTTTTTAAAAATTAAATGTTTCTTCTGGAATAAAACAGAAGTACTCAGTTCAGATTGGGACATACAATCTTTTAAGAATGCTTTGATTACTTTTGCTTTGATTACTTTCACTTTTGATAAATGCTTTAAGGGAATTATGTTGGTAGTCACCAGAGCCACCCACATTTCTTTGGTTTCACTGAATGTCAGAAAAGATGCTTTCTCACTAGCAATGAGACATTTATGCTGAATTGCATTTACTGTGAAATGAACAGCCTTACCTGGGACAAGATATGACCAGTCCAATGGGGAGGCAATGCTAGCGCAATGGTTGGATGACAGGGATGACACAGACAGAGAAAATGACAAATCAGGAATGTTGCCCATTTGTCTGTCACTTACTACTATACCCTCTCTATCCATGCCCACGGAAGTTATACAGAAGAGCCCTATTCTTTGTCACATGCTGGACTGTTTGTGTGTAACAACTGACATATCATCCTCATAAACAAAGTGACTATGAGAAAATATACTGGTATCAGGACAGAGAAGGTGATAAGCAAGAAACAGGTCTCTGACATTAACTTACATGAGCTGCTTTATGTGAGCCAGGGCTCCTACGGTTAGACAATCGTTGCTTAGTTAATACTGCAGTGGAATTTACTAACCAGAAAGATACTGCTTGTTCCTTGAAAGAAAAATTCAAAAGATTTGATAATTAGCCCTCAGAGGAGTCCACTGGTTGTTTTATAGCTGTGAAAAAAAACAGTAGAGACCTTATTAATTGACTTAACTATCTGATAAATCAGGAAGAGATCAGTGTTGTGGAATCTTTTTGAACAGACCACCTCCTGACACTGGGAAAGATCCAGATGAGGTCAAAAACCTCAGCTTCCTGTCTCAGAAAGGAAAAGAAGAAGAAATTATGATAAACATAAAACTACACAGAGCTACTTTGAAAGTCTCTGGAGATGAAGGGAGGTGGGGGTGGAACATTTAAAATAAATAAATAAATCCTCTTGTTAAATGCAGCAAGACAGTGAATGCATTCAACAAATATCATCAACACTCTGATTTACATTTTTTCCAGTTTGATTATGCTGTCAGAACTCAGCCTGAAACATGAGAACCAGCAATGAAACATACCCCAGCAGACACAATCATAGCAAACATGGTCATTACTCCACTAACCAGAGCATTCAGTGCACTTCCAAATGTTAGCACTTCAGGGGTGCATCAGAGAAGTGGAGTTAAAAACAGAGGGAGCTTTGTCTGGTGACCAGCACTGTTGCTTAGCTTCAAGTCCTTCTTTAGCCTTGGGAGAAGCATCCTGCCTATCTCTGTTTGTTTGTTGTTGTTGTTTTGGTGTATTTTTTTTTCCAGCTGATGTGCACCAGATTGTATTTAGATGAATTTCTGATGCTTGCACAGCTCCATGCAAAGCAAATTTTAGGTGTGCTCATGCTCATTACTATATGTTTCCTGAGGTCTCCAAACAGCAGTTTTAGGAAAATTCATGACACTTTTCTGAATGCCTTTTCCTGTCAATCTTCTCCATAAGTAAATGTTTCTCTTATCCCTATCAATCCCTTTTCAGGAATTGCCTAAAAGTCCAGCAATTTCTGAGTATGTAAGTACCTGTATGATGATTGAACAGAACCTCTTATTTCGAAGCATTTATCTTCCAAGGCATAAACATCTCTAGTGGCAATGAAGTCAGAAACATTCCTTTAGAATGGGAAAATGAGCCCTGGAAAAACAGAAATTATGAGAATTAAAAAGCCTCTCCTGGGTATGCTTGCCATGGATGATATGCATAGCAGATAGAGTGCAATCAGTTTGCTGAAATCCTTATTTTGTGGCTAGAAAATCCCAGCTACTTAAAAAGGCCTCAGATTTCATCTGCAGTCATCTAGTAATCTGGGCCTGATGATAAACTATATTATTATATTTTTTTTTAATGAAAAAGAGCCAAATGGTATTTTACTCATTAATAAACAAACTTGGCAAAACAGACACATTGGTATTTCTGTGTCCCACTGATGACTCAGAGGAAGCAGGATTCAAATCAAATAACAATGGGTAAAAATGGGACTAGAATTTATAAATATTTTACAGAAAATTTTTAGACTAGCTATGCATTTCTCTTTCTTCCACACATAGAAAGAGATGTTTGATATCAGTAATGTTCATTTTAACAAAAAATTTCAACTCTGTAAGAAGGACTGAGATTCCAAATGTCCTATTCTTCAAACCCAGCACTGCTTGCTACAACATGCCGAAATGCTCTTCAGTTCTGAAGTGTTCTTGGTGCTGTTCTTCCTTGGGGAGGACAGTTGATGCTGATAATAAATTCACTGCAGCTTTCCTTGGCAGTGGCTAGAGATTGGGTTGGGTTCTTTCCCCACATTCTTTGCTTGAGTCTGTAGTTTCATGCTTTTGGCCTCACCCATTGAGCAGTAGCTAAAGCTTTCATATGATGTTATTTTATTTCCTGATTCCATTTTGATTGTTTCTTCTATTAAACTGATAGAAGTTGGCATACACCTCTGATTAAAAATCAAGCCTAACAGCCTACAACCAACATGTATGTAATTGTGTAGGCTTGGTAATTCTTAAATTCTATGGGGATAATGCAGTCATATCTCAAGAGATAATGCTTGATTAAACTGGAAAAAAAATATTGGAGTACACTTAAATGCTCTCAAGCTAGTTATCTCAAGTTTTCTAATAGAAACATTTTGATTGAATGAGGACATAGGGTAATCTTTGCCAGCTGCTCTGTAGTTAACTACTCCAAAAGTCTCATTCTTCCCCCTCAAGCATTTTTTTTCCTCTGCAGACATATTTCATGCAAAAGCTATGCAGACCTTTAAAGATGGTTTAGGCTTTTGTCACAAGACGTGGTGACAGTGTTTATTTATTTTTTTATTAGGAAAACAAACATCTAAAAGTTTTTTAAAAGTGTAGCAAAACATCTTATTCAATTCCTTATGTATTTGAATAATTATATAGTTGTATGGTCATTCTAGGATATAAAGACAAAGGTCTACTATTATTACTGTTTCGCCATAGAGAAGATGATCTCTTATTTTTACAGAACGCAGTAAAGCTTCAAGCAGTAATGTGTTCATTCATTTAACTCCTTGCCATCTTTGCCAATTAAATGGAGAGGATGGCTATGGTTTTTCTTAGGAGGTGTCTAGAAATAACAAGCATGGAAGCATGTTGGCCTATTGCCTTACACAATTGTTGATAAATTCAACAGATTATTTTCCCAAAGATTATATTATATGTTTCCCAAAGATTATATAATACAGTACTATTTTTATTTGTTTAGCGTACTTTTGCACGAGTAAATAATCTGAATTTTAGAAGCTTTGTGTTTGGATTTCCAGCTAATAATTCATATTGCTCACATTGTGTTGTGTGAGAGCAAGGCAACATTTTTAAGTATGGGGTTATGTATACGTACAGTTATGTGTGGGGAAAAAAAAAAAAAATTCAAAAAATAGTCTGTTACCAAAAGTCACTGTGTTGCACTGGGTGCGTCTTACAAGATGAATAATTTCTGAAATATGAATCATAGTAAAACTAGTCAGATTTTAATCCTGAAAAGCAAAGGATCTAAAATGAAAATTTGTAATTCATTTTGTTGCTAGCAAAGAACAAACAAACAAACAAAAAAACCCACCTTAATTTATGAAAGAGAAATTTAAGGGTAAAAAATATACTAATGTTTCCATTTAGGGCAGATTTTGAAGGAAACATTTTTACTTGATTCTTTGATGGTTTTATACCTTTTGCTTGGGGACATGCTGTTGTTACTACATCATTGTTTCATGATTAATTAGGCTTCTTTTCTGTATATGTAAGCAAACAATTATTTTTGGTAACATACTATTAGAATATGTATTGCATAGTCGCAAAGGGGTCGCAAATGAGTCACCTGGAAAAGAAGCCTACCCAGCTGGAAACTATGGAGGCAGTCCAAATGAAATAGAAGTGTGAAAAAAATTATTATTATTATTATTGTTGTTGTTATCATTATTATCATTACTATTATAAGAATTCTGTAAGAAAAAAAAGGTTGATAATTATAGTGGCATGTACTTATGCATCTTCAGAGACTGAAAAACTTAGGCTTACTAGACATTTTCATACAAAAGAACAACTAGAATTTGGGATTCATGTATTTATATGAGTAACATTTTGCTTAAAAGGTTTAGCATTTAAGTTGTGCTTTACTGGAATCCAGATAAACTGAAATATGCAAACATCTGCATGGGAAACATTAAAACATACAGTCTGTTTTTTCTTTCTTTCTACTTCTTAATTATTCATTGGTTATCCAGTTTACCAGCACTCACTGTATCTTGACATTTTTGCCTTTTTTTTTTCTCTTTCTTTTTATTCCCAGCCCTATAAATAAATGTTGTCTATATGAGGGTGCGTATAGGAAAGATGAGGAGGTACTCTATCAGGAAATGTAGCAATAGGACAGGGAGTGATTATGGCTTTAAACTAAAAGGTAAATTTAGATTACACATCATACAGAAACTCTTTCTGGTGAAGTCAGTGAGGCCCTGGAACAGGTTGCCCAGAGAAGTTGTGGATGCCTGATCCCTGGAATTGTTCAAGGCCAGACTGGATCGGGCTTTGGGCAACCTGATCTAGTGGAAGCTGTCCCTCTCCATGACAGGATGGGATGGAACTAGAATTTCTTTGCAGTCCCTCCCAGCCCAAACCATTCCATGACTCTATATTGATGCAGAATATCTTGGTACCTACCGTCTTGCTTCTTAACTGATTGATTCCACCAATCTTAATTTACCACACGATATTCAGAGATTCAGTAACACCAATTGAGTAGAAAGGGAAAGTTAATTATTTTACTCTATTAACTTGAAAGCTTGAACTACTGAAAGTGCATCCTAAGCAAAAGTGAGGATTTGTGAAAATTAAATCAAGCTGATTTCTGGACTTTCTCTTTATATTTCAATCTCATAAATTAAATTAGGGTATCAGACTCTTTATATAAATAATCAAGAGTCCAGAAGGCACAATCCTTAATCTTACTGATAAACAAGGATCACAAGTTTTACCAATTTCTTTTAGCACTATTCTGTAAATGCATATAATTTCTACAGCACTGTCATTGTTACTGAATGATACCACAACATAGGCTGTCATGCACCATGGTCAGCAGTTGCACAGATTTTTCTATTCCTCACTATTCCCTGTGTTAAAGTCAGTGGAGTTGCATAGTGTTCAGTTAACACACTTTTTCATTGCTGGCAAAAATGTGTAGCTAATGGTGGTGACTGCATTGAAAAAGTGTTTTGTAGCTGAGAATTTGCTCTAAAAGTGTTGTTGTGCTCTTTATATCTGCTGTAGTTTCTGTGAAAATAATCAGGATCATTACTTTCAGGGTGACCTATGTAGCACTTACTATAATCTGTTCCTTTGTTGTTAAAAATTTCAGTAACTTTTTCATTATTTGAAACTGAAGTTGTACTGCAACAGTCTATAACTATGTTGCTAAATAACCTGTTTGCTGGACCAACTATACTATAGCTCTTACCACAGCTCTAGTTACTAATTTTCCGCTTTTCTAATCTCACTGTTTTCTACCATTTCATTACAATTTTTTTTTAAAACCTCCCTTGGTTTGCCCCAGCATCTTTACGTTAATTTGCCATTGAATGAGAAGAGACTCTTCATTAGCATGACATGTTAATCAGATAGATCCCCCCTCCAGACTGTCCTACTATCCCTCATCCAATGAGAAGTACTGAGCATGGATTATATGTCATCCTACTTGCAGGAGCTGATGGGCTAGCCTCTGAAGACTGGTTAGGGGCAATTCAAGGGAGTTGCAGAGATTAAATTCCTCTTATCCTACCCAACTGGAACTGGCAAATCTTGGGAAATTTGAGCTCTTTCTTTTTTTTTTTTTTTTTTTTTTTTTTTTTTTTTTTTTTTT
>JAPSGF010000002.1:17922414-18245015 GCA_035772895.1 Perdix hodgsoniae | reverse complement strand
CTTTTTTTTTTTTTTTTTTTTTTTTTTTTTTTTTTTTTTTTTTGACAAATTCTACATCAAGATGGGGTGGTATCATTGAAAAGATACATTTATTTAATTAGTTTAGGCAGTTATTTTACTTCCAATTGTTTCACAAACTATGTATCATCTGCAGCCACAGGTGCGTCATGGGGAACACTGACTTTTTCTCTGTTCTTACAGAGAAAAAGTGGTTATAAACAGGTTCTCTATCCTTCTTGATTGTTAATATTTTTACAGTTTTAATAGCTTATGTTCTTGATTTCCTTATGCCTATATATATATTTTTTTAAATCAAATATGCAGAACCATACTCAACATGTTGAAAGGCTCTTCTGTTTCCCTCCTTCTTCAATATTTACTTATTGTTCATTGCAAATGTGCTTACAATACTGATTTTTTTTTTAACTCAATCATTAATAAACCACAAATGTCAAAATTGTATTTTTCACTGACAAAATACATGCTAACACACCACATAACGCAGCAGAAAAATTAGGTAATTGTGGCTCAAGGAGACAGACAAAAAAAAGAGTGTAGAAAAAAATCCAACACTTCTGAAAACTATTGTCTCCAAATTTGAAGAGATAAAAATAAGCTTAGATAAACATTTATTTTTCAGAAAATAACTTTAATATTTCAAGCTGAAGATGTTAAAGGAAATTTTATTATGCCATTCTCAGTCCTTATCTCTTTCTTAAAAATTCAGTTAAGTGTAGGTAGGTTGAATTAGAGAACTATGATCACTCTCTCAACCCTAGATCTTAGACTTTATATTACTGCAAAATTGTGTGGATTATTAATGACCCATTTTGTGACCCAAAGTCAAGAGAATTAACAGAACTGGCTTATGTCAGGTAAGCACATTTCATGGGCACAAACATTGGTTCTGATTTTTCTAGTGACCTAGGTGAATTAAGCAATGTGCAAGCTAACTTTTTAAAAAATACTTAAAAATTAGGTAATTTGATTTGTGTGATTTTTTGAAGCTTGACTGTTGATATGGCTCTCATACCATAAATGAATTGCTGAGTTTCCTGAAGAGATCCAATAAAATCTGGACGAATAAGTTTTCACTTCACACACATACAAGCTAACAGCCTTTTCTAATACCTTCTCAAAATGGTAATGATGAATGTTTTTAAAATATTCCTTATATGTGCTATTCATATCCAAACTTTTTACACTCCATTAATCATTAACCACATGAAAACTTCAGGCAACTTGTGAAGAACAGAAAACCCAAGAATCTCAATTTTGTGTTCTCTTTGGGGTTCTTTCTTGGTTTTGTTATTGTTGTAGTTTTCTATTTTTCTGTCCAAAAAACTACTTTCGTCAATGCCATTTGCATCCATCTTTTTTTTTTTTTTTTTTTTTTTTTCCAGTGCAGTTTTTTTCAGTGTTAGTAACATCCTCTTTGAGTTTGTGTTTCTATCCAGTTAAAATCTACCAGGAACATGGTACCAAGATCATAGGAAGGTGCTCCTCGACAACACTGTTGCTTTTTTCTAATGTAAGAAACTATGATTTTTTTTTCTTTCAGATCTCTTTCTCATTCATAATGATAAAGAGGTTTCTTTCATGTGTTCTTTTTCACATTTCATGCAAACTAATGGTTTGCCAGAGTTTGTTTTCACATTTTCATTCAAAAATAGTCTTTTCAACATAAGCTTTTACTGCAAATATAGCATAGTTACAAATGTTACACTTAGTTTCAAAATTTTCTTGTGTTTTCTGAGATTTGGTAATATTTCTGGCTGTAATTATTGTAATTCTCCAGGTAATGTAATCATGTCTAGTGGCAAAAAGTATGTATTTAGGTGAGGGAAAAAAATGAAAAGAAGTTAAAACTTTAAAATTAAATAGTTTAAAGTATTTTCAGAATTTTTAAGAGTAAAATTCTATTTACCCCAGTGAGTGTAATCCAAGTTTGTTGAACTTTAGTTACAGCATTTAATTTTTTTTCCCTAGACCTGTAATTTTTCTATATTTTATTCTGCCTCCTATTAGAGAAAACTCTAACTTAAACCTCTGATTTGTTAGAGCCACATGTGGGACTAAAATTAAATTTGAATCCATTATTTTCCCTGTGTGTATATATATATGGATACATATATATCACACATATCATAGAATCATATAATGGTTTGATTTGGAAGGGTCCCTTAAGGTCATTTAGTTCCAACCCGCCTGCTATAGACAGGGGCACCTCCATCTAGACCAAGATGCTCAGAGTCCCACCCATCCTGGCTTTGACTGCTTCCAGGGAGGGGGTATTCACAGCCTCATTGGGAACTTGTTCCAATGTTACACCACTCTCACAGTAAATAATTTTTTTCTAATACCTAGTCTAAATCTACCCTCTTACAGTTTAAAACCATTTCTCCTTGTCCTGTCACTACAGGCTCTTCTAACAAGTTCCTCCCCAGCTTTCCTGAGGCCCCTTTCAGGTACTGGAAGACTGCTATAATGTCTCCTTGGAGCCTTCTCTTCTCCATGCTGAAGAGACCCAGCTATCTCGGCCTGTCCCCATACAGGAGGTGATCTAGCTCTTTGATCATCTTCATGGCCATTTTCTGGACTTTCTCTAATAACTCCATCTCCTTCTTGTGTCAGAGGCTCTGGAACTGGATGCAATACTCCACGTGGAGGTCTCATGAGAGCAGAGCAGAGGGGCAGATGTCCCTCAACCTCCCTGGATTCAATCCAGGATATGGTTGGCCTTTGGGGCTGCAAGTACACATTACTGGCTTACGTTGAATCTTTTATCAGCTGACACTCCCAAATCCTTCTCCTCAGGGCTGCTTTCAAGACATTCTCCACACAACCTGTATGTGTGCTTTGGATTGCTCTGACCCATGAGTAGGACCTTTTACTCGACCTTGTTGAAATTCATGAGGCTGGCATGAGCCCATCTCTCAAGCCTGTCTGGGTCCCTCTGAATAGCATGCATCACTATGATCATATTTACAATGTAGATACATTGAGACTCAGTTAAAACTGAGTTCACCTGGATTCAGACTGCCAGGTTCCTGAATATTGTCTACCTGGACATTTTGTGGATGTATATGCTGACACTGACTGACCAGCTGAACTTGATTTGAGTATCATCAGTTATTTCTGAGAGAGAAGCTCTTTTCTTCTTCTCTTCCTGGGAGACAGCAGCTGAAAAGGAAAGCTGTCAGTCATCAGCTTCCCAAAACGGAGATGTGCAGACATGTAATTATACCACAGGCTGAGCTGAGAGGTAAGAGCTTGTCTTTCTGCTGGGACCATTACAGAGCATCATGCTTTTCCTTCCTCTTAATCCCAACTGTCAGATCTCTACACTGATGTTGTTACCTGCTGCAGCCTAGCTGAAACTCTGAGAAACAAAAGAAGCAGCTACTTCCACTAAGTCTGGCTCAACTGGGCTCAAGTCCTGCTAATGCACTGCTTGTTACCTCTTCAGTGGGTGTTAAGAGGTTCAGGTTTTAGCTTGTTTACTGCTTACTACTGTCTTGATTTTTAGTATAAACACAGCCCGTATTTTTTAGGTAAATGTGTTGAGAATTCAGATATGATACTCATGTAGTATACAGTCACATCAGTGTTTCTAAGGAGTTTCCTTTCTTTTAGTATTATGTTTTCACACTTCATAGTAAGAAAGACTTAGATGTTTTGAGCAGATTGCTTCTTCAGTGTCTCACTGTAAAAGCACATCTGAAGTAGATAAATAAGCACCACAGAAGAATAAAATCTAGATCTGGTTTTGCATCTAATACCTTTGCATGCAATTTAGGAATAAAGTGGAAGCAAGAGTCCTGAGCCAGACATGGTATAGGTTGTACAATACCGAGTAGAATACTATTAGAGCTGAATTTTCACTTCAGTTGCAGTAAATCACGGGTGTTTCTAAAAAGAGGGCTATTTAGTTTCAAAGCTATTTGTCTTACTTCCTAGAAAAGAATAGTTATCATATGATAGATAGTAATTAGTTTGGGGGTGGGCATGATTCCGGGATATTACTAGCAAGCATTTTACATGAGGCTATACAGAGCAGTGGGAACACATATCAAATAGCAGTATGAAGAGTAAGTAAAATACAATAAAGAGGTAAATGCTTGAACACGATGCTTAGCTATATCCTCCAATAATAACAAATCTTTCTATTTAGTCTTGCATTACTAGTGATTTTCATAGAGAATATTTTAAGTAGTTCCCATGCAGTAATAGAAAAAATAGGGGCAACCTTAATAATTGGTTGGAAGGGACCTTAGGATGTCTCTAGTCCAACCTCCTGCCCAAATGGGGCCAGATCTGAGGTCAGACCAGGTCACTCAGAATCAGGGTCTTGAAACCTGAGGACACGTAGCAACTCTGGGTGACCTGCTCTACTGCCAGCTTGTCTCAGAGAAAACAGTTTTCTCTTTTGTGCATCCTTATCTTCTCTTCCTTGAACTTCAGTCCCTTGCTCCTTGTCCTGTTCTCATGCACCTTTACAAAGGCATTGTCTCTGCCTTTTTCATTTCAGGGACTGTTGTGAGAGTAGTCTGAGGACTAGCAGCAGTCTGAGGATTGATAGTTTTCTATGAGGCCCACAGTCTGGCAGATTAGCTGTATTTCAGCTGTTCTTGACAAGCATTCATCTCACATGCTTCTTGTTGCTTGGAGATCTCAGTCTGCTGCCAATATTTTTTCACTTCACAGGTGCTAGGTAGTTGAAATGGCTTCAAATGACATTCATTTGCAACTACAGAGCAATGTCCTGAATACTGTGCCCTTGAGCATATTGGTCTTTTCCATTCCCAGTGATGAATTTTCACGGCAGGTGAAATGTATCTAGAAGGCTGATAGTTTTGCAAATTACTCATTGGGAGGAGGGTCCCAGAGGGGCTGAGGGGAGATGTCAGAGTGGTAAGAAATGGGAGAAGCAGCTTCTGTAATTGCTGAGTGGCAGGTGAGTAATCGGCATAAACAAGAGACCAGGGAGAATGTCATACCATCTCCAAGAAAAAGAAAAAGAAAAAAAAGAAAAAAAAAAAAAAGCTGTCACAAAGAGAGAAAAAAGAAAAAAAAAAAAAAAAAAAAAAAAAAAAAGCTGTCACAAAGAGTGAAAATTGACAAAAGAAAAAAAAAAAAAAGAATTAATGAGTTCAAGCTAAAAAAGATTGTGATTCTACATTAGAACTATATATTTTTATTTTTATTTATTTTTTTATTTTTAGTGCTGAGAAAGGTAACACTAATAAAACCTTTTTTGCTTGGGGGCAGTTGTGGTGATTTGTAAGAGGAGCTGGATAACTATCTGTCAGGTATGACAGTGCCGTCATTAAGAGGCAAACAGATGACATGACATTTCAAGATCTTTTCCAGGTTTTTGGTTTTTTATTATGAATTTGTGACTTGCTATTGTTAACTCATTAATAGTGTATAGGAATGTGTAATGTTTAATATTGTGTAAAATTTAATGCATTTGGAATCTATTTTGTTGATGGCTCCAGATAAAAATAATCACTAGAATTGGGGTGCCAAACTTAGAGTCGAAAAGGCAGTAAAAGATTAAATCTAAGTATGCAGAACTTATTCATTTAAATGTTTATGGAAAATTGCTTTAGCAGCTGTTATGAACTTCATCTTTGGGTGTGCTTTTTAGGATTTTGGATAGAAGTTCTGAGAGAAAACAAGTACTTAAAATGGATGGCAGAGAAAAATCTAAGAATCTTCTAAGGGGCAAATAAAAAAGAATAAAGAAGAATAAGACTGTTCAGAGTAACTTTGTCTTCTGGTTGTGTTACATGGCTTATGTCCTTTGATGTGAATGGACATCCCACCCTAGGGGCTGTTTTACAGGCCAGTGTGCGTGTCTAAGCAAGTTTTCAATGCCTTGCACTGTCCACACATCAATCCCATTAAGAAATATTTAACAGCTAGAATAATTCTAGTGTGCATAAACATATTTCAAAGGCATACATGAAATAGCTGAATATGTTATAAAGAAAAGCTGAATAACTTGTCTGAACCACAGACTTCTACAAAATTCCAGTCAACCACTTACCACATGATCAGACATTTAGCTTTGATGAATTTCAGTCAACAATATGCAGAAGGCAAATGCTATTCAGTGATGTCTGAGGTAAACAAAGATTTTTTTTTAGGTTGCTTTAACTCAATCAGGTGTCCTGCAGAAAGAATCTCCTAATTGCTGTAGAATTTCAGAGAAACTTGACTGCAGCAACTTGGCTATATAGTGCAGGAGATATCTTAGTTGTTTGACAAGACATGTTTGGCCCAGCTTCCCTTAATTCTGTAGTTTTTCAAAACCTCTGATTGCCATTTGTTACTGTTTTCTAAGAACTCAAATTTTAAGAGAAAGTATGCTGGATAAAGACTTTATAGCCATCTAGAATTTTTCTTGATGTGGCTGACAGGGAATAACTGTTCCTTTGATGAAGTTTCCTCTCCCCAAATATTTGGTCCCAGTGATGGTTTAGGGGGCTTGATTTACGTATGACTGGAGTTTCATATGGTTAAGACATGAAATTCAGTATCAGCACCTGATTTTGTATTCTTTTCATCGAAATGGTTTCGCTGAAGTTCTGAATATTCAGAAGTGTTGGGTATTAACCACACCTGAACTCTTCGTTCTGTTTTATTCACAAAATTTACCCATCTTAAAGATCAAGATTTTTATCTACAGCTCTTCAGTAACTAACCATAGTTCTTAAAAATGTGCAGCAGGTTGTGACAGAGAACTACCCCTAATTCAAATTTTATTATGTAGAAGTAATTTAATCAGAAAGTAATTGTTATCAAGTCAGTCCAATTTTCACGTGGGAAAGAATGAGATCTTTTCCAAGGAAACAAAACACTTAAAATCCTTTCAGTGAGTATAAAAAAATTAGCAGTGGATTTTCTCATGCTATCATGTTCTCTTACAGACTTTCACATTAAAAAAAGTATCTCTAGCTTTTCATTATATGTACAGATTGGCAATACTAAAGAAGGATGCACGTGTGCATTGAGGGATAGGGGACAGCTCTTTTTTTGACAATACTCCATTATTTCAGAACCTCTCTCAGCTCTCCTAGAAATAGATTCCCATAAGTTCTTTGTAGTGGTATCCTGAAGAAAAACAGATTCTACAGTGCCTTTGAAATCAGCATAACCCTATCTGTAAAAATAGGGTTACAGTAATGCGGTCACTTTGCACCAATATAAATCCAGACTTGCAAAAAAAAAAAAGAAAGATCTATATGGCTTTTTCTCCTGCTTATTTGGCCAGCACTGATATTGAATCTGCATGATGATACAGGGGTCCACACTAGTAAGTAGATTCTGCTCAGCTATGTCCCTTTTATAGGGTCTGTGTTCAGCTGGATCTCTGTTGGGTCACTACTGGAGACTTGTGCTGGCATGAAGTGAGGGGTGGCAAGGGAGAACAAATAGGGAAACTGCAACTTGTAGTAAAATCATGAATTTCAGAAAACACACTGATATATCTGAGTCTTGAAATACTGACCTGTTATTAATATCACGTATAGTAAAATATAATACAGAACAAAAATATATTTTATATCACTGATATTATTGCAAGATTTAGCAGTGGATTTAATGGTAAAAATCCATTAGAGTGTGTCTTAGTGCTCAAAGTAGTCCTTAAAGATTACTTCAAAATAAAAAAAAAGAAAGAGATTAATAGTCTCTGTGACCCACGGAAAGGTTCAGCCATTTCATTGCTAAAGTCAAGATCAAGTGCATGTACATACTTCAAAACAGGATGATCAGTCTTCAGATAGAAAATACAGAGAAACTAAGTGGAACAAATGGATTTACAGTAAAGCATCAGTCTTGCAGCAATGTGGAAAGGCAAAAAACAGAGACAGGCTAGCAGATTTTCTACTTTTGGGGCTTTCTAATAGTTCTTAACCACAAATCTTTAATTTTTTTTTAATATGGTTCTTAATTGTAGGAAGAAAAAATTCTGGCAGATACATGTCTCATAATAAATACTCTCATTGTTATAATGATTTTATGGGATTTCACATTACTTAAGCTTTGTAGTTAAAAGGTCATTCAATTTTAAAAATGTTTTTCTCTATATACCAGTAACTAAATCAATTCTGTCACGTGTCACGTGCAACTATAAGTAGCATTCTGAGAATCTGTTCCATTGTTTTTGTAGCAGAAAACAAATTACCTCTAAAAGAAACAGTGATATTTTGAAGTTCAGTATTTCTAATCAAATTCAGTCTTATCAGGTAAGAGTTTAAATTCTCAGCTTTCCTCCACTACTTGTCATGAATTTCCTGTACTGGAAAAACATGACTGATACAACTTCTGGAACCTTGTTCTACTGCTACATCTGCCATAAAAGTAAGCCTAAGAATATCTTCATATAATTCTTTTAGGTCACTTGCATGACCTTCAAAATCTTCAGTAAGTACTTTTTTTTTTCTGATGAAATGAACCAGAAGCAACAACAAAATATTTCAAAGAGATATCCAAACAACTTTGCATAGGAGAGTTACTAATAAAGATGAAATATTAACAGCACAGGAAAAGTTTTGTATATGGCAAAACGTCTATGACATTTGCTCTTCTACATTTGCAGAAAATAACTCTACCTTAACGTTTTGTTTTTGTTGTTGTTTTTTATTTGTACCACAAGTATCCTTTTTGAAAAAGCATTAATATTTCCTGGTCTTCTACTAACTGCCTTACATCTTTAATACTTTTTTCACTCTAATGGCACTAATTTGTTCCCTAATTTTTTTTCCTGCAGGTGTATCTGATTTTTACTACTGCCAAATAGCAATCAGATGGAGAAACATTTAATCTTTGGTTTTGTCCATCTTGGCAATAGGACTGTAAGCTGGTCTCTTCAAGGCAGAATATCCCAAGTTACATCACCTGGTTCAATTGGCATCCTTAACATTCTTGTTTTGATACATTAGCATTTTAATTATTTAAGACATTTTTATTTTTCACCTGAAAGAAGATAGTAGAATGTGGCTTACAGGGTTTGATTGCTCTGTGATGCTGTGATACTGTTGCATAAATAAAGTCCATTTTGCAGCACATAAGAATATCTAGTGATTCATTTAAAGTCTATCTCATGCATTTAGTTTCACACTTTCTGTGCCTTGGTCCTGGGTGTTCTTTCAGACACAGGGTTTCCTGAACTCGCTGAGAGTCGCTGTGGTCAATCCATACCTGTCTGCATCACATACCTTTCTGTGCAAGAGGCTGCGCTGTTATCTCCACAATGATTCCCTGTCTTTCCAAGCTCTTCAGAGGTCTCCACAGTCTAGTCATGTTCTTGGATACAAAGGAAGAAAGTATTTGTTGCTGGGTGCACCTTATCTTAGTTTTACTCAGTTGTTTCTTACCTAGTGGCCTTTTACAGAAACAAAAAGGATTGCAATCTGTGTTTGGTGGACAGGACTAATGAATTTCCCATGTAAATTGCTAACATGAGGAAGATAGCAGAGAAGAGAATGATAAATGTGGACTCTTTTGTCTCTAATTAGATTTCTAAACAGATGACTGGATACTCAGATGCCGTAAGTACTGGGTTCATTGCAATGAGCTGAAGGTTATTACAAAATGTACATTTCTCCATTCAAGTTATAAAAATTCTGTGGCAAATTTGATATAATAAGCTAATGTAATGTATGGTTATTAATATTCTCTCCAGGTAAATATTTATTTGCTTCTAAATTTAGAATTGAATTCCAAATTTAAACCTATCATCACTGCATGAAGTTTCTTCGCTGTGCAAATCAGAGAATATGCATGAGTGCATGTCTGTGTGTTTATGTGACTGTATACAAAGATACATAAATAGACCCAAGGGACTTGGATGAGTAACAAGAAACTAAAATAAAAGTCAGAAAAGTTAAATATTTATACTGCTCCCCTGCCCCCCAAAAATATGAATGATAACTTGGATTTATTCAAGCAAGCCCTTGTGGCAAACTTTACAAGATTAAGTAGCTAGTTAAAACTGCTTTTCTTAATATGATAATTTGTTCTTGTTTTTAATATAACAGCACATTTCTTCCATAGTACTTTCTAGTGCATTTTGCTCAAGAAATAAAAGCAAATATGGAAAATATTCTGCAACCTGTTATGTTGTTTGGACTGTGTACACTGAATGGAAACTTCCCCTCCACACACACAAATAATACCTTATTTGTTCTGCCTCTTGTTAGCACGGAGATTGTGTTGTGTATGTTCATTTGTTTTAATCAGCTTTTTTCATTCACTGAAATCACACTCGTATTAATGAACAAATATCTTATCTTTAAAGATTGAGTGGACAGTTTATCCTGGAAACTTTTACACTTTTTCCTTGAAATATTTGTAACAGTTAATTAACGTTAATTCATAGTTTGTGAGAAAAGGACAAACTGAAGAAATTAATTTATAACACTATGGAAATTGAAGTCTTAGGAAAATCTTCACTGCTTAAACTTTCATACAGATAATAAAAATTCTGATATACAATTTAAAAGTATATTAAAAAATTAAAAATTGTAGTAGATAAACTAATAGAGATTCACAATTTATGATTAGTTTACTTAAATTTCCTGACATTTTGTTGTTGATGGTGGTTGGGTTTTTGTTTTGTTTTTTTGAATACACATATAAATTTTTTGAATACAGATATATATTCTAGCAAGAATTCGTAATATCAGTGACTCCAGTTTAATTCCTGATAATTAAAATAAAATCACTGTTTAGTCTTGTGGTATGATTTTCAAAGATTTATTTCATGATGGTAAAGCAGTAACTTGTTCACTGAAATACCTTGTTACTGACTTTGCATAAAATCATCTGAAATGTTCTTGCAATATAAAAAATGCAGCATCTGTCATAATTTACTCACAAGGTTCTATTTAATCACTATATTTTTTCCCATCTGATAGTAAGTGCTCAGGTTGCTGTCATAATTCAAAAAGCTGAAGTCATACCAGACAGAAGTACTATCTAGTAAAGATAAAAGCTTGCCTTTTCCTTAAGTTGTAAGTTATAGCCAAGTTGAATATGTATAAAATATAGAATCAAAGAATCATTAAGGTTGTAAAAGACTGCTAAGGTCATCTAGTCCAGCTATCAACATATAAAAGAATGAAAACCCATACAATAAAACCCATATTGTTTGTGTTGGAAAGAGTGCAGATTATAATTTGGCTTTCACTATATTTTTTTGAACCTAATGACAATGGATTATGTTCGTGCTGTTCTTTGTGCCTCTATGGAATTTTATTTTGGCAAATTTTCATAGGCATGTATTGCTGCAGAAAGGAACCGTATCTTTTTTTCTGGAACCATAGTAAGTGTAGAATCACAGAATTGATTGAATTGAAAGGGTCCCCCAAAGATCCTCTAGTCCAATTCCCTTGCAATCAATCAGGACACCTGCAGCTAGACCAGGTTGCTCAGAGCCCCATCCAGCCTGACCTTGAATGTCAGAACAGAGCACCCACCACCAGGATGGGCAACTTATTCCAGTGCCTCCATAGTTTATTAAATGAATATGTCTCAAAGAGGTAGGCTTTCAAATGCTATTATATTTATTAACTTTCTTTTACAGGATGCTGTTCTGAAGATCACAATTATTAGATCATACAGCAATGAATTACCTCTGAAGTTCTCACTTCTGCAAACATATTTGTAGGTACAGTGGAAATTTAAAAGTTCGTATTACAGAGATGTAGCAGAAATGCTAAACAACGTGAAACAGTGATTGAACACCTGGTATGAAGGCAGGGCCAACCCAGAGGAGCTCAGGTGCATGCAATACATCTGAGTGACTGGAAGGGGTGGAGCCAGATTCCACTGCTTTCCAGACCTCTTTTAAGGATTGGTGGTGGAGCCTAGGGTATCATGATGGAAACATATACTTGAGGCCTTCTGAAGGTAGGCAACTTTATGTCTGTACTTAGCTCTTGCATTTGAATAAACCTGTGCTTGTTGTAGCCTAGGACCTTGTTGCTGTGCTGTTATTGTTGTGCTTTCCATTGTAATACTGAGGGAGCTGTAATCTAGTGCTGTAGAGTACAATTTTCTTAGTAAGGTTTAGCTATTTAAATTTCCTTAACAATCAGAAAGAATTTTCTTTCCCTGATGCATGTGTGAATGTATGTGGACATTTGAGTGCATGAGCATATCTGCACTTCTGTGCATGTGCACACCAGTGTATGTTTATTTTATTTGTTCTGTATTCAGTCTATTCTTAACATTAGTTCAGAATGTGATTTATAATAGTAATTTTGTGATCCTGGCTGGTCTTTGGCCTTGTACCTTATGCCAAAATGCTTCCATTTCAAGTATTAGCAAGTACTTAAGTTTTTCATTGCATTTTAATATTTTCCTCTTGTAGCACTTCTTTAATATGATGAAAAATAGAATTCCAATATGGAATTGCACAGTTTGACACTAAAAATTTAGATGAAGATTCTTTCTTTAGGTAGTTTGCAAGGTTCTTGACCTGTAAAGTGTAATGTAGAAAGATTAAAATTGTGCATCTGACTTACACATCTGATGGCAAACGTCGACAGTGTTCCAAAATAACATTATTCTCAGTACTTGTTTTCAATCCAGTTAAACACCTTCACAGCATAAAATTGGCAATTTATTAATGCTCAATTTTTTGTAAAGGGTATTTTTTTGCAAAGAAAAACAAGAATCGGTAACTTCATGCCATCTAAAATGCATAGATTATCTTCCTAGTGCTGCATTAGAATTACTTCTGAAAACCAAGGTCTCCACTTCAAAGAAGTTATGTGCACTTCTACATGCAAGTCCCGAGAAATGGGCAAGGACAGGAGGTGTCCTGGTGGTTCTGGCTCAGGACTATTCGGTGCAGGTCATCTTTACCTTCCTTACTGTATGGGAGCTGCTGAATCACAGCCTGAACCTTTGATTAGTTATCTGAGGCAAGCAGTATGTCAGCCCTGGGAGCACAGGTGAAAGCAGTTTACCTGTGCTGCAGGAAGGGGTGGGGCCAGGCTCCACCTCTCCAGACCCATTTAAGTGCTGACTGCCAGGGAGGAAGGATCTCTTCTGAGAGATCCACTCCTTTGGAGCCCTTTGCAGTGAGCCCTCTGCATGGGTAAGCGTTCCACCTATTTTCTCTCTGTTACCCTTGTGCCCAACTCTTTTGTTGGTTTATTTTCACACCCTGACTATATATCTATTTTTGATTGTACTTTGAATTATATTATTTTCCCTTGATTGTACAACTTTTCAATTATATTATTTTTCCTTGATTGTACACTTAGCCACTGGTAACTGTGGGCATTAATGAGGTGTCTGCTCTGTACAAGAAACCAGCAAGTGCTTCAAGAAGGAGTTCTTATAAGGGAATGTGGGTGTATTGAGAGAAAGTAGAATGTTTTATGTACTGGTTCTGTACATTAAACAAACAAACAAAAAAAAACTGTGGGACTAATACAGATTATTACATTCAAGTGAACACTTATTTTTCAAAGGTAAACTTCAGATCTCTTCTATCAAAAAAGCTATGTGTGAAAAGGGGCCTACAATAGGAAGATGATTATGTGAGATATTATATAGTTGCTGCTTCACTTTGCCCTTACAAGACAACTCAAAAGCTAATTAGTGTTGTACTACTTGGCTAGTTTCTTTTCTTTCTGAGTAGGTTCAAATTATAAGGTATTGGTAACAGGGATATAAAAGTTGCAATCTAAATAATAAAAAAGCAGATATTTTATATTTTTAGAAATAAAATGTTAGTACTGCCTTGTCCGGTGTCCACAAAACATTCAAAATAAAGAATAGAACATTATGCGCAAAGAACTTTATATTCAGGTGTTCTCTGAGTAGAGTGGCAGTGCTGTAGGGACAACATTAAACAATGTCAGTTTGCAAATGCAAGCTGAAGTTAACTTAGTGGTAAAAAGACAAACAAGGTCTTGAAGACACTGGAGTATATAGGAGGAAAAAACCTTTCTTTTCTATGGGATTATAGGCTCTAAAGTAGCAAAAAACAAATGTCCAAAAGCATGACTGAATCTCAATAACAATGTTTTCCAAGATATTTTCATTGAATTAGTGTTGTGTGCTGATGCTAGTAACAGTCTGTGAACTGCTTTCCTTGTAAAAATATCAGGATTTCTTTTTAATATGATCTTAACTTTGGAGTTTCAATAATTAATTTAGGAGTAATTTCTTATTCATCTGTTTATAACAGAATGCATTGCATTCATCCCCAGGAATATGTTCAAATTTGATGAACTTCTTTCTCACAGTGAAGAGCACACAAATCAAAATTATGACTACTTTTTCCAGTTTATGATCTAAATATCTCCTCACTGCATGGAGGCAAGTTGAAGTTTCTTTACAATGAGAGTGGGGAGGTGCTGGAACAGGCTGCCCAGAGAGGCTGTGGATGCCCTGTCCCTGGAGGTGTTCAAGGCCAGATTGGATGGGGACCTGGGCAGCCTGGTCTAGTATTAAATGGGGAGATTGGTGGTGCTGCATGTGGCGGGGGGGTTGGAGATTCATGATCCTTGAGGTCTCTTCCAATCCAGGCCATTCTGTGAAAATAAAATTGCTAAACCAATAACATCTCAATTTTGTCCAATCCTGTAAGTTCATAAATTCTTGGACTGCCAGTTATCTAAAAGCAGGAATTAAGATTATAAGGGTCATCTTCAACCAGGAACCAAATAATGCTTGTTTTCTGATTTCATAAAGCTAATGATAGGATTTCTGTATAATTTGATAAATATAATTTGTGTGTTTGCATGTTATTTGGAAGATAATTAGCTGTCAGTGTAGGAAGACGTGAGAGATTGAACATAAAAGAAATACTGTGTTT
This sequence comes from Perdix hodgsoniae, assembly GCA_035772895.1. Lineage (NCBI taxonomy): Eukaryota > Metazoa > Chordata > Aves > Galliformes > Phasianidae > Perdix > Perdix hodgsoniae. The sequence continues at coordinate 18,230,164 of JAPSGF010000002.1, read as the reverse complement.
TCAAATGAGAACAATTGAATTTCTCATATTTAGTTGGCTTTAGATACGATCATACTTTAATAATAAAAATCTCAGAATATACACGCTGGAGAGATGCAAAATAGACGAACTATAAAGCTGTTGGAGATTTAATTAAAAATATGAAGGTTAAGTCTATATGAATATAAACTAATCTCATATTTATTTAGTGCTGCATTAAATGTCCCCAACTGTCCAAACTCAAGATGAGCCTTTTTTTATTTGTGCACGTTATTTTGGGGAAAATTTTTAGGCTTATGTACAACTTAGTAGTGACACGTCTAAACAGAAGGAGTGTTTTTGTGATATTCAATAAACTGTGAACCCAGAAAACATAGTTGAAATGTTAAAACTTATCATGAAAAGGTTTACCTCAACAGCAAACAGGACCGCAAACCATTGCTAGAACTACTGAACAAAATGGCTAATTACCATACTGATAATGTTATTGTCTTAAAGAGGGGCTTATTTGCAAAAGCAGCCTGCTTGCCATCATTTCATTTCAACAGATTATTTTCCTGCATTTTCAGTTTTTAACATGAGAATAAGCTTCTAATTTGTCTGCCAGGAAAAAGTCTAACATTTGCTTAAAGAAAACTTCAGTTTTGTCTATTTTATTAATGTTTGTTATTTTCTTCATGTAAAATGTCTATTGTTTCTCCAATTAAGGAAAACAAAACAAACAAGAAGTAATCCCACCCATTCACTAGCACTCATTTTGTTGCTAGGGCAAATTACTTGAGTTTTTTTTCTATCATTCAGTTATGAATTTTATGCTGATTAGCTTTTGCCATGAGATATCTTCCAGTAAACATAATAGAAATAAATGTCTAAGTTATGCTGGGGAGCTATGTTTAAGGCTCAGGTTAACAGAAGCACTAATTCCCTCTAGATGAAGATTTTGCTGTGCATTCTTTACCACATGAGTAAACTGGCAAGTACATCACCAGAATGGTGAACATAACCTCATGACATGAAGAAGGCCATGTCTGTTTTACTGACAGGCTCCTCCTCTGCTCTGCTTTCCGAAACTATGCAGGTCCGATGAAGTAACTGAACTTCTTTTACAGACTTTGAACAACAATTTAAAATCAGTTAGAGAATGGCTATCCAGACTTTTGCCTTGCTGATGGGAATAAGGCATGACTGTGAAGTGAGGGATATCCTTCTCTAGAAAGAGAGGGTATGTAGTAGTGTAGTAAAGAGATATTTGGATATTTGATTGATTATCTGATTGTAACTCTATGTATTCCATTTGAAAAAGTGCAGCTAATGTATTTATGCCACCTGAAAATGGAGTCACAAATATACCAATAAAACTGATCAGTGTTAATAGCACCACAATGTTTGGCTGTTGCTGAGCTATGGCTGTGTGTCTGGGGCAAGGCCACTTGGTGGGAAGAGCTGATGCCATGATGGCATGGGACAGGGGGCAGCTGCAGGGTGGACAGGACTGGATAGTATGTGGCCTGTAGGCAGTGGGCTGAATGAGTTAGAATGATGATGCATGAAGTTTCAATAAATAATTTTGAATTGCTTAGGACACTTATTTTCCTTCTGAAGATGAAACTTAGCCCAAGTTGCTGATAGCTATGTTGCTTTGAGGTACTACTATGGTAGGATCATTCTAACCTCAGTTTAGGTTCATCAGGAGGTCCTGCAAATTCATATAATTCAATAATATGCTCTAATATGAAATGCCTTCATTTGGGTAATTTGCTACAAATACTGTACAGAACTCTACTGTGAACTTGATATATTTTGTATCTGCTTTTATAAGATTTTTTTAAGTAAGGTCAGCTCTGTCTTCACATATATACTGCGTAGGCTATACTGTATATGAACATCTTATCCCTACAGTTTCTCTAATTTGAATGGAGGTCATTCAATTCATGTTTAACAAAGTTTTTGAAGCAGTCTATAATGAAACTAACAGAATCCTAACTAAATGGAGAAATATATTTGGCTGAAAAACAGTTGGGTGGCTATCAGAACTGGCTAATCTGGACATTTACATTCCCTATTGCTTAGCCACAGTTAAGCAATTATAGCACTTTTTTTTTTCCATTTCTTGAGGACAAAAAAAAAAATTTGTAAAAATATTTTTTCCAAGTAAATTAGTGGAATCCTTCAACTTTCTCTTTCCTAACAGAGCATCTACTACGGTATGTTTATCATACTGTTAATATATCTCATCTGTATCAAACACTTCCAACCAAGACAGAAAACAGCAAGAACTGAAACATTGTTATGCTGATGATCTTCACAAGGAATACTTGTAGTTATTCTCAGCTATAGAATGGCTTGTTTTAACTTCCTTCTCCTCCATTTCAATCACACATTAACTTTTAACATTTGAATTAGTACAATCAAATTAATTAACTTGGGTGGACTTTTGGAGTAGTGTTTGGAATCAGTAGCTCTTCAAAGTGTAGGTGCACTACAGAAATAGCAACTATGGATTTGTATTAAGTGTGCACATCTGTTAAATTTATTTGCTGAATATATATTAAAAAAATAATATTAATTGTTTTCCCAGCAGTAAATCAATTCTCAGTGAATTTATAATACAATGGAGTCCCACCCCCATACCCCCCAAAAAAAATTTCTTAAAAAAATAGTATTAACTGAAAAGAATAAACATTCATTACGTAAAGCAAACAGAGCTATTTATTAGCTTGATATGAAAATACATTAAATAATTAAAAAAACATATATATATTTAATATTAATTTTTATAAGAAAGTATTTCAGATTTACCAATTTTATGTTCTATTCCTTAGGAAATAACAGGAGATCAGGATCGATCACGGCTGGATTCAATGGTGCTGTTAATTATGAAACTGGACCAGCTGGATCAGGATATTGAAAATGCTCTTAGTGCAGGTTCTTCCCCATCCAGCACTCCAACATACAAAAGGAGGCATATACCTGTAAGCTGATATCTTTATTATTTTTCTAAGTAAAATCTTTTCTAACTTTATCTTTATTAAAAAAAAAATTATACTCCTCGCATTCATCATCTTATTGGTTTCATAACCAAAGCTGTGTTTGTAAATAATTTGTCTTCAGTTGTTTTTGTGTGCTTTGAAGGCAGAAGTGGCATCTGGAATTTTCTTTTAGCATGTTTTTATTAGGGAGCATTGTGAAAGTTCCCCAGATGAAAAATAAGGACCACAGATTCAGAAAATGCCTGGCTCTTTTTTTTTTCATAACTTATTGTAAATGCAACAGATCACCCCTAGTTTCAGAGCACATGTTTGTGTCTCACTTGACGTTAAATAGTTTGATTTGAAAGTAATAATGAGCTACAGGTCTATCTTTTCTGTTCGTTGAATGGTCCTGGAAATTTTTTGGCAGAAATATACTTATGGTATCCTCCATCACTTAAAATTAGATTCTGTCAAAATCATACAAGTCGTCAAAATCTCTAGAATTATTTTCTTTGTTTAAATGATGTATTTAAATAAAATTACTTGCTAAAAGTAGACATAAGAGAGTGTGGGACACAAATGTGATGGATGTGTTCTTTTTTCCTGAAAAATGTTTACACATGTAGCTGTGAAGAACCTGAAATGACTGACCCAAGGTGTTCTCACAAAGGCTTCCTGTTAATTCTATCCACATGTGTAGCAGCTGTTTTTCAATTTAAGAAACCTGAGAAATACTGCTCCAAAATGTCTAGGCTAATATTCAGTTTGTTTTATTTTTCTTCTAAAATATGGGAGGTTTTTCCCATTAAAGCCAGACATCATTATTGCAATATAGTCTAGTGAGTGGTCTATAGATGAGGAAAGCTGTAATTTGGTTTTAGTGGTTTTTGGAAGATAAAACTAATCATTTTTATAGAATATTACAAAAATATACCTTTCAGAGTTAAAATTTTCCCTTTGGATTTCAGTGTATTCACATCATCTCCTTGGGCACTGATAGAAGAGGGAAAGCTCAAATAGGACGCATCTTGCTAATAAATGTCAGCATTTTAGGTAGCTTTATACAACAAAATAGGGAGTTGGGACAATCCATGTAAATAAGCCTGCGAGACAATCAGAGATGGTGCCTGTTTCCAAGCTGCAAAGAAGCGCACCAGGAAAAGGTACAGAGGCATCTGTCTAATCAGCAGTTTCTTTTTGACAGGCGTTTAACTGGAATTAATGAATCAAAGGACTGTCATTTATTTTCATTTCAGGAGCACCTGAGATATTTCTGCTCCTTTTTTTAAGCTACTCTAGAAACATGATATTAGGAAACTGTGGCTTTATCTGCACAGTGTTGGCTGGAGTTAATAGTTCAGGCTCTTTTGCAAGCACTATATTCACAGTCTGCATTTCAGTTATTACTCTGGCCAGATTATTAGCAGTTGCTTGGTATGGCCTGCTTAGTGCTGGTTAAGTGTCGTGATGTATCTGCAAGCAATACAAGCGCCTGTCTTTATTCTGTACACTAAATCAAACATTCTCTTCTGTTTATTTCCTCAAAAATAAAGCATTCTTTTTATTCTCTTTAAAAAAAAAAGAGTAACCAGTGTTATTAAGTTATTTCTAGTTAAAAGGCTCTTACAAGTAGCTGATAAGTGCTTACTGAGCCCAAAAAACTAGGGAGCTGTACCTCTGAATAGTATGAACTGTGGTACAATGATGTCATTTCAGCTGTGTAATGGTTTACAGATGTTTACTGGGCTTGCAGTGTAGTGGGAGACAGAAGGTGGGAGCACACAGGAAATGCTAAAAACTAGAGAAAAATGTCAGTTCAGGGCTGCAGAAGTCTGATTTTTTTTTTGATTTTTTTTTTTTCTTACCCTGCATTCTACTGTTTAGGGGAGTTCAAGCTTTGCTAGCGGTGATTCATAACAGCAGTTAATGCAAACTACCACTTTGAATAGGAAAGCAATAGAATGTCTAAGTGATAGAATAGGTGAAATTACAGTTATACAGGGGAATTAAGCATATAAATTTGAGTGATTCTATGTAAATATACACATTATTTAAAAGACAAACTTTTATTTCATATTTGTATTACTAAAGAGAGTTATAACTTTTACCAGGATGGTGAATCGGGTTCTGAAATTGGAGCAGATGTAAGACATTCTCAAACAACCTTGTCTCCTAACATCCATACTCCTGATCAAATATCATTCTATTCAGCAGCCACTTCTGGAGCTAAACCAAAGGCTGGGGTAAGTATAAAGATTGTTTTTGACATTACATACAGTCTTAAGCTGGAAATGAAATAGAGTAACTTTATACTATTCCCTGCACTGGTCATACAGAGTTATGTATGTGACACTGAAGAGGAAGGACTATTAATGCCAGCTGTTTCAAGGTGCTTTCTGAGTGGTGGAGAATCCTTAGGCAAATTGGAAGTTTGATGTTTAAGAACATGCTATTATTGGGTGTTGATTATAAGCTGAATATTTCTTTGAGAAACTAGCTTAATAGAGCTACTCTAATTTACTTTGGAAGATAATGTTTCCTGTAGTGGAGTAACTTGGTACAGTTCTTAAATCTCTTGAAGTATGAAGATGGGGGGGGGGGAGGAGGGGGTAAGACTGTTAAATCACATAGCTTGATTTATGATGCCCAAACTCAGCCCTCATTGTCTTCTTGAAAGGCTAGATTGTTGTGTACTGCAAGGAGAAGTATTACCCTGCTGAAGGGGAAACGTCATTCCAAGGACAAATTCGATGAGCAATTGCATACACTTGGGACTGTGGGGAAGCCCCTGAGCAGGGAGGTTTCCTGCAGGTGTCAGTGTGCACAAGCTGGAATTACACTTCCAGAGCTACAAATCTGGGAGCTTAGATGGCAAAGAACTTTTGACAAGCAGTTTCAAAAATGCTACAGCACCCTTTTGTAGGGACTTGTGATAGCCTTGAGCAGCATACTCAAAATGAGGTATTCCTTTTTTATAGTATCCAGGCACTATTTCCAGCTTTTAAGAGATTCTTCTAAGCAGCTAGTGGAGTTGCTTACATGTATTTTTTTCTATATCTTTAATGTGCTTTCCTGTATTTTTACACCAGTCACATGAGGGAGGATTTGCTGATTTCGCAGGCACTCTGCTGTATAGTTTACTCAGATTGTAAGTAATGAAGTTCTCAACCTTCTGTATCCATTCATAGCTCTCAGAAGAATGGTTTTATCTTTTGCCATCATCAATCTACTGAAGAATTCTTCTTCATAACACTCACTTGTGCAGGAAAAACTTGAATATTGCAGAAACTCATGGCATATTTCTGCTCCCACTTGTGCTTATTCTTTCCACTATCTTACAAAGCAGAGAGAACTTCAGTTGAGAAGTCTTTGCATAATGAATGCTCCATCTGTTCAGCAGTACTACCACTGCTGGTAACTGGACCAGCAGAAACTCTAGGATAAAACATTAAAATATGAAGTGTGATTAGTGTAAATATATGTTTCTAGAAAGTAAAATAAAGGCAAACTGTCACTTAGTACATTGCAATAATAACAAGTTAATGAATGCCTTTGACTGAGGCAGTAACAAAAGTTCTAATAAACATTTACTTTTAGGATTGTTCACTTGTACAAAAATAAATTTGCTTGTAATTCATCATCAGTGCATAACTATAGCAAATAGAGAGCTCTGCACTCCATCACTTCATACAATGCAGCACAAATTCTCAAATAAGTACGTATGTCATGCTGGAAGGTGATATCCCATTTTCCAGATCCTGAGAAGAGAGAAGACGCTCTCTGAGGTATTAAACATCACTTTTTAAATTTGTGCATCTCTATGGATATTTGGGAAACTCTTATCTCCTGGATTTGCAGAGGTGTGGATTATTTTCCTTGAAGTTGGACAGTATGTGTTAATTCTCTTTAAATAACTATTAATTTTTTTTCACTGTGCTGAATATATTATGATGAACATATATCATAAAATAATAGCCCTGTATATATTTTAATGTATGTGATTGTAAATGTTTATTGTTTACTTTTTGGAGTAACTCTAAATATTGTGTGGGTTGTGGACCTACAATTCAGAGTCCTGTTTTGTTAATGCTTATGATAAGTGAATCTAAACTTTCTTCAAGTGACTTCCTTTCCTAAAATTTTGCTTGCTGCAGTTTACCATACACTACAGTGGGATTTAGGGATGGAATTTGTTTATCGAGAGTGTTCAGAAAAAGACCATATCTTCATTTTTACCACATAAAATTGAGTGTAAAAAAATTTATATCATTTTTACTTGAGTATAGCTCTCCTGAAAACTGGGTGAAGACTGGGTTCAGATATCTTCTATTCCTTTTGGATTTTTTTTGTCTCTGTACCGTAACTGAGTGCTAGTATGTGTTGTAGATCAAAGTGTGCAAAACATTAGCTGCCTCCCTACCTGCAACCTGTATTTGAAAGCATATGTTTCTTTTGAATGCACTAGGTGAAAACAATTCTCAGTCCTTAACCTTGGGCATTACTATTGCTGTTGCTCATCTGGTCTGTGCAGCTAGGCAGCTTGCTGTTTGGTGCTAGACTACCATCTCATGCTGGTAGAAAAGGAGCTCTCGTATTCTTCTTGTCTTGTTTAGCACTGGATTCTACTCAGGCTAGTATTTTAAAAAGGGTAAATAGCATCACTGAGGAACGCTGCCCAGGAAAGATGTCAGGGTTACCTCTGATATCTGGTTTCCATGTAGAGATCACCCACAAAAATCCTCAGATGTGGTGTTCTTTCTTTAAGGGAGACTCTTGTCATAATTTTCCTTTTTTATTGGAGTAGCTTGGTGCAGCAATCTATTTTATAATCCTCAGGGACCAGTTTGGTTTTTTTGCTTCCTTTTTGATGTGTGTAACTGCAGGATTCCAGATGCTCAGTCTCCAATGACAACTTATTTTGTTGTGTGTATTAATATGTAAACAAGAGTACAACTGTAATCATTTATATTATGTAATGATACGCAGTATTTTTAAACAAACTGTATTGAACTCATGACTGCATCAGGAACAATGCACAATTAAAGCAAGGCATCTTGTCCAGACTGAGGGTGGTGAGGATGGGCATTATAAGACAGGTAGGGATTCAAGTCAATCTGAATTGTTCCTGAACAGCTCAGAAGATATTAACATCACAGGACTTTAATAGATAGGAAAATTGTATAAAGACTATATACATTCAAGATTAAGACCCATATGTATTTAAAAATAAAAGAAATCTAATAATGCCATGCTATTCTGGACTTTGATGTGATATTCTTGGTGGAACTGACTGGCTGATTAATTGAAAACCAGAACTTTAAATTTTTATTGTCAGATTTTATGGAATATTCCGCAACCTTTCCAGTACTTAAAATTCAGTATGAATTAAAAATGTCTTTGCAAATTAATTAGTAAACTTGTAAATATTATTTTTAAAGAAACATGTCTGTGTATGTATACACATACACAAGTTATTTGGCACCTCATAAAAATGCACTGGCAACTAGTCAAATCCATGCTTGTCATTGGAATATGTTTGAACATAACACAAACATATAAGCATACGTATGTGGGCACACACAGTGTTCCTTACTTTTTATACAGAGATGTGACAAGGAAGAACAAGATTCTCTCCACAGCATTTTAGAAATGTTATTTATATGGAAAGGATTTTGCAGGATGTAGCATGAGCACCATTACTATATTATACTACTAATATTAATATATTATATTATTTTATATATATATTATATTACTATATATATATTTTATTATAATGGTTTGATACAGTTGACCACTCTCTACTGACGATGTAAAAACTGGGTGCATGAGTGGGCAGCCTTTTGAAACATGAATTCATGTGATGGAGTATAGGTGCATAGCCACGTTAATTTAGGACATTAAGAAGCATTACTGCTATCTTTATGTTACTTATATTTACACAGTAAAGAATGTTAATGTTTCTGTAATTAGCACATCACTATGTTCTGGGTTTTTTTATCAGACTTCAAAATAAACAATGAGTTTTGAACATTTAACTTAAGATTCAGTAAGCATGTATCGTATGGTAGTTATAAATTCCTCCCCTCCCCCCCCCAAAAAAAGAATAAAATCAATATGCTTTTGCCAAGTGATCATGAAAAACACTGAAGAACACAGTGTCTAGTCTGGAATTTGAGAGCAGGGGACACAAATATGTTACTGCCTTCTGTAACTAATGCCACACATCTGGATACTTAATAACGCTGTTCAGCAATTAAGTCCAGAAATAATTGAATTTTAAATCTATCTTGATTATTATGGAAAAAAAAAGAAATGTAGATAGGAAACTTAAATATTTTAATAACAAGAGATTAATTACAATAGCTTTTTCCAGTGTGCATTTAAAAGTTAACTAGTTTGGGAAAGCTTGAGTCAATCATAATTGTCTTTTTTTGTTTCCTAAATATAAAACAAAGGTCAATAGTAACCAAAGCCTGGAAGTTGTAGTTAATCTTCTATCCTCGAACATCTGCTCTTCAAAGTCTGTTTGTTTTTCTGTTTGGGGGTGGGAGGAACAACAACAAACAGCTGTGATTATTTCCTGCTGCTTTTCTTAGCTTCAATATTTTTCAACCTAGCCTTAATCACACCATGCAATGGTAATCAGAAATTTATTATTCCCAGAATAACTGGTAGGAGATGGTTTTTCAGATTAGCTGTAATGAATTTCTAATTAATTTTTCAGATTAGCTGAACACTTAATGTGTTTGTTTCTCAAAATTATTTTAGGTACCAGTTGTACCCACAAGTACAAAATTACTTGGTCTGGCTTAAGCACTAGAATGGGATTCAGCTGCAGTGACTGATTTCATTGGAGGCTTGGATGAGCTTGTAAATCCACTCTCACAAGCTTTATTACTGGACTGAGAAGGAAATTTCTGTTATTTACGTGACAGTATCGCAAACTGAATCATTTATATGTATTTAATAATTTTGCCTTTCACATATGCTTTTGATTTTTATTATATTTTAAAACTGCAGATACTTAGGGAAAGTACCTTTCTGTGAATAATATTTTATAGTTTTATAAATTTTAAAAAATGAAGTTCTTTGCTGATTTACTGCATTGCTTTACAACTTTATTTATTAAGCTTATATTAATAAGCTTATATTATAAATTAAGCTTAAATTTATGATAAGTACTAAGAAACCTTGATTTCAGAATTACATATTCTTAAAGAATAATTATTAGGGAAGCCACTGCTTGACATGTGTGCATCTTCCATGTGTTATTTATTCTTTTTTACTACATTCAGTGAACTATAGTTAAGTAACAACATCTAGAATACTTCAGCGAGCTCATGCATGGACTCTTCACAGTGGGTCATGCTGCAAGGAAGGTGACAGATTTGGGTCCCACTGAATCATACATTTCTTTTTGTATACTGAACTATGCAACTATGATGCCTCTTGTGTTCTTTTAGTACTTAAGACAAAATTAGAATTCACTCTTCACAGAATCACAGAATTATCAAGGTTGGAAAAGACCTAGAAGATCATCTAGTCCAACCATTACCAATACTTCCCAGCTAAACCATATTCCTCCACACAACATCCAAACATTTCTTGAACACTCCCATGGTTGGTGACTCCACCACCTCCCTGGGCAGTGCATTCCAGTGCCTGACCACCCTTGTAGATGTTTGGGTGAGAGACTCATACCATGAGATATTAGTTAAAATATTACTCCTTTAAAAATTGTGAATTTTCATGCACAGATTAAGAAAATGTTTCAGGATCTGATCCCATTAAGTTTGTATTGCTTGTCAGCGTTCAGTTCTCTAAAAACACTTTTCTTTGACTACAGGTTGATCCCCATTTTCTGTATTTCATATCTGTGAAACTTCCAATGTTGACTCCAAAAATATTTTACTTTTTCTATAGAAAGAAGTCAATTGTGAATGGCAGAGCTGCTTTTTTCTTTTCTATGAAGTTTTCTAAAAACTACAACTCTTAAAAGCTGTGTTAACACTTTTTGCAACAAGAGTTAGATGCTCGCAGAATTTAAACTCAAAATACTGATTCCAGTTATGATATCCAGTGCTGCACTGGTCAGGGACAGTTTCTCTCACTGTTCCTCAGTTGTGATTCCTAAGTTATCAAAGTGTATGATAATTTGTTACTGCAGTGAAACGTTTGGGTTTTTTTATGTAGTTGCAGCATGACCCAGATATATATTAAGCTGCTTTTGGTTCAAATTTCAAGTCCCAACACAACATTGAGAATCTTAACTAAATATCCATCTTGTGAGTTGCTAAGCTTTATTACTCTGAGTTCTTCCCATGATATCAGGATGAGTGTCTGCATTTGTCTTTCCTTGCAACAAGTTTGTAGAAACTAGTTTTATACATCTTTTTTTTTTTTCCCTCATGTCTTCCTCCTTTCTGGAGTGTTGCTGATATTGTTTTCAACAGCGTATCTGTCTGGTTACATACAATAACTGTTTGGGTTTGTTTGTTTTATTTCCTATAAATGGAAGGAAAAGTTTATGACTAAAGCAGTAACTTCGTTAATTGCATTTTTCTTATAACTTTTTTTTCACTGTGTGCTGCCATCTGCTGCCTACATCTTGTAAATGCACAACGGGAACATCAGACGCTAACCCCGTTACAGGCAATCAGACTGAATAGAATAGTGCATGACTGAGCATGTCGACTATGTCGTGTTTCGTAAGCTTTTCATCTTGTACAGAAGCGATCTAACTACTTATGAGACATAATAAACTAAAGTTGGATGCTTTTCCGTGTGAGGGAAATTTCAACTAATGTTATATTGTGTAGAGATACTTTTAGAAAAATATATATATATAATTCCACTCTGTTCTAATTAGAATTGAATTTACAATTAAAGAGGAAAACATATTTTAATGGCATAAGATGTTGGGGGAGATTTCTAGATGAATTTTAAGTTTCACATTAGGAGTTCTTCATTTTCTATTCACACATGCAGTCATTTATATTTATGTATTAAGCGCTGGCATCCACAAAAATCATGTAGTGTTTTAAGCCTGCTGCATAATAACTGACACAGTGTAATATCATATCTGCATGCGTCTCACTATAGGAGGCATGTGGGCTTGGGAGCATTATGCTAGAGTGCTATGGTTCTTCGGCATGTTGCTTATTGCTTAAAGCACACCCAACTGTGAGGAAAAAATACTGAACATTGCCCAGCCTTCCCAGAAAATAGTCTCTACTTGTTTTTGCAAAATCCTGAATGTTTTTCGTTTTTCTCACTTTATTCAAACCTCATGTGTTTTTAAAAAAAAGCTTATTTTTCTCTAAGAAAAAATTACACTCAGGTAAAAACTGATCATCCTTGAAGCTTTCAGTACTGAAAGAGCTCAGAATAAGAGCATGAGCAAGGGTATACTTTCACAGGAAGATATCATGCCTAAATGTTTTACAGTCAGTGTATCATGGTTATGTCAGTCTGTAATGTAATGGGCAAAAAGGCTAAATACAAGAGCTTCTCAGATCTGTGATCACAACATACATCTTTTTTTACATGAGCAAAGAAAAATGAGAGGAGTATTATTTCTGGTCACATATGGAAATGTTGCTGTGGTAGGGAATGTAGAAACTGCAGTCTGGGCTCTCTGATGTACTATTTGCATTTGGGTCTGGGAAAGAGAATTCCCAAGCCCTTCAGAAATGAAGGGTAACTCATGTTTTGCAATCCTATTTCTTCAGTTCAAGCCTGGCTTACTGATGCTTGGAACTGAATATGTTTCTGTATACCAGCAATGTGTTTATTAGTTCTGCTGTGCCTAAGTTTGACAAATGGAAACTGAAATGGAATGAATTTTACTGTGTTGCTCTCAGGACCAATATCTGTGTAGCTTAAAACTTCAATACTCAAGATTTAAAGCAGGAATTCTTGTATGTTCTTAGATGATCTATAAGCTGATGAAAAGAAAAGCTTTCCAGGTTCTCTAAGAGCAAATAATTGGAACTTCAGTCATGCAAATCACACAAAGTCATATAATTTAAAATTTCGGACTTAGTTTATGTCTTTAAATCTCATTCAACAATCAGTTGTGTGTTTTCTCAGAGGATTAATCTTGTTTAAATGAACAAAACCATGTATGTCAGAAATGATATACAAATGTATGAATACATTTTTGCAGAGTTAGGAAAAAATGTGACAATTTAATATCACTTTCTGATAAATTCACAACTCTTTTTAATGAGGAATATACATTTTGATGCAAAATTAAGTATTTAAGATAATTATTGCAAAAAGCATTTGTGACTATATGTTTATATTCTGAATAACAATTCAATCCTAGTTATTTAAAAGCTGGTACCAATGAAGATTCATGTGACAGATTACTGTCTGATTTTAGGGAAATGTCTGTTCTATAAAATATTTAACAAAATGATTAGTATGCATAAATCAGCTTTAATTAGTTGTTTGTTTCTCAGTTGATATATAGAAGTAGCACAGCGAGACTTCGATTGCCAGATGTTCTGAGTAGAAAAAAGTGTAAACGAACACTTATGTCACCTGCTGATTAATATGCTTTTCCCTGTTGTTTATATTGTGAAAGGGAAGAAATATGCGGATATCAATTTACAAGTGATTATCATTGAAGAAAGAGATGGTCTATCCATTATTCACAAATCATCTTGTTCAGTTATTTACAATCCTCTCAATCAAATAGAGGCCTCTCATGAAGTCATGACATAGTGCCATATCCTATCTCTTCCTCTGATGGTTTGTGAATATGTACAGGCTCTCTAATTTTCTAACACCTTCCAGGTGAACATTGAAAAGGAATGACTTATTTCTTCTTAAAGCTATTTGTCACAATTAGGCCTAGGAGTTGGCTTAAACATGGTACTGCAATCAGTGGGTAGATATTGTCAGTGTGGATAATCAATGCAGAAATAGATGGTCATTTGCAGAACAGCTGAAACTCCCATAGGGATAAAGAGACAAAGGGAATTTCATGACGTAGTAAAGGACAGATTTTAGGCTTGCACTGGCACTATGTTGAATATTGTTTTATCTGTTATGAGCTGATTTTCCAGACTAGCAAATATCCAGTCTGTTTTATTAGACATAAATCTGTGAAGGAAGCAAGTAAAAGTACATTTTGTGTAAACTTCGTAGGTTTACAATTGAAAGAAAAAAAGTCTTATTAACCTTATCTAAAATGTTAAAATGTCATTCCACAGAAGTGCATCTTTTACATGAAATCAATAGGAGTAGTTCCACATTCTCTAACCATTCAGAAATGTTATGTTTAATAGAATGTCAGGATATTAATGTCTCTTTTTAACTTATATAATTTTACTGTAAAACTGGTTGAGTTTGAACTTTTGAGAACTTGCTGGGCTTTACTTTTCATGGCATTGTGTTGTGAATGTCAGACACTGTGAAATGTTTCCGTTTGTTCTTCAGTTTTGTACCTTGAGAAATTTATAGCGTTTTAATTCTTGAAGTTGCTTGAGTATGTTTAATTGTATGTCAGTATGAAATTTTAACTCTTCAGCATTAGCTAAGAAAATATTTTATGACATTTAGTAGCATTTAAACAAAAGCAAGCATAAATTATCTGTTGGCATGTCATTCATGTAGTGCATCTCTGCTTTCAAGAATGAGTCTCATAATTCAGCTCAAAATCACTGTTGCATACATGAGAAAATATGGGTAATTATTCAAAATCACTGTCAGAAGCTTTCAGTGGAAAAAACAGTAAAATTATTTGTGCCATGTAAAAACTAGTAATGATAACTTTGGTAACAAGAATAAGTTCCAGATTGTATGGGCCTCTGGCCAACCTCATCTAGTGCTTGATTTAGTGGTTTGCAACTTTGTAGGTGGCAGAGGCATTGGAACTTGGTGATCTTTGAGGTCCCTTCCAACCCAAGCCATTCTGATTTCCTTCACACACACAAACAGAAATGCACTTCAATTCAAGGAATTAAACACAGTTTAATTTGTTTCAATTGCTATCATTTATACATTTGAATGGTGTTGCATAAGTTTTGCTATAGGTGAGTTAAAGTACTATGCAACTACTTAGCACTTCATAAAATAATGGGCAAATCTTCTTTAAAGGTTGTTTTTATGGAACTTGCTGGTATTTTCAAAGGTAAAAGTGAACTGGTCCCAAAAAGTGCTTGGATATCTTTATGGAAGTATTTATAACCCATCAAAATATGTTCAGCAACAGATAGAAGCTTCTGCCTGTTTCCTTCACAGTCTTTCTGTCATTCATAGAATGGGATCATGGGAGGTACATTTGACTCAGAGGCCACAGGTTACTGGCCCCTTCTGCATGGCCTAGCACAGGTACACCCAGCCTGCAACCAGCACAGCTTGCTCTGCAGTCTCTGTTCTCTACTGCCATGCCAAGTACAACAGCCTGGCTTCAAGACACTGGAAGGGCACAGTGCAATGCTGACAAATAATATGGCTCTATGCTTAATTTGCATGGGAATCATGTCAGTTTTCAAAGATTACAATTTGAGAAGACATTATGTGCAAAGACTTGCTGCCAAATTTAATGCATATTGAGGAATGCTTTGTAAAGACAAAATAGAGAAACAAACAAAAAAATTACCTACAACCCACATTTGATTAAATATCACTGCACTGGACATCAAGAAGATCCATGTGTGAAAGTTTTAAAAATGGATGATGTCATGCAAATCATCATCAGAGCTGTGAATTTCACGAAATTTAGGGGATGGAATCATATGCAGTTCTAGGAGTACCTTGAAAGTATGGGTGCTGATTAAGGAGTTGTCATTTACTTTTCTGAAGGAAGGTTGCTAAGTTGGGATAAAATGTTAAATAGACTATGTAAAGTGAAATCAAGTTCTTTATGGAATCCAAAAGAAAATTTGTGCTGGAATGTGAAGATTAAAAACACCTCATAGATTTTTAGGGGATTCAACTGCTCACTTAAATGAATTAAACGTGTATCTTCAATGTGAAAATCAACTTATCTGTGCTATGTTTCAGACAATAACAGCATTTAAAATGAAACTTAAATTATGGCAGCTAGAGTTAAGGCAAGCTATTGCATGCATTTTGATACAATGGCTGAACACAGTCCTGTGAACAGTGAAAAATGTGCAGCCATGCTTTCCACTTTGATAAAGGGATTTGAGGATAGGCTTCAAGATTTCTTTAAAAAAATATATATAAAAAAATCAGTTTTCTGGTATATTTGCAACTCCATTTTCAACAGACAAATACATTACCTTTGAATTTTCAAATGTAATTTATAGGGTTGCAATCAGACATTGAACACAAAGAATTTTGGTCGATTTTCTTTACTAAACTTTTATAAGGATTCTCATACCAGAGGAAGTGTCCCTCATTTCACAGTCATGCCTTACTCATGTCATTGCTTTTTGGCAATATGTACATTTGTGAACATTTACTGTCCAGGATGAAGCACAGGAAGAGTTCATCAAAATGCTGATGAACACCTTGAGAGCTCACTGAGAACTGCAGCCACTTCCATCAGATCTGTCTGATGCATTAGTTTCACAAAAACAAAGTCAAACATCCCACTAGTTTTATGTTTTAAGTTGTTCTCTGTTTATGTTTTAATAAAACATAATGTAAGTATTAAAAAAATATATTAAATATTTTATGTGCAGCTTGAGACAGTTCCTGTTTGCTCAGTGTGGCCCCCACAAGCCAACTGGTTGGACACCCATGGTGTAGCATTTGTATAACATACATTCCCTTCAGTTGCCATTGGGAATGCCATGATTATACATGTTCTGTAATCTGCTGCAAGTGTCAGGTTGAAAAATCTAATCTGGACTGATCTAGTACAACCATAAGCATAAAAAGGTGTGAATGGTGTTACATGAGTTGTTTCTCTTATGTGGAAGCTATTTCTCTTGTGTAGCTCTTTATCTCAGTATAACTAGTCCTAGTAACACATGCCATCTCTGCTTTATTCATGATTTCAGAACAAGTAATAAATATTAAACTTTACTGGAAAACTGCTAAAAAGATGGAATCTGAAATCTCCTGTTGAAACAAAAGATGTATTGCATGAGTTACTGCATTTATATATCTCAGCATTTTTAGAATGCTGTCACTGAAAGGAAATAACTGGAGGCCATGTTGGAGGAGCATGTGGAGTAGGAGCATAAGGATTTTTAATAATGTCAATCAATTGAATTGAGCAGAATATGTTCTCCATAAAAGCATAATAAACAGCATTAAAATAGAAATATTCATGGACTGATGACTGTTTCCCTCCTGTCTAGTAGTAACAATATATTTCAAAATGTCCAGAAAAGAAGAGAGGGTCCAGAAAAGAAGAGAAGGTTCAGAAAAGAAAACAAGAGAAGTTGTGAGTAGGTCCTAATTCCTAGACAGTATGATGCAGTGGAAAGGAAGAGAGCTACTTGAAAACTTGATGCAGACAGTTGGGTTTCATATTTCCTGCGAACAGAGACTAAAGAGCTTCAAAGCTGTGAAAAACTTGTAATTTTTGCTAGTGGAAGACCAATAGGTGATAAAGGCTGTAATTTTATTCATTCCAACAGTGCAGCGCAAGACCTGTAGCTAGCATCAACTGTGTGTGCTTATTATATCTTGAAAGGAATGTGTCATGGATCTGCAAAAGTCAAACTAGCAGAAACTGGAAATCATCGTGTGGACTGAGAGCTGCAAGACCCTTACCGTTTTGCAGAATCATAGAACCGTAGGAGTTGGGAGATGCTTCTAGAAATTACCCTGCTGCTAAAGCAGTTTCTCTACAGTAAGTCACACAGGGTGATTGGGAGCGCTATATTTATTATACAGTGGTGTTACTTAATGTAAAACTGTTTTCAACTAATCTTCTTGTATACATATGCAAAAGTTCAGTGGTTGATGAGATATGACCCATGTTGGGATGTTATGAGAATTGAATGCCTTTGGTAGAACTGTGTATATAAAAACAGGAAAGAACAGCATGACTTTTAAAATGATGCTTTGCTTTAGCTTAGCTATAAATCTTTGAAGTGGTCTTTCTTTCAGGCTTTTTCTTTCTCTTTCTTTGTAACTTTTTTCTTTTTTTTTTTTTTTTTTTTTTTTCAATTTTTTCATTCTTTTTGTGTTTTTTTTTTTTTCCTTTTTTTTTTTTTAAATATCCTTTTCTTTTTTCTTCTCTTTCTTCTTTCTTTGACTTGCCCACCATTCTTTTGTTGTGGAGCTGTTTTGCGTTAAAGACTGTAGAGTTATTAACACCAAATCATGCACACTGCCCTCCAGTACATTATGCTTTCCCCATGGTTTGTAGGTCTTTCAGCAGTCCCAGCAACACGACTGGCATGGTTGTGCAGACACAGTTTTGCCTTTCCCTCTAAGCTTTCAAATTATTTCTCTTCCTCTGGATCGCATGGTTGCCTATGACTTGAACAAGGTAGGAAAATTGTCTGCATTTATAGCAAATATAGATATTTGATGTTTTTTAGGCCACATACGAAAGACCTGTGGCTTTTATGGCAAAGTAAATCAATGGTAAAGACTAGTTAAGACTCAACTCAGCCCCCATGAATCTGTTTCTCCGCTTGCAGCTGTGGCTATTTAAGTGCACTATCAGTTTAGTGTTATTTTGGATTTTTTTGTGCGTGTGTTTTGTTTTTGGGATTCTTGATTTCTGAAATAATATGCACTGAGCCAAAGAAAGAATATGCAAAATCTCAAGAAAGAGAAACAGTACGAAAGGGGAAAGAAACAATGTCATATGTAAATAAGCCTTTTGGTGAGAATTTCCTGTGAGTTTTATCTAAGAAAGAATTTCAGGCTCGGATCCAAAACAAGCAAAGGAGCACAGAATAAGGGGACAAAGACACAGAATTTGAGCTGAAACAGTAGCGACAACAGCTTGATCTCTCAGGAGTAGAGGGAGAGCATAGGAAAGTAGAAGCATGCCAGTGAAGTAGAAAAAGATCTTTGCATTGACTTCTTGAAGGGGGTGAGAAATGTGGGAGAAAAAACTAAGGGAAGGAGAAAATTGCAAAGCGGGAGGAAATTGGAAAAAAATGGGTTTTAAAAGGTAAAGAGGAAATGGTAGGACATAAGCTGTCAGGTTATCTGGTTGGTGGTAGCGAATAAATATCTAGGTTATCTTCTTTCATGCTGCACACACGGTATTCGTTACTCCTGGAACATGGTTTGAAAACGTGGCAGGAATAGTTTGCATTACTGGAATGGAAGAAATCCATGTCTGCCTTTTCAAGCACTTTTCCAGACACAGAAATGCTGTGAGTGACATCATGGAAAACCATTTATTTTTGCCCTTTACATATGCCTTTCTCATAAGGAATTTGCTTACTCCTGTACTCTCTTTGTCTTTTTCTCTTTCTGTCTCTCCCTCTTCCACGTCTTGCTTTCTTGCTTTGTGCTTTCTGTCTCTTTTTCTCTCTTCTCTCTCTCTTTTTTCTTTTTTTTTTTTTTTTTTTTTCCAAAACCAGGGTGGAAGCTGGAAGGGAGTTGGTTAGCGTCTCTGCTTAATAGTTGAAAGACTTTGGTTTGGGGTTTTTTAATGCACAAAATTCCTCTCAGTGAGACATGCCACACATTCTGATCTCTCCCCTTCAGGCAGTTACACACTATTAAATATGAGGTTGGAAATGACACACGTCTGGAAATGCAGAAATGAAACAGCCTGCCATTTTCTGCAGTTCACTATACAAGGAAGGTGTTGTAAATTGTTAATTGAATGGCATGAGTTTTGATTTTGTTGTGCTTTCTGTATATAGAAACCATACATTCCAGTCTGTTGCTATTTTTTTTTTTTTGTAGATTTATTACCATGTTTTAAACCTTTCCGTGTTCTAATTTTGAAATTAGCGAAGTTTTGGATTTTTTTTTAACCTGAAGTATAGCTTACTCTCTGAACTTTTGTTCTATTTACTTTCATTTTACTATTTTACTATTTTACTTCATTTACGTATAGAAGTCTATATGTAGTTATGCTATTATCATCATTTTAAAAGAAAAATAAAACACAACCAATATCAGTACATCTGCATAAGAATCTCCTGTATGCTACCTTGCATTAAATACTGAAATAATATGATTAAATTAAATAAAATTGCATGCATTACATACAGATTAATGCATAGAATATATTGCATTGCAATACAGAATGTCAGATGCTGCTCAAAAGTGAAAGAGAAGAGGTTGTCTAGTCTCCCAGAGTCATTCTGAAGTTCCTGCTCGGAGTAGAGAATATTTAGCACTGGACTAAGCTTATTGCTCTGTAGTATTTATTAGGTGAACAAAAACTGCACGTGAGAAGCAGCCAGTGAGGATTTTCAAGCCATTGAGACTGAAGTAGGATTCCATTTAAGAGAAGGGAGAGGAGGGGAGTAGATGACAATCTCCCAGAAACCCAGAGTGCAGAATGCTAGCACTGTCTTTATAAAGCTTTAGCTCTCAAACAATATTCTATACTGTAATTGGATGTTCTTAGGAGTGTTCAAGACACCTTATGAATATTGATTAGTAGACGCAAGATTAGATAAATGTGAGGTTAATAGTCTGCTTCTTTAAAATTTCTGGGTTTCAGAGAGCCTCAGACAATTGGCAAAGGTACATCTTGATAACCTAAAGCTACCAATATTTAAAATTCAGTATTTTTTTGGAAATGACACAGGTTTGTTTTGAAAAATAAAATTAAATATAAGGCTCTCATCTGAACAGTAGAAATGAATTTATTTTCACAGACTTACATGGTTCATATGTAGAATGAACAAACAATCAGGTATTCATTATTTCCAGGGCAAATTAATGGTGTAATAGCACCATAAAGCAGATACCAAAAATGTGACAAAGAATAATGCAGACAATTTTATTTCCAGCTTACAAGTTGTTAAAACCGAACTATGCTGGCTGTTTGTGAAGCTTTGCTACACAGTCACATGCAATTTTTCTTTCTAATTCTTCTTATGCTACTTTGCCAACACTGTACTTATCCAAGAAAGATCCAGTTTGCAGTTGCCAATACTGAGTGATGTTTCAGCATGTGTAGGGATTTCAGAGTGTTTTGAGATTCCTCTATTCTTAGGAGAAAAAAACTGTATCTCATATGGTTTAGAATATCCAGCAAGTAGTCTTTTGGAATTACAGAAATTGGAAGAAAGAAAAATGAGAGCATGTGATCTGTTAGACTGCATGTTTAAAGAAAAAAAAAAAAAAAAGAGAGAGAAGCAATTTTTTAAAAAGTCAGAAATTCTGGTTACCAAGAAGCCATCCTTCTTCCTTCATGCTGAAGAAGACATTCAGGAGGTCCTAAATTATTCAGAATTTTTTTCTTAATTGAGCCATTATTTTACAATTTCTGAAAACTACCTGAAGTACAGATATTTTTAAAAGCATTTAGATGGCTAAATGTACAAGTAGACATCTGCTGAGCTGAACAAAAAATGAGAGACCTACGTGCCATTGAATACTGTAAATTGCATATTATGTGACCCCAGGGACTATGCTGATTTTCAGGAAGGGAAATTTTTGCTGTCTCTGCTTCTGCTACCTCTGTAGCTGAACTGTGGTTTTCTGTTCCTGAATTATATTTGAAAATCCCTTGATTATGTCTTGTGTATGTATCCATAATCAGACTGCAGATGCTGAAAACCTTAGCTTGAGAGCAGTTCAAAGTTCCTTTCCAAAATAAGTTCTCCAGTAACTGCTTCAACTAAGGAAGCAAGAAGGCAAAAGATTGAAATTTCTGTAATCATTTTCTTACTTGATTCCGAGAGCTCAGAAAACAGGTAGGAAGAGAGGGAGGGAAGGGTGGATGTTAAAATACTTTAATTATTATTTACATATCTTCCCATGTCCACCTGCCACTTTATCACTGAAGAAATTTTTATTTCATTAAGTATTCCTTTACAGCACTCTGAGACCACCTCAGTGACAGAAAAAAAACTGACAAGAAAAATGGAGTCCAGTGAGTTAATGTATTTTTCAATTGTACTTTCAGGGGTGAAGAAATTATGTCTCCTGTCAAAGTTCTAAGTTTGGCCTCAAAAGTAAAATTCACAGAAAGTTTTCAGAAGTCTACGTAACATAAAGCCGTATTTCATGGGCAACTTGGATATTTGGGAGTCAGTGAAGTTAGACTTATAAGTCTTACTAACTTTTGAAAAAAGTTCCTCTCTTACATTTATTCCTATATTCCAAAGATGCACTTTTCTGAAATATTTCTTCCCTTCTTCTCACCTGAAAGCATGACATAATACTAAATTCAAAGCAGAGTTTTCTCAGTTACACGTTAAAATGCATACTTGCACAAACTGTTAGAATGCAGGTACTTTTGTCCAAGTGCTACCTTAAAAGAATCTCTGATAATGTTTCTGTACAGCATTTAACATTTATAGAATTTTTTTGTTGTTGGACCCTTGACACACCTATTGGAAAATGTTAGCTGATAGATGAGATGATTTGCCAAAGGAATTTAGAAGACTGAGGACATTTGAAGAGGGAGACCTTGAGTCATAGAGACAGAACCAATCTGTCTTGTAACTTTATTCAGAATTTCACAATCCTTTCTAAACAACAAGATAAGTGCCAAAGGCAACAAACCAGCAGGAGTCAACTCAGAATGTGCCAAAGTTCAGAGCATGGTTGCTTCAGGCTGAAGTTTGCTGACCTCTAATCACTTGGGGTCATCGGTGGTTCTGCTACAGGGCTCTGAAGAACGTGAGTCTGATCAGATCTCCCCTGCTGCTCTCAGGCTGCCAACAGCAGTGTGAGCAGGGAAGCAAGGATGCCTTCCCATCAGCATGATTTTTGGCTGCCATACTTGTGTAATGCCTGTGTTTGCTAATTCCAGACTTCCTTAATGCCTTGTAAATAAAGAAGGTGGAGTTTATCACAGCATATGAAGAAGACTCCTTCAAGTCAGCACCCCTTTTACACTTTCAGTGCTGTATTATGTCATTATTTGATATAAGTGTAAGGAATTGTTTTTGTGGTTTAAGTTTTAAATAATTTCTGTTGTTGCTGTTGTCACCACGATAAAGTTTTCAAGAAATTCCATTTTCTTGTGAAGTCTCCTTTGACCATTAGTATTATCTTTAATGACCTAGTTGCTATGAGTATGCTAGACTGCTGTAAAGTTCTAGTGAGAATGGTTGGTGTGGAGAAATAAATAGCATTTCAGACCCTAATCTGGCAACAAATTCAAAATGTAAGCGTGCACTGACATAAACATGCTTCAGTCACATGATCTATGACTCATAAAGAGTAATAGCTATTTAGGAACATTAATTTAGAGGCTATGCTATTCATGGTGTAATAAAATCTTTAATGCATAATTTATGGACTGTGTCATAGATCTGGGCAGCTCACAAATTCTGATTTGTCAGTTTATGGCAATTACAGAGATTTAGCAATTATCTCATCCTTACATTCTATAGAGGAATTTGAGTAGAGTCCTTGCAGCATGTGAAATACATTAATGTGTTTTGTGAATTCTCAAACAATCTTCAGAAGTTCCAGAATTGTCAGTGTTTCTCATAAGCTATAGCTCATTAGCTATGAGGAAGGCAAAGGGGACAGGAGTCATAAGAGCATATTGGCCTCTGGAGCAGATGTTCCACAGGGGCTGAGCTTTTGGGAACCTTCAGAACTGGATGGTCTTCTTGGACAGGAAACTGGAAGTAGAAGGAATGGAAAGGATCGAGACAGCTCATGCTTCGTGACAAATGGAAAAATAGTTCACAAAGAAAATAAGGTGGTCACTGTAGTAATTTTTAGATTTTTTAATAAAATATTTCTTTAGAAAACTATGGTAATATTTTTTCTCTAAAAATATTCTAGATTAAAAATATTCTAAATTCCATAGATATTTGGGATTATGAGAGTGGTGAGGTGCTGGAACAGGCTGCCCAGTGAGGTTGTGGATGCCCTGTCCCTGGAGGTGTTCAAGGCCAGATTGGATGGGGCACTGGGCAGCCTGGTCTAGTATTAAATGGGGAGGTTGGTGGCCCTGGTGGCAGGGGGGTTGGAGATTCATGTTCCTTGAGCTCCCTTCCAACCCTGGCCATTCTGTGATTTTAAGTGCTTCAGAAAAATACTTATAGGGTAAAATTCACAATTTCAGGTAAACTTGGACGACAGGAGAAGTAAAACATTTGCTTATTGTCTTACTTCAAACAACAGCAAACTAGGAACAGGATTTTAAGGGAAACTTATAAGTGTTGGGTGAAACAGAGCAATTTGGAGAAAACTGAATAATTAACAAACCAGGATTCTACTTGATTCTATATCAATAGAGGGAGACATGAAAAAGCTCATGGACAAAGTACTGTAAGCATTTTTGTCACTGTAGTGGAAATGCTAAGCCACAGCCTGAAATAGTGATTGAGCACCTGGTGGGAAGGCAGGGCCAACCCAAGGGAGCTCAGGTGTATGCAATGCACCTGAGTGACCAGAAGGGGTGGAGCCAGGATCCACCCCTTCCCAGACCTCATTTAAGAGTTGGCAGTGGGGGCAAGGGTACTTTTTTTGGAGATTCCTGTGTACCTGAGGCCTTCTAAGGGTAAGCAGATTGTTCCTTTCTTTCTGTGTCTACAGTTGCCTCATTTGAGTTTCCTGTCACCTTCTAGGATTTGTATGCTACCCTGTTATTCCTATGCTTGTCATCATGTTACGTTCATCCAGGAAAAAAAATGCACTGGAAAGTAACAAATTGATAGGCTCAAAATCACTGTCAAAGTATAGGTCAGAAGCAAGGAATGAAAGAATAGAAATGAAAATACTACTTCAGACAGCACTATGTAGAATCTGATGATTATAAATGACCTGAAATTCATGAGTCTTAACTGTCTTCACCGATAAAGATGAAGAGTTTCAGGCAGTAAATGCAATGAGTAAGTTGTTTTTGAAACAAGGAAAATGTTGCAAAAGTGTTACTCTAAGCCAGGAAAATATAGGGGATGCTGTAGAAAGAAAGCTTCGTTGAGGAATCAAGTAGGGAATTCAAATAAAAGCCATTATTATCGATACAAAACATACTGAGAGAATTTTAAAAAAGTCTGCATATATATATATTTTTTTGTCTAACTTGATCTTTCATTGTAAGGAATTTTCTCTCTCCTAAATACTAGATTTTTATTGTTGTACTTTTTTGTTACTTATTCTTACGTTCTACTTCTGTTTCACATTGCTGTCATGTACTAGCAGATAATCTTTAAGATTTACTGCAAAATATGGGCTGTTTTTATATTTCTTGCTGTCTTGTAATCTAGCAGTATTATTAACCAATTCTACCCCAAAAAAATCACCATCAGTATCACCCTCCAAAATAAGATAGGAATTCAGTTCTTCCAAGCAGTTAGTCATTGTACTGTCTGAACCCATGTGGATTATATAACTTTTTCCTTAAATGCATAGGAAATTCTTCCCTGGTTCCCAATGAATTCCATGTAGTTATATGAAGTTCCCATGGAAGTGGTTCTAGCTGTTAGATCTCTCTTTGTTTTCACTGAAGTTCTAGTAGCTCAGCTCCTCAAACTAGCAATTATGCTGCTTATATGTTTGTGTCTTATGGGTTTTGTCCATGCACGTATGAAGCTTCCACCGTTGCAAGTATCAGTGCAGTTCAACCATCACATTCATCACTGAGAGCTCTGTGTTTATATAGCATTTGTATTTATACCACTGCATTGAGTAGGTCTGTTCTGACCATCAGATTCTGGGTGCTCTGGAAATGACTTCAACTCAAATGTAACATGCAGCTGTCCTTCCACTAAAAGACAGTTCATAAGGAAAACTGCTAGTTCCATCTGTGACTCTTCTAAGTCTTTGCATCATCTGGTTTTCAGTAAAGATGTTCCAACTGCTTTAAAGAGCTGCTCTTCAGCTATGTGATGAACTCATCCAAATGAGATAGACTAACAGAGTATTTCTTTGTAGCAACCTTGCTCTCCAGCCTAAGAAATTTTAGAAGATTTTTTATTGTCTTTAAAGTGGGTAGTAATTAAGCTGTTTATCACTTATCCAGATTTCAAGATTAAGTAATTCCCTCTAACAATATCTTAAGTAACTTTGAGAAAATTATTTTCAAGAATCATGGTACTGAGTTGAATAATAAATAATTTAGTTATCATAGGCTGAATTGTGTCAGAAGACCTTTTAAACAAAATTTCAGTATTCCTTTTTGTATGGTGTCTCTAACTAAACACTACAGGATAAATCAGAAGTCTTGACCGCTAGTATTTTATGTTTACTACCTGCAGAGTAGTGAAGGGTAATTGTTTTCTGAGTCCAGCATGGCATGGGCTTTGTGTTATCATATTGATTTATGAACTAGGTGACAGAAGACTGGCTGAGCAGGAGGTAACTCAACAGCTCCCCTTCCTCCTATGGGCAATACCATATGGCATAGCTACAATGGAATCACCTTTAAGGTGGTGTGCTTAGTTAGGTCCTAGGTAGTAACTCTCTCAAGCATTCTCTCAGCTGTAGACTGCAAAGCTGAAAAGGCAACTAAAGTATCTCACAAAAATGAGATTAAATTAACCAAAGCAGTATCAAGTGCCTTAGTGTTTGAAGTCAGAAGAGGTCACGTGAAAGTACAGTCTTGGTTGATGTAGGATGCAATTCAGTACATGCCAGCGTCAAGGAAGGCTTTTCGTTGATTTCTCTCATTTAATTGGTTTGGTGTTTATTTTTACCAAATTTCTTGTAGCAGAGCTGTAGCAGTGTTCAGAGATCATGCTTGGTCCAGCAAAACATAATTTATCTGCATGTAATTCAAATTAAATATGCAAACATGTGGAATTGGGATTAATTTTGTCACTTCTCCTGAAGTGTCAGACTTGGCTAGAAGTGAATACTTTGATAGTATATCATATCTTCGGTTCCTGGTAAGCACTTAGGAATCAGCCCAAAGGGTAATGAGTGTTTTGATAGCTCAAAAAGGAATGTGGAAAAGATATCAAAGAGTGGACTGCTTTTAAGTCTTGCCAGCAAAGGCAGAACAGGATTCATTTGCAACAGAATACAACTGAAGTTGACATTAATAACTTTAACGTTCATGGTAAAAGGATAGTTGATAGTTGTTGATGTGTTTTACTAGATGACATTGATTTGAATTAAATCTTTAAAACAACTTAATGCCTAGTTAACAAGGTTGAATCCATTTTCCTGCTTGTCCTTGGAAAGGAGTGACATGGTTGCGGAGGTCTCTCTCACTTCAGTAGTCTCCATGCACATTTATTTCTTTACTGGGTTGTGGGAAGATAATTTGCCCTCAAGAAGGTTGCCTGAAATATTTCTGGTTTAGTTCTTCAACAAAAGAAGAAATAAAATATAGTAAAATATAACCTTACATATAGTAAAATATAATCCAACATTTAATTTGATCACCCTAGCATCAGAGTGATGTTCCCTGACTGGCAATGGATAGCCAGAGAACGAAGAATCTGCTGTACATATTTCTGAAGTATTAATCTCAAATTGAGATAACATGCAGAGTAGAGATGACCAGTGGTGGCGTGGCACCTTTTTTCCTGTCCTGTTTACATATGTTCTTATGCTAAACCAATTTTCATAAAAAATCTCAAGAATTGATAGTAGTAGAATAATCTACTTATTGATATTTCTTCCCTTCCTCATGAGGTGCCCAACAAAATATACTTTTTTTTCTACCTTGGTTATTTCAGTTAATTTATTAACTTAAATTACTTCCAGAACACCTATGACACATAGCTTGACTCTCTTCTGAATAGTTTAGTCTCCCAAAGATTACTTATTAGAAGTAAATGATAGGTAACTGCCTATTAAACACAGAAATCAGACTAGCTGCTCGGTTTTACTTTGTTGTATGAAATTTCTGTAATAATAGATTCATTCACATAAAAGCTGAAAAATACTGAGGTGGAAATCATCATTTTCAACATTTTCATAAAAAAAAAGTAAAAGGAAAATGACAATATGAAAGATAACTACATTAGTGAATATTTTAATGTAGAGTATTTAAGTATGTTAGGCAACTTGCAAGAGCAAGAAATCATTTTCAGTATTGCGCAATTAGTGATTATAACATTGAGATTTTCAACAGCAGCTTGAAATTGTTGTTTCAACAGATTTTATGTAGGTTCATATAAGAAGCTAAAAAACAGCAAGTATTGTCTTCCTGTTACTTGTGTTTGGAAACTGATTCCAAGGTGTGCTCCATCATCTTTTTTGGACAGAGGTGAGATAGGCAAAGATGAAAATATTTTTAATCTTCCCCTTTTGGACATTGTGTATGTCTTTTGCCAGACATCAGTGTCCTGATTTATTTTTTTTTCCACAAATGTTAGTGGCCTTGCTGTCACGTGAATCGTCTCATACAGTATGGTTGGGCAGATTTCATTTAGTCTCACAGGCTGGAAGGCCAACTTCTATTAATAGTCTCTAGCCTGTTGAGTCCCCACTTCTCCATTCTCCCTCTTTCTAAATCTTGCTAAACTCAAATAGTGGGGAGTAGGATTTGCCTATGAAAAGTGAATCAGATGATCTCAACTTTTGACCAGACTAGAAGTGCAAACTAATAAAGAAATGAACATAAAAAAGCAGACTGAAAAGTCTTGATCTAATCTATTTGTAGTTCAACTTATTTCTTTACTTTGCTCTCCTTGGCACCAGCTAATAAATGTTTTCTCTTTTAGTGGCCACAAGGTAATGACTATCTTCTACTCCTATCATCACTTTTATTCTCCAATCAAAACTCAGGCAAATGTAGAATAAAATTTTAATTCTAAACTTCAGACACGAGATTTTTTTGTAACTTTCTGCTAACAGTGTATTCTTTGCTCATCAAGTTCAGCATGCAGACATTGCATTTAGGAAGTCTGAAATGCATGGGTGGTCAAGGGTTTTTGTGTTGTTTCCAATGGAAAAAAGAAGTTGTATTCTCTCCAATGAAAAACAGGCAGCAGTTTCATGGTAGAAGGATTGCTACAGTGTTGTTATTTTGTTTGTTGATTTTTCGCTAAGCCCTATTTATGTTTGCTTAGCTTCCAAGGCACAAGAAACTAATTCATTGAATAAATGAATAAATCTACGAAGTTCCCATGGCAACTTTGTAATTCAAACTATATAAAACTAGGGAGTAATTTGGATGAATTTAAACTTTATCATATTTATGTAATAATATTCCAGAATCCTTTTTTTTCATTCAAACTGCAGCTATTTTGTCAGAAATCTGCTTTGCCAGTCTGCAGTCTACCTGCTTTAAAAAAAAGCCTACTTTTGTAGGATTTGTGGCTTTTTTGATTATTTTGCACAGTTCTTCATGGAGAGGAATATTTTTAAATGCTTGTGAAATATTGGTTCTAGGAGGGTAGAGTGTGAACATGAGATTCAGTCAAAAGTGTTATTGCAGAAAATGTTTCATACTTGCAATGAGTCTCTCTTAACTAAAATATGGAATAAGTCAAACTCTTCCCTAGGGGACTGGTATTGGTATGTAAGCCAAGAGTGCACTTGGACTCTTGCGTGCTGTTTCCCTCAGGAAACTTTTGAAAGTTTAGAAACCATGAACTGTTTTTTTCTTTTTTTTTTCTTTTTCTTTTTTTTTTTTTTTTTTTTGTAATATGCCACACAAAATTTGGGAAGGATATAACAATTCAGAAAGAAACTGTTCTAGTAGGGCATGATCCTGGGGAAATACAACAAATGCCCAGCACTTCCAGAATTGAACCTACTTACTGCTCTCGGGATCTGCAGCACATCTGTTTGCAAGCCTAGATGAGATTTTTATAGAAATAGCATGGGAACACAAATGTTGAGGAGATATTTGTTTGCTGAATGCCTGCAGAAAACAAAAATAAAATTCAAAACAAAATTTAAAAAATTATCTTGAGGACTAATTTTGAGATTTCTGGAAAAGGAATGATCTTAAAAAGACTGTATTAGTAGTAAAAGTAGCAATTAGTAAAAGATTTGAAAGTTCTGGATTTTAATGATAGCACATAAAATACACACATACAGAACTGTGTCTCTCAGAAGGAAATGGGCACAGCATAAAGGGGAAGGTTCTGAGTCAGTGTCAAATTGAGCCTTTCCTTACTAGAATACTTGGCAAACATTCAACTGTTTTCAGCAGAATTCTGCTCCTTAACGGTACCATTTTTTTTCCCCATCAATTAGAAATATATCATCAAAATAGGAATTCTATAGAAAATGTTCAGAACTTATTGGAATTCACTAAACTAATATATTGAATACCTCAACTTTTAAGTGTCCTATAAAAACTTATAAGATAAAAGATTTACCCAGAGAATATATCCTTCACAAGCTGTTTTTAACTATTGTCTGAATATAAAAAGATTGTACCTGATAATTAGGAAAAAATACAGTGTCACCTTTATGGTTGAAACTTAAGGTGGCTAGTGGAACCTTGAGTTCACTGGAGTCAACTGCAGAACACCTCCCAGGTGTAAAACATTTCAGCAGCATGAGAAACTTGACAAATATGAGTATTTCTGATTGTTACTGGATTTTTATGACGTCAAAGACGCTAGCTTGACATATACTACCTGGGAAGAAGATGGCATTACTGTACAGAGATGGAAATCATATAATGTGTGTGTCAATTCATGTGGTATATACTACAAAAAATTATCCTAGGCAATATCAAGTTAAGCAAGGAACTGAAAGATCATAAAGAAGTGTAATAGGAGAAGAAATGTACACCAGGACTGGAGTAGTGTTCATAGCAGCAGTAATTCCAGATGAAGAAATTATATGGCAGATGAAATATGTATTTATCTGGTTTGTTAGTTGAAGGAACCAAGCTTTTGGGTACATGAGGAAAAGAAGTTTGACTCTCTGTTTGACCAGAATTTAGTTATTAGATTTTTTTTTTCTGAAAGAAATAAGTAAGAAATTGGTTATAAACATTTTACCATAAAACAGCAGTGCAGATTAATGCTTTGTTTTCCAAAGAGGTTTTTCAAGGGCTTTGGGTACTTTTTAGAACTTGATTGTTATATTTGGATTAAAAATACTTCTGCATGTCGTCTCCTTAGGCCCTTTTAGGAGGCAATGCTCCTGTTTATTTTCTCAGTGATAAGGAACATCTCCTCTTTCCTTGTTGTGTATTTCTAAGTCTTGTTTCTTTTTTTCTTTGGCCCTTCCATAATGGAAAAATATATATAAATATTAAATATATACATATTTATATGTAAATAAATATAAAAATAAATATAAATAATAATGTTTTCTATTAAAAAAACACTATAAATTCTTTTGAAAGAAAGAGAAGTTCTTCAATTAATTGAAAATAATTTTTTTCACTTTTTTTTTAATTACTCTCTGTGACCTACAACCTTTACAAGTGCTTAAAAGTTTGCACGCTGCCTATGCAGTGCCCAAGAAAACATCCATTTTCATCTGTTCTCTTGTATGAACTAGAGAAATACTATGAAGTCACAGTAGTGCTGTTTGCTGATTTTTAAGTTCACATTCGCTATGAGTTGAAGCACAAACAGATATGGTCAAATCGGCAAACAAGATCCAGACAGCATATTTCAGTATTTGCTCTCTTCCTCCTTTCAACTTCTTTCTCTTTCCCAAGCTACTGTCTTCTGCTTCTGATCTGTTTTCTCTGCTTCTGATTTGTTTTCTCATTGTCAAAGCAAATAGGGTCATTTATATTAATCTGTTTTGCTTTAGTAGACCAGAAAGACACATGATAACTATGACATCAAGCTGACTCAGTGATAACTAAATGGAACGCATTAATTTTACACTTACAATCTTCTGATCTCCTCTGACACCTGTAAAAATAAGATACTCTACTTGACATTAAAGTGACTCTTCTAGACCTACCACTGATTCTGTCTGGCATGCTATCCCCCTGTTTTTCCATTGCTCTGTTATTAGCATAATTATTATGTGACTCTTCATCTTGAGTGATGAATTGCATTCTTCTCTAGAAAGCAGGGGTTTAGCTGTTATAGAGGAGGTGCAGCATTTATAGTAATCTGTTCTTCTATGCTTTGATGAAGTTCAAGATCAGGATTCACGTAGGAGTGTGAGTAGGTGTCACTTCTCTATTGGTTCAGCCAGTTATTGCAATGCTCTACATCCAGTTTGTTTTTTCATGATATAAAGCTGAACACAGTAACATCTTCCTCAAGTAGTATAATACCAATCTTGTATATCTAATAATCAAGGAATTTGAATATGATTTTATTTCTTCCAACCCCAGAGAGATCCAGGAGACAAATACTAGCAAAACTTAAAACTGTAGATAGCAATCAATTAGTAGATTTGGCTGACGTCATGGAAAGAGCATTAGAATCAGATGGCTCATTTACATATATGATGATTTATATCACTAATCTTTCTCAACTTCTGCATTCTAGTAGACTGGCACATACATGAATGAAACAAGCTTCCTGACTTTCATATCTACAGCCTTCAAAATTAGTAAGAATGACTTCCTTTTCTTGGGATAAAGGGTAGGAATTGCTTCATTTGGTTTCTTGGAGGGGGCCAGAAATGATAGTGTTGTTTTCAATTTCCCCTTTTACTCTGGTAGAAGATGCTCTAAGGTATTAAGTAAATTATAGTTGTCATTTAATATTTGATTTTCTATCATCACACGATTGAAAGAACTTTTTATTTACATGGAACGTGGAGTGATTTCAAGGTTGCAAGTTTTGCATATAAAGAGATAAGAAGACTGAGATCACCTGGGATTTCTGTCAGCGATACAGAAGCAGTTCCCAGATTTAAGAGCTTTAAGGCAAAAACACATTTGTACGCATTACATTATGTGGAAACAAATAAGAAACATGAGATTTTAATTATTTTTTTACTGTTGTCCTAAAGCTGGGTGCCCTTTCGTTCCTAAATAGTTCATATTTGCCTATGTCTCAGGGTTTATTGATGTGTTTGTTATTGTAAAAGGTTTTATAAGATAAACATTAGCTAAATAAATGACTTCTAAGCTTGGGAAAAAGCTCTGTTCATGTAAATGAACCCTAATAAAACCTCTGCTAATTGATGAAAAGCATGAGCACTCTTGGAGCTGTTCCGGTTGTAGGTGTTGTCTTATCTCTGGTTTGGTGTTAACATTCAAGTTATCATAGAATTGCTCAGGTTGGAAAAGACCTTAAAGATTGAGTACAACTGCAACCTAACCATATTACCCTAACTCCAACAACCCTCTACTAAATCTTCCTTTAGGGAAGAGACTAGTGGAACTGGATGAAGCACGTCATGTTACTATCATAATCTGTATAAATGTTCCTTAACATTAAATTTTATCTGACCCCTCTTTTGAAGCTGTAAGTACTGTCTAGTAATTAAAGAGTAGGTCAAGTGGAAACAGACTTATTTATCTGGGGAACTACTCGAAATATCAGAACTAAGGTTATTTTACATGTTCGTTTTTATTCCAAGTCCTGATATGCAAATAATGTGAGGTCTGACAGCTGCTGGTTAAAAAGAATCATCGTCATTACTAAATACATTTCCCAAAAAATGTGATGGTAACTCTCAGGTTTTTGAGCTACTCACAGCTGCTGTTTTGAAGACCAAAGTCTTTAGAAATACCCTTAAAAAATGAGGGCTTAATTCTATACTACAGCTAAATTTTCCTTAATGGAGAAGGAGCTGCAAATAAACTATTCCCATTACCTGTCATATAAATCGATGTGATGCTGACAGAATTCAGAGCACTGGAAACTTATCCTGATCTATGGCAAGCCATAGTAACACCAATGTGGTACAAGAGAATGATACCAGATCTTTGTTTTTGTACTTCCAGTCTCATAAGGGTAGCAATATGACAGCTGAATGATGAAGGTGTAGGAAGTCACCAGTCGAGTCCTGGTGCACGCTCTTGGCAAGAGACTCAAGGAGAGAGGGCTGCCAACTGTTTTACACTGGCTAGATGGGGTCTCTGTACATGACCTCAGTGGCATGAAGAGGCTTGAACAAACAGAAATATCTAGCCAGCAAACGAAGTGGCTGAGGAGAGACATACTTGAAGAAGAACATATGCAGGCAAGCATACAGTTTTGTACTTTCACCAGAACAGAAATTCGTAGTCTAGTCCAAGTCTAACTAGAGGCCTCCAAATGTGATGTTGGCTAATTTTTAAGTGCAGTTAATTGATGAAACTTTTGTTGGGTGGATTTTATAAGCGAAAATGACTTCTATTTAGTGTTTAAATAGGATTGTTGATTCTGAGACCAGAAACCAATATGTATATTTAATTATATATTGCCTTCCTTCTGCTCTACTATTAATAATTTCAATCTTCAGTAAAATGAATGACTACAAAAAAGATGTAGCTGAATTCCACTTCTAAAGTTCACCTATCAAGAAATCTGTTATTTTTCCTTATTCCTTAACTTATAAGGAAAAAAAAAAATCTAAATCTGAAAAACTATGGCAAGCTTATAACTTTAAAAATTTGAGTTTAATAAAATATTTTTTGTAAGTAATTCAAAATAATTACTTCAATCTTCCTTGAATTTTATCTTACCTTACTGCTATGATTTGAGTGCAATACCAAATATTGATTCAGTTCAGTACCAAAAGATGACTTCTTAAGTGACTAGTTTTTAAAAAGGCTTTTTTTAGATGTTTACTTTCTAGATCTGATTCATTAGTAACAAAGGATTTAGTTTCAAACTTTTCTCATGGAGATCTGAAGTCAGTACCATGTAATGAGGTTATCACTGAGGAAATTCCAGACTATGAACTACAGTATTTCCCTAATTTCAAGCCATCTGAGTGATCATTGATTTTTATTCCGTAAGATAACCCACTTCTACTTAAGCAAATTAAGGAAACTAATGCATACCTTCTAAGTAACAGAAAATGCTTATTTAAGTACTCCTGAGGATATAGAATGTACAGATTAAGAAATTTCAAAATTCCTCAAGTCTCTTCTCTGAGTAGTGATGACATCAGTTTTTACTATGGCCATTGTTTAACGGAATACAGAGTTGTGTCACTTGATGCATTAGTACTTCCTTGGAAATTTTATCTGTATTCTTTCTTGTTGGAAACTAAGCAGATCATTCTTCTTTAGAGGTTTTCATTCTCTTGAGTGGTAGTTGTTTACACAGAAGGAAGGCAATATATATAATTAAATATACATTTTGGTTTCTGCTCTCAGAATCAACAATCCTATTTAAACACTAAATAGAAGTCATTTTTGCTTACAAAATTTGAAGACTGGTATTTTCTGCTCCTTATTATACAGTTACAGATTTTCTAGATATTGAAATGGTGATTTGATTTTAAAGTAAATCATTTCAGTGACAAGTACAGTTCTGTTTAAAACTTTTGCCTAAAGAGCTTTTTTTTTGCAAATAAAGCACCCAGTAAAGTGAAAATTTGGACCATGATTTTTAATTGCAGCAGTAAAAGGTGATTGATGTAGAAGTGCTTCCAAAAGATGAGGGCTTATCTTATCAGGAGCCTGAGCTCAAGAAAAGACACTGGCCCACAATTATATGAAGTTAAGGTTTCCCATCCTGGTATACTAACGATTACCCTGGAGTCTTCCTTTCACTCTAAGCAGTAGAAGATATTTCTTCCACTGTTCGTAATCATTGCCTACCTGTGTTTTATTTGAGGGAATCTATAAGTCTTTGAAATTGTTTTTGGACCTAAGCTTTTCACTGACTGTTGATAAGTTGTCAGGAAACAGATTAAGTTCTATCTAATTGTAGCTTTTCTCAATTTAGATACGTTACCAAAGGGAAAGAAAAAAAAAAAGAGTAAGAATATCAGAAAAAAAATGGATAATGTGTGAGCATGGCAGCAGTTTGCATTCATCAACAAAATAAGAAAAGAATTAAAAAAAAAAAAAAGTAAAAAAAAAAACCACCAAAAACTGAAAAATAATTAATTCAGCATTAAAAAATAGATAAATGGTTTTAGATCAGAATTTGAGATCTTCTCCGCATGCCTGTTCAAATGCATACCTGGAGAGCTCACAGTGTTTCAAAAGGTCTTGTCAAATATTCATCATGAATGTTTGGCAGAACTGAAAACGTGATTCATGTGGTGCCAGTTGTACTTAATCTTCTGCAATAAAAAATAAAAACAAAAATTAAAAGAGCCTTAAATATTATTCTGGGGAAAAATATGTGGATGAGGGGAAAAGTGAACGTTTATTGTCTTGAAAATGAAGATAGCTATCTTTTGCTTGGAAAATTGACATATAGACTCACTCCACTTCGTTTATCAGTACCAAAATCAGAAAGATATCAGTAGATACTTTTTTCACAAACTGCATGTTGCATGATCCTCTACAGTAACAGGTTATACAGAAGTTTCCTGTCTATTACAGCCCTTTGCAAAAGAGTCAGTCATGTTAGAGCTTTTCATGTTTTGTGAGTGCAAGGAAACAAAAAGTTAGCTATCTTAATTCATAATGGTTTAATCTGCAGGTTTGGGATCAGTATAAAAAATATATATTTTTGTACTACAGGAAGAGACAAATTGCTCCTAAGTATGCTTGCTCTTCAATAATATATTCCTCATTAATAACTAAGGCATTGTACTAATTTAGTATCTAGCTGTACTGCTCCTGTTCAGAAAAGCTATGGGGCTAATTATTTTGCCCTACTCAAAGACAAAATATCTGAACTTTGACTATGTTATAGAAGGAAGCTAATATGACAGGGATTTTTTCTTTCCTCTTTCAGTAAATTAATGTTAGATACAGTCTGTGTATCAGTTCTGTACACAGAACTATTTGCTCAAGTATCCAGTATCCCATGTCATCCCTCCCACACTTTGAAAGCGTACAAAAAGGGTATTTTGTGTCAATGTGCTCATAATGAGCCTTTCATGGTTGTCACTTGAAATTCTGGGCCTTTTTATATATTTACATCTCCTTCCTGTTAAAATACTTTTAAAAGCTTCAAATATTTAGATATTCTGGACTCAATCAAATAAAACTTTTCATTTTATCGTAAACTTTAAGTTTTGATTTACCAAAAATTTCTGCTGTTTTGTTTCTAATCAGAAGACAGTCCTCCACTTAAATTCTAATAAATATCAAAGGAAATTGTTATCTAATCCAGTATTGCATGTAATTACTTATATTTGCGTGGAGCAACTGCAACTTAAAATAAAAATATATATATACACACATATATATGTGTATGTGTGTGTGTATGTATATGTGTGTGTGTATATATGTATATAAACATATATAAGTCTATGGTATGTTTCAGAAATAAGCTGATAGGCCAGTCATGCCTGGTTACCTTTCCAGTGGGATTTCCTCTCCCAGCTGCTAAGGGCACATACTGTTTAAAAGTCTGACATTAGGGAGCATTGGTATCTGTGAGGGGATGTAAAAAGGTTATATGCCAGGGCTTTTGGTTTTGGGTGGGAAAGGGCTTTAATGTTTGTTTGTTTCTTCTTTTCTTTCTTTCTTTTTTTTTTTTTTTGTTGTTGTTTGTTTTTTAAATGAACCAATGTTGTAGAAATCGTTAGTCAAGCTCTACAACTTGTGAGAAGTGAGAAATAATGTGAAGTTATAGTGAACCCGTCTGGCCAAGCAAGAAAATCTGGCTTAGTTGTTCCATTGCCAGAAATGTTAAATCATTTCCTGGGAATGCAATTCATTTGCACCATATGGAACTCGTTGGAAGAAGGTCCCAAATGAATTCAAAAGTGTACTGGAGATGAGAGTACTTCTTATAAGTAACAACCATGTTTTCCCACCGGGCAGCATGTAAGCAGTATATGTAGCTGTACCAACAAAAAAATTAAACTAATAATAGTACTGTCTGTGATGATGTTGAGCAAGCCCTCCTTACTGTTTAGATTATTTAAAAGTTTCAAGAAATGCTATGTTCATTTAGGGTTTTGTTCTCAGCTTTTAAGTAACAAAAGAACGTTCTGACAATTTTTAGCTCATTTCTTTGCCAAGAATAAAAAAAAGTAAAGCATCTTGATTCAGTTGATTCACACTCTGTTTAGAAAACACATGTAATTGAAAATACTTTGTAGATAAAGATTTTAAAAAATCTGGGCCTTTATTTTTACTGTATTTTTAAATAAAATAGGAAGATTTACCATTTTTTCTCTAAGCTAAGCAAATCTAAATCTTTGGCTAAAAAAAATCCCTAAATCCAAACCCTTGACTAAAACAGTGACATGAGTTCTTTAATTCTAAAGAATTAATGAGCAAGACTTGCTTATTTATAGTCTTGACGTTAGGAGAAAAATGTTCATCTTTCATAACTGTTTTAATGGATTCAGAATTTATAAGTTTACTACCATACCATGTACTAAGACAAACAAAATCCCGCTACTTTCAGTCTTTATGATTGTAAGCATGCTGATATTCCTTTGAAAAAATTGCTTTCTGTTCTGTTTTAAGGAAAATATTTTACTTTCATTACTTTTGCTGCTGCAGTAAAATTTTTTAGAGGCTTTTTTTGTTAGTGGTGGTGGCTTTTTTTTTAATTATTATTTGTATTCACAAAAATTTGAGAATATATCTGGATTCTGGAAAATATTGCATTATGTGCTGTGTACGAATGAGTAACTCACTTCTTTGGTCAGTAAGGCCAAAACATGTTTTGCTGACCTTCCAATATTTAAAGGGAGAAAGGAAATCAACTTTTTCAATTGTAGATAGTGATGGAAGGGGGAATGGTTTAAAACCAAAGACAGAAAGATTAGACTTAGATGAGATGTTAGGGGGAAGTTTTTCACTGAAAGTATGGTGTGGTGCTGAAACAGGCTGTCCAGGGAGGCTGTGGATGCCTGGAAGTGTTAAAATGCCAGGTTGGGTGGGGCCCTGGGTAATCTAAACTAGTATGTATCTAGTGCTTGGCAACACTGCTTGCGGCAAGGAGGTTGGAACTTGATGATCACCGAGATCATCCAACCTTCCAACCCAAACCATTCTATGAGTTCTGACTTAAAAGCACATAAAGGAATTGAAACCATGTTTGGCTGGGGGAGGGGGGGGGGGGGGGGAAAAAAAGGACAAAAATCTGATATCAAGAAAAAAAATGAGGTAATAATACATTTTTATGCATGTAATGTATTGTTGTGGACCTGGAGTAGTGAAAAATGGAAGTTACAAGTAGTGTACTATACTGTGCTGGACCTTCCTGTGTCCTTTTCATAATTATTTTATGAAAACATACTTTGCAATGCTACCATTTTGAATATATTTCTTTAAGTGTTCTAATATTTTTTTTTTTCAATCCATCCATATGACTCCATTTTAAAATTCTTTCTTTTGTTAGGTTACGTATTCCATATTGGTCTCTGTATCATCAGTCTTAATAGATTGCTACAAGTTTACTGTAGTTAACATGGGAATTACTTTCATGTGCAAATCTCTATCATTTTTTACATTACCTGCAACTTGAAGTGTTTCCTCATTCTAAGTAACAGAAACGCTAATTTTGTGACAGACACAATTGACTTGAGGCATGATAGTTCTGTGTATTTCCAGTTACTACTTACCTGGGCTACACCCACTTAAAATCTATATCAACTCTTAGGCCTACCATCTAACAAATTTACTATATTTTTGTCTGTGAATCAATATATTTTGGGATTCATCAATTAGGAAAATAAAAAACAAAACAATATTTGGGGGAAAAGAACAACTGACAAGGTTAACAATGTTTTAAAACTGAAGTTTACTACATTATAATACAAATAATGATGGAGATTATTACTTTATCTACTTTCTTTTTTGTGGCTATAGCAGTTTAGAAGTGCTCATTCATATCAGAGACCCTGCTAGTGACTTGCGTTACAGCTACAGGCAACATTATTACAATCCAAGAAGTTTGTCATAAAGCTACCATAGAAATTACTTCTTTCTTATCACTCTTTCATATCCTCATGGAGTCCTACACCTGCTTCACCTAGTCCACTGAATTAAAGCCTTTCATCCTGACCTTGATCTTTTGACCTTCGAAAGGCCTCCCCAATCAATCTGTTGCCTCTTTCTTGACACAGCTTATGATTTCAGAGCTAACACTTCTTATTGTCACATCACGTCTCTCCATGAAGTATTTATTAGTGTATATTGTTTATGATTTTATTTTTCTAAATGTTATAAAACATTCTATAGAGCAGGACAAAACAGATCGTAAAAAAATTATTTTTCCAAAAACTGTTTCAGGAAGTGTTAAACTAACTGTCTTGTGATTTCTGTCCATCATTCCCCTCTTTCTTTTCCTTTGGTGTTGAGAGTAGGAAAATTTTACTGAATAAAATGCCATGAGCAAAAGGGTTGTAAAAATGCAAAGGGCTCTTTGAAAGTAATGCCTTGTATTTATTTCCATAGAAAATTCAACGAGGAGCAAAATAACATTATTTGATTAAGCAAATTCTCAGCTACAAATCATTACTTTTTTAACATAGATACTACCAGTAGGTATGCATTTTCACCAGCAATAAAAGAGCCTGTGTGTCACACTCAAAAAAAAATCTGTATGGCCATCTGGACTGTGGCTTGTCTTTCACATCACTGTCCTCTCTGCGAAAGCCCTCAATCTCACTATGCTGACATCCACAGTTTGGGTTTCATAACCATTCAGTAAGCATCAGTAAGCAACGGGTGCCATTTTTTCCATATGTAGGAATTTGATCATGCATTTTTACTCCATATGCACTTTTATGTCAGACTCCATTTTGCAGGCCTCCCTGCAACAGAATACTGGAGGAAGATTCAACCTCTACTGCTGTACCACTAGCACCCACTTCTGACATCATGGGCCAACATAGCAAATTACGAGGCATTACTTTCAGAGCAATGTTCATAATACCTTGGTTCCCATGGCAGTTCTGTATACATTGCACACTAATCCCATATTTCATCTGGCCTTTCTTACTTTAATCACAGTTGTGCATTCTTTAATTGTTTGTATGTGTCCCATATAAATTACATTGTGCTATTAATTCAGCCTATAAACTTCTTAATTTAAGGAAAATATGGCATGCTTTTCTTTTAATGTGAAAAAAAATAATGCCAAAAACAATTACAGCAATGTGAAAATATTTCCATTACTTTCCTTTGAAAAGATACATAAAACAAAGAGAAATTAATATAAGAAAAAGAAATAAAAGCTAAATAAAAGAAATCAGCATGTTTTGCAATTATATTTGAGCCCAAGCTCTGATTTCATGAATTCAGTGATAGAATTATTCTAGACTTCCTAAGTAGAAAGATGTGTTTTATCTCATCTTCAGCTACAGTTTTCTATCTTCGCTCCTTCAGACCTATTCAGTATTCTGGAATTTTGTGGGCATGTTTACTAGGATGATTACTTCACAATGAAATCACTGGATTGTCATGTTAACTCCATCTCCTCCCTTCTGTCCTCATTTATTTATTTATTTATTTTGTAAGCAGTTATTAGTTTCATAATGGAAAGTCATTCAAATGGCAACCACAGCCTCACACTGAGACTTCTGTTGTTTCCAGACTTTCCGGACACTCATAAATTGTACATTAATATTTTATAATGTTTTCCATAAATTCCTTATTTTTTTAACAGTGGCATTTTTTCCTTTCTTTTCTTATTTTCTCTCTCCAGGCTATGCCAGTTATCTCAGAAAAGGAGAAGGCTGGTGAGTAAATGTTTGCTATTTCTTAATATCCTTGTATTTGCATTCCAAAATATAGCATTTTTTTAACTAAGTAGGAAAATGAAGTGTTTTTATCTATGGGATTTTGAATGTACAGGTTTAGAGATCTGTTAAATATACGTAAGTGTTATTTATTGTTTTCTGAGCGGGGCATTTCTCTTTCTGAAAAGTGTTCAGATTTCTGTGAGATATCACAGAGATATCATCTGTGTTGGATGTTATCTTGTAAAGTACCTTATTGAATTGTAGCTATACCTTACATATCATTCATATTATAGATGCTATTCTGCCTTATTTGGTGTCTTGATTAGCAAATACAGATGCCAATGTGCCACTCCAGAATACTCCAGCTTCTGTGGACCTCTGAAGCCTCTGTTGGTTTCTTCACTATGCATTTTAATTGACAATTTGCTAGTGGAGTCTTAGCATTACCTCAAAATATTCAAATACCACCCAACATTCTGGGGTTTTCTATTATTTTTGTTGATTGTTTTCTTGTGTTAGCCTGGTTCATATAATTTTATTTGGCTTATAAAATGGAAGGAATAGGTTTGGAAAAAAAAAAAGGTTTTGGAGAAAATTTCACTGTAAAAGCTATGGAGCTGTCTGATTGGGAAGCTGCTAATTTAGCTGTTGAATTTCATAAACAGTTCCAAAACCGTGATCAATGTTCAGGAATCATTTTCTATGTAGATTTCACAGATAGTATTATTTTTTACCTCATTGATAAAATGTTTTTGGTATACTGAATATTGCAAACAAATAGAACATAATGTCATATAGAATCAGCTTGCTGATTGCAGCTCAGGAGTTATGAGATTATGATGTTTTTTGAAAATGTTGACATGCATTAGGGAAGTAATTATTTAAATCAGATTTATCAACTGAAATCACATGTCTAGTGGTAGCTCTTATGCTATTTTTGTCAAATGCAATCAGATCAAGACTCAAATGCTCATTTCTCATGTTTTATCCTATAGTCTATGTGACTATTTAGATCACGAAACAAGTACTTTTTTTGATATTTGAGAACATGAGCAATTGAATGAAATTGGGTTGTGTTTTGTTATAATTGGTTTTAAAGCGCATCCAAAATGTCAAGTTGAACATCATCTCTCTGATTTTGAGGATTTTATGTAGTTAGCATTTACTTGTTTACTCTTTCCTATCTAATATGGTTTGTTTTTATCTAGGACTGGAATGAGAAATTCAAAGTAGAAAGGCTGCTATCTCAGTGTTTTTGGTTCTGAAATTCTAGATATACAAGTGAATA
The DNA here is from genome assembly GCA_035772895.1 of Perdix hodgsoniae. Lineage (NCBI taxonomy): Eukaryota > Metazoa > Chordata > Aves > Galliformes > Phasianidae > Perdix > Perdix hodgsoniae. The sequence goes on along the minus strand of JAPSGF010000002.1, from coordinate 18,187,312 downwards.
TCTGTTTTCACATGGCTTCCTATTCTATAAATTCCAGATGGCTTTGAATGCTTTTCCAATAGGCAGCCAACCTTTAGACCCTTAAGTGGACCAATCTGCTTAAGCAACTTACTTCACACATTATTGACTGTTTTGTAGTAATTTTTTTATCCTTGAAATATTTTTTCAGTCTATGCATTTTCCACCCTAGCTAAATTTAGGCTACATCAAATGCAAATTTTCGGGGGGGGGGGAACACAAAAAACTGACAATTTTGCTACTTTTGTCAATTAGCAATTCAAGAGTTGCATGACTTAACTGGCCTTTTTTTCTCCCATGGAAAGTGCAGTAAAATCTGCAATTGTAGAGTCCCCTTGGCGAAAATCTATACATGACTAGAGTATTGAGCAGAACATCAGTCGTGCCTGACTTTATTGCTCAAGTGTGAATTAGGGCATTGCAAATGATGTACATCAGATATTTTTCAGAAAGGCTTCTGTAAAAAGCATCAACATTATAACACCTCTGGCAATGGTGGAAAAAAATCCATCCTTCAGAATAACCCTTTTAAAGTAGAAGATCAAGCAACAAGCAGTCAGGGAAAATGATGGTTCAAGCCAAAGGATGACTCAGGGCTAGGACTATTAGCACCTGAAGCTGTGGGCCAGCAACGAGGTTCAAAAACACTGTTTCTTTCTGATACATCTCTTTATTTTGGATAATTTATGTATTCCTGCACCTTTGCTTACCTTGTTTACAAATTACTGTTGTAATTTTTATTCTGAAATTCTGTCCGTGAGCTATAATGAAATTTGAGAGGGAGATTTCACTGCACCTGTCTATAATTAGAGTGTCTGTGTCAGTGGTAGTGGTCTTGGCTTGGTTTGTAGCCTCTAAAAATAATCAACATAGAAACCCTTGATTCACCTGGCTGAATATCAGCATTTGTGTCATTGATGTGACTCACACTGTAAACTACATGAATGGTGTCTGCTGGTTCTACACTAGCTGGATAGTCAGGATGGGTCCTGCAACAGATACTAATATTCATTTGCAACGAATTACCACTGTGAGGCCCTGTTCAGGGCTAACTTCATTTTCTGGAACCATGTTCTCAATGGTGAATTGACTATACATGTTGCCTTGTCTGTATCTCTTTGTGGACCTACTTCATGATTTCCCAATTTATCCTCAAATATTTGAAGAGAATAATGAACTCTGTTGTGACTTACAAACATTACTGTTCTAACATAGCCAGCAGGAGGAACAGGGTGAATATATACATCTGGTTAGAGACTGAACACAGCTTATTTCTCTTGAGGTGGTAAAAACTGTGCTATCACATAAACAAGGCAGAAAGTTTAGTCTAGCCCTACACCACAGGTCCATGATATTCAGTATTATAATAAATTTTTCCTGCACATAAATCAAGTGCCCTGTGGTGTTCTGGTGGAACAGATTTTTAGCATATTAAAACAAAATAAGATCTTTTGAAGTCATTGAGTTTTAGCTTTTAAATATAAAATTGAATCAGTGTAAGAATGCAGAATATGTAAATTTCATAAAAGTGCAATTGACACTACTCATTCTTAGAAGTAAAAAGTTCATAGCAGAACAGCAAGACACTACTAGGGGTTTAACTGATCTTACAAATGTACTCCCTCTTTTAAGATGTATTCTGGAAAAAGTTGTTCAGGTGAATATCACCATATGGCTCCTTCACCTCAGCACTTCTAGGATACATAGGTCTACCTTGACAAAAATAAGTGTCAGTCTTTGAGGTTAGTTACAACAGATTTGAGAGAACATTCCATGGTCAACAAGCAAACAAGAGGACAAATTATTAACCATCACCAAAGATGGCAGCCACATGAAATCTGTCTGATGTGAAGAGTTTGAAAGTTTATTGGTGTTAGTGTTTTAATATGGGCCTAGCAGTGAACAAAGTTCATCTATTTTTCTGCATCCCCTTTAGATTTCTGGTAATGATTGTATTTAATAAAGTATAGATCCAGTGTCTTTTGGTGTTCATTTCCCTTTGATTTGCAAGGAAGAAAAACACACATGATAAAAGGGCCTTTAACTGCGGGGTGTTTCCTCTGGCAGACTCTAAATGTCAGTGTCAGGCAGCAGAGGACACTTGGTGTTGACCACATAGTGAGCAGAGCTGAGCATAGCTTGATGGAGTGATGACAAGATGGCTCAGGCCTGTCTGTGAGAACTTGCAGCAGGAAGACCAGGGAAATTTGGTAGTGACACGTTCACTGTCAGTAAACAAAGTGTGTAAAGGACCAACTGTTTGGCACACTAGGAGAGAGATTTAATTTAACTATAGCTCGAATGAAAAAGGATAAAGCTAAAATGTCTACTAGACTTTATAAACATGTTCTATATTCAGAGACTGGTTTACTCACTCACAGCTGGCTGTGATTGAGAGTACAATTTTATATTTTTGTCTCCTCCTATCCACAGATAACATTTTTAACAGTATTGTGTTATGTTTTTCCTAAGGTGCACAAAGTTCTCTTGTCAGCAGCACCCACTAGATGATCTGTTTTCATAAACTCATTAAAGTTCATCTTTACTAACTTACTGCAAACCCTGATCAAGCTTATTGGCCATGGGATACCAGTTTTTCATGCAAAGAGGAGAGAAACACAATTCAGCTCTCACAGTTATTAGTCTTCTGGCTAATTTACAATATCTCCAGACAATGTTCTTAGAATAAAATGTGCAAAAGGATATTTTTCCTTTTTTAAGTGTTGTATCTGGTAGTAGACCAATTTTTTTATTAATTACTGTTTTTCTGAGACCTTAATATGGAGTACCTGTTCTCAGCTAAGTGATTCTATGATTCCATTTTATGATTCCATTCTATGATTATTCTTTTACTGTTGATGTTGAAACAGTTATATGAATTGTTCTAGCTGAATGTTTAGTTTCTAAACAAAAATGTCAGGTGAGCTTTCACACTTCAATCTGTCATACTGAAAAACAGCTACAGAAATGCTGCCAGAATATGCGTGGATGTCTGCCAAACTCTAACAAGTAGATATATTTCTATTCCACTGTCCTTTATTTCATTACTAGAAAAGGTTAACGATACTAACGTATACAGAAAGTTGGCATTTCCTTCTCAGATTCCTGATCAAGTTTAGTTGTTGGGTTTTCTTTATTTTTCTATTTATAGCAAAACAGCAGGTGTCATGATCTTTTGAAGCTGATTTTTAGTGGTTTATTAGTTGCCTGCTACTATAATTGTTACGCTGAATCAATTACATTACTTTTAAATCATGCATACCCTGTTCAGGGTGTGCATGTGGATATAAGAACATAGACTTTAAAATGCTTGTACCAGTGTCCACGAAACCAAAAACTCATTAATCTTAAGGTGTTGTAGCAATTTCTATCATGTTTTGGAGGTAATGGTAGATCTGGGAACTGGTCTTTCCTAAAAAGCTCTTTTAAACCATGCTGAAGTTAATGGAAACAGTGTAGGCTCTAAAACTCCTCAGGGTTGTCTGTTACATATTATTTTCTTGAATCATAACGGGTGCAGTGTAGGCTCAGGTGGCATGATGGTACGTTAAGGGGAAGCCAGCAGTGGCCTTATATTCCTTTTGATTTATCATTTTCCCAGGTTTTTTGGATTTTATTTTTTTTAACCTCTATCATATAACTATCTTATTCTAATCAAGATATTTCCCCACTAAGAATAAGGAAAAATAGTGAGTGATCACTGCAGTCAGCCGTTGTGCTAAATCTTTTAGCTGTCCTTTTGCTGTCCAATTCAGTGTATACATTGAATGCATACATTCCTTGTCATGGTGAGTTATTTTTTCCTAGAAATTATGTAATTAGAAAAAGAAACAAAAACAAACAAAACAAAAAATAATGATGTTGGAGACTTATGCATATTTATTCATGAATACAAGTTTCGTTACTTTGATAGCCTGTAAGAATGTCAACACTTCATTACCTACTTCATTACCTATTACTTAAATACGGATGAGGTGACTAGAGATAACTAGGGCAAAGCTATTGAAAGGGTCCTTTGGATGTCCATCATCCTACCTGACCACAGGACCAGTTGTGATGTGGGATCAGGCTGCTCAGGGCCTTGTCCTAACTGATATTGAAAACCTCCATGGATGGAACCTCCATATCCTCTGTAGGCAATCTGCTGCACTGCTGACATGAAGGTTTACTTTAAGTCTGATCTGATCCTTTCTGGTTTCAGTTTGTGCCTGTTGTCTCTGACACTCTTTACATGCACAAAGAGCTGGTTCTAATTTTGAACCTTCCTGTGTAGTTCTGGGGGCTGCTGAGAGGCCCCCTGTAGCTCTCCTCAGCTTTGACTCATGGAACCTCAGTTCAGTAGTCAAGGCACTCAGCCGCTGACCAGCATGGTGGCCCTGAACTTGTTCCCTTTTAATGATGACTTTCTTATTTTAGGGAGATCCCCAAACTGGACTCAGGATTGCAGATAAGTTTTAACAAGCACTGATGGATATGATCTCTTCCTTCAATTTGCAGGCACTATTCCTTTTAATACAGCCCAGGATGCTGCCACCTCTCTCTGCTGCCAGAGCATACTGCTGGTTCACATTCAGTTTACATTCACATTCATTGGCAAGTCTGCCAAGACCTCAGGGCCTTTCCCACAGAGTTGCTCTCCAGCAGTTTTTATCACTTGCTTATTCATCCTTCCAGACTGTAAAATCCCAACTTGCAAGCAAAAATACTGTGGGAGAAACAGTGTTTCATGATTGAGATCTGTTGTCATAGTAGAAAGTATAATAGAAGAATCATGAATTTTCTACCTTCAGCAAATTCACTTGAATTTTATTTTAAACTAAAACCTGAGCACATTACAATTTGGGCACTATCATGCAGACTGCAAACTGACATATACTGTATTTTGGTTAGTGTAGTGTGTTCCAATTAAGTTGCTTCTGTATAGAGATAGTTATTCACTGCACAGTAGTTCAATATTATGTTATCCAGTTCAAATTGTGGTTTCTTACTGTATTGAAAACTGAGAGAGTCCTTCACTAAAAAAAAAGCTTTTAAATCAAACAAAACAGGAATAATTTGCTCTTTCGTCCCTTTTTTTTTTTTTTTGACCACAGTAAGAATAACAGAGAAAGGTGATAGCTAATTAATCAAGTTATTTCTGCCCTTAATTTTGTTCTGACTGGATTGAGTTGATTCATATGAAACACAAGCTAGTTCACTGCAACCTAACTGATACTGACAAGTAATCATTAGGTCATTGTTTCCAAAACAGGGATGTGACTGGTGATTTGGGAATCAAATGATCAGCTTGATTTTTCAGTGTCCAAAAAAACCCATTCTGAACAGCTGATATGCCCAGAAGCAAATGTTAAGATTAACCATTGGCTGCATTTTCTTATCTATTTAGGCACATGAAGATAAAAAACAAGCTTTCTGTTATGATACCTGTTATTGGACAATGATCTGCTGTAGAGGTTATCTGTGGGTAATAAAATCTGTACAAAGCACAGTTATGGAAGATAGCTAGTAATGTCTGAAAAACTGATAAGCTTGTATTTAGCTCTCTGAGTTCCTAGACAGCATTCAAAACATCCCTCAGATCATATTGTGCTCCTATTTGAAAACAAGACTTGAAATTCTGAGTTGTTTTAGAATTGTTGAAGACGAATGTGAGAGCTGGACAATTTTAGATCATCTTTAATATTAAAGATCTTAAAGCATTTAAGAAAGTTCAACAAAACAACTTTTCCCTTCTAGCATCAGTTAAAGCTAAAGATCAAGAAACACTTTCAGTCCCAGATCACCTGGAACATAAGCTTTATTTAATCTTCAAAGCCAGTACCAAATTATGCTGTTTATATTTTTGGGATTTACATGCACACTTGAAACTCTTGTCTTATTAGAATAAAAGCTCAATTTCACAAGTCCTTAGGGAAAAGAAAGGGCTCTTTGATGCTGGATGAGAAGTCATGCTTAATTACATTCTTCTGACATGCTGAAAACTCAGGTGAGAAACACCAAAAAGCACAACTTGGATTACTCATGTCTAGGGATTAAATGTTTTCCTGATGTGAAACTGTCCTGAGTAGTGCAGTGGTATATAGCTGTATGCAATGGTAGCAGCACAGGCTGCTGATGCTTTGTTTGTTTGTTTGTTTAAGAGTTGTTGATTTGTGCTCTGAATGGCTTCTAGCATAGCAAATGATGCCTGTGGGAATTACTCTATGCAGATTTAATAGTATGGCCAGCCTAAGATCATAGATCACTTATTGTCTATAAACTCAAAGACACTGTACATCTCGTTAAAAGTATTTCCATTATCTTGTAGATTTTGAAATACCTTATGGTATCTAGTCATCAAATTTAGGTATTCTCATCACTTTTGCAAATACTCATGTAAACATATATATATATTTTTTTTTTTTTGCAAATATCAAAAAATGGTAATAAATCAAATGGTGATTCTTTGGCATCTGGCAGATACCACATAACTGATGTATGATCACTTGTTTTATGTGATTGCTGTACCACCATCTTCAATTTAATTTTGTATTGATTATGTCTATTACTAAATCTCTTCATGTTTTAGGAAAGAATCAGGTAATGTCATTACAAGGATTAACTCACCTGAAGCCTTATCTCACTTGTACCTTTTGAAATTAAATTGAAATTACATGATAAGAGTAATAAAACACATTTTAACCAATCAGATTATATTACTGTGAAATAAGTTTTAGCTTCAGGAAATTTTTCACCACATCATTTTAATAATTTTTAAGTTTCTAAGCTGCATAAAATTGTTGCTTAATTAGTGAGTGTTACAATTAAAGAGAGAACTGAAAACCAGTTCTCTGTACTACTGAATTGATCGATATAACTTCCAAACACACTATAAATCCCCAAGGAGTAATTCCTGCAGGTTACCATTGTAGTCACATGCTTATGCTAACTTCGTAAGTTTAAGTTTGTTAAATCCAACTCTAAAAGGATTTATATGAAAGTCTCTCTAACTTGCCTCTTTTATTTCCATTACCTGGTATTAAATTCAAGTCCAATTTAAAGTGTATTCAATTGCACCTGCTGCTGCAATTATGCCTAAGAGAAGATACTTGGTTTAAAAAAAAATCACAGTTATAGCAAGGTACACCATCCCTCAGTGGCCACATATAAACAGAAGTGAAAGGTAAAGTGGAAAGTAACCAGGGATTTTAACGCATACCAGAATACAGGCCTGGAATTCGAGAACAGTAGTCAAATCATCTGTTAAAAGGAAAGGGAAGAAATAAACAGACCACTGTTTCCTTAAATTAGGTTGCCAAATTTAAACTGTCATCCTGAAATAAGTGTCTTTTCATGTTGCAAAAAGGAAAAAGACTAAGATTTTTGTCAAGACTTTATCTATCTGTGAATTTATTTAAGCAGAGCACTGTCTATTGAACAGTGATGATGTCTATATTGAAAAGATTTTGCTCTTGTAGTTATCATGGGAGGATCTCAAAGAGTTCAGAATGCCAGGGGCTTGTTTTGGCAGATGGATTTTACTGCCTCTTTGAGTGGAGTAAAACTTCTCATCCAAAAAAAACTATTTTTGTTTCTGCACAAGTGTATGTTTAGCCTGATTCTATCTTGCGTTCATACCTGATCTGGCAAAACATGGAAGTTTCTATCATGTTTAATTTTATCAGGTATAATTCTGTCATTATCAAGATGTGTGTCTGGAAAATTATTAGAAAGTTGAAAGAAACTCATGGGGAAAAAAACTCGATATTTCTGAAACTTTTCCCTAAAATTCACCCATTTAGAGCAAGATCTCAGACTTGTGTTTTTATATAGATCAGCCTTTCAACCTCACTATAAAACTGATGCCATGTTTTGAAGCATAGACCAGACTAACACTGGTAGGAAAAATGCCTTTTATCAGCCATTAAGACAGCTATTACAGGATTAGGATATAGCAGTGGATCAAGAAGAACAGTGGGTTTTACCACACAGGTTAGATTAGTGAAAGTTTTTGCAGGTTTTTTCTATTATTTTATCATCTTCCTGGACAGTAGTTTTCCATGCTTGATTACTCTATGTTGATAACCACTTGTTGTTCCCCTCTTCACAAAGGGGAATTCAGATGAAGTGTGAAGCATTTCTAGAACTATACTACAGGATTCCTTGCCTGAGGATACTGTGGATCCTAAAGGTTTACAGGGGTTCAGAAGTCGGCTAGGCAAACTACTGACAAAGAAATTAATCAGTAAAATCCTTCTCTCACTGAAATTAATGAAGTCCTACAACTGATTTTCACAGATCAGTGAACACTCTAACATACCAATTCAAAACTTGGGCAAGGTGTCAAATTAGTGTTGCAACATCTTCAATGGGTAAGTCACTATTCAAATTTGGATTATTTTTAATGTATCAGAAGTGTTTTTGGTAGTAAAAATGTACTGAATATTAAGCCCAAGTAGTTACACTGAATGTAATTTTATGTGTTTCTCCTATTTTGTAAAAGGAGGAAACAGTACCAGGAAGCAATACCAGTCATCCATCATCAAATTTAGGGTACTGTATAACTTACACAGCAACTAGCAGTAGTTGAGGACATCAATCAAAGACCAGAATGCAGAAAATGGAGGAAATTCCCCAGCAGAATAAACAGGAAGATATAAAATATAAAAGGGCATTTCTCATAAGAATATAAAACACAAATATTACCAAAAGCCATACTAACAACTGTAAAGATGTATGTATTACAGTTGCAAGCAAAACTTTGGTATCCTTTTGTTTTTGATGTGGAGGTATAGCTGGTAGTTAGAAAAACTAGCTAAGAAAAAGTTCCAGTCTCAGAAGGTCCTACATAACTTTTGCAGTACATTTCAAAGATGTTCCCAGAGAATGTATGTCACCATAGATAAACTAAGAGGAATAAGAAACAGTTACTTTTTCATAAAGCAAATCTAGATTAAAATCTTTAGCAGTGTAAATTGTATTTAGTTACATTAAAAGACTGATGGATAAAAAAAAATGAAACTCTGTTCTTTTTTTTTTTTTCCTGGAATAATCCTTATAGTTTATGCAAATTAAGCTAACTACTCATCCATAGAAAGTTTCACATCTGGAAAGCCTTTGCTACATCTGTGTTGGGGTTTCATGCTTTTTGGTGTTTTATTCACCAGTTCCCATGACTCTAACATAAACCTCTGTCTTATTTTCTTAACAGAAAACCGTGTTAAGTGCATTCCAGTTCAAATAAAGACATGGTGATATTTTCTTTTCCTGAGGAGGGGGGGGAGCTTATTTAAGCTCCCTTACCTGTGTTCCTTTAAGAAAGCATCTTAAAAAATAAAGCAATGTAAAATAAGTCAAAAATAAGTTCTCATGTAGTATTCTGCCACGTAGACAAAGGTTTCAATAGGTTAAAGTGAGATGGAGAATTGTAATTGTAAAAGATAACAGACAAGCAAATATATTGTTATTGTAGATTTCCAGCTGTGTTCAACAAACAGCAGCAAGTACATTGCTGCTGGGTGAGGGAGAAATTCCAGCACCAAAGCTCCCTCTCTGTCATGCAGCATTTCTTGAAATCTGAATCGTATTGACCCAACTAATATAGCCTATACTAACAGAGCAGTGAAGTCAAACAGGTGAGGCTGGCCTCCAATATTCCTTTATATTTGCTTCCTGTACAGTGCTATACAGTTGCTTACTAATGCTCTTTCCTTCTCCATTTGGAAATCCAGGAGATGGATAGGCAAAGTAATTCCTAAAACTGGGAATTTCCATTCTTAAACAAAAATGTTCTAGTTTGAGTCACATGGATCCATTTCATTTAAATTGCCTGAGTAACATATAAGTTAAGTAATTATCTAACTTAAAGTGCATACATCTAGCAGTTAATCACAAAGACAAAAGGGCATTCTGATTGGAGATGCCCTCATGTCACATAGCAGCATCTGAACAAGGCAGGACATGGGCTTAAGACATGCTGTTGTAGTTTTATCCCTGGTCATCCAGCACTTCTTTAGACAAACTCTCTGAATGCTCTGGGAGATAGCATGGACCAGGGACAATTTGAAACCAGCAGTGGAAGGAGTTTTAATGAGTTGATATCATTGCATAATCTTGATTGAAAGGATCAATCACATTAATTCATTTTTAAATCCTTTATATATCACTGGTTTCTTCAGTGTTCATCCTTGCTTGAAGGACTCAAATATGAAATTATGAAGCGAATCACTTCAACAACTTCAGCCTAGTTTCTTGTGGATAAGGTTGGGAGAAAGCAAGATATCCTGTCACAAATGGTTAACTGGCACACTAAGCATTCTATTTGTATAACTTCAACTATTTGTACTGCTTTCACCTAATTTTTTCCTCGATTTTCCTTCTTTATGATAAATAATCTTCCAGTTTATTTCAAGTTTTACTAATAAGGTGATTCTGATAATTATTTTGGTTACAAACAGGCCCAGCGACTGCACTTTTTCCATTTAGTTATTTAGACATCATCCAACAGTAATTAATGCAGGAGAAAAATGGAAAAGCAGACAAAAAAATTAGCTGTCCAGCTGCTCTATTATGCATGTAGCTGAGGCATGAGATATTAATAATTTTCGGATGCTTTGATGCTTCCTTAAATTCCACAGCTAGGCAATCTCTGGGCATAGCTGTAGAGCAAAGGTGTGGCAGACCATGCTCTGTTAGACAAGAAGGGCTGGGCCCAGACTGTTCTCCCTGAGGAGCAGCTCCTTATTGGCATAGCAGCTTTTTATACCAGATGTTGCTTCCTTGGAGCTCTTTATTCTCTTGGTCCAGCCTTTGGTGTGGGCAGAACAATGCCAAACCACTACTAATATTTTGCTGCTAATGTAACAAGAACAAATATATTTTGTATAGTCTGCCAAGTTGTTAGTAAGGGTAAATGGAAGTCACTGTAACTATAACTGTAGCATGAACACCAAGTCATCTCTGCTCATGCTCACTTCATAGGCAACCTAGATACAAACTAATGGAACTGGAGAAAACCTCACACCTATGTGATAGAATAAAGAACCTCAGGAACTAGGTTCCACATTAAGCAGGACTGGTTTTCTCTTGAATTAACATCCCAAACCTATCCAAAGTGAGCAAGTATTGCCCCACTGGTGTACTCACACATCAGGGGACAGGATTTGCTTTCATTCCCAATAGACTTTGAACAGCATATTGGGCTGGTAAGGAGCAACAGATTTCATTGATTCAGTCAAGTGAACTCAAAGGCCTAATACTTTCCTGAGCCTGCAGCCATTAAACACTTGCTGATTAAAAAAAAAAATGAAAGAAGAAATAAATCTCTTGTGAAGACTGCACAATGTGCAGAAAGGCATAGAAAATGCACTTAAATGCTAGAAGGTGTAATTCTAACTGATCTAGAATTAAGTCTTAAGGTAGCCATATAGCTATTCAAAAGCGGCTACAACAGTTTTTGATACTTAAGAGCAACTATGGACTCTCTCGAGAGATTGAGACTGTTGCATACTGTTGATTTACAGTCTAGGCAGCTCGTTTTCCACCTTTGTGTTTGCTATGGTTACACGCTCATGAGGTATCCTCCACATTAGCCATCCCTATCTGTACTTCCCTGATACAAGGCACGTGACTCACCTCATTTCTGCTTCTATTTAGGACTCTCTCAGCTGTGCAATATCCATGAAGTTACTGAACTTTCCTGGATAGACTAAATTTTCTGTAGATCATTTAGCATTTTCAAAAATATATCACATAAGCTCTATGCAAATCATATATTTACATAGACTGTTGATACATTACCACAATCTAGTCCTTCTTCTTCTTGCTTAGGCCCTCTGTTCGTAACAGAAGTTTTCACTGTTACCATTTTTTTTTCCTGCCAGGAGTATAAAGATAATGTAACTCAGTGAAGAGGCCAAAGAGGAAACCAGAGTGTTGTTTTTTAGGCAAGGGCAAGCAGAATGAACATAAGGTCATCACAAGCTTACTGGGTTTTGTGGGCATACACAATTTCAGCTTTTTCCTGCACATACTATTCCCACTGTTTTTTTTGAGAGCTCAGAATGGAATGATTTTCATTGATAAACAGAATAGCACAACTTCAAATGTGTCCATGATTCTCACTGTATTGCCTACATTCATTCTTACCTTTACACGTGGGCAACAGTGTAAAAGTTATAAAAAGTCGCATTTCCATAAAATGACACAAAATCATCCAATATTCTATGGAATATAAAACATTGCAACAAACGTGAGTATAGACATGACAAGAGAACAAGGGTTTTAAGAAATTATGATAGTCAGAAAACAGGAGATAACCCAGAATTTCTTGTTAAAAATAGGAAAGATATAGTATGAGATATGCTTAAGTTTACTTTGCATTGCCTCCTAGAAAAAAAGGACACGGCTACTCAGGATCAAAATATATAGAGAATTTTTGTGAGATACATATGAGAAGAATATATATTCTGTGTTTTGGTTGGTCATTTGTAGTACTTCACTGAAGAAAGTGTAGCAAGAACATGTGCATAGATGCCTATAAAGATTTCAGATTGAAAGTATAAAGACTTTTTTAGTAGCCTTCTTACCTCCAACACTTGGTAAGCTTTAAAAAGGGGTTTGTATTCACAGAATCACTGAATCCCAGAATGGCCAGGCTTGGAAGGGATCTCAAGGATCATGAGCCTCCAACCCCGCTGCCACATGCAGGGCCACCAACCTCCACATTTAATGCTAGACTAGGCTGCCCAGAGCCACATCCAGTCTGGCCTTGAACACCTCCATGGATGGGGGCATCCACAGCCTCTCTGGGCAGCCCATTCCAGTACCTCACCACTCTCTCTGTAAAGAATTTCCCCCTGACATCCAATCTAAATCACCTCTCCCTCAACTTAAAACCGTTTTCCCTTGTCCTGCAGTTATCAACCCTTTCAAAGAGTTGATTCCTCACCTGCTTGTAGGCTCCCTTTAAGTACTGAAAGGCTGCAGTAATGTCACCCCGCAGCCTTCTTTTCTCCAGGTTGAACAAGCCCAGCTCCCTTAGCCTGTCCTCATAGGGGAGGTGCTCCAGTCCCCTGATCACCTTCGTGGCCCTTTTCTGGACCCTCTCCAACGGCTCCCTGTCCTTCTTGGACTGGGTGCTCCAGACCTGGATGCAGTAATCCAGATGGGGCCTCACAAGAGCAGAGTAGAGGGGGAAAGAGCAGAGTAGAGGGGGGTATTCCCTAGGTGGAGAGTAATGAAAACCCTTGATCTAACTCATGCGTTTCTAAATTAGTCTTCAGTATCTGACAAGAACATAACTAATATTTTCTTTGAACGTTCAATTAAAATTCAACATCACTGTTAATTCTATCTGCCCAAATTTGATATTTGTTCATGTTATTGTTCAAATACTGAAATTTTCCAGAGAGAGGAATAGTTTTGCTATATATTTTTTAAGTTTTCAACGTCAAAGAATTAGGTTATTCCAGCTGAAATGAGGTTAATTATGTAGCTGACTCTAATCCCATTAATAGAAAATCAGAGCTGCCATGACTTTGTGGGAAAAGAGCCTTTAAAATCATTTTTAATGTCAAAGAACTTACATTAAAGCCTGTTTTTCCATATGTGCTTTCTTAAAAAATGTAAATTTAAGTTTTAACCTTTAAAAATATATTTCCATTTCATTTATGAATTTTATGACCAGTTACCCAAGCTCATTCATTATCTGATTCATTATCATCAAACAAGCAGTTTGTAGTTTGTACCAGTTTGTACAAGAGTACAGGAGTATACTTGCATGAGAGTACATTTTCTCATATAAACTATAGTGGAAATTTTCACTGAACTTAAGGAAGTATTTTATTTTGGCTTATGCATGTAATCTTTTCTAGTATTTGGCTAAAAATATACTTGGCTTGAAAAACGTGTCGTTATCCTTGTAAAAATACCATCATTTTAAAAGAACTTTAATATTTCCCTTTTATTTAATTCCTTACACAAAAACTGTCGAAGAGCATCTCTGACTAAGGAAAAATATTCTGGCTTTCCCCGCAGATGTCATCTGAAGACACATTCATTCCATAGCCTTCAGAAAGCTACCAGTGTATGCCAATAGAACTGAGTTCATTCAATCCATGAAAAAGCATGCAGTGGGTATCTGCTGTCTTCTTCTGTGGTTTATTTTGCACAAGGAATATCTGTGTTTAACCATAAACACACTGGCCCGTAAACATGCTGAGTACTAATACTTAGGATTAGAGCGTACCCTATCTAAACCTATTTCGGGTGCTCATCTGAAGTTTCAATATGACAGATTTGTCATCTGAATAACTGGTCATTTTCCACAGGCTGGAATATTATGTAAAGGGAAAGGTAGAAGGTCATCAAGAAGTTGTGAAACTTACCGAACAAAGCAAGCTTACTTTCAGAGTCAGTTCTTTCTAAAGGTAGAATGGACTGTTATACTGGTACATGCTTTCTATAGTACTATTTTCTGCTTGTTTAGCATATTATATCTTCCTCTTTCAATTTTAATTTTAATAACTTGAATGTTTAAATACTTTCTATGTTGAAGATTTGTGCCATAGCAGATAAGTGCATCCCCCTGTTTCCCTTTTACCCCTTTTTTTCCCCTTGATTTTGTAGTCATGTATTTGATTTTGTGGAGCTTTGTATAAGGAAACACAGCACACTTCAGTGTAAGTTCAGTATTTTGAAACTTTAACACATCCACATTTTCATGGTGCACTCATGCTTCAAATACTTGTAGGCTGTTATTGTTACTCTTCCCTTGCAGTACAAGCTGTCATTTGGCTAAGCAGAACGTGTTTTAATCTTTCTTCATAAATCAAATTCTCCAGCCCCTGAATCATTTCTGTTGCTGTTATCTGAATTCCTTCAAAGCTTGTTACATCTTTGTGGTACTGGAAAGACTAAAACTACACACTGCATTTGTGAAGGGATTCATTTGCACCAAATGGAATATATCTGCTTGCTCCTTATGAACATATTGAGAATGTAAATGGTTGTTCTTTCTATTAATAAACGAACAAAAAAAATAGTATTATGATTAAAAGATCAGGAATGGTAAAAATGAAATACGCTACATGGCTTGCTATTCTTCCTTAGACAGCCCAGTGCCAGTGCAGTAACTTAAACCGAAGTGAGGATTTTCCATGGAGCATTTGTGATGCTGCAGAGTGTAGATATGCCTTGTCTGAAACCAGATGCCAGCAGGAACAACAAAGTGTATGCAGAAGCAAATTTATCCAATTAGCTGTGAAATAAATTAAGGAAAGTTATGAAGAAATCCAATTCCTAGAATAGCAGACCAGACCATGTCATTAAAACCTCATTTAATAGTGGTGTTAACCACATGGAATAAGTAGGAAACGTTCATATCTAATAAGAATATTAGCTGCAGTTTTATATTTCCTCTGTGTTTGAGGTATACTGCGTACATTCATTATTCACAAAGCTTTATTATGGGTAACAAAATGTATCTTTCTGTAGATAGGATGACTGCTTTAATCTTCAGGATAATTATGTTTGACACTACCCACAAAGCTTTAACTTGTGTCTGTGATACATTAAGCTTACAAAAGGTGAAGTGAAACACTAGATTCTTTATCTCTGAAAGATTAGGCATTAGAACTTGCAATCAGCAGTTACTGCAAGGCATCAGTTGAAATAACAAACCCCAGAAGAAAAATGTCCAACAAAGTAACATGCAACACTTCATTTTGGTATAGACATAGAGGTATCTATTCATTTCTTAAATAATAATAGAATTGCAGCCAATGCCCTGAAAAGAGAATCTACAGTAAAAAAGACCTCAAGAATGTGTGATCTGTTCAGAGCAAAGAGGACACCTGTTTAAAGTTGCCTGTTCAAATCCACCAGAGCAGTACATAAGAAAAGCTCTCATCAGCTATGTAGCAGCAGAATTTTAATTCTCAAATGGAGTCATGCAAGTAAAACTACAGTAGCTAATATATACATTTGCCCTCTCCTTCCATTGCCTCTCTATCTTCCTGCTTCTGTTTCACAAATCTGTGCATACCAACCCCAGCACAACTTTCTCAGGCTGTATTAAATTTGATGAGAAATCATTTTCCACCCTGCAGTGAGACGAAGCACTGGGGTTGGTATAAAAGCCCAGATGAGATGAGTTCTTTTGCTCGTAACCCTGTGGAGTGCTGGCAGCAGCCCAGGACTGTGCTTGCAAAGAGTTCCCAGGCTGTACATATCCCAGGTGAGAAAAATATTTTCTGCTTTGTTGTCAGCCAGCATCCCATGCTGCTGAGCTGCTGTGAAAGTTTCTCAGTGCCTTGTCAATTGTTATTCCAAATAGATAGAAGGAAAAAGGTCTATATCTGCAAAAGAGCAAATTCCTGTTTATAGGAATTTTAGGAATAGGCAAATTATAATATGATACTTATTGGAAACTAGCATATTTTTTCTTTCATTTTCCTCTAAGAACTGGATTTAAAACACACAAAGTATGTCATAGAAGTTATGTCACAAACAAAGCATAGCATAGAAGTAGATGAATTAAGGAGTCTGAGGAACTGAGACAGTGTCAAAAATAAATCACCTACCTTGCATAAAAATTCGAGCAAAATTACCATTTGCAAACTGTGCAAACTCAGTGCTTTGATTATTGAAATCTCAAAATCTACTGAGAGTCTGCGTAGTGCATATCAGAAAGCTTAGATTCAGTTGGGATCCTACTTCCTCACTTCCTATAAAGATCTCTGATTTTTCTCCTGTTTTCTCCATCCTAAAAGCCATAAATGTTCAAGCAGGGTTACCTTCTGCCTGTCTTCACGTGACAAACAGCTTCTGCAGAGATCATGTTTCACAGCGCCGCAGTGGCAGCAGCAGGAACGAGAAGCGAAGAGAACAGCTCAGCCTCTTTCCAT
This sequence comes from Perdix hodgsoniae, assembly GCA_035772895.1. Taxonomy (NCBI): domain Eukaryota; kingdom Metazoa; phylum Chordata; class Aves; order Galliformes; family Phasianidae; genus Perdix; species Perdix hodgsoniae. The sequence continues at coordinate 18,170,408 of JAPSGF010000002.1, read as the reverse complement.
CACTTAACAAAACACGTTACACAGGGAAGTACTAAGGAAGAAGACTTACACGAGTCCCCTAAACCTCACTAAATCTTCTCAAGAATGAGACTTTTCCATCTTACCCTGCAAGCATTGAGACTTTTTCTTTGGTTAAAAAGTTTCTTGCATCTCTGATCACTCTGCTTGGAATGAACTCCATCTGCAGCCTGAATCACCTCTCTGCTTACCCCCTGGCTGAGATGAATCTGACTCGCATAACACTCCCCATGCTATGCACCCAGACACCACCCAGCTGCTGCTGCTACAGCATTTTAAACTTACTGAACCGTGTTTTACAAGAAAATTGGCTTTATTCACAGTGTTTCTCTTGGTAACTGCAGACAAGCTCATTGATTTTATTGCTTTTACATCTTTTTCATATTGTATCATTTTGTGCAAGGGATCTCTAAACAGGAAATCATTTAACTCAGGGACCTCACCAACTTCATATGACGCAGTAGATGTGAACAGGAAAGAGAAACAAAAACATAAGACTGGGAATAAAAACAGCAAATTGTGAAAGAAGACTATAGAGACCAATTATAATAGAGAATAGCAATAAGGATTTGTTTGGGAAGTATTGAGGTGCCTGGGTTATTATCTTTTTTTTTTTTTTCTTTACTTTACTTTTGTACGATCCATGATTTGCTATTATTGCATTATCAGTATTGACAGTATTATGCATACTGATACATTTTCATTCACAAGGAAAAGAAAGAAGTACCTTAGATCCTGTATCTTCTTCTGTGAGTCTTTATCATCCTGTCCTAAACCCGCTATGGGACCATTCAAGCTGTAATGCGTTACTCAGCTGGCAAAAAGATAACGTGCTATGGCCCATTTGCATCTCAGATCACTGTGATGGAGGAAGAAACAATACTGTTTGATACTATTTTGCTTTTGTAAGGCATAACAGATGGCTAATTCTAACACTTGTTTTTGTTCACAGCCTATTGACAACTACTATTCTGTATTGGCACCTACAGTAAGGTAACTGGAGGTGTTTGGAGACTCCTACAGAGTAATACTTCCATGAATGTCCCAAGACAGATGCCTCACATATGGTTAAACACAATGAGGCTTTAATACTTCCTTTCTAAACTGAATCTTAAACTATGGCACAGTAGTCACTAAATGTACCATTTTTTCTCAATAGCATACAGTATTTAAAAAATCAGTTGGCACCAGAGACAGGGCTGGATTTTCTGATAACATAAGAGTAGGTTATAACTAGTTACATTTAAAAAATGATATTAATATGGAACTATGTACAATGCGTATGTGTATCATCTTTCATGTTATTCAGCAATTTCATATTATTTATTGCTGTGGTTAGAAATGTTTTCTGTTTTCCTGCATTGGAATATTTACTATTTTTGGAGATAATGTGATAGTGAAATCACAGCCAGAAATGGCCAGATAAGCTTACACTTTGAAGTTCAGAAGAGTTCAATTAAGCTCATGGAATTGTTTGTAAAGCAGGGCCCTAATCGCACTGTTTAGTTCACTGTATAGTTTCACTCCAAAAATAATTCTTTATATTTGTTTCCACGGAAACTACAACAAAAATCACAATAATACTGTTTAATAGAGCAGCACTCTTAAATAGCGTTTATTTGGGATCATGTTCAATCTGAAACTCATAGAAGTATAATGGAAGACTTAAGCTACTCTACCAAGTTTTCATAGAACTACCAGCATGTACTTGTAGGACAACAAAAGATAATGATGGTGGATATTTTGACAAGATCTCAGTGTTTCAACAAAATAAGTCTAATTGTTTGGACACTGAATAATCCATGATGGCAAGACTGATGATTGTCATGGTCAGCATCATGAACTGTTGCTGGTGTAGGTGGATTTAGGGCATTTCCTTCCCAACTACTCAAACATATCTGTTGTTCAAAAATACAGATCTGGACCATGGTATGAGGGTACAAAACCTGTATGGCTTACAAAAGTAATGCGTACAGATGACTGCCACCTGGAGAAGAGCAGGTTGCCTGAGGGCTTCCCCATGACTCTGCTGCCCTGGAGAAGCAAGCAGTGTGCAGTGCTGTCCAGGGAGGCAGCTCAGGAAACTGACAGCTGTGTGGTTTATTATCTCGTCTCCAGACAACATCCATTTAGCTCCTAGGCTGCTCAAAGGTTAACTACAGGGTGTTGACATAGCACAGGGCACCGTTCTGAGAGCCAAATATCTCTGTTGGACATGCAATAATATGAGGGTGAGCTGTGTTCTCCCATTGTCAGCACCTTTGCAGTAAGCACCACCCAAACATTTGCTATTATCTCAGGTGCAGCTCTAAGTGAGCTTGACTCCCACCTCTCACGTCCAGTGCAGAAATGCCCCCATGGTAAGAAACACTCACCCATCCCACCAAGGGGTGGAGGGAGCAACACAGAGCAGAGCAGCCATTAATAGGAACCAGAGGTCATGATGGACAAAATGATGGAGAGGAGCATTGCCAGAATAGGGATGGGGAGGACACTGTACAGATCATGGCAGATCAGTATTTAGAAGGCAAAAGAGAAAAACAGCAGTGAGGGGTATCTTGTATGGGTGCTTGGAAAGGAGGAAAAGAAATGTAGAAGGTACAAAGAAGAGAACATCATGCTCAAATCTGCAGAAAAATCAAGTGTGTTGAGTAGAAAGGCACGCGGTCTGTTCAATTCTTTCTTCCTTCAACAACTAAACTTCATTTTAACTTTCTTTTATTTATAACATATAGCGTCTCTTGATGCAAGAAAGTATCCTAGTGTTCTCCATCAGCACCATAGAAGTAGGAAGCTGAAGCATGGGAGGACAGAAGAACGTTCCTCACTATAATCCCTAAACTCAATTCCTTGCTCTCTCTCTTTCTTTCTTCTTCCCTTCTGCCCTTTCTTCCGTGTCCGGAGGCCTGGGCTTCCATAACATGCTGATTTTCATTCCTAGCATAAGAAATGATGAAAATCCTTCTGACATTTTAATGGATCATTTCATTAAAATTTCTGTTTGGAAATACCATAGTATCGCATACCTCTCCCCTCCTACCAATGATGGGGGGAGGAAATTAGGATGACAGGCTCTCACATGTGGTCTGTTGCCTTGTCTGCTCCCTAAGAAGTCATGGGGAAAGCTGAGCATAGACAAGCTGCCCATGAGACAGATAAGTTGCCCAGCTGTTTCCATCCTTACAAAAAGATGTCTATATGCTAAATGAAACTTCTAAATATTTTTGCCTTCTCTGATGGAAGAAAAAAAATCTAAAAAAAAAAAAAAAGGAAACAGCAAAGGTGTGTCTTCGTCATGTGGAACATTTTACTGAGATTTATCAAACTTCTGTTGAAAGAAACTTTTCTGTTTCAAGAAAATATATTTTATTTGCATATCTTTCTGTAGAAATTTTTCTAAATCTTTATAGTCTGATGGGTAACTGCTGCTTGTCCAAAGATCTAATATGCATCAGATCTCCTAGATATTGCATATGTTGCAGTACTAGATTTTCTTTTGAAAAGCAGTATGTGTAAAAGCGCCGATGCAGACGCCTTCTTTCCCATCTTGGTCTCCTAGATAGCACTTGAAGACATCTGCTGAGAAATAAAACAACGACATGTGCCCAGCAGGCGTTTTTATTAGACCCAAAATTTGGATTCTTGATCACTCTTTTGTTTAGTGATACTTTTAGAGAGTTGTGGCTTTATATTTTTGATTCTGTAACATGGGAAAAGCTGGTTTCCTGCTTCAGTTCAGGGGAGCTGCACAGACCACCCAAGGAAGATGGTCTGAATTTGCCATATCATTTGTTGCAGGCAGTACTAAAGTTACAGAAAAGCTCAAACTGGTAACATGCTTAAAAAATGACATGTCTCTGGCTATGCATATTTTGGAAGCATACATCCTTCCAGACTCAAGGGGCCAGAATTTCATAGATGAACCAGAGATAAACGTAAGAATCTGCCTATTCATAAACACATAGAAGGGGAAGTTGATACACTCTGAACAAACCTGCGGAGAGTAAGGCTTGCACAATTGCTTACTTCCTAGAAACTGGATGTTGCCAAAACTCAAAAATGAGGTCACCATCCCAGTCTACCTCCCCCCATACCTGATGCATTTTCATCTGTTCTTTGCCCTAAGAAGTAGAAAGGATTTTTAATATTATTTTTGTAGACTAAACTAAGGTCAGAACCACTAAAGGAGCAAAGAAAAAGGAGTATGTTTGGCAAGCTAAGATCCTCCAGATTGAACTGTTAAGTTGTAAGATATTAACTTCTGCATTGTGGCCTCGGTTTGTGGATGATGTGTTTAAGAACAATGAGCAGCATTTTACAAATTAGATCCAGCCTCAAGAACAAAATTAGAGAGGCACAACTTTGTCTTTATTATGAAAACCATTTCCGAAGAGATTCCTGAAAAGTGGAAGCAGTCTGGTGGCTGCAGTCTAGAGGCAGACTGGGCTGGGTGAGAAGAGGATGCTGTACTGCAAGCAGTGGTGCAGCTATACTGGCTGGAGAGACAGAAAGCAGGTAGGATTCTGTCTGTATAAATATTTGCCTCTGAAATTCTACAGAAGCTGTTCTCAGGCACGCATGCTTCTCTGCTCATGTGTTCTGCCATCTCCCTCCACCAGGCCTTCCTCCCCCTAACACTGGCTAACACATTCCTCTCTTGTCAGCAACAGACCACTCTCCTTCAGATTCCCTTCATATTATTTTCAATCCAGCACATATCTTTTCTGGCCCATCCAGTTTACCTTTTGACTTATATATTTCTTTATATTTTACATTTTATTTTGTCAAGTAAAAAGTAATTCCTTAGGATTGTTTCAATACTGACTGTGCTATGATCACCATAAGCAATACTCAAATAAAAAATCTGTGACCACTGTTGGTCTTGAATTTTCAGACAAAAAGGTAGAGCTGTATCATACATTTTACATAGATGCTGGTTGTGGGATTAGAACCTTATTTTTGCATGCATTTTGTTGTTGTACTTGTGTATAGATAACTGAATTTTGGATGTGACATGCAGCAGGGTTCATAAGCCATTTCTCAGCTAAAGGAGGATATTTGTTTTCCAGATATTCCCCTGTACTTTCTTGAATATAACAGCCAGACTTCTAACCATTTCCTCTGAATACTTTTGCTTTGCCACTCTGTCAATATGACCATTAAAACCTTTCTTCTTTCATGTCATTCCCAGTGCTTCAGCTTAACTGCTTGGATTAACAGTTTTCATCATAAATTAATCGAATACGTTCATGTTGACCTCCATCAGAGATTCACTAGCCAAGTTCTGTACATGTACACTTGGCACCAGTGACATCCTCTCTCAGTTCAGGACGTTAACATAAGACCACAAGAGTAATGGAGTAAGCTTTTCCACCCAAACAGGCCTAAGTTTATTACAGGCATGTGATTTGGGCAGATGTCTCCCTACAAACAGCTGTATTTGTGAGGAGAGAGGTAATATTTCTGAGCTGAAGGGAAAAATATCTCTACATAGGCAGTAATTATTTGAACAGAATTTGGCACTGAGCAGTTTCAGTAGCTTTTCTCCAAAGACAGAGTCACATTTGGGAATGCAGTCTGGAGGGTCTTATTGGATAACAGCACAGCAGCAGGGGCAGCTTGTCAGCTTTCCTCTACATGCACGTGTTTCCCTGTGCAGAACTAAGACTCCCTGCCCTCATGGCCATTCTGCCACCAACTGCTGGTACCCAAGAGTATATAGTTTTGTGGATTTCATTTCAACGTCTTTTGATATCAAGAGGTCCAGACCAAAACTGAGTGCATTGTTCCACGAGAGGTGTTCCTTAAATAATGCAACAATACAGACTGAGATGCAGCTCTGCTTTGGTGCATCCTTCTAATAGGATTTAAAAGCCATTTTAGGCTTTCATATTGTATAGCAATCTCTCAGCTTATTTTATGACCATAGTGAATGTCATGCATCTCAAATTTCCTTCTTTGATTATACAAATATCATTTTAGCTATCTTCCCTGCTATATCTATCAGTCTTTTCTAAAATGAATGCCCTTTTATTTTCTACCTATGCCTTTAGCCTATTTATATCTGATTGTTTTCAGGTATATGGTTCATTAAGAATTTTCTGACATATAATTAAATTTCTAGGTTATCCATTTGCATGTGAAGTAGCAACAAACTTCTCAGATTCCCTTAGCCATCTTCCTCTGATTTGTTACAGTTTATCTTCACTCCTCTTTTGCCCATTCTTGGGTTACTCTGATATTTTCTAGTCCATTTAGGACTGTTATCCAAGGTTAACCATATGAGTTTCAATAGGGCCAAGTGTCAGGTCCTCTGTTTTGGTCACAACAACCCCAGGCAATGCTACAGGCTTGGGGAAGAGTGGCTGGAAAGCTGCCTGATGGAAAGGGACCTCGGTGTACTGATGGACAGTCAGCTGAATATGAGCCAGCAGTGTGCACAGGTGGCCAAGAAGGCCAGTGGCATCCTGATTTGGATGGTGTGGTGAGCAGGACTAGGGAAGTCATCCTGCCCCTGTACTTGGCATTGGTGAGGCCTCTCCTCGAGTACTGTGTTCAGTTTTGGGCACCTCAGTACAGAAAGGACACTGAGAAGCTGGAGCAGATCCAAAGAAGGGCAATGAGGCTTGTGAAGGGCTTGGAGAATATTTGCTATGAGGAGAAACTAAAGGAACGGGGTATGTCTAGTCTGGGGAAGAGGAGGCTGAGGGGAGACCTTATTACTCTCTTCCAATTTCTGAAAGGTGCTTACAGTGAGAGCAGGGTTGGTCTCTTCTCACTGGTGATAGGTGACAGGACAAGGGGAAATGGCCTTAAGTTGTGCCAGGGTAAGTTTAAGTTGGATATCAGGAAAAACTAGTCACCATCCCAACTTAGTCTCCATCCCTAGATATGCTTAAAAACTGGATATGGTGCTCAGGGACCTGATTTAGTGGAAGATTGTTAGGGTGTTTTGGTTAGGTCATGGTTGGACTCAATGATCTTTCAGGTCTTTCCAAACTTACAGATTCTGTGATTCTATAATTCTATGATTTCATTGGACTGGTTGTACAGATGATTTTAAATATTTTGAGCTACAGCATGCCGATGTATGTAACAGAACCCACAAAAGTGCTCAAAGAATTGAACCCTAATCTGCAATATACATAGATTGATCTGAAAGTAATGCCTCCTATTTATTTCCATGTAAACTACAACAGCTACAAAGAGCACAGTAACACTGATGGAGTGAATTCTCAGCTACAAAACTATTTTTCAGCATAGTCACCACCATTAGCTACACATTTTCAACAGCAATGAAAAAGAGCCTGCATGACATGCTCATAGAAATCTGCATCAGTGGAGCTGACCCACTGTTTTGCAGCTGCTATGATGGTATAATTGCTACGAAAATGTTGCTCACACAGTCTATTTTTAGTTGGCCTGAACAGATTGAAGTCAGAAAGCACTAAATCTGGACTATACATTGGGTATAGTATGACAGTCCAGACAAGATTCACAGTGTATTACAAAATCTTCAAACTGATATAGGGCAAGGAATTATCATGCTGCAAGATAAAAGTTGTCTTCTTCTCTGGTCTTACTCTGGCAGTTTGAGCTTTCAGCTTAATCAGTGTTGCAGAGGTGATTGTTTGACCCGGTTTAGAAGGATAACCCCACTCCTATCCCAAAAGATGTTGCACATCATTTTCCCTGCTCTGTCTTGAACTTTTTCTTTGATGGGGAATTCGCATGTCACCAATTCATGGACTGTCGGTTTGACTCCAGCTCATAGCAGTGACAACACATCTCATCACCAGTAATGATGTAATCGAGGAAACTGTCACCTTCAGACTCTCATTGGTTCTTTCAGCTCCTGTGTGAACATTCATGGGACCCACTTGGCACAAACTGTGTGATATTCCAATGTTGCCACCATCGTTTCCATTGCACTGACCGAATGTTAAACTCCATACACAGTTCTCTGGTTGTAATACACTGGTTCTTTCAGATGAGCTGATTGAGACAATTCATTTCATTGACACCATTTGTTTGACAGCTGTGTATGGCTGTCCAAAATATGGCATGTCTTTCACACTGCTGTTGTTACTGCTGGAACACACCATCTCTCTGTGCTCACATTCACTGTTTGGTCTCCATGAATGTTCAACAAGCATCAATGAATGTCAATGAGTGCCAGTTTTTCCCCACAGAGGAGTTCAATTCCACACCTTTGCTTCACACACACAATACCGTGTCAGATGCTATTGTGTCAGACTGCATGTCTGCTTCCATCTGTCACACAGCAACAAAATGTAATGAAATATCGGAGGGAAAGCTCAACCTCTATAGCCATACCACCAGCATCCACATCTGCGCTATAAAATAGGAGGCAGTACTTTCAGAGCAGCTCTTCAGTGGGCTTAGCTGCTAAAATGAATACTCTTGAAGATGTTTTTATTGGCATTTTAATCTGGATCAGGAGTATGCCTTTGGCAAGAATCTTCCAACATTTCCCTTTGGTACATATCTCCAAGCAGTCTTAGAGCATGGGGAGCTTAGCTGCTTACAGTTGAAGCTGAGTCAGAAGATGTAACCTGCTAATTCACCAATGAGCTCTTAATGAGGATTCACTCATTCCATGAGACACAGGAAGACTTTGTTCAAAGTAACCCCCCTCGAGATGTGTCAGAAACTGGGTACCATTTTTTTTACTGTATAAATTCACTCTTTGTGGGATGCATTGCTAGTTATGTAGATGAAGAAGGGCTTCTCAGCAGGTTTTTAGTTGCTCCTAATTGCCTTCTGTTGTCCTCTGACAGTGGTATTCAACTGAAATACAGTTATACCTACTGAGTTCCAGATTTAGATCATGCTTTTCTTCCAGCTTATTGCATCCTCATTTAAAAATGAACTAAGTACTCTTCCAAGCTAGTGACTAACAAAAACAATAACAGGTGTCACCTGAGCATGGTGTCTTTGTTTTCTAAGTTTCCAAGTAGACAGATTACATTGCAGCCATAATGTCTTTATTTGCTATGCAAGCATTGTCACTTACTGTACAAGGAAATTTTGCCAGAATAGAAAAAATAAAATAAAAATGTATTTCAAGAGTGTGTAATTTCTCCAGAAAGTTGGCTGCTTCTTTCCCATCAGGCCTCAAAAAGTAGGAGGGGTATAATGGAGAAAGTAATTGCAAACTCTGGAGATCCCTTGTCGCTATTAGTTTTCTTCAGAGATGTTTATGATATTGGTAGTTGCAGATACTCTGCAAAGGTGAAAGACAAAGGTCTAGATGGGAAGAAACTATGATCTGCATTAAGCAGATGATAAGAGGGTTCTTCCTTCAGTAACAGTTTCAGATTACGTACATTCTTTACACTTGCAAAAGGAGATCACGATTTGTCTTAGAGGAAATGAGGACTTGCAAAAACATAGGTAATTGAGAAGGCACAGGAAAAGCTGCATTAAGTAAGAAAATGTCAAATAAAATACCTATTACAGAATTAAAAGAAAAAAAAAACACTTTTGTTATTAAGAATGAGTTGGTAGGGAATGTAAATCCACAGGCTGGAACTCGCTATTCTGAACTTTAATCAGTGTTTGCCAACCTTGTGAGAAGTTAATCAATCAGTTTAATGAAAACATCACCCTTCATAAGAAAATAATGGTATCCAACTTTAAACTGCAGTTACTGCTGTAAAAATAAAGGACTTCACCTTGAATTTACAGGAGGACAACTTTATTCTACAGTCCTTTCTCTCATTGATGTCAAATGGAATTAGGTTTTCAGGGTGGGATCTCTCACCTCTTCACATGTTAGGACAGGCATCTCATACATGTTAGGAAGGAAAAAAGAATCTCATCTACCCTCTTATTCCTTTCTTCTTTTCTCAGGGAAGTCACAGGACAGTAATCAATTAAAAGGTCAAAATAAGCAAGGGCAAATGGCTTTTTACTGTGACTATTCATCTGAGTTACATGCATAAATTTACAAACAGAATCTTATCTTTGACAGAGATGCAGATGCATAGTTCCCTCTTCCTTTTTGCCTTCCCACTTTTCCTCCAGATTTTGCATTTCTATCCCCTCATTACTGCATAAAGTATTACATAACGAGAATCAGGCCCGATTTTGTGCCACAAATAGGGTGATATGCTGGAAAAATGTGATTAAAATATAAAATGCCAGAACCACAGATATTTAACATAACTATAGCTCTTTCCTATAATTTACCTTTTTCATGTCAAAACATGAAAGATTACATGAAATATCAGTTAAGCAGAGAAATATTATCCTAATAAATGAGCATGCAAGTATGTGTCCAGTAAGTTATTTGATTAAACAGGAAGCTAGAATCCTATAGATATCCACAAATAAAGCTCCAAATCTAAATGACTGTATCGTTAGCTCATTTGTAAACTGTTCCAGATGTAAGATTTTGGCAGCTTTCCAGTAGGCTGGCTGCAGTCTAAGCTTTCCTGCATCCGCAGTGAGAACTGCAATGCCTGACTCTTCAAGGGAAAGCTCCGTAGGGCTGACAAAAAATTCCATGAAGTAACCTGCCTGCCTGCTGGAGAGAAATTCAGACAGAGCCCAGAGCAAAGGATGCCCTTTCTCCTGGGGCCAAGCTGCAGCTGTTCACCTGCAGATGAGTGATCGATCTGCATTATGAATCACCCCGCAAAAGCCCCTCTGAGAAGATCGTTCAGTGATCATATCAGGGACTCCACTGCTAGAGCCTTGGATGTTATCTGGAAAAACACGCGAGACAGACGTCTGGCAGGTGAGAAGGGCATTGAAATAAGCATGCTTTAAGATTCACAAGGGACTGTAATCAATAATGGTAATTAGCCGTATCATTTGCATAATGAATTGGTGTCGCTTCTAAGTATTTCTCCAGTGTTTTGCTTCTGTGTCATGTTACTTCACTGTTACGCCTACAGCAGGAGCTGTTTGCACTGCTCTAACTAAGCAAGATAAAGAGCAGCTAAAAGAAAAGAATATGGGTCTACTGTTGCGGTCCCCAGACCTGAAGAACGCTGAAGCATTTTATTTTGCTGCTAAGTCAGAGCCAGAGCTCCAAGGCTGTGCTGTACCTCAGCGTGTTCCATTCCAGAGCCAAGCAGTGTGTCAGTCAGAGTAGCGGGGCCACGCACTGAGCCATGGCTGGTATTTCCTCTGGCAGTACTGCTAGTGCTGCAAGCTCCAAGTGAGCCTCAGATATGCCAGAGAAAGGCTGCTGAGATAGAAATTAAGCACCAACTACATGGTTACAGTTCACATTTTTATTTTGACCCAAAAGCCCGAGGCAAACTACAGCAGAGGGCTGGAGGAGAAGATAATTTAACTCATTTCATTTTCCTTTGCTGTTTTGCCTGTCTGTTAGATCGAGTGCTTCTCATTCACCCTGCTGGAGCTGTTACTTTTATTGTCATGGCTTTGGGAGGATTCAGAGCAGGGCAGTGGAGCTGCACAATGGGTGTGACCTGCCAGAGGGACTGCTGTGGTTTGTTTGTGTACTTACAGCGGGGGAGGAGGAAGGAGAAATGTGAGCCATGATAAGATCAGGATGAGATGACCGAGAGCAGATTTTGTGGCTTACAAATGTAAACCCAACTTTTCTGTCATGCTCTTACACTTTACGTTATGGAGGAATGAGAGCAGCTAGGTATGTCACAGGTGCTGGTGATAGTGTGCTGATTACAGAACCGGTTACAGGAGGTAGTTAGAGTTAGTGACCATAAACAGTAAACAGAAACTGTGTCAGAAACATGCTTTGAAACAGTGGAGTTTGCTCTGCAGTGTGCTAGTGGCAAGATGCTTTTTGTTCTCGATCAGGGATAATGACTTTTCTGGACTGAGGACCTCAGCTTTGCTGCTCTGACAGTAAGGCCTCGTGCTCTTACAGTAAGACCTCATGGACATGTGTTAGAGATGAGGATGACACATTTACTTCAGTGCTCTGCAGTTCATCACCAAGGTGCCAGTGCTTTGAAAGTGCCAGACGTTAACCTCTTCCATGACAAACTGGACTGAGCAGATGTTTTGTATCTCAGAGGTGTGTTAAAGCTAAAAAATGGGGCTCTTAAAATGGGGCACTTTGGTAGTTCAAAGACTGCGTGACATGGAGCAGCAGTCATAGCACAGGCCCTGATATTTGGGATGTTGTTGAACCTTCAATGGAAGGAGCACTGAGAAGAAAGGCTTTGTAAGAAGGCATGGATGTTGCAGAAATCTGTAAGAGGGAAGATGGTGTGGCTCTTGTTCAATCTCTGTCTTGCCTGGTCAGCTGGACACTTGTTTGCCCTGGTATGTGCTTCCATTCCACCTGCTTGAGATGTTTATATGGGTGCTTTGAAATAAACTTTTTAAATTTATGGTTAAGCTCAGGATGGCATTGACATCAACGGATTCCCCATGCCTCTGGCCTATGTCCACAGAAGACAGCTACTAGTACCAACTGTCTTTGCAAAGTTGTTTTCCTCTCATTGGCTCACATACAAAAGCGTACAGTGATATGCAATTTATACCCACTATACATGACCCATATATGGAAATACATAGTTTTATCATGTATAAAAAGTCCTTGGTAAACATATATATTTAGCCTTCAGTATTTGGGGGATAGACAATGGCTAATTATATTTCTTGAGACTGTGACATTCCTAGAAATGAGGAGTGAACATGAACCCTTTAGCCTCTTTAACTGTGCTGATAAGGGTTGGCATGTTTTTATTCTGCTTGGCAGATGGTTATAAGCCATCACAGTTTTTATCAAACAAGGCTTAGATGTTAGAGGACTCTTAGAGTAGTGACAGTTCCATTTTCCAGACTCTGCCAGTGATGTAGGGTTGTCAGGCCCTTAGTGTATTTGGACTGCTGTTAGTCAGAAAGTCAGAAAATCATGCTGAACACCCAGTAAGCAATGCAGTAGGCAATTAGAGTGCAGATATCAGGGTGTATTCCTGAAAGTACTTCATAAACAACAGAGATTCAGGAAGAGAAACAAAATAGCAATAAACCATGTTGCTGTTCTGTTTACTCTCCAGAATATCAGCAGTTTAAACTGCTGACAACCGAAAAATGGCAAAGTGTCATGACTCTGAATTAAGAAATCCACTTAGATCAGCAATCTGTGTTATCAGGACATACCTTTGAATAAAGAACTTGATATGAGCAGAAGAAATGAGAAAATGTGAAGTATGCATTCTTTGTAGAATATTCAAGTAAAAGTAATTCAAAGTGTTTTGCCTTTGAAAACAGTCCGGTAGTCTGCACAGAAGGATAGCAAATCATGCAATATAATCTGATATAATCATCAAACAGGCAGTTTGATGATCTATATAGAGGCATCTAGCCTCTGTGAGTACTCTGGGAAAACATCAAAATTTTTCTAATATGTCTTTTGAGTTAGATCATATAGTCTGAACAACAAAATGAAAGAACATTATTCTTGGACAAAAAATGTTCAAAAGACTATTAATGTTGCATGAAACCAGAAGGCTGTATCTGAAGACATCTTTGTTTTGAGCTGATGTGGTAAAGGAATGCAAATGAACAGGGACTGTCTTCTCATATCCTCTCTGCACGCTGTCCCACCATGGCCATGATGGAGTAATACACTGCAACACCCTCACATTGGTTCTGAACCTAATATAAAGGCTGAGAAGCTGCATGTTCCTCTCTTCATGTGGCAAAATGGCCCCTGGCTCAGCAACACATGACCAACCAAGAACACTTGTATAAATGTAAGGCGTTGTAGTGGAGTAGCATGCAAAATGCCTCTCCTGATCAGCAGAGAGTTGCAGTTCCGTGTGGTCATATCATGGTCAGGCTTTTAATCAGGCTTTTAATCAATTATGTCAGGCAACTCATGGTTTCACACTCAGTGTCTTTTGTTCTCTCTCTTAGTTTGCACGGACAGGAACCTGGACACACGTTTACAGTCATGTCTGGTAATCTTAAAATGTGGAAAATGAATATTAAATAAATCACTAAACACAATGGAAGCATTTCAATTGCAGGGACATCAAAAATGCCCAGTAGAGATGGGGTATAATTTGGGGCAAAGGAATGAGCAACAGTGAATAAGAGGACAGAATGAGACTCAAGTTGCTAGGCTATCTAAATGAATGATACAAAAATCACAGTGTTTCCTGTTACTATATGTGTGAGAAATAGAAACATGTCCTTGGAATTCCAAATGCAGCTTATTCCCCTTACTGATGTTCTGACATTCTCAGAACACATTCTCAGCAAGGAAGAGAAGCACACTGGTTCATTCAGTAGACTGACTTCCCAGTACAGACCAGGGCTGGATGTGCAAGAAGGAAAGCAGCATTGGGTGAGCTTCCCCAGAGCTCTCATGTTAGAATCATACATACCTTCAAAATGTTGTAGCCAGACTTCTCCCGGTGCCTCCGCTGTTGGCTGAATTATCTGCATGACAGATTGTAGGTCACCTGGTATAGCATTTCTCTGCACTTTACTAAGACCTATTATGTCTATCACATGACATGATCCTGTGTTTTTTTACATTTTTACCAGCATTTTTTAGCAATCACAATCAGCTGCTGAGTGCAACCGATTATTTCTATACTTTTCTTGATGAGAAAGCTAAATTGTCTTCTGAAATGCCCAGTGTTACAGACAAAAATAATACATTGATAGTCTAATGTTTCATGAATTATTGCCAGTTTTGCCATATTAGCTTAGTCAATCAAAGTCCCTCCTCCCCCCCCAAAAAATCACTTATCTAACATTTTAAAAAGTAAGCAACTTTTCTATTTGAAATGATTTATTTAGCTACTTACCATTTATGCTTTTTATGTCGTTCTTAAAGTTCAATGAAAGCTCACAATATGTCATTAACCTCAGAATTAATTTTTCAGCTATTCATTCTCTATAATATTTTCATTTTAGACTAAAATAAGTATGAAGTGAGGTTTTGTCATTCTTCTTTTTCTTTGTTTTGTTTTGTGTTAAATGCCAGAAGAGTGAAAAATCAATCATTTGCAAAGGTCTGTTACAGATGTCTGTTTACTGCTTCTCATTATGCCCTACTTTAACAGAGTTTTAATCATCTGGAAAGATTATGTATGTCCTTTCAAGTTCTTGCTTAAGATATAGAAGTAAAGAGAACTCTGGGACTGCAGAAAAGTAATTCCATTAAATTATGTTCCATTTAGATTCCTCTCAGAAGGCAATCAGACAGCTTTCATCTAAGCTTCATGAGTCTAATAAGGACTGGCTTACTTTTGAATCTACTTATGAAGATCTTGTTGGCAGGCTCCTTTGAGCAGACCTTTTATTTTTTAATTTATGATAATTGCTTAGTATTATATCATCATATAGTTTTTCCCGTTACTGGCCATGGCATTCTTTGCACATCTTGTTTACGTTCATTGGGATCACCTAATACACTATCTTCTGTTTCTCTCAATTGCATAATTTGTTCTTCATTAAAAGTATTTATGTACTTATATTTGTTCAGTACTTACTGCTTTCATTTATACTGTCATGTTAATTATGATATCTTAAAATATGCCCTTTTGTGGGTTGCAAAATCTATGAGAATAGAAATTCCTCATTCTTAAGCAACTCCCAGCTATTGCTTATACTTCCAGGCTTATATACATATGTATATATGTTCACAGTTATATAGAAATAGATATAAAGATGTACAGATGTATATGGGTATAAAGGAAATAAATAGAGTTCATCTGAGGGAAGCTATTAAAGCCCCAGACTGAAGAAAAATTTTCTGCACTACATTTTATGTATCCATAAAATTGATACCTGGAGAAGACAAATTACTGCCTTAAGTATTTTTTTTGTTCTAAGAATGGAGAAACTGATTTACAGTGTGCATAGGTGAAATAAATTTGTAGAAGATTTATACATTGCAAAACCTGAAACCACTTGATATATAGCCTTAGATAAGATATTTTGGCTATACGAACATTTTTAGGAAAAGACTGATGCCTAATCTGGAGATAACTTTGTATAGGTCTGATGTTTCTTTCAGGCTATTATATAAATATTCAAAACAGCCACTCGCCATGAAATAGGCTATGATTGAATACTGATGTGATTCCTTGTAAATAGGCTGTAATTTACAGAAAGTGAACATACAGGAGTTATAACAGAAGTCATTTGTAAAATACAGTGGCATAGCATATACAGTGCAAAACACGGAAATCATTTATTCTGATTAAATGGTTAAATAATTTTTATCATGGTAAAATTTCCTCATTTTAATTGTATTCAAAAGCTTTGTTGTTATCCGTGGAATTATTTAAGAAGCTTATAGTATAAGCAAGTTTCAGAGAAAATATCAATTTCATTGATGTGATTTAAGATTCTTTACATCTTTCAATTGAAGACATGGAAATATAATCTGAAATAATAACCTTCATATATAGCATACATTTGTTTATTGTTTTGTATTTTTAATGGACATTTCCTTGTGGCAGCACTCAGTTACAATCGTGGTGGACCGGGCAATCAGAAAGGTTTTTTTTACTTCCACATTTCTCTTCCATTAGTGAAACTTAAAACATTTATTTCATGGAGTTCCACTGTCATTTCTGGAATCAGAATGCAACAATGGCACTATTTTGTCCAAGTTTACAATAAGAAGTATACAGTACCCTAAGCTTATTGTGAAAGTGGTTGCTACAAAATCCTCATGCATTCAAGTTGCAACAGCTGGAGGAGATTGTGGAAATACACCCTTTCTCAAAATTCTGTTTTTCCACAGTCATCTTAGCCATTTCTAGGACTGCTGTGAACAGCCAGCAACTCTGTATCCTGCTCTGTGCCTGAGATGTTAGGGATGTGTAAGGGAGGAATTCAGTCCCAGGACACTTCAGCAATTAGGAATTTTTAGAAATAACCTAACTACTTTCTCAGGAACTCCAAGTGGATTCTCTGTAAGCACTGACCAAGGAGCAGGGAACACAGCCTTAGCAGCCTACAAAGCATTTCTGAGAGGAACTGAGCAGCAGTATTTCTCTGTAAGCAGAGGAGTATCCAAATGTGGAAAATGTCAGCAGTCTGCTTGAACATGAGGGGAAAGCAAAAAGCAATACACCTGGCAGCCACCTGTTAGGAGACCAGCCTCATCATTTATACCTTTCAGCGTGCAAGGCTTGCATGAGGTATAGATTGTCAGACAGGGATTAAAAATGAGTGAGAAAGATGAAAATTATGACCTGCTCTCTCAGGGCCCAGTTCCATAATTCATCATTGTGGATAGTTTAAGCTCTTCTGTTAAGCACTGTGTGCTGTGTGGATGAGCACTTTGTCCCTGCTAGAAGTATCTTCTGGTGAGAGATGACCAAGCAGCCGCCTGCTCTCCAACTCCCAAAAGTGGAGGCTTCTGAGTCCCAGACACAGCACCCCAAACTCTATCTTATTTCAGCACAAAGCAGACATTTCACACATCTGAAAGATCATTATACTTTTGAAACGTTCCTTAAAAACTGCTGAAAGTGCTGAACTGCATTGCATCTGACTGTTTGGAAGAGCCTTACTCAAAAAATATTTCAACTGCTCCAATTCTGTTAGCATCTGGACATCTTTCTGACGTCAGAGGGGGGTGATGAGATCCAGATGCCATGACTTACTGATGTTTTCATTAACTTCTTAGCAGCTTTGTCTTTGTTTTGTTTACCAACTGCAACTTCTTGACTCCAACTCACATATGTGAGCATTACTGGGGGGAGAGCAAGGAGAAGAGCTAGAAAGGAGGGGAGCAGCCAGAGAAATGAAATTAGTGCTTGGCAGAGACCCAAGGTAACTGATTTCTCTTATTACCATGTGCTGTTCCAGGATATGCAGCCTGTGGGAAGGTCAGTCCCAGACGTTAGGAAACATTTTGCCGAGTTGCTATTTTCAGTAAAAAATGAGCTATATGATTTGCTAATTATGTTCCAATTTAGCAGTAAACATGTTAAGCTAAAGACAACAGGAAATAAGAACATAAGATAATATTAACAACAAGCTCCTGAACTTTACATTTACAATCATGCCTAGACCTAATTGCCATGTAGAGAATATTTATTACTCTGAAGGAATGCCACTATTGCAGTAGACACAGGGGGGAGCCCAGTTACAGTGTAGGTTGCATAGTAGGAAATAGCTGAATACTTCTTTTAAGGAAATGTTGGCAATAAACAGCGTACAAAAAAAAAGTACACATCCAACCATCTGTATAGCATCTCTATGGCAATAAATGTTTTATATGTTTGCTAATTTTATATGATAGAATTCCATCTTTAAGAATTTCAACAATTTTCAAAGGTTAGTTCCATCAGCTTTTTCCCACTGAAAACAGACTTCTTGCTGGCAGAACAGCTTCCCTGATAGTTCACGTCTCATTAAGAGGCTGAGTCAGATTTTTAAAGCCTGTGTCTCAACATGCATTTTGCATTTTATGTAGCTGCACAGTTCAAGTCTGGTGGAAGGGGTGAAAGGGAGAGACATATCAAAGTACATTGATTGACACTATTATGCGTTAAACTTTGCAGCACGTTCAGCAGTGTGTGAGAAAATGAGATCAAGAAGTCCTGTTTTGAGGGGATTATAATCTGTAAAACAATCAGTGCTATGGCTCAGTGGGAGGAGATAAATTCAGAACCTATACAAAAGTATTTATTATTTGCATGAAACGTGCCAAGGTTACACAGATCAGCACAGGCAGAGAACTTGCCAGACCTCAAGTTCCTCCAGCAGTGCCCAAGTTATCATTTTGACCGGGGCTCTGGTAGGAATAGAGGAGGGACAAAATAGGCCAAATTCTCCTTATGCAGCAAACATATCTTAGAGGCTGCTTATTGGTGTCAGTATCTCCAGAGTGTGAGAAGTTAATTTAGCAAGTATAGCTTATTTTTGAATTATGGCTGTGTTTGAGTATGTTCGGTGTGCACATACCTGTGTCAGTCTTACACAAAGGCCTCTAGTAAAAATAACGGGAGAGGAATGTTTAGGCAGATTCTGCTTCCAAATGTTAAATCAAACATCCAAAAAGGAATGAACAAAGTAAGTAATGGAAAGCAGCTAGACAGTCAGTTAGTTAGAAAAAAATACTAGTGTAGCACTATTTGGTAATAAGATCTGAGACGGAATTTGCAATGTAATATGTTACAAAGTTGTCACCAAATATGCATAGAGGCTGCAAGATACGACTTTTCTGAGTTCATCCTACTTCTTCACTCCTTAATTTTGACTTTAGTTGCATCTGCATGCAGGAGAGCATGATAATGGAATAGAGCCCATCCACTGTTGAAGCTTTTGAATAGCAACGTAATATAAACTAGAGCATTTTATATTTTGTAGTTTCTGACAGGAAGGGATGGGAGTTTTGCACGTTCCAATGAAAATGTATAGAGACTAAGAAAAGTCTACATTCTGTGTTTCTCTTGTGCTTTCGCTGTTTAAAGTCTCTATTGGGTATGAATGCAGCTTCATTTGGCAGAGGAGGTAAGAGAACCGACACCATACTCCATACGTTTAGCTTAGATTGTCTCTTTCACTCAGAGGGTGCTCCAAAAGCCTTCTAGTCTGTATTTGAGAAGCTCATGTCAAAATGTCACAGCACCCTTTCAGAGTCTGTGACATATTATTCTTGCTACTTGATGCTCTGAAGCTGAACATTGGCAGCCACCCTAAGAAGGCAAAGTACCTGCCACCCAAGCTGAAGTAACAACTGGCCTGCCTTGGTAAGCCACAGACGAGAAGAGTTTGGCGCATACCATTGCATGTTGCTGCCAATCACAGCAGAAAATCTGCAGGCATTGAATCAACTCTGGTCTGTAGGACTGAGGAAAGTGGAAATTTCTGTAATCCAGTGTATACTTTGTATAACATTAAATATAGGATATACTCCTGTTTGCTTTTACTTGCTTCACTAATCTGATGTTCTTCAGGGCAACTGAATCCTTGATATTTGTAAAAGAGAGTTTCACTTTGAAACGCTAGGTCAAGGAGTTTTGCTCCAATCATCATTTTTACTTGACATGTTTTCTTATGCACACCTGTGCCATGCAGTGTTATTTGCACATCTTTGCAGTCATTGTTCAGAGGGGACAGAGACATGAGTGTGAAGTATTTGCAAATGAAGCCTGGCCTCAGTCTTTGTTTACTCTGAATATCTATAATTTGTCAAGCATTTTGGCCTCGGACATGCACACAGCTTCCTGGTACACTGTGTTTGCTGTGATAAAACAGCTCAAGCCATGCCTCCTTCTGTTCATCCTGATTTTTTTCATTAAAAGATGATAAAGTAAAGCTTCAAACACGTGAGATTCATCTGCCACAATGTTGCTGCTGATCACTAGATCAGTAAATATTTCTGGTTTCTGTTGAGCACCAGTGTTGGACCCCAGTGAGTCCTGGCATACATAACCATATACTAAAGTGATTAGGTAGTATGATGGTTTTCAGCACAAATAAAAACATCTTTTTTTCCTGAGCATGGTTTATTTTGTCCTCAACTAAGTTGTTGAAGAGTAATCTGAGAGTAATTTGAAAAAAAAAGAAACAAAGAATTTTAAGTGATTTTGTGGAAAGGAATAGAGGACAGACTCAACTGAAAGTTTTCCGCTTTCAGAAACAGTAAAGAAGCCTCTGACAGAGATTTTGAGGCAGTTGCAGATATCAGGCAGAACATTATTTTTCTCCGTCTGCTTTTGACCAGTAAAGCAGTAATTGAGATTCATGTAACAGATCTGAAGAGGAAAAACTGTAAACTTGTTCCTAAAAATCTCTTTTTCTGCAGAACCAGAGGGAACCAGATTGCAATCAGGCGTTTTCATTGATTAACTTGTTTGTTTTTGTGCTTTAAAAATTTGCTGAATGCACATATTGACATTCACACAGAATCACACATTCTAGTTCTTTAATATGAAAGTGCTGGTGACATACAGCTATGCACCACATATTTTAGAAACCTAAGAACCTAATGAGATTTACTCTGTTGATAAGATCCAGACATTCAGTCTTGTAGCTAGCATCAGAGATTTTTCTTAAAGTTGTATCAGTTAAGAAATGGAAGATGATTTTTCTGTGTGATTTTTTTTCCTCAATGTAATACATGCTGTCATATATAATATGTATTAGTATATACAATAAACTTACACAAGTATATGTATGCTCTGTTGATGAGACTTTTGGTTTCAAAAATGAGTTAAAGTGAATGTGATAAGAAGTACTATTAAGCAAAAGTAATTCTGTTGCCGGAATTTTTAAGGTTCTCTACTGATGCTCCTTCCTTTACCTTTAGATTTAGTTTGGAGGTCAGTCCAGAGTCGACTGAGAGCTCTTCATTGGTGGACTGCAAGTTCGCCTTTTTGTGTCTGAGATTTAATGGAACAACCATGGTTCCTTTTCTAATGCCAGAAAGATTATTATGATCAGCTTTAGCCTTTTGCATTTTAAATGTCCTAAAAACTCACACAATGACTTGCACATTTTTTGAGAAATCTGTGTATTTGATTTTTATTTAGAGTTCAGATGTTTGTTTTCTGAATCTTCATACGCCAGTAATAGCTTCAATAATGTGATTTTTGAAGTATTTTGAAGATAAAATTTTCTGTGGTCAGCTGGGACCCTCAAGCAAGCACTCAGATATTTCAAGCAGGACTGCACAAATATTTATCATTGGCATCAGCACAAGTATTATAGAAACACAGACTCCTTGGCTTATTTCCCAGTCATGACAGTTTAGAAAGAACTTGAAGCCACTTTCCAATTTGATTTCTTTGAAAGTACGTGGTAGAATTTGTTCCATTTTTATTGCCATATTTTGTCATCTATGTGCTTTAAACACTTTGTCTAACATAGTAAAACATTAAATATCTTCTCTTTCTCATTACAAAAGAAAATGTCTTCAGTACTTACAAGAAAATTAGAAGTGTCACAAAGTATATGCATGGTTCTCTTTCATTATGTTTTAACCTTATTGAAGCTAACCATAGACAATATAATCATCTGAAGATTTTTTTTTCTTTGACAAACAGACAGGCAAAACAGTTGAAATGGTGGACAGCCAGTGAAACTGAGAAAAAAAGAAAGATTAGAAATTAACCATCTTGACGTTTTTTCTTCAATAATAGATATTGTTAACTTGAAATTAGCATAGAAAATGTTCTAATTATTTTGTAACATCCTACAGGACATGAAGTAATAAAGTTAGATGATCTCAAATGGAAATACTTTCTAATTGCAGCAAATTTAAATAGCTCATGTCCTACTAGAAGCAAAGAATTTTGCTGATGTGAATGCAGTAATAACTTCACTAAGGAAAGAATGTTGTCCAGCTGAATATGAACAAGACAGGCATTTTCATGAGATTTCAGAGGTCGATAAAAAGATAGTCCACATTTCTCAGTCTGTGCAACTACCACGAGTAGAAATAATTCAGCAAGCCTACATAAGAAGCTTGTAACTTGTATCCTTGCACTGAACTGTCACTGTCAAGTTTATGGGTGATCATAAAATTGAATTCTTTTCCTGGTATCCCATCATCTGAATTCCTATATTGTTCTACTATCATTCCATCAGATCTGTGTGTTTAAAAACAGAAATAACAGCAATCTCCTTTTATCTTTTGTTCCTCAGACCATAAAAAGCAAAAATAATTAACAAGAAGCTTTAATTCTCTCTTTATAAGTTTATAGTCTTCTTCCATATTTTAATTAGTACTATTTATAATACTTATTTTGCTCATGAGACATCTTATATTTTAATGTCACCAGGGTTAGCATCCTTAGACAGCCCATTTGAAAGTTGAAACTGGTAGTTTCTGATCCCTGAGCCCACCACTGCTTTTAATAAGAACTACTGAAGCTGTTAGGAATTAAAGGTCATTACAGCTTTGTGTATATTTGGGCTATTTGGCAAAATTAGCTTGCCATGGTGGCCTGATGGGTAATGATGATCACATCTGGTTCCATTTCTTTAGAGCTACCACAGCAAGATGTAATTTCAAACATGAGGTTTCAGTATCCACCACCTGGGGAAATCTCCACAGGGATTTAACTCTTCTCTACCCCTTGCATTTAAGATCATTCACTCCATTGCTCCTTTTGTCCTCAGTGCTTCACACTTTCATTCCTATCATTTTTGTTTTCCGCCAGTAGCCTATTCACAGTATTAAGCACAAATTTATTCAAGACAAGGACTGGCAACAGCCATACATTTGTGCAGTGCCTGGAACAGGTGCTGAGCACCCTCTAATGCAGCTCTGCATGCAGTGACAGTGCTGTGGATGAGGACTTATTTGAGGAAAAAGGATTCATAGCAATGAGCAAAGATAACTTTTTTCCTAAATAAGAGAAATATTTTACAGTGTACAATGTGTTATAAGCAAGATATAAGAATTATCAGCAGGAAAATCTATCTTGAAAAATAGTATTTTTAAGCAAATTATCTTTTTAAAATGCTAGCAACAATGGTATTTAATGTGTTGTATTTCCATGGGTATACTGTACATCTTCTACTTCTCTATTATTTATTTTTCTCTTGCATTTTTTACTGGTCACAGTTCATTGAATTAAAAGGGCTTGGATTGAAACAAAGGGAAACAGGGATGTCTGTCTAACTGCCTATGGGAGTATACCAGAGTTTCCACAGATATTTTCCTGTATCATCAAAGCAGATTAGGATAGAATGCGTTATCTGCTGGTTTCATCTTAAATGCTTAGTAGGAAGCATGGAGCATTATAATAATATATTATTCAAGAAAAAAAAATATGGGAGGGAGATAGAAAAGTAAGCAAACAAACAAAAAACAACCAGGCATTATTTCATGAAACCAGAACAAATTTACTTCAGTTCTTGAAGAACAGCCTACGTTTTACACCCAGTAAGTGAGTATTTGTAAATCACCATCAGAGCTGATTTTTGGCTTCCCCCATTCTGTTCCATTAGGCAACAGAAATCACGTGTCCATGTGAATTCGTTGTCATTCTCTATCCATTTGTGTGAACACTGGCATATAATTAATTTAAAAGCAGATTGAAAATGCACTTTGAAGCACTTGCTCTTAAAGCAGAAAGCAAGAAGGCTTGTGATCACTCTTACAGGAAATCCCATAAAACTGTATTTGCAAATTTCAGGTTGTTAATTGCCATCAGCTGTGTCTTACTGTGCATTAAAAGTCCTCTGACAGCATGAAAAGCTGCTGGGCTGTGGCAAAAGCTTGATGCTTTAGTGGGAAAGTGCCCCAGCACAGCTTTGTGAAGGAAGCCAGATGAATATCATAAGACCAAGGACTCTCTCAGAAGAAGGATAAAGGAAATAAAATTCCTACAACTGAAACTGGTTCTCATCTGCCTGAGTAAGATAAACTCTTGCATTTAACCAAAACTTTTCAAAACAATTCTCATGAAGCATTTGCAACCTCTCAAAAAACTGTGGTCTTAGAGGAATATAAGTGTTCCTGTAAACCTTACTTCTGACTAAACTAAAGCAGTGTACTGGAACTAATTTTTATCCAGAAAGTATTCCCACTTTTTTTTTCCCCTCTTTTTTAAGGGTTAATTTTGTTTACAAGATGCATTTTTTTTCTATCCAAAGGCCTGATACATTATATCAAGGCAGTGATTTTATGGATATAGGACAATGAGTGCCTGAAACTGGAGAATTACAGTAGGCAGAAAATATGATTAAAACAGCCTTTTCAAAAACAAGACAAAAATTTCAATCATATTAGAATTTTTCTTCAAAAATAAAGAGATATTATTATAATTCACAATTGAACTGAGGGTGAGAACACTAAGCATCCTAGTATATTGTATTGGGTGTTGCAGAGATGTCTTATTCCAAAATATTTTTCTCTCACATGCAGTCTAGCACATGCCATATGCTTTACTGCATGAACTGAATTTTTCAGCAAAGAGATCATCATTCATTTTAGTGGAGTTGCACCAAATGTTCATTAGTAGAGATCTAATAACATTAGGAAATACATGAGAAGTTCTCCTCATCTCTGTTTCAGAATCAAAAATACAAAGTTCTTTCATGTTTAAAGCTCCATGTGTTTTTCTGCTGCTGTTCCAGTACTCTGCATATGTGCATAGAAAGAACAATCTTAACTTTGATATGCAACTGTCCATGGAAAGGCAAAGAAGAAAAATCTGTGCAGCCAGCAGTTTTGACCCCCTAAAGCTAACATCAAGCTGATCTTTCCAGAAAAGCCTTACTTGCAATCACCATGCTGCTCATGTAGGAGAGCAGGTTCTTCCTTCTTCCGGCTTTTCAGTAACACGCATGTGCAGTAATGTTGTCCCAGGAAAGTTCTCCTAGCTCCCAGTGAAGGCACACAGCATCTGAGCATGGTCCTGGATGGAGGAAATTTTCTTAATGCCTCTCTCTAACTCAGTCCTTAGTCAGTGGCAGTTCACAAGCTGATTCTGGGAAATTTTTCATTTTATATCTACATTTATATGTGTGAGTTTATGATAATGAAAGGTTTCTGACAGTATTCTCACTTGCAGTTGAGTCTTTTAACAGCACCTTGGTAAGATTCAGCTCATTTGAAGTCCCTTTAACTTCAATGGAATGGTATAAACAGCAGTAAAACTCCACGCTGCTCTAGAAACCACCTTGCCCAAGGTGGTATCAAGTTCTGCAGTGGTAGCAGTGGGCAGGGACGTGATGTTAACCACCACGCTTTGGACAGGATGTCTGCTTTCAAGAAGAGAGCAACTGCAAAGCCTTCCCTAGCCAAGCTAGCAGCAAGCACCGCAACAAACTTAGCTCTGATTTTTTGATCTACATGTTTTTGAAGGTGGGGTTTTCCAGGCTAACCCACAAACTCAGCATGAGCAGAGCACTGAATTTCTTAGACCCAAATGTGTTAAAAAAAAAAAAAAAAAAAAAAAAAAGTAGAGCAGCATTGAAGATCAGGCCTGAATTCTGTTATGTAGCAACACAATAAACTTCCTGGAGATTCAAGATCCGTTTTTTGAGTTATATATCCTCTTTGCCGTTTGTGGATTAATTTGAACTGAAGGCACGCTTTAGACATTTCTGCTGTTAGAGAAATTGTAGCAAATTGAAATGTCATTGCAGGTAAATAAAGAGATGTACAAACTGCATATGTATTTAGCTGACATGCATATGTATTTAGCTGACAGCTACATGGGAATATAGAGGGTAATTAAAGAGAGAAACTGAAAATTGCCTGCACAGGTATGCAAGGAGTTTTAACAAAGTGGTAAAGTGTGGCATTTATTGGAGGACAATGAAAAGAGCTCACTTTTTAAAATTCTTAATTTCTGTAAATCCTTGTGAATTAATAATAAAACTGATAATCTAAATACAGTATTTCAGCTGTAGCTAACAAATTAGGCAAACAGCAATGCAAATTAGTTTTATTCTACTTGTTTTTGGTGCACCTGTTCATAGATTCTTACCAGCGGCTACAGTAAATAACACACATGAGAAACTGGCCTTTAAAGCTCTACAAGCATCTTTCTGAATTCTGGATTTTAAAATTCTCAGTATTTAGGCACTTTTTCTCCAAAAAACATTTTTTATGGACTGTCACATATGTGAGATACTGTGTGCAAACAGTATAGTTCTTGAATTGTATAACCAGGTGAGCTAAATACATGCTATGCTGATCTTGTAAGTGTAGTAGGAATATACAGGAACCTCTTGAGTTCTTCAAATAAGACATCATTATTTAACCATCTTTTCTGATTTTTTTATGATTATTTAAATGTATACCAGAAATCATACTCACTTAGTTAGAATTATGCTTAGTTTTCTGCAGAGTGGTTCTGACGAACCTGGACTCATTCAGAAGAATTTTCTTTCTTTCTTCTTTCACCTGAGTTCATTCCTTACAGATAAACAAATATGAGCTCATCAAACAACTCATTACCTTTGTTCCTTCTCACCATTCACAGGCTTTAAATACCACCAAGCATTCATACCAGCTATTTACAAATGTGTTCTACTTATAGCATTAAGTGTCATGAGTGCTTTATGGCTCTATTTACAAGATATCAAAGTGGTTTCTTACAGAGTAGTGCTATTTCCCTCCTGCTCTGTGCACATGAAATCAGTGAACCTAATAAACTAGAAAAGCCTCATTAATGGAAGCAACTGTCCTTTGTGAGTGAGCAGCAGAAGGCAGCAGATCAAAGGTGCCCTGTTTCCTCGAGCAGTGTCTGCACATCTGTTTTCTTTATATCGAATGTGCGATTAAGCTTTCTGGTTAACAACAACAAACTTTATGCTATTATTATTTTTCTAATACACGCTGACTTCAGTTTTCAACCTTTGTCTAAAAACATTTAGAAGTTTTTAGCATGCAGTTACCAGTTTGATTGATATAAACTGTGTCTAAGTTTAACCAGGATGTTGAGAGATGGAATGCTCCTTATCTGTCTATAGTAGATGTAAATAAAAAGATCAGATAGCACTGTGCTAGGGTTAACTTTCCTTCAAAATAACACCAAAAGCTGGTGTGTTTCACAACTTTGCCCAACTGCAAACAAGCCCAGGAGTGGATCTGCTATTACAACAGTAGGTTTTCTTTCACTTTAAAAAAGAAAACTAAATTGTAAAGGTCATAATTTTTGTGCAGTTTAAAATAAACAAAATCATCATTTTGAGATATCATCATTAGTTGGGGCCGAATCATTGATTTATGCTGTCTGGAACCAAGACATCCAATTTAAATACTGTTGTTTGTTTGTTTTCAAAAAATAATGTTTTTTAAAAAAAAAAAACTTTAAAAAAAAAAAAGCACTTTTTTTTTCTAGCTTTGTTTTTTCAGATAGGAAAAACATTATGGTACTGAATTAAAACTCCAATGGTGCCTATCTAATGTCATTCCTACTCTTGTATGTATATTTTTCCACATTATATTTTGCAATATATTTTTTTTCCCTTTAAATGCAGTATGTCTTTACACAAGACAACTCCTATGTTAATACATTAATTGCATTAAGATGGCTTCTGTGCATGTGCACCCAGATTCATGGAGAAAGAAGTTTTGAAAAGCTAAGAAATCAGAGTCTCATGTGTCTGTCTAGATAGATACAGCATTGCCATGGGTATCAATAGGAAGGAACAAGAATGGGCAGATGTTTCAAGCACAGGAGGAATCTTTGCCTCAGCACTTACTGCCCATATGCCATTAACACAGACTGCCACAAGGTAGTAGGCTGATTACTAAGCAAGATACCAGAAGATATTTTGTGGGCAAATCTCTTAGTACTGAAAGTGGCTGCATGCCTGTGACTGAGAAGCCCATCAGAACTGTAAAACCACTTCTGTTTGTAATGAGCAGTGACGGGAAATGAGAGAGTAGCTCAGCTTGCAATGCATCAAGAGTAACTGTGCCTGAAAGGACAATAACAGGAGTCCTTTGAACTCTTTCCTCACCTCCCATTTGGTATGCAGAACTGAGGCAGTAAATGAAATGCAGTGAAAAGTGCTACATATTTTTACACAGCACTGCATATATGATGGTGCTCAGTGCCTGATGTTGGCATCACCCAGTACCCGCTGCAGTACAACTGATGGATTCAGCAGTATGTACAGGATGGCAAAATGCTGCCCATTTCTGAATCAGCACTGCTCCAGGATCTCATGGCCAGGCTTTGCAGTGCATTTATTTCTGAATAATTGCAGCACTCACAGAAAAAAAAAAAAAGAAAAAAAAAAAGATTCTTATTTCTGAGAATACAGGATAAATCTTCGTATCTTGAGAAAAATAAATATGTAAAACATGTCAAGAAACCTTTCTTTCTACTCAGGAAGGAAAACAGATAATTTTAATTCTAGTGTTTCTATTTGTAACCTGATATATTTCTTCAGCTAAAGAGGACAAGCAGTGACTTTAAATAGGTCTCCTTGTTTCCTCTTGTCCATATCATTCCCTAAAGTGTTCTCCACCCTATCCTTATTTGAAAGATATCCTTATTCATTCTTATTTATGAAGGTCAGGTCATCCAATTCAGTTACAAAGTACACAAGGCAAGCTAAGGGCTTTAGACCAATAGCAAATGTTACATATTGTATGCCATAAGTACAACCTGTGAACAGTCTAGAAATAGCATAAAGACTTATTAAAATGTTCAAGGGAAATAGATGCATGGAGAATGCTCATTTCTTTATTTTGCTCTTTTTTGTTCATATATGCATTGTTTTTACACATTCAAACAAATTACAATCATTTGATTAGTGCTGACTTTGGTTAGCAGAATAATTTTGTATACAAGTTGAATTTTCCTTCCAAAGACAGAAATAACAGCCAAAGACCTTCCTAAAGGAAAACTATAACTCTTACAGGATTTATTCTTCACAATACAATGCAAGAATTGAAGCTACAAGTATGAAAGCTTACATTTTGCAAGCAGTGACTCTAACTGTATCTCATTTTATATCTGTCTTTTAATTAGTACAGAAAGGGCTGAGCTATGTGAATCTGAATACAGAATCTAGGGTAATTCCTTACAAGCACAAAACTTGTCCTACAAATAAATTTGAGCATGCCCTAGATGTAAGTGCTGATCACAAACAATGAAATTAAATTTGTTGGTGGAATCAGGCCAGAAACTGAAGGCATGAGATGAAGTCAGTTGGTCATGTATATGTTGAAAGTATACACTTAACAATCTATTTCACCCAAGTTGTTTCTTTTCAGGTATATAATGAGTACTTCATTAAATCCATAATACTTCTGTAATTACACTTTTTTTTCAAAAATGATCATTTTTATTTAAACTTATAAAATGGCACTAATGGACATTTTGTCCTTAGACTAACAAATAGGAAGACATTCTTGTCATGAGGCTTTTGATATCATTGTTTTTTATGCAATTTAGTCTACTAATCTCCATGACACGTTAGCAGTGTGTGCTGGAGAGCAAAGTAATCATAAATTAGAAACAAAAGGTGAAGTCAGACTGACCTTTGGCAACTCAGCCACATGTTCATAATAGAGTAGGACTTTGCAAATGCCAGCAAGTTGATTTTTCCTAAAACCATACTGCAGAGCCACTTATGAAAAAAGATGTGTGCATGTGCAAGATGTCTGAGTTAGAACTTGAATATTACTCTAAAGAGTTTGCATTCCAGTGTTAGTATTTATGGCACAGCTTGGGAACTCCTGTTTTGGAGTTATCTTTTCTTGTTATGATGCTGATGTAGTTGCAAAGCAATATTCAAATCTAAGGAGGATCCTAAGCCATGTACTTATAAATTTGTGTGTATTTAATATAAAATTGTGTGATTGTGTGTATGTTTTCAGAGAGTAGAGAAAAAGTATCAGTTTAGCAGTCCATCACCTGTGGTCCTCTTTCCATTTGATTCATTGAACATCAATGTGTTTATCCCTTAAGATAAAGGATAATTCTTTTATAGGTGTTTGCTGAGGACATAAACCAAACATTGAGAATATGCAGTAGTTATGGCAGAGAAGAATTTGATTATGTTTCATTTAATAGACTTTCAGACATTAAGTAACTTCTTACCCACACTGTCACACTAACATCCAGAGCTATTACATCTACATTAAATGGATGTGAACAGCTAGACCTTTAAAAGTTCAGACAATGAGAAAATTGTGTCAAGCATTTATGACTTGCTAAAGTGCATGTTGGTGGTTATAAACAGAGCATGCTTGTCAGTGCTTTTTGCTAGGCATTTCAATGACTCTTGAGAACATGAAAAGTGTAGGTGACTTAACTGAGCTGTGGGAATTCAGAATTATTGATTGGATTTTGGAGAGATGAAATATGATTGTACATACTGAATGCATAAAAAATAAAAGGTTTTATTCACTGTTCCTTGAAACATAATTAAAATTTTTAGTAGATGAAAATTATCACCAGTATATACTATAGAGTGGATATGTATAATGATAAATCATCTGTTGATTTTTGCCTTTGTTTTTATTTGCAAAATAGTCATGACCAAATAATGACTTTCTGAAACATAATTATTTCTGGAAGGTTTTTGACAGAGATAGCCTCCAGGTTTCTTTGTCTCATAACTTGTGAATAAGTAATTTCTTTCCAACAAGAAACAAGTGATTAACTATTGTGCTGGCCTTCCTATAAAAGCATGTGGCTGTTCCAGTGCTCTAGCCCTCACTCAGCCTTCTCCGGGGAATATTATTCTGAGATAGTTTAGTTCAGGATTTATTTTATATCTGTCTGCCCAATGTGGTTTCACTACAACCCATTCTCATGAAAGGAAGCTCTGTAAGCCACCTTCTGCTTCTGCACATCTGCCAGCCTTGACAACACCTGACAGGACTGATTTTCAATGCTGACTTTTTTTCCCCTTTCTCTAATGAAACACTTTCTGTGAAACCCTGTTGCATTGAAGGAAGTGGGAATTTTGCCAGGACTTCATCCTATCTGCTTTCTGAGACTACCCATGAAAATGTGCTATGTCACATGACATTCTTAGCAGTGTTGGGTCGGGTATATCCTGCAGAAAGACATCTCTTGTAAACAAGATTTAGCAATCTTGGAGGGAATTTCCTGCTGTTGGTCAGATTGTTTTGAACACCATTGACCTTGCTGCAGATTTCTATTCTAAGAGCAACTATTCATCTGTGTCCTAGGATCAGTTGCTTTGATGACAGTAACTGCTGGGGAGGTGGATAAGGAAATCTAGAGACACCCGTTCCAGTTGTGAGGCCTGCTGATAGCCAGCCCAGACTGTGCTCTGGCTAGTCTATACCAATTTAAACACCATTTGGAAGGAAATAGCTTCACTGAGGAAGGAAGAAAATGAATGCGGAAAACAAACCAAAAGAATTCCAAGTTTAGAATTAACCTAGACCACATCATGATACCATCACACTACCAATATCACACAACAAAACACATCAAGCACCCCTGAGCTTGCACTAAAAATATATTTCTAAAATGCACTGGCATTTGCAACATTCTCAGACTCCCTTCAGATTCCCAGTCCTTATTAAGCAGATGAATCTGCACCATTTGTTTCTACTTTGCAAAGAATGTCACATTCCTGAACAGGAAAAAAATATTCCATACCTCTGGGATTGTAAATGACTGTTTCATGGACAGTTTTTTCTAAACACAAGGAAGAGATCTAGGCACAAACACCAAAGCATAGGGAGCAAAACTGATTTATTTAGTTAGCTTCTTATTTTCTAAGACAAAAATGTCTGCATTTTAAATCTTTCCTGTATAAAAACATGATATTTTTATTAAAGTTGTGTTTTAGTAGATTTAAACAATTTCTGAAAGTAACATTTTCCTCAGTCTTTGTGAATGGCCAGACTTCGCCATTCCCAATATGTTTGTAACATAAGGTAGTTTTCATGTATCAAAGAATTCACAGCCTTCACAGCCTGCAACCGTGACTAATCAGATAATGGAAATTCAAGATAAAGCAATGAAAATAAAAGAAAATTTCTTCTTGATCCTACTGCATGAAGACCATCTTCTTAGAAGGTTTGATTTCTTCACAGTCTCAACATTTTATGGGAGTTCTTTCCATTTTTTGTCCATTGTACTATATAATAAAGAACAGGCTATGAAAGAACAGACATAGTCTGAAATACTCTGAAATGGTCAGAAAAGTTTAAAAAATTACAGATTTTGCATGAATATAAACCTTTTAACTACAGCAAATATTCAATATCTTTATTTGTTACAGAAACTACAAGTTCCTGACATCATTTTCAGTATTTTGGATTCTGATGAAAAGAACAACCAAAAAAAGTTTTTTTCAAAGTGATTTACCAAATGCTTTTTAAAGGTTTTAAAAGGATAGAATGGATGCTCAAGGTGTCAGTTCATATAGGTGAACTGACATGAAAACAGCCTATGCCATTGTGCCCTTAGTATTTCAGCTAAAAGTCAAACATACAACTTCTTCCAGTTTTGGTTAGAAAAGTGAGAACCAGGTTTAAATCTATATCATAGATGCCCCAGATACTAAACAGTCAGGAAAAAGCTAGTCTGAAGAACTCCTTTTCAATGTGGTAGAGATTTTTACCTTGGGTCAGCAGAATACCCAGTGATGAACATGAGTAAGCTTTCCACAGCAGCACACCGTCTGCTAAGGAGAGTGCATAATTACTGTCTAAACAAGTTACTGGAATGTAGGCCTGATACAGAAATCACTGGATAAGGTTCTGGTCTACATTTCGTAAAAGGTCTGACTGCAGGGATTAGTATATCCCTTTATAACTCCTGATTCTTGAGGTTTTTTTGTTTTTTTTTTTTCATAGAAAGCTGCATTCTCCTTCTGTAGATAGAACAGGTGATTCGTGTGTGATTTTCTAGAAACTAGTGCTTGGAAAATCTGAATGTTTTCCAGAATTTTTAATATATTTTTCTGAAAACAGGCTGAACCTAATCATAACATATTGGTCATGTGTTTAGCTGTCATTCTATTGTTTTCTGTAGTGTAGGCTGAGGTTTGCTTAATGTGAAAGAAATCTCAGCACACTCCTCAGCTGTAACTGTATGAATCATAAAATGGAATCATAGAATCATAGAAACACCAAGGTTGGAAAAAACCTTCAAGATCATCTAGTCCAACCATCCATGTATCACCACTATTTTCCACTAAACTACGTCCCTCTGTACAACATCTGAATGTTTCTTGAACACCCCCAGAGCTGATGGCTCCATTACCTCCCTGGACAGCCCATTCCAGCACCTGACCACTCTCTCGGAGAAGTACTTCCTAATATCTAAACTTAATCTCCCCTGGTGCAACTTGAAGCTATTTCCTCTAGTCCTATCATTAGTTACATGGGAGAAGAGGTCAACCCCACCTCACCACAACCTCTCTTTAGGTAGTTGTAAAGAACAATAATGTCACCACTGATCTTCTTCTTCTCCAAACTAAACAATCCCAGCTCTCTCAGTGACTCCTCATGAGGAGGAGATCCTCTTCCCACCACACTCTTATTTTGACCAGATCTCATCCTACCTACACCATCATGGGATATACAAAATATAATTTTATTTTTCACAATGCTCTATAAGGAGAATTAATGGCTTTACAAAGACCTGTGCTTTAGGGGAATCTCTTTATGTCAGGTTGCTGAACATTTAATCTATTTTGAAACATCTTCTGTTTCTATTCTTCATGTGTGGGACTGAAAAAACAAAAGACACTCACTGAAGTTTCTTCTGTGACATTTCTGCCCTGATACAGAGCTATTAGGCTTACACTGTAATCAGCCATCACCTTCCCACATGTTTCTGCATTTCATCACTCAACTTCCTTTTGGTCTTGCTGACACTCTCCGGCACACCTTCCTTGCAGTCACTTGAATGTCAGTTAGCAGCTGCATTCTCTCACACACCCAACCTCACTGATCAGCTTGAGAAATACTAGCGGACACCACTGTCTGTCCTTTTTTTTATTATTACTTTAAGCCTTTCTGCATTTTTGAAAGACGTTTATTAATATAATCAATTGGAAGTTGATCAGAAAACTCATACCTGCATGCAGTGTTCATATTGAATTGCTCATAAATTAAATAGTCTATTTAAAGAATGCAGGATGCCTTTTCTGTATCATCGCTACAGGGAGAA
The DNA here is from genome assembly GCA_035772895.1 of Perdix hodgsoniae. NCBI lineage: Eukaryota > Metazoa > Chordata > Aves > Galliformes > Phasianidae > Perdix > Perdix hodgsoniae. The sequence goes on along the minus strand of JAPSGF010000002.1, from coordinate 18,135,843 downwards.
AAAAGTGAAGAGTATTGAAACTTCAACAATTCTGTACAATGGTACTGAGAGATGTTTCTGATTTTGGAGGTGCCTAGAAACTGCCAATGCACAGCTGCAAATCTGAACATTTACTGTATTTGATTATTTTAGTACATATAGAAGAAATAAGAGGTTATAAGTTTCAGTGTAATATTACATCTCACACATCTTTAGGCTGTTCAATCAGTTAATTTACAAAGCTGGTACTCTCAGTGCCCCTTACCCAGTGGAGAGGCAGAGGCACTTCTCCAAAGGCTCATCTATTTCCCCTTCATGAGGTTTACCCCCTAGAATGTGGAGATGTCTCTCTTCATTTGCATTCAACATCTCTGAGTTGCCAAATGCCTGTTCCCAAACCCACCCACTCTTCCCATTGCAACTAGGGCTGTCTTATTTATCTATTGTCCTCGGTGATGTGATGTGCAATGTCTGGTCTCAAGAACTCTTTTCTTAATTTATATTTTTATCTTTACTATCATGCTACTATTAATTCTCTGTTGAGTTGTACCTCATAATTCCAGGAAGAATTATAACATACCAAAGTTTACTAAAAATTCTATCAGGTTGTCAAATGTGTGCTCAAAAGTAATCCAAAAAAATGCAGCTGTGCATTTTCACCTGTTTATTATTCCTGCTACTCTTGTTTTGCTTCACATAACCAGATTATGACTTTTCCTTTAAAATATTTCCTTCAATAAGTACCAGCTACTTCAGCCCACTAGTCAGAATGACCAGCCTTGCCTCATGTTTCCTCAGACTTCACTTCCTAAAAGCCTGCCTGGGTATTTGTATACTCCTCCCTTCAGCACAGATTAGAAATTGTTATTTCTGCTGAATGAACTTTGATGATAAAGCCAGATCTGGCAGCTGAAAATAGCTGAAAATATATGTTGTTGCACAGGTAAGTCACTATCTGCTTGACCTGCAGCCAAGACACTTCTTGGTCCCTTCTGTGGATGAGAGAAGATACTAGAAGAAGCAGCTGGTATGAAATCAGACTGCTTAATCTTGAAAGATGTTGACTGAAACAAAGAGGCTCTCACATTATCAACAGATACTTATTTTGTTAGACCTACAATAAATACTGTAATGATGGTGGGCATTCCTTTAAGATACAGTATTCTGTGCTTTATTTGAGTATGTCTCTTTTGAGAAGCCTACTAAAATACAAAGCTACAGGTTTTTGAGGGAATGGCACAATTTAATGACTACTTTTGTATGAGGACATAAAATGAACTAGAAAGTCAAGAATAGATATGCAGATTAATTAAAAATATTAATCAAGCATGTTTAAGCAAAAGGGGAGCACAATGACAGTCTCTTGAATTACATCCTAATATTTTCTAATGACCATCGTCATATGGAGATAGCTTTTGTAGCAAAAGAAGTGGAGATGCTAGCTCACATAAGGACAGAAGAGAAAGGAGAATCTTACATCTGTATGTCCATCAAGAAACTTTTCATGACAGAAAGAGGAAAGATGTATTTCTAAAACAGTGTAAAGTCTAAGTGTGGGGGGGTTAAGTAGATCGCTTTACTGGTGAACAGATATGCAGAAGTTGTTAAAGAAGATCTTAGCTGATAAACATAATCCAGGGCAGTTTTACTGTTGCACATTTACATGCTTTCTTGGCTAATATTAGCTGGAAGAGCAGGAAAGTGGAGAAATGGCCTATAACTCACACCAAAGTCGACATGTTGTGCTTCTTCAGAGCCCATTGCCTTGGAAGATTAGTAAGAGTGGTAAATCAAGTCTCCATCCTTCCCATCCCTGCCTTTGTGCTGCTGCAGTGTTTGTGCTGCCAAGTGCTGAGCTGGAGCAGGAAAATGAGTTCACTGAAAAATAGTGCAGGTTTTTGGAGACAGAGTTGATTTGGGTTTTGTTTATTTGTTTGTTAGCAGATTAGTTTTCAGCCCTGGTGATTCCTGATCCAAGTCATTGTGTGGCCTTGTGAACTTCTATGGAAGAACAAAGGCAGGAATGGGAGTACATAGGTGGGGATGGAAAGCAGAGGAAGGAGGCAACATTTTGATCCCAGATCTCATTTATATCAGCTTTAAATGGCCAAGAAACCACATCCGCCTCTACACAGGTAGGAAAAAAAAAAAATGCTCAGGACATGAGCACCATTGAGATGTTAAAGCATCTGGTCAGAAGTACAAAGGAAATATCTCCTCCCTTCCCTGGCTTACTGCTGCCAGTGGGTCAGCAGCAGTATTTGTTATAATGAAGGAGCATATGTTCCTGTTCTCCATGTCATTTTCTTCATTCTTGTTGTTGTCTGTGTAAATACATTGCTTAGCACATCTGTTATACAAAGTAGAGTTTACACTGCAAGCTGATCCACAATTACTCTGCCTTGCAGTTAAAATATTTGAAGTATATATTGGTAGTTCTATTGCAAAGCTCTTCACAATAGATTTTGTAATGTACTATAATATCTGAGACCTACTGTGAGGCAGCTATAAGCCCAGTCAGATGAACCTAGGATTTTTTTTTTATGATCTATGCTTCAAAATGTTCTTTCTCAAATAAGCAAAACAAATAACTCCTTTCCCTTTGAGAATCCTCATAAGCCATTTTTAAGATAATTTGCCAGGCAAAAAGGATGATGTAATTAGATACAAAACAAAGTACTCATAATTACAATCCCCACCTCCCAAAAGTGGCCATTAATCAGTTGTCTGGTACACAAATGCTTATATTAGAGAAACTGTTGCCAAAGATGTTCTTCCAAGGCACACCAAGCAGCAGAGGGAACTTTTGATTCAGTAAACACACACAAACAAATGCACTTGATATGCCAAGGCAGGAGGCAGGAGTATTTGGGACATGGTGGCAGTGCCATGCAACAACAGCATAGATTGTATTCCTGGCACTGCTGGCATACCCCTGACCAGCACTTCAAAAGTGTCCAAAAGACCAAAGAAATGGATGCAAACAGACAACAATTTGAACTGTCCATAGAGGACTTTGAAGTTATTATTAACAATGCATCCCATAGCCTGGGGCATACAAAAAGTATGTCTGCACACTGAACTGCTGAACGGAACAGGATTTGTTTTATCAGCCTCTCCATCAGGCCACAGAGACTCCACCTGAAATGATTTATTCTTCTCTGCTCCTGCAGCTCAGCATGCTATAGGCATGTTCTGAGGGACAGGCTCGTTCTGAGGGACAGGCTCAGCTAGCAGAGGGTCAGTTTGCCAGCACAACAGCAAGTCCTGTCTGAGCTATCTTCCACACTAGTGAGAAAAGGGCCCAGAAACAAACTCCTGAGTTGTTGTTCCCCTCCTTGCAGCACTGGTTTGAGGTTTGGTGGCCAAATACAGCTTCCCTATAAGCACTGCCTCTCTGGTTGTTGTAGAGGAGCCAGAAGAGATCATCTGCACTGATCATCTGAGCAGTGCAGGGTTTCACTAATTACTGTAACACCAGTGCAAACCATTTCCCTTCTGCAGGCTTCTAGTTTCCTGACTGACTTTCACAGTTTTACTGCTGTCATGCAAGCCCAAAGCATATCTCCATCATTTGTATGGTCTGTCTCTTCCTGGTAGTGGGACAAAAGGCTTTCTGGGGCATGAATGACTGCTTTGTTTCCCTGATCTGAAGAGGTCTGACCAGAATTCTGTCCAGGTTTGTAGCCCCCAAAACCATAGCTGACTACTTTGAAGTTAGAAAATAATTTTGTCCCACATCTTCTGTTCTCTGTGAAAAAAATGACTTCAGCTTTGTGGCTAGGAAGAGTCAAGCATGAAATAAGAAAATGACCATGAAGATGATGACTGAGAATTTCATTCAAAGGGAACATATCCCACTTTAAAGCTCAGTGAATAAAGCAATGAATATCAGAAACAGGATTTATTCCAGAAGCTGCAGTACAAAATACTAGTTAATGGTGATCTCTGTTTTTGTATGCATCTTGAATATGTATTGGCCTGTTGCACTATGGAAAGACATTCTATAAAGATATTTTTGGCTAAAAGATACAACCAAGCCACAGAGTTGCACTGTAGACTTCAGGAAAATGAGAGTTAGCTTCATTTAGCTTGCAGAGTTTGTCCCTTTATTCTTTAAGGCTTATTTAGTATGATAAAAACTAAACCATGATTTTTATTAGCGAAGTCTAACTCCACTTATTTCTCATCTATTTGCACACATTTCCAAGAGAAGTGAATAGGAAATGTTTCAGCTTTTATTTTTGATTCTAATAGGAAATTTTTATTGATTACCTAAACGATTTGCCTGTTTTCATCTGTGCTGCTACACTGAGTTCTGAAATACGTGAAAAGATTAGCCAAAATAAAATGTCAGCATTTGGTTTCATTCACTGGATACTAGAAAACACTTAAGAGTTTAAATTGATTTCACATGGGAATGTCAGCTGTGTGCTCTGGCTAGGAATGAAGCTCTGACTCAGAGGGGTGGAAAAGATATGATGATCAAAATTTCTCAAATTCATTTCTTCTAAGTATGGGAGTGACACCGTGGTGGAACTCATCCTGTATCCAATGCAGTATTTTGTTTTACCCCCAAATAGCTGCTAAAAAGTAGCATATGCTATTGTGAAGTCTTTCTCCCCACATGGTTTTTCTCATGTCTGGCCTAAAATCATCCCACAATGATTTTTTCAGAGTTTCCCACAACCTTGAAGACTTTGAAGACTATAATTTTTCACCATCAAAGCAAAGCAGCAAGGGAATGGATTTTGAATGAAGCAAACTAAGAGTATGGGGAGAAATATATATTTTACACTAAAACAGAAAATCTTTATTCACTTCAAATTAGGAGATATTTTTTCTTCTGGTGTAGATCTTTTTAACCATGCTAGTAAGCCTTCTTTTTATCATCAGTCCTAAGGAGAAAGCAGAACAGGAGACAGCAGGGGTGTTACTCCAGAGTAGCCAAGCAGTTATGGTATTAATCCAAGATAATTCAGTCAAGCATACTGTTTCTTGCACTGTACCACATATGTAAAGCAGCTCAGGACAGCACTGCTCACACCTCTGTGTCACCTCCCTTCCAGTTGTACTTCACTGGACTCACAACCTATTGGGTAGCACACAGATGGGTGATGGCACTTCACAGCTAACAAGCTTTTACATGTTTAATGCAAGTTTAGTCTTCGTATGGGAAATCTCCAGTGGGAAAACTCAAACTCAATCAGTGTTAATCCTGAAAGGCACAGGTTCAAACCCCTTCAGGTGGCACAGAGGAAGGTATGAATAAGCGAGCTGATACATGGTCAGGCCACATCCATTGTAAGTGCAGATGGTTGCAGATGAGTATTGCTGAGTTGCAGTTTCTTAATGCACCTCAGTGCAAAATATCTCTCCTGAAATGTGGAGGACTAAAACACAACTCTTTTTTTCTTTTTTTTTCTCAACTCAGTAATTTCAGGGCGTCTCTTACTTTTGTTTGCAGGGAGTCTGCATAGCAGCTGTGTCTGCTGTGCTGTAACTTCACTATTTTATGTTAAGGCTAATTATTTTTCTTTCAAAATGGTTATTGGGCAAGCAGCAATCCCTAGGCTTGTTCTATGCCTCATGAACAGACAGATCTAAAATAAAGCTCTACCTAGAGCTTGGTCATTTACTTACTGGCTTATTCCCCAGTTCCCAATCTGTTGCTCCCATACTTAGCTCCTTATAAAGCCTCTGTTCCCTTGAGTGGCATTACTTTCATTGTTGGCTTAAGTGTGGCTCTAACTCCACTAAATGACTGACTAGCACAGGGATTCTTCGTATGAATGTGTTGTGTGGATCATCTCAAAGGGCATCCAAATCAGGGCAAACCCTCAAGGGCCAAGTCACAAAAAGATGTTGTTGTCCTTCCTTCCCCACCCTTTTCCTTTTTTTTTTTCTTTTTTTTTTTTTTGCCATTTCTAAGCAGCCATAAAGTATCTGCAACACACTTCTGTGATGCAGAGGGAATAATTATCAGCCCTGGGCCAAGTCATGTACAGAAGCAATAGAAGCTGAGCAGGAATGTTATTTATCTCTGCGCTACTTACGTTTAACTGTGTTTAAAAAAAAACTCTTCACCAAAACAAACCTCCAAACACAGATGTTCACTAAATATCCAAACATGAACAAAAGATATTCAGAGAAATTTGAGGGAAAATACTAAGGACCTAAATCCCCAAATCCTTATGCAGATTTTATTTAGTCAGAATAAAAAAAAAAATCAGTCCCTCTTAATTAATTGAGGTTAAGTAATGAGTAAATCTTTCAGAATTTAACTATTTATTTACAAAACTGCATTTTTCTAAAAATCAAACTTTACAAATTCTTGTACTTCTATATAGAATTACACAAGAAAAGACACAAAATATAAGCGATCTCCTAAAAGCAGTGAAATTAAAGCTGAGATCTTTTCACAAAATTGAAGTTCGCAGCCACAAGGTATAAATGTGCCAGATTCCAGTATGTGGGTCACTTGCTTTGCCAGATCATCCAGTCTATTAGTGGACTTGTATCTTTTATCCTGAGGAGGGAGAAGATCAAGTATTTTGACTGCTTTCAGCTTTTTGTGTTTTATGGGCAAATGTGTTATAATGAAAAAGTGAAATACAGAATGAATTAGATTTTGATCATGGCTGTGAATTATATCTATGTTGTTTGATTTCATTCTAACAGTTTGGCATGCACACTGCAACATCTACCTACTGCCAGAACAGGCATTAATTGGCTGAAAAGGTATGAATCAGTAAACTGAATTACTGCCAAACTCATCAAAAAGATGGTATTTGCAGGACATTTTGAACAAACATGCATAGCTATTGTCTCTGCTTTTCCTCTCCTGTCAACAAATACAGAAATTTAGATACCAAAGCTCTCTAGAAATTTCACAATCAGTAAAAAAAAATTAAAAAAAGACAGCATGGTTTTAATTATTGTTCTCTTCATGTATCACCCTAGCACATCTTTCAAAAAGTTCCATATCATCAAAGATGATATCAAAGATCTTTCAAAAAGTTCCTTATCATTATGAATTAAAATACTGTCATTCTGTGAATCAGTAACAGCATTTCTTACACGTGTGATAATGGGAACATAATGATATGCTCTGGCAAGTGTATTCTGTAAATCTGGTACAACATAATCAAATAATGATTAGACTACAATTGTCCACAGTCAAGTTTCATTGGTAATTTTGTCATTGGTGATAATACTAATTTTGCAGTTAGTGTCGGGGGTGCACTGTATTAACCACTCTGGCAATGTAAAAAAGTTGAAGTTATGGAATAATCTATATGCTATGATCAGGTACAGTGTACATTGTGCAAAAATGAAGACCTATTTAGCTAATCATATACTTGCAGTAGGCTTTGTATTTTATGCTTTATTTGAGTGAGCTAGTACCTTACTGCCTATTTTGCATAGGACAGCTGTTTAGATCAATAATTTTTAGGCTACATTCTTCAGATGTGCAGGGCTTTTTGTTTATAACAGCAGTATTTCTGTGTTTTGGCTTTTCAATGTGCAACATGTGATCTTTGTTAAAACCCTGCTGTGGAATGCTGACATACATACAGGATTATTTTCCCTGCCAGGAGTTCATATAGATTTATATGAAGTTTTAAAAAATGCAGACTCAACTTTTATTTTCCATTCAGAAAGAGACACAGCTGTCATGTTGGTGACAAATAGCTTAAAATTTTACACTATTGGATAAAAGGAATAGACATCTTTCCTGACCACACTGTGGCAGGATATAACTACATCCTACGAGTTGAGAACCACATACACTATCAGTTACCTACCGAATGTAACATTTTGCCAACTTCTGCAGGATGGAACTATTCCTAAATTAAGCTTACCTAAATAAAAAAAATAAAATAAAATTAAATTAAAAATAAAAATAAAATAAATAAATAAAATAAACAGCCGTGGAATCTGCTTTCTCCTACAGTTAGGATTAACTGCATTTCCCACTTCCTACTTCCCAGAAAGATGGTGGTATGATAGGAAAGAAAAAAAGATTTCTGCAAAGACAGGAAATAAGTTGTAAGTCTTCTTGCCGGGGGCTGGTAGCAAGCACTTTCTTCTAAAGTCCAGGCTTAAGTAGTGTCAGTGGAAACATTTCTCTGGATAAAGGGATGGAATCACTTTTTCAAGCCATGCATTGACTGCAGGGCCAGACAACAATCCTTGCAGAGAGCAGTCTTTGTGGCAGCATATACCCTGCCCAAATGAACTGACACAATTTCTCTGGTAATCTTCTCAAATCTTACCCTTGCTGTAGAGTTTGCACCTGTAGAGTGCAATATTTCCTTCTTTTTTCTTCTTTTTAAACCCATGTTCGTTCAATTTGCTCAGACAATGCAGTGGCAAGCCAACTACAGTACAGCACTAGGGCATGGAAGTGGAAAACATGTGTGAGCCATCTGTGGGGCGCTCGACTCCCTGACATCTGCTAACCACATTCCTGGGTTGTATGGCCAGATCATTTCCTGAGGTCCACCAGCCAGCTGTGCTGCCTTTCCTTGCAGAAAGAAGGGACAGCAAATGCTGCTGGTCTTCTTGGAGCTGGGAGGCAGCAGGAGATATTTATTCCCTTCACATCACAGGGAAACACTGTCTTTGGTAGTTGGTGTTGTTTTCTATTTTGTCGTCTAAAATCCACTTTGATGTGGTGGCAGTGACCATACCAAGAGAGTCTCTGGCTGGGTGGTTCTTGGGAGCCCCCAGGAAGAGGGGACAGCTGGCCATCAGCCTCGCAACTTTTCATGGAAGAAGCCTTTGTTGAGATCTCCTCTCCCCACCACATCTTTCTGTATTGTTGAGAGGAAAATCTACTTACCTGCCCATCTTCACCTGTGTTGTTTCTTTTGCTGGTGAAGGAAATAAAAAATTTTCTGGCTCAGAAAGTCAATCATTATAAATAATTATTATTTTTTTAAATGATATTGGCATTCTGTCTGCTCACAGCGGCTGTCAGCCTACTACTCAAGACAAATTCAAATGTTTACACAGTCTTTTCCCAGGCTAAGATTTTAAAATACAAAATTATGAATTCTGAATATGTTAAAAATCAGGTGGGAGAGATGGGTTGCAGGGAGTTAGTCCTCTGTTGTCTAGACGAGACTTATCTATAGAAGTTGTAAATACCGTTTTTCTTGTGTGACATTATAGATTCTTCCTGCCTGATAAATAAGTACAGTGCTATTAAGGAAAATGAAATTTAATTCTACTGTCACCTTATCTACCTTAGGGGGACCATACAAGCACAGGACTGAAAAGTGAAAAGTTATCTTCAGTGTTTGAATAGACGACCTTTGCCTTCATTACAATGTTGTGTTCCCAATCACAGTTAAGAAGCTGAATTTCCAATACATAATGCAAATCATTATAGTAGTTTACCTATCTCAGAATAAAAGTACACTAAGCAAATTATCTACCAGATGTTGAGTAAAATGTCCCACTTTTCACTGAGGCTGATAAATGAGTTAATATCTGAATGATTTCATGTGGTAAACAATATAGAATCCACAAAGCATACCTAATAGTGCTTTGAAATTTTCTCAATTTTCTGAAATGCCACTTACTAGAACAGTTGTTTTAGTTGTAAAATATTGTATCAATAATGGAATGGGACCTTTGAATCATTACACCTTTTTTGTAATAAGATATTTTATTGCTTCTAAGAACTGAGCTGAGTATCTGCAATGAGAGGAAAATATTTCTCTGAACTTACTGGGTAAAAAGTCAAAGGAAAGGAGTTTGAGCTCTACCCTATCTAAACTTATCTGCAAAATATACTCAGATGTAATTTGAAAGACAGAGACAAATAGTGTATTTAACCTTAGGAGCTGCTTGGGTTTTCTCTAATCTTGACCTGCCACATAGCTGAAAGTGGAAACCTTTGAAATGTTTTTACAAAAATATTTACTTTTTATTAAAATTAGGAATGAAGAAGATTAACAAGGCTTTTCCTCTCCCTTTCTTTTTAACCTTGCAAACAGTTTAGTCATGAACCTCTGCAGGTCAGCATGTTCTGTTGTATTTATCTGATAGTGATGGAACAAACTTCAAATATCTCAAGGGCTCAGATTAATTTGATGATCATAGAGCAGCTTTTTTTTCTAAAGATATCTAATTAGTAGACCACTCATTCAGCAATGAGCTTTGCATCATGTTAGTTCTGTGGGAGTTTTTTCATGACAATTACGCATTAAAAAAAAAAAAAAAGAGTGGAAATGTACACAATGAGCGAACATCCTGGAGTCATTTGCTGCTTAAAGTCTAAATGTCAGATATGTTGTCCATCTGCTTCTCTTGCTGATTTATCGACTAGACTTGTGAGATCTTTATTTTGAATTGAGCTATAGGGAAAAGTACAGAACACCCAATCTAGCAGTCTCAACCATACAGATCTCTCTTTGGTCCCAGTTTTGTTGCTCATTACATTCATTGTAGATTTGCTATCAAAGTCCATAATGACTAGAAGAATGAAATCCTCCAAAATTGTGGTTATCTTAATAAATAATGAGTTAGTATCCAGGCATTATGCAACTGGATGAAAGATTAAGGGCAAGGATTTCAGATTTGGGGTACAAATTAGTGATTACAAATTAGTAAGACTGATTCTTTACTTGAGAAACACATAGAATGTAGTGATTCTTTGTGGTGAGTACTTTTCTAACAAAAGTCAGCACCTATATAATACACTTAACTATTTGCAAAATTTAAAAGTCCTAGAATTAATAAAGAAAAAAACAAAGTGAGGGAGGAAAACATTTTTTTCTTTAAAGGAAATGAAATCTATCAGAGGCAGAATAAAATAAAAATTTCTCATTAGTCCTGGTTCATCTTAGTATTCAATAAACTCATCACAAATTAATGACACGTTGAATATTTTTGGAGTTTTCATTTCTTTTTTAGAGCCCTACTATCATTTCCATAAGCCTCTCAGCTGCAGCATAAACTTTTCTGCACACGTTAGGCCTAGTTTAAGAATGTCTTGTTTCTAATCATCCATAACATCCTATAAACCTTATTCATTATAGCAATCCCCCAGTTAGCATTAGCTGCTGATGACAGTGCATAATGTATGACAACATCTCTGTGCTTCTCATACATGCAAAAGTTTCATGTTGTCTTCTGGCCAAAACAGGAAGCGGCTGACTGAGAAATGGTGAAGGCAATGGAGGGTTTGATATTTTGGGAGACCTTTGAAGCCGTGGAGGAAAAATTGAAATTTCTAAACAGCCTCACTACACTCATTTAACATTATTTTCTGTTTTAATTCCTACTGATACATAATGATGTAATTATTTGTGAAACAAAGAAAACTGTGAGGCTTACTTTTTCTCTGAAAAAGCTTGATTCTCTGTTCAGTGAAGAACATGCTTGTGATTCACTTGGAAGCACTATTAATTTGGCCTGGATTTCTCCTAGGACCCTTAACCTGAAGATTCCCTGCTCCAGCAGTCTAAGAAAGAATGCATTTTCTGATGCTATTTTGCTAGTGTTCATTTTGTTGATGTGGCTGTTAAATTACAGAGGACAACTTACACTGCAAATCAGCAGTGGAAATGCTTGTTTTAAGCTTGTTAACTCATTCCCACAGTCTTGACAAAAGCCCAAACCAGCTGCTAATCAGTATTAAATAAAGAAAAGATGAGTGGTTGAGATTTGTGTTCAATTTATTTGTTAGCTTATGATGTGGCTTGAAAGTCTGGGATGAAATTTTGAAAGGTTTTGTCTCAATTACATGGATTTTAATACTAGATATGTTCCTTTGAAACAATAATAGCAATAATGAAATATTCTCAAGCTTATTTTACATGCTACTTATACAAAATATACTAAATGAAACCAGTTAATCTGGCTTCAAAAATGAGTAGTAATTTTGTGGTATGTCACGGCAGCAGAAACACCACTAAGATCTAGTCAACCTGTTATTTGGACAGAATGTTGTGATTGCAAATGGAAATACTAGGCATATAATTTTTTAATTCAATACCTAAAGGAATGAAGCTAATGACTTAATATTGTCCCCCCTTAATTTATTCATCTGTGCCCTTTCCTCCCATCTTTAACAGAACTGGATTATACGGCAGACATTTTTGAAATACTAGAGGCCTTTGGAAAGCCTTATGGAAAAGCCTTATGGAAAAAAAAAGAAAGAAAAAAAAAAAAGGAAAAGAAGAAGAAAACAGTTTTATAGAGTAGTCTCAAACAAGTATCCACAAATGAAAAATCTATAGCATGAGTTGAGCAGCAGCCTTTGCTTGATGGCTGGCCAAAATGGGTGCTGTCTGTTCCCTGTGTGGTTGGCAAATTGAGGTAAATGGAAGTAGAGAGGAAGCAGATGTTCAGTGGGTTTGTGTTAGTCGACATGAAATACATAGTTCTCTAAAGATGCATATTGCCACAGCTAGCAATTAATTTGGTCTAGTTGCATTTGTATATCAAGGACAGGTTTTCATGTGCAGGTACATTAATGTTGGTATCGAGCTTAACCAGGTGAGGATTGGTTAAACAAAAGAACAAAATGCTTTCAAAGACAAGGTTGCAGAAACTGGCACTGCTTTATATCCCATCCTTTCCTTTTCTCTCTCTTTATTGTATACATGCCTACAATTTCTTTATTGATGTCTCCCTACAGGATTAGAAGGGCTAAATGAGGAATTTGGCTAAGTAAGTACTGTGGGCTGAGTTAGGAATTCTGGACCTCTTTCTTGGCCAGTCTGGGAGCAGCATTGCCAAAGATTTTTTCCACTGCCAGGTTCACATGATATCTCTGAATTGTCTGTTTGCATTCACCATGCATGTTCATTCAGGGATCCAGTCAGGTTTATGGCCAGCACTTGGATGAAAGGCTTCCAGAGCATACATGAACTATTCTGCAAGGAGTATGTAGGTTTAGTACATAGCAAACCAAAGACAGGAGAAGAACTTAACGGAGTTTTAAGCAAGATATGAAGAAAATCTTGACACGGTGATCAGGAGGCATACAACTATATTTTAACTTGTAGGATATTAAGTTCACAGCTTACATTCATTTTGTATGTCCATTGTTTTCTATATTTAAGAGGACAGTGTTTGACTTTTATTTTCAGATGTGCCTTCTCTCTCTATATTAGCCTTCTATTCTTTGTTGTGGTATCCATTGAAAATTATAGTCTATTCTGGCAGGTTATTTACAAACATTAAGAAATGTTTCCTGTTCCAAAGAGCTTATGCTGGGCAAGACAATGGAAAAGAGAAATGATGCAATGCCATGACTCTCTCAGTTACACATTATTGCTGGGGTGAGATAGAAAGAGAAGCCAAACCTCACAGTGCTGTGGAAATGGCTGTCATTTAGTCTCTCTCTCTTTCAACCTTCCTTCATCCTCCTATCTCAGTTTTTCTCCCTTCCTCACTTTCTCTCAATCTTTTACTGTGTCCAAAAAGAGTAATGAAGGAAAATATCTTTGGCCTCCCTCTGAACCCAACTTCTCTTCTGGGAATTTTCAATTCTCCCTTCGGTACTGCATAACTACATAGTTTGAAATGCCTAAGCTCACTACTTTAAAGCTTATTTAAGAATGCCCACATGAGTCACGGTTACTATAGTGACTTCAATTTAAACATATCTATGTTGGCATGTAATATATTTAATTATTGTTCTAGGTAAAACCATCCCTATAGTACCAGGGAATCCATATTTCTCAGTGATATATTGAATTCAAGCCTAACTGATAGTTCACTAGAGGACTTCCACAGCACAGTTTTCTGTTTGTTTGTTTGTTTTTTGTATGATAACATATCAGAAATGCAATAGTGTTAGAGAATTAGAAATCTTCATCAGCTTGTTTAAAATGTTTCATAGGAAATAACATGGCCAATACTGCCTTTGAATAAATCCCATAGAAGCTGTGGGAAGTTTCTCTAAAATTATAAAACAAAGTTAGATTTCTATTTTTAAAGAGCTGTATTGTATTATTTTGGATAAGTAAGTGATCCTTTTGTATCTATGATATCACTTTGCTCTATTTTTAAATTATTTATGTTTTGCAGAATTAAATTAGATGACATTCATGAAGAGAGTTGCAGTAAGAGAGCTGTGGCCAATGGCTCAATGTCCGAGTAGAGACCAGTGATGAGTGGCGTTCCTCAGGGACTGGTGCTAGGACCAATGTTATGTAACCTCTTTGTAAGTGACATGAAGAGTGGAATTGAGTGCACCCTCAGCAAGTTTGCAGATGACACCGCGTTGAGTGGTGCAGCTGACATGCTAGAGGGAAGGGATGCTATCCAGAGGGACCTGGACAGGCTTGAGAGGTGGGCCCATGCCAATCTCATAAAGTTCAAGAAGACCAAGTGCAAGGTCCTGCACCTGGGTCAGGGCAATCCAAAATATAAATACAGTTTGAAAGCAACCCAAGAAAAAGAATTTGGGATTGTTGGTTGGGGAGTGGCTGGTTGGGAAGTGATTCTACTTCTCTACTCAAGCTGACAAGCTGAGAGGGCTGGGGCTTTTCAGCCTAGAGAAGAGAAGGCTGCAGGAGGATGTTATAGCAGCCTTCTAGTACCTGAAGGGAACCTACAGGAAAGCTGGGGAGGGATTTCTTATGAGGTCATGTTATGACAAGATGAGGGGAAATGTCTTTGAACAGGATGAGAGATTTAGATAGAATTTTTTTTTTTAGGAAGAAATTCTTTATTGTGAGGATTGTGAGACACTGGAACAGGTTGCCCAGAGAGGTTGTAGATGCCCCCTCTCTGGATGCATTCAGGGCCAGGCTGGGTGGAGCTTTCAGCAGCGTAGTCTAGAAGGAGGTGTCCCTGCCTATAGCAGGAGCATTAAAACTAGATGATCTTAAAGGCCCCTTCCAACCCAAACCATTCTATGATTCTATGAAAAGCTCCAAATTCTCTATTGGCTTTGCAGTATGGAGAACTCCATCAGCATATTGGTCTAGTTCCTATTGTGACCAAATAATTGGGAGGACACACAGCAGTAAGATATGGAGATTCCTTGAGCAGTTTCCTTCAGGCACTGGTCAAAGCTTATTTGGCAGTCTCTCTCTTTGAATGAGGAGAAAATTGGAAAATCTTGGGAAAAGTTTGCCAATAAACTAAAGTTTATTTTGGTTGGCTGTGGAAGCACACGGAGCTCACCAATTCCAAACCAGCCTGCAACTGAAATATCTGCTGGTAATAAATAGATCATAGCTCTACATTGGGTTGTGATGATTTGAACATATATGATGCTGCCCATTCCTACATATTGCAACAAAGATTTCAGATGAGTTTATATTACCTGTATGCTAACTTTGCTAGTGTTACTGCACCATAGTCTGTACCACCCTACTTCTGTAGAGATTGGCAGCAATTTAATTTTAAAG
This sequence comes from Perdix hodgsoniae, assembly GCA_035772895.1. Classification (NCBI taxonomy): domain Eukaryota; kingdom Metazoa; phylum Chordata; class Aves; order Galliformes; family Phasianidae; genus Perdix; species Perdix hodgsoniae. The sequence goes on along the minus strand of JAPSGF010000002.1, from coordinate 18,120,478 downwards.
TCAGAAAACCTACACAATGTTGTGGTCATTTTGATTCCTTGTTGTGGAGTAAAAGTAAGTTCCTCAATTAAAACTCTCTTTTTGCTTTGTGTCTATTAAGAAATCATTCAAAAAAATTCCATGAGCTTAGCCCTTCAAGCCATTATTCACATGAGTTCTTTCCTTACCTTTATTGAATTAATCATGTGAACTCATTCACAGAACATGGCTACACTATTGTTGAGAAAATACTGCTAATTAAAAAAATAATAATAATTAAAAGTCTGTTTCTTGCCTCTCAAAGTAAAAAAGTTTATTTGTATTTTAACAGTAACATTCATTATATTTTTCACAAGAAAGATTAAAGGTTTAGTTAAATCAAGAAGGGTTTTACTTTCTTTCTGCACATCTTTTGGGAAAAGAAAAAGTTTTAGGTCATGAAAATTCCTCTAGTATCTTGCATTAGAAGTGTTAAAACCTGAATTAAAGAACATAATTCAGATCAAGTTCTAGTACCTGAGCCAAAGATGACATCACTGGCTGCTGGCTGCACCAGATTCTCAGAAGCAGGTGTGTTGACTCAGTCTCTGAGAAGCATGAGGAGAAATGTTGGCCTCGCTCCAGCCATGTAATGTGGGGTGAAACAGCTCCATGGCTGTCCTGGGACTGAGCACTACTGTCAGGGAGAGCAATCTGCATGGGAATGCAAAGTGTTGCTTTCACATCACAATCAAGGGAGAGCTGTCTGAAAGCAAGTGGACAATTCATAACCATGTATTTGTATCCCACGTTTAGTCACTCATGTCTAATGCAGCTTTTGTGGGGGGAAGGTTTTTGGGATTGCAAAAGCAGGAACCCCTCAAACAGTGATTTTTCCTGAGAAAGTCACTGGATGCTTGGCTTGCAACCCCTAACTCATTATGGAAAAGACATGTCTTTCCCGGTACATTTTGAACACTTTTGCAACTTTTATCCCAGAGTTGCTTGCTTTAGTATTTAATATCGTGGCATTTATAATCTTACTAGTTGTTTCTTGGTTACCATTTTTTTTCCTCCCAAATGATTTGCATTATTGGACATTTATAGGACTATATTAGGATGCAACATTAATGATTTTACTTTATGATGTATTTCTATTTAAGTAAATACATACTTTTTAGCAATCTGAGGATGTATTGGTCCAACTGAACAGAGAGTTTGAAGAAAATAAATGTGTGCCTCTTTCTTCCCTCCCCTTCACCTTTTCTTTAAATCTCCCATCAAAGTTTGGAAGAACCTATGGGTTTTGCAGAAATATCTCAAAAAATGTCCAAGCTCTTGACAGACAGGAAAAGAAGATACCTTTATGGAAAGCTCTTTCCCTACAGCTCCCATATGACTAAATGCAATGGCTATTACTGTCTCTCTCTTAATTTCTGTAAAAAGTAACAGTTCCATCTAACAGAAGTGCTAGAGTTTGGGATATCCAGTGTCACAGCAATTAAAACCGCAGAGGTTATAATGTACTCTTCCAGTTGCACACAGAAATCATGCGGAAACCACAGAGCCACTCTCCAGGCTAGTTGAAATTTATGGAATACATTTCTGCCACTTGGAAAACAAAATCAGAAACTAATGAAAGACACAACACAATATTGTTCACAGTTCTCTATAGGCAACAAATGCATTTATTTGTGCAGCAAATAAAACTGTGGCAGAACAAAACTGGGACTTAAAACAGCAGATCTCTGATGTTTACAGACTTCAGTAGCTGGCATTTTTGTTGCTAGCATAAAAATGTTAAAGGGAAGCTGGCTTTGCTCAAAAGCCAATATGGAGCAGCTAAGTGGACGTCAGTAGAGTGATGGCAGCCTACATTTGCTTCAAATAGCAGAATCTATTTCTGGCAGCCCATGATAATGACCGGTTAGGACTGGGTTTTCTGGGGAAGTTAACATACCCTCCCCATACCTGCTGAGAGGAAATGGCTTTGTGTGGACTTTGTAGGCATTTGCTTTTCACAGACCTCTAATCTTGATTATAAAAAATCAAAGCATCTGCAAATGTGCCACTGTAATCTCTAGTCATTCATTTTGAGAGCTTTGAATTTCATAATGGAAACTGTACTTCGAAACATAATTTTAACTGCTGAATACCTGTGGTTATTTTTTTCAAGGCATCTATTTGTTTCAGAAATGCTTTCCTACAAAGTTTTCTATTTTTTGTAAAGCTACTTTTTCTAATTATTATTATTATTTTTTAAGTATTTATTCAACAGGCTGATTCTATGCTGGGCTAATCTTAAGCGCTGGTCCAGACTCTCCTCTCTTTTGCTCTCTTTTGCTTTAACAACTCATTTTCTAAACTTGACAGGGATATTTGAAATAGGAAATCAAGATGTGAAGGAAGATGCTTGGTGTGGTTACTGCATGGCAACACACATTCCAGCTCACAGCTAATTACAGGCGATGCTGACATCTGAGAGCTGGGAATGAACTGGGATGTTAAATTTGCTTATTTGTACAGTAAAATCTTTTCCATAAAGTATTATTTTACTTCTCAGAGCCAAGGGCAATCTGCAACATCAATGTTAGTAGAATTTTAATGTTATGTTAATAAAAAGGAGTAAAAGATGACACAGCTTTATTAACTGGGCATAGAGATAGATCATGGACCAAAATATTAATCATAAGCATTCCTCAATTGACCTCCCGAAGGGCCAGACTCCTCCGGCTACGCTGATTAATCCTCACGAGAATAATAATATTCCATTTCAACAGTGAGAAAAAAATACTTGTCTTGGTTTTAGTTGATGGATAGTCTATTTTTATTTTTTATTTCTTTGAGAGAAATAACATCCCTCTCCTTTTTGAGATCAGGCAGCATGGTAACAGGCTGAGTCTGAGAATCTCTGCTGGGCAGGATCACTAGTGCTCTAAGCACTCCCTCTTTCTTTTCATGACACTATTTCCAACATATGGAAAGTTCATTGCTTAATATAATATGGCTAATGTTTGCCTCTTCAGTATGTTGTGTCCAAAAGTGACTTAAACACAGTGAAATAATAACCCCGCACTTATTTGTAAGAATATCAGCCAGCTGCAGCAGATTTTCCAGAGGGTATATTGACAACTTGCATATTCATTTGCAAGCATACTCTTTTCAGCTTCTCCAAATTATATGTGTTCATGGCTAAAGCTTGTCTGGAAAATACTCATGGCCTACTTATTTTTCCCAGTAAATAAAGGGAGAGAGTCACTGGCTTTTCTGTAATAATTTGGCTGTAAAAACAGGAGAACTGGGCTCTGCTTCCTCTGAAGTGCTTACCAATACATCAGCAAGGAATAGGCTGGCACATCTCTTCAGTAACTCATTTTCATTTCACTTTTTCCAGTGTCTGTCTGTTTCATAAGATAAGAAAGCAGCGCTGTGGAAAAGGGATATGTGCTCAAGCACTTCCCATCTCAGTTCTTCACTAAAACAGTTCCTTGTTTTCTCTCTGGAATCTTTATTCCAGAAAAATAAATTCTTGTTTGTTTGTCTGTTCCTGCTAAATATTTCTGTTTGGTCTTGTAAAAATAGTAAAATTGAGCATAGGCTACAGCATAATATTAAGGTCAACCTTTTCCATTAGCAATTGCATGAATTTCTCTTTCTGAGGCAAGTAAAAACAGCATGAGCTAGATTTTCTTCCAAATCAATGAAAAATAAAGGGAAGTAAATCTAAATCCCTTACTTCTGGATTTATTAAGATAAATTACAGCTATTAGCAAGCCCACATGCATTTTGCTTTAGCCACCAGACGCCCACAGCAGTGTGATTCAACAACAAAACTGGTTGCAGGGGATTTTTTCTCCTTCCCTGATTCATTGCCATTCAATTCCTAGCTTTTGACCATCTCCCTGCCTGTGACAAGAGTTCAGTAGCCCTTCCCCCCTCCCCTCTAATTTCAATTGTACTTAGGAGCGAGTGGAGTAGAACCCTTCACAGGCAGAACAAGGAGTGCTGTACTGAACAGCTGCATAATAGCAGCATGTATTATATTCACTGTGCCTTTTCTGGCTGTTATGCATATACCCTCTCCTGCTAAATCCAATTGGAGAACAGACGCAGATGTATTGATTTTCATGGATCAGCTTCCACACAAGCCCAGCTGTGCACCAGTCCCAGGAGAGAGTTCCTAATTTTGTTCTCTCCTTAAGCAGAAGGCAGCATTTTAAAAAAGCATTTAGCTACATTCCATGAAATGACTTCATGGAAACTGCATGGCCTCAAATATAACTTTGAGCACATACAGAGTAAAGAAGAAAAGTATTCCTTCTACAAACCAAATTTTGGGAGGATGGAGAGTGAAGGTGTATGGGAACTGTTGAGTCAGGGCCTGAACCATTGATTGATTACTTGAGGAAAGGACTGAGTCAGCCATGGGAGCACAGGTGAAGGCAATTCACCCCATTTAAGGGTTGATTGGCTATGGGAAAGGATCTCTTTCTAGAGATCCCTCCTCTGTGGAGTCTTTCCTCCAAACCTAGATCTTCAGATACAGGTGAGCATTTCTTCCCTGGTTGTTTCTTTTCCTGCTTTCACCATAATAATTTTTCCATCTGTAACAGAAAGTTAGAAGGTATGGCTCCAAGACTGTTAATGCCAGGCTTAGTAAATTAGTCAGCTGTGCAGCATCTCTCCCTCAATCTGCAGCCTGTTGGCCACAGTGTTGTTACCTGAGCACTGAGCCAGCTGTATGGCTTGCAGGACCCACAGCAATGCTACAGGCTCTTATGTGGGAACTGTAGGTTGTCAATAAACCTGCTTGGAAAAATGTGAGTCAGTCATTCTTCCTCTGACAAAGGAGAAGTCAAGAAAGAGAGAAGGTTTTCTAAGCAGGCACCAAGCATGGCCTAGAGGCAGGGAAGCTTAAGTTTGGAGCAATTGAGCTAGATCTCTGTGGATGATGGAGGTAATGGGGGCAGAACTACTTACTCCCTCCAGAATTTGGAGGTGGAGTGAAAAACTTAGTGAAGAAACTCCTCTCTATTTGAGCTTACACCACATGTGCCTAATAGTAACACCTAATAGTAACAGTGTGAAAACAGACACTGCTTGTAACCTCCCCAGTGGCTTTTTCTTCTACAAGCTGCCTGAATGTTTTTGGTGCAGGCATCTGCCCCAAGAATGTACTGTAAAGTCGATATGTGTGACTGATCTCATGGATGCCCCTCATAAGTAGTCTCCACAGGCAGTGCAACTGAGATAGGAAGCTTCTGCTCGTGCTACAGGAAATGCTATGCAAGCTTCCTAACGTCCTATGAACCCCCATCTAAAATGCCATCTGTTGTTTCCATCCTTTAGCCTACAAAATTTCTGTGGTTTTTGTTCTGATTCATGTATTTATGTTTCATCACCATGTTAGGTGGTTACTTTCATTTGTTTCTCTGTGCTTCTTGATGCTTTTTTTTTTTTTTTTGTATGAATTCAGGCCCAAGAAAAAATAATTATTTGTGACTTCACTGAAATTTATGCAATTTCTTTACTCATTTGTTCTCATGAGACTGGCTCTGCCAAATCTTGGAGTGCTGAAGGAAATAAAATGAGGTTCTCTCTGGAAACCTCACAGAAAATCAAGTCATACATGGACTCCTTGAACAAAATAACAGCTGCAAAAAGCAAATGACGCTGGCTGCAAAATATTACCATTGCAAAATTATGAAGAAATAGTGATTTAATAGTGTTCAATTATATCCCATTAGGAGGAAAAAAAAATCTGCTATGCAGCATTTCAAATATAATTGCCCCAATAAGGATTATTTTCTGAGCATCAAAATATTAATTGTACATTCATACACCTGTGCTGAAGTACCAACTTATCTATGCTTAGTTCTTCAAGAAGGTGCAGTATAATGTGCAAAGGAGACAAAGTCATTTAAAACAGATTAAATTGTTTTGCTGTCAAAACTGAATTTTCCTAATATTTGATACTGCTGAAGTTGTGACAAAAAAATCTGCTTTTGCAGCATGTGTTTCTCCCAATTGATATCAGTAAACAGTACATCACGGGAAGTTTTTTTGTAACTTCAAATGCTTCTTTAAGCAGACTCCAAATGAAGTTCCTCCTATTCAATTGCCTTCTCAAGAAATATTATGATTAGGGTAAATAGAAAATCTGTATGTCTCAGACAATCCTTATTTTGGTTCCAAACAATCTTTTACATCAAAGTACTCATGCAGGCATATATAAATAAAAGATGCATCTTTCAGCTGTCGTCATAGTTATGTGGAATTAGCTGAGATAAAACTTCATCCCAAATCTGAAAACAGTTTAGTACAAGGGGTGAAATACTAGTTAGAGAAAGGAAAAGGAAAAATAAAGGAAATTTTCTGTTGACTTCAAACTGAAGCAGGATGGTTCTGGAAAATATGAAGAACTTTTGTCTCTCTCACTTGATCAATGGTACCACTACTCTAATTATGTAACTAGCCTGGTTTAGTAATTCGAGCAAACTGAGTTCTAGGAATCAGATTTTTGGATAGTTAGCCTAAGCTAAATGGACCTATAAACTATTTGGAGGTTTACTCATCACTAAATGCCAGAAAATATGAAAGTGAACTATCTTAGAGTACTTTGTGTTCCCGACACATGGAGTTCTAGGGACTCACTGTCTTATTGCATAATGTTGGACGTGAAGAACAAAACATCTGTTAGCAGTGCATGCAAGCTGCAGATAACTATAGTATTAGAATGACAAAGAAATAAGTATCTTTGAATACATAATTCTTTTGGTAAGGTGGTACAGAATGTATACCTACACTGGTAAGATTACATCCTGCACCAAGAACTTCAAATAACATAACCACAAGAGTTATACTCAGACAATATGACTTTGAATAAGGTGATAACTGATAAGGCAAAAGTAAACTACAATGGATGCATACCTGAGTACATACCATACATCAAATACAAAATCAAATGCAATATGTACTGGGACTTTTTGTTCTTTTTCCTTCTTTGACAATTGAATGAAAAAAGGTATGAACCAGGTGTGTCTTGGAGAGTTATAGGTCCCTGTGAGTGGTGCCTAAAGGTAAATTCCAAGAAAGGGAAAATGGTTTCCAGGTTTTGTTCATGGTTTTCTCAGCCAGTTCAGAACGTAGCTGTGGAAATGCCTATCCTCTCCATTTGCTTCAGTTTTCGTACTGCGAAGTGAAAGCCTCCATGTTAACATTACTTGGAGACCAAATACATAGTTTGTGGCATGCTCTGCAAACCTCTGCTGAAAGGTATCACAGTAATGCAACCAAGTGTGTTTCTTCATAGCAGATTTGTAGGCTCTGTAATTCAGAAACTGCACAGATAGATGTGGCCTTTCTCATTGTTTAGCTTTGAATTCATAATTTACACTCAAATACAGAGCTACTCTATTTTATTCTTTTTTATATCAAATTTTAGTTATAAAGCACAATAGGTTTTTGGTTTGAATTTTTTCCTAGGAGAGCTATGAAATACTTAGATTATAGTAGTTTGACAGTTAATGACCTTTGAGAAATTACTTGCAATAATTATAAGATGTAGGAAACCATTCACTTTTAATCAGTAATCAAAAACTTCTGGGAAAAACAGAGGTGATGTTGAAACACATTATGGTGTTTTCACAAGTCTCCTCATTAAGAAAATAATTATCCAAGCTACTATGTATGAAAAATGCATCTTGCAAAGCTGTACATAATGAACATGTTCCTTTTATTTTTTTTCCTATGAAATGAATCTTCTGAAAAATATCTGTAGTTATAGCTAAACCTCAAAAGGGAGTTATCTAAGAACAACTTCAAGTACCAGGACAACAGACAGTTGGCACTCGGAGCACACCCTCCCATAAAGTACATTTTAGTCCAAAGTAGGCAATTCCATTTCAACTGTAAGGCTCCCATCTCGTCCTTAGCTCATCACAGACAAGTGCTTCATCTCATAGCTGTATGAAACACCCAGATATTTCAGGCACAGTGGGGAGTGATAAGATCACGTTCTTTGCTGATCACTATAAGTTTGCTTCTGTTGAAGTCTGTTTCCTATCTTCACTTGTACTGACCCGATTTCTAGTGTTATTCAGGATTATTGCCTTTTAGATCTGAGAGGTAATCTCTCACATTTACTATCTCAGAATCAGTACCCAAACATGGGAAGATCATCTGCGTGGTTTGGAATTTTGTGCTACTTTCATTTCTTCTATTTTCACCACATTATGCATCAATTCTTGGTATTGTGAAAAATCAAATGTTTACAATAAGCTGGTTAATTCTGTCTTGGAATTGTCTTTAGAATCAGCAATGAATAAAATAGAGGTGAATGTTAGCTAATTAAATATTATCTGGAGATGATTATCTTCTAACTGCAGATGCTATCAATTATTTGTAACCACTCCTAGACAGTTTCATAACTGAAGCTTTTACATGTACAGATGGGATACTTCACCAGTTCTGCCTCTTTTCCTCTGGCATCACTCAGTTTGATCATAAAAGCACACAGCAGTCCTATTCCCTGAAGTATTTATCTTCTCTCCCATTGTATGTAACTTCATATCCTCATAAAGAAAAGCTCAAAAACCTACAGCTGCACAAACAAAATAAAAGAAATTGACAAACCAGAAGATAGTAAAAACTGGTAAAAATAAACTAAAAAACGAAAAGCTAAAACTGAAAACCTGGGATCAAAAAAATCAGGAAAAAAATGCCAATAATTATGCCAAACCTTAGCGTGAGAACAAAAAGGCTCCCATCCACCGCTTCACCATGAAACACGGCTCCATTCTGGAAATGCTCAGAAGATGCAAATTGTCAGACTGGTGCAAAAAAGTTGAATTGAAGATTAAATGTCTATGAAATATCTAGGCAAGAAGGAGACAGTCACTATGTATCACTTGCCTGACTTGAATACAGCCAATATGAAAAGTACCCTAAATGCAAAAAGTGTTTGTGGATGACAAATTTGTGGAAACTAGATATAGGAAAGAAAAGAAAGATGTTTACCTTTCCATTCTCCCAGTGGCACAGGACCATCTCTCTTTCTTACTTAAAACTAACTTACCAGGTACCTTACCCAAGAAGTAAGTTCCACTTTCTCTGTGGGTTTATTCACACTTAAGTGACTATCCCTGTCAGGAAGTCAAAATGAACTCAAATTGAACCAAATGTTTTCTTAGGACTCAAAATAGTTCATTTGTTTTGTTTTTCTTTAATTTCCATGTATCTCTGACTTGCTGATATCTTCCAGGATCAGAAGTTCCAAATTTACTTCTGAAAATACTCTTTTCCTGGTCCACCAAAGGCAGAAGGTACAGGAAATTGCATGAGAAATGTCCGTGTAGATACCACTGTGATTTCCAGGCCAGAAAATGAGGAGAAACTTCATATAAGTTTTCAGAAAATTGAGTTGTTTCTTGTATCCTTCTCAATCTTATGCATGCAAATGATGCTCTAAATAGTTCTGTGAGTTTTGCTGTTAAATATAACAAAGGGTTACTTTGACATTTTTATGTTCTGTTTTAATTAACTGAAGCAAAATCTGTTCTTCTGAGTGATTCATTTATCCTACAACCTTTCTATTTTTGTAAGATTAAATCAGGAAGTTCTCATTAAGCTTCTTTTCCTGGAATTCCAGTTGAACATTATTACCCTCTGTTTAGACTGCATCACTTATTCAGCTGATAAGAGCAGAATATATTTCATTGGAAATACAAGAATTCTGCAATTAGATCACTTAAGGAGAATTCTGTATTTTCAATTAAATGATTATACCTTCTTCAGGTATATACATTCTTCAGGAAGTTACTAAGAATTACATTTTTAAAATCTATAGGCAAAAAAAATATGCCACTACAAAGGTGCATCTCAAAGGTAATATCTTGTCCTTGGCTGTAGGATGTATGTTGAAGCTCTTAATCTGGTAATTCTTATTACAATGCCAGCTTCATCATGATCTTAAGGATACTGAGTTGGCAGACAGTGGCATGAAATTATTAAAAGGGGCACTGAGGCACACTTTTGCTGCCCAGATAATCTCTCACGAGAGGACTGCTGCCTAGTTTCAGCCTGCATTCAGGACATCAGGAAGTGGCTACCAGGTAAAACTGGTGATAAAACTGGAGGGCTGCTATCAGCACGTGCTCTTTCAAGCTAGGTCACAGCTTGAACTAGATGGAACAGTTGATCTTGCTGGGACTAGATGGTCTTTAAGGTCCTTTCCAACCTAAGCCATTCAGTAATTCTGTGAATGTATGATTCAGTGATTCCCATCTAAAGGCATAGTTTTAAGGAGGATCCAGGGAACTACAGGCCAGTCAGCCTGATGTCAGTGCCAGGAAAAGTTATGGAGCAGATCGTCCTGAATGAGATCATGTAGTATACGCAGGCCATCCAGGGCATCAGACCCAACCAGCATGGGTTCATTAAAGGCAGGTCTGATCTCCTATGATCTAGTGACCTTACTGATAGATGAAGGAAAGGCTGTTGATGTAGTCTACCTACGCTTCAACAAAGCCTTTGGCACTGTCTCCCACACCATCTTTCTGGAGAAGCTAGCAGCCTATGTCTTGGACAGGTACTCTTTGCTGGGTAAAGACCTGGTTGGATGACTGGTCCCAGGGATTGGTGGTAATGGAGTAAAATCCAGCTAGCGAACGGTCATGGGTGATATTCCGCCAAGGGTTGGTATTAGGGCCTGGCCTATTCAATATCTTTGTTCATGACTTGAATGAGGGGATTGAGTGCATCTTCAGTAAGTTTGCAGGTGACGCCAAGTTGGGAGGGAGTGTTGATCTACCTGAGGATATGAAGGCTCTCCAGAGGGATCTGGATAGGGGTTGTAGCAAGGTGGGGTGGGTCTTCTAAGAAAAGGGTAGCTGTAGCACAGAGTGACATCGTGGTCCGTTTCTGACATGGTCACAGATGTATAGACCTATATATTTTTGTATTTATTTATTTTTATGTATTCATGTATTTATAAAATGAAGCAAAATGAATTCTACAGGAAGAATTTACCTCTCATCTCCAAGCCTATCCATATTTAGTTCATTTGCATATTAATTATAATCCCCTTAAATTGTTTGCAGAGGACAAATAACTCATAACTATGATTCTATATTCATGTTAACTTAGAGAGTCCTAAACCTTAAAAAGTTCATGAAATAACTTAGTGTCTAACCCTAATTATTGCAAGCAAAGATCAAAAGACGAGCTTATCAAAAGTGGAGACAGTTTATTTCCATCTTGGAACAAAGGACAAAAGACACAGTGTCTTGTCCTTTCCTTTGAGGTTTCTCTGTCTGCTCCTTTCCACTCCCTTTCCTGATAGGCTGCAATTTCTTGCCGGCTGATCTGTTGACTGAAACACAGTAATCAATTCTGGGGAACATGTCAGCTACTTATTTTTATAACAGGAACAATGGAAATAGCATCACATTGTTAATAGAGGTAAAAGTGATTAAAAATACTCCCTTGAGTTTTCCTTTCTAGCTCCCACAGTCACAATGCGCTGGAATTGATCCAGAACAAACTACGAGTGTAGAGGCACATATTTTTACAGGAATCAGAGAACTTTGATTCATCTTCAGCCTGTGAAGGAATGCTTGACTTTTAAAGCTGCTGCCATATGAACCAAGAAAAATGAATTAGCCTTTCAATGCATGCATTTATTTTTTAAGATTACAATTTCAAATCTAAAGCAAAATACAGATATTCATTTCTAAATTGATATTATTGTACATATTTGTTTCTTTACACTCTATGTCTTACTACTACTACAAGGAAATCTGAGATCTTTTATTTGTTAATGCTGCAAATTGCAAAGTGACATTCACACTGAATTTATAAGATCACATAGAGTTTGCATAGTAGCATGTTCAGAAAACGGTACTAGGTAATTAAATTTAGAATGGAATGGACATCAGGCTTTTAGATAATATCTTTACAAACATACACTCTCTTTGTGCAAAGAGAAAGTTCAGTAATATTTACCTGTCTTAAGAAAGCAATTCTTAATTTTAAAAATGTTGAAAATAAATTTGAAAATTCTCCAGATTTTGTTCACTGTATAACAAAGAGAAACTATCTGGAACACCAATTCCCATTTCACTAGTGTTTTTATTTCTTTAATTAAAAAGAAGAATCACTGTGTTGTTTTTCAGATTATCATATCCAGTATAAGCTTCTTGATATGAAGATGGCTAAGACAAAGATAATTCAAATAGGTTAAACCTATTTCAGTCTTACAACGATCAAATAAACAGTGCTTGATGTACTCCTTTGAGACAAGCCAGTCATTCAGTGCCAAGTATTATTAGAAATTCATTTTCTTAGCTGACACATGGACTTTTCATGCAGAGAGACCATAATGAAAAGCCTTGCTGTTCTGAGAATCTGCACTTTGATTTCTGGCATTGTCAGCTGCACCAGAAATAGTAGGTACAAGTGGGCAGAGGATAAAGCACCAGCTTTTCATTCTTGGGAAGCTATTCTTAATGGAATAGGTATAAAAGTTTCAAATGGAGTGTGGTTGAGATCATAAAAATGATCTGTGAAAGAGTCTGAAATTCCATCATCAAGAAAATAAGACCATGCTCCTGGAAGATTTTATTTACTCAAATTTCTGTGTACCCTTCAATCCTAAAAGAATTGCATACATTAATTTATAGGAACAAGGGTTAAATTCAATTTTATCCTGAAGTAAACAAAACCCTTTCTAATCTAGAAACAAGATAGTGTAAGATGAGAAATACTATTTTAAGACAAATAATTGTCTGAGCTTTCCATTATGCTCTGCATCATGTTACGTAGTAGCTAAAAAATGGCTCTCAAATTTCTTTATACTATGCTCTGTGACAATTTCTACTAAAATAACTAATTGTTTTATAAAGCAGTTTTTGCAGAGATTCAGCGGGATGCTAGGAGCCCACTCTTTCCTGTTTCAATGTCTGCTCATATCCAAAGATTCTGAGTACTGGGTATCAACTAGCTCCATGGAACAATTAAATTAATTGTTAAGTTCATATTAGCTGTACAAATGCAGACATGAATGACTGAGTCCCAGTTCGCTTAGTCTAGCAGTGACCTCACATCTCAGTATTTTCTGATATTTCTCTTTAGAGTCATATATTTCCAGTTCCTCCTAAGAACTACCTGCGTTTTCCTTTTGGTCTGTGTGCTTTTCCTTTTTCTTTCTTTGGAGAACACTATTCAACAGCCCTTGATCTAATGTTCCACCTGTTCTTTACGTACACTGGGCAAAGGAAGAGAAGATGAGAAAAAGAAACTGAGGAGGGCACTTCTATCCCTTGTAATTGCTAATGGTAGCACCCAATTACATGGAAAAGAAAGAAAGAAAGATGAAAGGAAGAAACTGAAATAAATACCCAACACAGGTGCTATAAAGATTAGAAAATCCTATTATTACATGTTCATGGCTCTTTACATGGCTTAGGGGAAAAATAGGTGTTATCAGAAGGAACAGAGGGAGCACCCTAGAACCCTGGTTAGCTAAAAGCATGCCTTATTGGGCAGTATCTTCCTGTCTCCAGAGCAAGGCTGCAGCTGAATTATTTTTGCTTTCATTCTGGACAGTAGACAGGAAGTTTCCCACGTGGCCCTAATCTCATAATAAAGTCAGGTAACTTCCTGAAAAGTGGCAGAAATACCAGTAAGAGCAACTGAACTCCTCAGATACCTGTCTAAGAGTTCTTGGGCCGTTCTTGGGTTTCACTCAGTTTTTTCATGTTGGCAATCACATAAAATTCATGCATTTGATTCAAAATTAATGAATAAAAAAACGCTCAAAACTTGCTGTTTTCAAGGTATAGCCTATAGGCTTTTGGAGTGCTTAGTTCATAGTTTTCAGCATGAGATTCACAATATCCAGATGTTATTTGCACCCTGGGCCAAGTGGAATAAGGCTTTTACTTCTAAACTGTTTGCAAATAATCCTAGACACTTTATCAGCTGAGAAGTTCTATATCCTGACCTGTTAGAATCTAAATTTTCTGGGTGTTTTGTGTTATCTTGTAGGGTTTCTTCTTAGTGCTGTTACTGATTTACATTAAGGAGCTTAGAGGCAAGCATATGGATTCTTAGAGCTTTGACAATTAAGTTTATAAGGTCAATATGACATGCATGACAGATTCTAACAAGCTACTGGTAAATCAGATGGAAAATTCTGCATGTACACCTTTCAAGTCATTGTTTTACTTCCTTACTAAAAATCAGATGCAAGCAGTACTGTTAATCTTGATTTAATAGAACTTCTGTATCTGGAAAAAATAAAGATTTGTCATAAAGAAATTAAAAAATATTTCTATACTCCAGTGCTGCTGACAAGATCTGTAATTCTTCTGAGAGATGTAAAGGTTCTTGTTTCAAAGGAGAGAAAGTCCTGGTTTGAGCATGAAAGGTGCAGTGTCCTTTCACTGTTAATCACTTGCCTCATTGATCGTAGTGCAGGTATGCCCCAGCTGCCTTGAACTCTCTGAAGCTGAGATCAAACAAAAAGCAGGTTACTGAATCAGACTTTTTTTTCCCCCTGTGTTAATTAGAGAACTTTGTCATGTTAGAAGCACGTGACCGGAAAGGGTCCATACCCTAGTTGGTACCACATCCTATAAATAAGCTGTTCATACATTTAGGTGGGGTTCATGAAGAAATAATGAAGTTTTATATCAATTTAAAGCTTACCATAAGGCACACGCTATTACTATGCATCATATATGTTAATAAAACTTTAGTCAAACTGTCAGAAACAAAAGATTCAAAGAACCCAATTGCATATTGGTTTGGAAAACACCAGAGCTGTATCTCTTTCCTGTGTGCCATATGTCAGATCCCAAGGGTTCACTTCCCATTTACAGGGCAGCTGGACACTTAGTGATGGAAAGAGAAGTGAATTCTTTAGAGAGCATTTGTTGATGTATTGAAGGTTCTATATGAAGTTGAATAGCTTGCCACAGTATGAGTAAGCGTGCAGTCTGGAATAAATTGTGTTTTAAAGAGTTACAAATCAGATTCTTGACTCTTGCATTTTGCTGTGCAAACACAAGTTTTGAAAATGTCCATCTACATCAGCAGAGAATCTTCTTTGCATTTTGAGTTTAAAATAATAGGAACTTTGTTGTTGCTTTAGTGACATAACTGTTGTAAAGTTAAAAAATAAAATAAAACTCAAATTGTCAGATGTACTGGGCAAAGAGTGAAAGCATCCTCCAGTCACTGCTGCCTGTTTTTGAATTTGAAGTCTAATGAAAAAAAATACGGCATTTCAGAGTAGTAGAGGACTAACTTTTGTTCTATTTTAGTAAAAATTAATCTTTTTAGTATCTTCCCGGTATTTTATTTTATTTTTATTTTTATTTTTTAAAAGACTTTTTTGGACATTAGATATTTAAAATTTGATCTTGGTAGGGTTAGATATAAAGAGATTGCTCTCTCAGGAACAAGCTCACTTACCCTTCCTCTTTATAAAATGATATGAAGGCAAAACTAAAACCTCAAAAATAAGCAAGCTAAAAAATGTAGCCCTTCATATCTTGATATTGCTGAAATTTTAAAGCAAACTAACTGCCTTCCATGTTTCTTTTTCTTGTGGTCATGTAAATGGATGTGTCTTTCTTTTTTAAAACATGCAAGCTCCTATTAGCCTGTGAGTTGCTTCTATGCATCATATCATGTGCACAAATAATATCATACTCTCAGTCTGTAACACACTGGCTTAGAAAGAGAAATATAGCATGGAGAGGGAGGAAGAAGCATGTTTCAGCTGGCCATCCATTTAGAGTTCATAATGCTAAATTTTTGAGTGAAGAATGAGCACCCAATTCTACTCCTCCTCCTAATCCCTGCCAGGTCTCCAATCTGTTGATGAAGGCCAAACAGCCACTTCTTTCTGTCTGACCCTCTCCCCTTGCTATTGCTGGCTCTTAGTCAAGTCAGAATCACATTCATCTGGGTAATATACACCTAATAAATCTTGTCCAACTCAGTTTGTTCTTACTGGCAAGACAGCTAGCTTCCCCCTCCGCTTCTCTCGTCTTTCCTCTCGTATCATTATGGGTGTTGACACTCCAGTGAGTTACTTAAGGTGCCCTTAAATAAGTGTCTGCATGTGCGCATCCACCTCACTCCCAGTAAAACTCAAGGTAATTGCTGCTGTAAGCTCTTTTTCAGTTACAATAAGCAAGAACTTGAGTGTACGCAATAAAAGAAGCCATCAAACTGGCAATCTGCACGACAACTTTTATTAAGCACAGTATAATAACCTCATACAGCACTTTCCACAGTGCAACTCAAGGACTTTGCATAAGAAGTACGTGTTATTCTCCCAGTTTGTCTACAGGAAAAATTAAGTATGAGAAAGCAAATGGAGAGACCAAGTTTGCCCTAGAAGTTGAAACAGGACGAGACTGCAGATGCTTTGAGTCTCAGTCCAGCATGCTCTCACCAGCAGGACTGAGAAGGATTACGATCTGTCCTGATTTACACCAGACCCAAGGTTGTTCGCTGGTCTTTGTAACATGTTTTCTCTCTTCCCTGTCTCAGTAGCTTCACATTACATTAACAATAGCCACTCTCCAGGCTATAGTATCAACCCAGTACCTCCCCTGATGAACACTGAAGAGCAATTAGGCATCACAGTGTATGTGTTCCAGTTGCCATAGTTATCGTGCTTTACTGAGTCATGGGTTTAAACTGATTTCCTGAGTCCTGGAGATTCCCCCAGGCTAAAACAGCAGCAGTCATTCACATAATGGGTCAACTGGTCCAGGTGGGTGCATGTGACTATTTCCTCCAGAGGAAATAAGTTTAATTAATATTAAGTTCATCTAGCTAAAAAGCCTTGGATAATGTTTTTAGTTACTGCATGGAAGGAAGGAAGAAAGGAAGGGAAGGAAGGAGGGAGGGAGGGAAGAAAAAAAGAAAAGAAAAATTTCATTCCTTCTGCTCCTTGCAGCCCCCGTTGGACACTGAGTGGCTGATATGACCTGTTCAGGGGGTCCTGCTGAAAAGTCAAACATCTCATTTGTATTGTAACAACACAGCTGCTTCATAAACTTTTTTTTTTTTTAATTGGCATATTTAAGGCAACAGTCTTTCTGTTTTCATCTGTTTTAGTGGGAAATTTGCATCATACATCTTGTTTTCATGGAGGGTGCTGTTATCTCTGTGAAAGTTTACCTTTTTTTTTTCATCAAACTGGATGTCACGCACGAACACAGAATGAAGTAGAATAAGTGGTTCTTACCATTGAAATGTCACTGAGAGTTCCTGATGCTATGGAGCTCTGCTGCCACGAGGCCACCAAGGTAAATGTCACTTAGGGATGATGCATCAGCAGAGAAGAAGTTGTGTTACAGCCATCTGTTAGGGCAGGTCCCCTGTGACCTGCATGCCCACTAGGACTCACTGGTATGACTACTTCCACCACATGCATGTAGAGGTGGCTGGAAATCAGGATTTTATTCCTTAGGTTTAAGTCCTGATTATTTCAGGTTCAGCAGTGATCAATTACGAATGCTACCTTTATCATTAAATTAACAGTCTTGTACTTTTAAACTAATCTTTAATTGAAGGCAGACTCATCAGCAGTAGAAATCCTTCAGACTTCAAAAAATAATCACCAACGTGTCTTAAAAACAATGCGGAAAAGATATTCCTTATCTCTACTAATTCCCATAAACCAGCAGTATTCCATGTAAGCTAAGGAGCTTACCCTCCATATTTTAAATAAAATAAAAGTATTTATTTTCGCTCTTCTTCAGTTTTCAGTTTCTCTGTATTCATGCTTTACCAAATTGTATCTCTTTATTGAACTACATAATTAGTGCAATTTTTATTTCTTATCCTTTTGTGCATCCATATAATAGAGCCTTTCTTCAGTAAAGTGCGAACCTGCTAATTTCATTTTTCAGCCTGTACTGTTGAAGCTGTGTTATTCTAGAGCATTCCGAAGAGATAAAAATACAGAGCTCACTGATCACTCTCTTTAAATAGTCGGTTATATGTATTATGAAGGGTAGGGAAAGGTTTATTTATTTATTATTTACTGGTAAAATAAAGAAAAAAAAAGAAGTGTTTTCTGGGATCAGTGCAAGTAACAGCTCCCCATACATGATGAGCTGGGAATTCTAATTCTGGTTATTTCTAGAGAAAGATTTCTGGAACAGAGATCCCACCTGTTGCAGTAACTAGAGCAGCACCTATGTTTAAGCCCCATGTATGTAATGTGCACTTTCCTGAGTACTTTGTTAACAAGTACTTTGGGAAGTACTTTGCTTTCTTTCATTTTGTGATTCACTCCTATGTGAAACAATAGCTTTCTTCCACGAAGAGCAAGGAGCAGTAACAGTGCTTATCTCTAAGAGGTGATAGTGCAAACACTCTTTGTCAAGAGGTCTGAACAATTAAAGACTCCTTTTAATAATTACTTTTCAGTAAAGTCAAGTTCTACAAAATGCAAACTTAATTATTTCCTAGACAATAGCTGAAACAGGGACATCCTTGGGGCTGTGGAAATGCTGCACACAAACACCCTACTGAGTCCCAGTCCAGAGCCAGAGGCCTGGAAACCAGAACATGCTATAATCCATCATGCTGCCGCTCAGAGGACATTCACAGCAGCTCAGAATGGCCACCGCTAGTCTGACAATCCTGCACTTGTACCAGGGCTGCCCACTGTGTGCCAGCTGCTGGGAGGAGGGCACAGTCAGTTATTGATGCATCTAGGCCTTGAAGGGAAAAAACGGACAATCAGGCCCTTCTTATGAGATGCTGTCTTACCAATCATTCCCTTATGCAGTTACACAGAAGGAGAATTCACCTTTTACAGTGAATAATTGCGCCTGTCGGGCAAGCCTTTACAGTTGCTTTAGCATCCAGCACAAGCTCATTGACTGTATTAAGGATAACAATGCTGCACAGAAACAATCCTCCTAGGCAGGCTGTTTATGGGGTCCCATCTCTGTCAGGAAGCTGCCTGCTAACTGAAGAGTTTGAGAACTAAAGACATTACAGACCAAAGCTGTGTTGATTTCACAAGGCTTCTTGCAGCCCAGTGAGTGACTGGGGTGGCTGCTACCCGCTGACACCCATGCCTCAGGTGGAATGCTCCTCTGAGTACATTTTACAGTGAATGCCAGAGCGGTGCCTTGCTTTTCAGTTGAGAACATGCCTGCTTAAGCAGCCCCATAGAATTCCGAGTTAAAATGCAAGCCAGAGAGACTGCATGTCTTCAGGGGTTGATAACAAACTAGAATCAAAGCATTTCTCTTTCAGATTAGCAGCAAGAATCTAATCCAGGTCAGTGATAATCCTCTGGCGTCTACTGAGCCATATCCCGCAGACACCACTCCATCAGAGGGCTCCCCTGCCCCAGCAGTGCTGAGAACATCTACAGACTCCACACAAGGATGGAAGTTCCCCTTTGGCTGGGGGAACTGCTTAGCTCTACATGCAGAACAGGAGAGCACATGGTGTTCTGGAACCATCACCATTTATTTGCAACTTCACAAAATGGTTGAGGCTGATAACCCTGGGCTGAACTTCTGACAGCTTCCCTTCTCCCAGTGCTTGCACCACATTTGCCTGCACTCACAATCTGTGTGCTCATCCTCACACAAAACTCTCCTGCTTTCGGTTTTCAGTTCCCTTGCACACTGCCAAGTCCTCCAAACCCTTCCCATTTATTTTTGCTGCAGAGTAAATGTCCATTCTCTCCTGCAGAATCTTCCCATGGGTTCTGTGTAGCAGCTTCCCATGCAGGGATGCAGACTTGGGCCAGGAAACAGTGTTTACAGTATCAGCTCTGCTTTTTACCATTAGTATTAAGTCAATATGTTGTGGGCTTCTGCATGTAGCACCATCGCTGTGATGAAAGCACCTCTGCACCTGCATTGCTTTCCCATGTTTTGGGCAGTTTGGTGGTGTTCTGATTTTTCTTCCTTTTGAGGATGATTACAGGAGGAACATGTGAATTTCTCTCTTTGCTGAAGTTCAGACTCCACACACAATCCACAACCAGCCTTCTCCATCCTTTGCATTACTATTCTGTCACTTCCCAGTCTACCGAGTGCCTAGGAGTGGAGACAATGAGTGCAGCCTCAAAGCCAATTAGGTGGGATTACCCTGTCTGTTAGACAGCTGGAGCTCAGCGTGTGCCCTCCCTCCCTGTTAGCCAAGAATTCCCATTGCATGGACCCCACCAACCTTGTCAGCACATAACTGTTGCCTACAACAAGCACTCAGGTAAGCCTGGCAGTGCCAAAAGGAGCTGAAGCTCAGATATGAAGAGGTGATGGATTGAGTGGGTGAAGTATGTAAAGTCAGGCTTGAAGATATAGTGCAGCTCCACCTTCTTCAGGGTTATTAAAGTAAATTAATGACCTGGAGCTGTGTAGGGGTTTCCAGAAACAACACTGCTATGGCCCATAGGAGGGGGAGATGGTTATTCTCAGGAAAATTGTCTGCTAAGGCACCACACCATACATATTCTGTATCTGACAGATCATAGCACAGAAACAATAACTGAAACTTGGAATAACAGTAGAGAGTGTAAAATATGCAGTTGTCTTGGAGGAAAATGAACCAATCGTAATCTTCGACGGGACTCTGCTATCCCCAAAAATCTCATGGCGCTCTTCTCCACGCTGATAATTTCGCAGGCGCTCAGAAGTCGCCGTGCAGTTTTGCGTTTGCTTTCTGCCGCAAGCATCGATCACGACAGAAGCGGTGGGGCAGCCCACGGGGAGCGGGACGGGGCGGAGCGGAGCGGGAGCGGGGGCGGTGCGGGGACGGGCGGCGGTGCCAGCTGCCAGCCGCCGCGGAGACAGCAGCGAGGGAGCCTGGTGCCCGTGGAGGTTCCGCGGCGGGCGGGACACCATGATCCTCACTCGTAAGCTCGGAGGGGTGATGGGGTGCTGTCGGGACGGGGCTGGGGCAATGCAATGGGGTTTGGAGGTGAGGGGCGTCCCCTCTCGAGGCAGCACAGCGGTACTGAAGTCTCGCTTTCCATGCTTCTCTATCCCCTTTGATGCTTTTTTTTTTCTTTTCCTTTACTTTTATTTTCTCTTTCTTTTCTTTTTTCTTTCTCTCTCTCTCTCTCTTTTTTTTTTTCTTTTTCCTTCTCATTTTTTTTTAAAAACTTTTCTTTCCGGACGTGCTTACGAGCCGGGAAGCGCTGTGCTGCCTTTGAAGCCGTGCGTCACACGAGTCCCCTGGCCGCCAGGAGCCCGGTGGCCGCCTGCAGCCTGCAACCCACGTCAGCTGGGTCTTAGATCCGTGGGGAGCATCCCCCCAGGCCACGCGGGCAGCAGAAGGCCAGAACCAGGGGCGGCTGCAGCCTCATCCCCATTTCAGCTGGCAGTGATTTGATTTCCACCAGCTCTGTGAAGCTGTTGAGCGATAGGTTACCGTTAGGCCACTGAGTGCTTTTTCCCATCAAGGGCACTTACCTATTGATGTGTACATGGTACCACAGTTAATTCTTCCTTCTCCTCCCTGCCATTCCCCCACCCTTCGATACTCCTTGGGAAAATAAAAATATTGAAGAAATAATTGCATGAGAGCAGTGTCTGTGGCCGGGTCCAAAGTGTCTGTCTGATGTGTCATAGGAAATGTGAATTAGAAGACCAAGGAATGTATTTCTATCTTACTCATCAGTCAGAGATGGTTTTCATTTTTCCAGGATTAAGTGTGATATGTTTGAAGAAGTTCTCAGGATCAGACCAGTGGCACTACTCTGGTCAGGTTATATTTTAATGGTTTTCCTAGTGATCTGTAGAGAGGCAGGCAATGTCCAGGCAGAGTCCCCATGAGCCCTTGAATGTGAATCAGGTCTGTGTCAGATGATGAAGCACCCATTGGGCACATGGTGTTTCTGCCACACTGCCTCCCCTCCATGTGCCCTTGGCAGCATCCTGCTGTGCCCAAAGGGATCCAAGTGGCTGGAAAGCAGGGCTGTGTCCCTGTAACTTATGGGTTTGTGTTACTGCTCCAGTTTGCCTGTGAAATCCTGATTAGGGCTGAGGCTCTTTGATTGTGGAGCAGAGCAGAGTCAAAGGAAGATGTAGATGCTGTTTGGGAGAACTCCTTTCATCTACAAGGTCAAGGAATCAAAGCATTTGGCACTACCTTTGTAACCTCTGGGACCTCTGATCTCTTTATCTTCCTTTAAAGTTACTTGGTTTGTTAATCAAGTTATTATGAAAGGGAAATGCAGCTACTTTTTTTTTTTTTTTAAACTGAATGGAGTTTTTGTTAAATTCCATTTCTAAATAGTAATTAAAAGCAAGAATATCTCGCCATCTTCTTTGTTTTTCTGAATCTGTTGCGTAGATCCAGTCTAGGGTTTGTTAATTCTCAAGCCAGGATCTCCCCACCCCATGCTGCTGGGCCCAATGAAGGGCAAATGCTGGGCACAGAGCCCCCCCAGGGATCTTGTGTGCTTTGTGAGGGTGGGAAGAAAGAACTGAGGTTGTCCTTATGTTCTAATCTTGTCTGTTTATATTGGGGTTCTTAGGGGATGAGAGGTGATTTGGTTTTACTGTTCTGTTTTTTCTAATCCATTACATTCTAGGCAATGATTTGTTTCAAGCATGAGAATTTGAGTTCTGCAAATATTTAGAGATGCAGTTTGCATGATAAGCTTTTTTGTTGTTTTGGTGGTTTGGGTTTTTTTTTTCTTTTCTAGTCAGAATACCCCAGTGTGTTATATTTGGGTTTCTAAAGCGATTCAAGTTACTCTTATAAATCCCCTTAGATTGGAATTTTGCTATTGGTTTCAGTATAAACACAACTGCACCCTTGTCTGGTGAAAAGGAGATGGAGGAGGAGAGCTCATGTGTTTAACAGGATGGTCCTGTACTGTAAACAAGCACTTTTCATGCTTAACTATCCTTCCTAGCAACAGGAAGAAGGAAATGAGGCTATGCAAAAGGACCCTGACATGTTTCAGACAATGCCAGACCCACCCTCGCATTCATACGGTATAACCAGAAGACTTGGGGAAATAAAAATAACTTCAGATGTTTCCCTTTCCTTCCTGTGCATATTACAGAAATGCAGCAATCAAATGATCTGCAGTTCACAGAAAACATGCTGGTTTGATCTCCAATAACTTAGGAGATGATACCCCCATATAATTCATACACCTTTACTGGGTATCATACAGTTTGGCATATTTTGCAGTTCTCAGTGTTTCATGAATTGTAGAACACTGTATCATCTCTTGCTGTTCAGTGAGTGCCGATGTTAAGTAATTCTGGTAATTTCAGTAGTTCCAGGTGTATCCCTAAATTTTCCCTTCTTTCCTTTTTACCTTTTCTTTTATTTCCCTCCTCCCCTTTGTCCTGGTTTAAAGGAAAAAAATAAACAACATGAATAAATCCATTAAAGGAGCATGGCTGGAACTTTCTGGTTCTTTTCACAGGACTCTTACTTGGCCATGCTTGCTGATACTGAGTAATACCCTTTCCTGCACTGCAAACCTCTGAAATTCATAGGTTTGTTAACAGTATGATGCCACTTGACATAACTGGCAACAGTAAAGTCATTCTTGAGTTAACCAGTTAGCTGTAATTCTCTGGTTTTCATTATCTGACAGTTACTGATAACACTACGCACTTTTCTGAAGCAGCTCTTCTTCTTTGAGAGAGCATGCTGAGGGGGAAGTTGTTTCAAATACTGGCATTTGTTTCCATTGAGAAGTGATGTGCTAGATTGGACAGGATCAGGAATGATGTTATCCAGCCTGTCTCTTAATAATAACACAGTGTGATGGCCCACTTATTCCTGGTGTGAATTTTTTTTTAAGTCCAAAATGGTACAGAATTCCTTAGGCTTGGTTTTAAATATATTTATGTTGTATATTATATTATATATATAAACATTCACATTATATATATATATACACACACATATATATATAAACCTCTCAGTTCACACGCGCTTCTCAGTGTGTGCGAAGAATTTCCTGAGGAGATGCGTGAAGGCCATTCACTTAAGCCAGAGATGGGCAGAGTTTGACCTTCCCAAACCCATTCTTGTTCCTTTTGGAAGATATGAAATTAAGAAAAATATATCCTTTGCATTCCTGTGTTTTGGGGAAGTTCTTTCTGTGACCCTGTGAACCAGCAGGTCTAGGTGCTTGGAAGTGTCAGATTATAATTGTAACTGTTATAATTGTTTTAGGAAAATCCAGTTTTGCACCTTTTGTGTTGATTAAGGGAAATGAGTGTTCAGCTGGGGCCCTACAAGCCTTAAGCTTGTTTGTGTCACTGCGACTGGAGCTTCTGACCTTTATATCTAGTACTGTACCATCCACACAGGGCTATATGGGGTTATCTTTGGAATGAGCACTGAATGCTTATGGTGCAAAAGAGGTCCTTTTCCCAGATTGTTCTTATGCAGGCTGGTGATTTTGCGATTGAGTTTTATCAATCTGAAAGTAACTGAAGAAAACCTACTGTGAACCATTGGGCAGCTCATATCTGCCCTCATACCCACTCTTTTTTCCTAGATCTGGAAAGGTGGCCCAGACTCCAGGAGGGTGCTGGTACTGTGCCTGGGTGTCACAGTGGTTAATGTCTCCCCTTCTATCCCTGTTCAGAGGCCACTCTCATCAAGTCATCTCTGAGCGAATGGGAGGTTAAAGTCATCTACTGTTTCCCAATCTTTGGAGGAGGATTCTTTTCTCACTCTGGAATCTGTCAACATGACCTCCTTTGGAGGATTTGGCTAAATGCTTTCTCTGCCCCAAATAATCCTCCTCCAAGACCACCCTGTGTTAATCAGGCCAGATAAATAACCCACATGCCCAATTATTTCTTAAGAGGTTTTTTTAAGTCACTTACCATCTTATTCCTCTTCATTCCTGAACCTTTTAAAGATGAATGAGAAAAGACCATCTTTAATCTATAAAAATAGTTGTTCTTTGGCAGGAAAGCTTTTGTTTTGTTTAACAAAGTTAATTTTTAAGCTTTCTTTATATGTAAAAATCATTTAAAATAAATGGTGATCCTGGTTTACAGTGCACAGCTTTGGTTTACATGTACTTGATGGTAAGTGCCATGAGGCACTGCAATTCCTGTGGTTGCAATGAAGACCTCCTTGGTCTGAGGCGGTAACTGATGGAACTTTGAGAAAGAAATCTCATTTTAGGTATTTAGTTATTGTTGAAAATAATTAAAAAGACTGTGAACCTGATTTCAATATGCTGAAGACTATGAAAAGGAGATTCAAGTTAATTAGGTTTTGACTCACAAAAGCAGCATTGTGTTTTCTGGGCTTGCTGAGAAGATTGATGTGCAATGAAAGCTACTATGTTATGTAAACTGCTGCAGTTGGTAGGAAGGAAAATTAAATGCAGCCAACAGACACCTATGCAGATATTTTGGAAACCAGTCACACAGATATACAATATATATATGTATTTTTTTAAGTCAGTTTAAGTGAATAAACAAACTTTAAACTCCATAAGTAGAGTTAAGACATTTGCTCTTTCAGAAGGCTTAGCTGAAAAAAATTGTTCAAGCTTCCTGATTTTTTTTCAAAGCAAATATCAATATATGATCTTAAACATCTGTTTCCTTACTCCTTCTTCATCTGTTCCCACACAAATTCCAAACATATTCTGTTTCTTCTCCCAGTGTCCTGTGGTTTATACATAACATCAGCAGCATAGTTACTGTTTTGCTGCAAGGCTCTCTAACTTGAAAAAGTCATTCCCATGTTTAACCCAAAGCCAACAGTAGCACAAGGAGAGTGTTTCTTCGATGATCCTCACATAGCTGAGAGATATTTGAGTAAAATTCCCCACTACCACTTCTTTCCAGGGCTTCTATGACTAGAAAGCAGTGCATACACTTGGTGCCATATATGTTTTTTTTTCCAAGAAGTTGTTTTTTTCTCCCCAGAAACTTCTTGGTAAGAAATAGTTTATTTAAATTGTGTGCATCCATATTCACTTGAATTGATTACTGAGGTAAAGTGGAGATTACAGCATATGTCATTCAGCTATAGAAGATAAATTGAAGCATGAAGATATACAAGAGCATACCACAATAGTTGGCCACTACTGCAAAGGGGCCTTTTGAGCTTTTAAGGTGAAAAGAAGAAAGACACCCTCTTAAGAAGATGGTTAGCTTGTGATTCAGAACCTACAAGGTCATCATCACTACAAAATCCACGTCTCATATATTTTCTATGACTTGCTGGTTCTTCAAGAGATTAATCCTTCATGGATTGAATGCGTCTAAATAATATTTTAGAACAGTAATGTAAGTAATCATGTAGAATAAGGAGATTCCAGATGTGTTAGAAACTTGGCAAAAACTTTTAATGCGATTCTCAGAGTTCTGTAGATTTCAGATGTGGAATATTTATTGACTAACTTACAACATTACAGTGTTTGAGGGCATTATTCTTATAAGATGCTGTCATTCTTTAATTAAATGTTTGCTTTCTTCAGTGAAGTGCTGGTTTCTTGAAAGTGTAGAGCAGTAACTTAATACTGCCTAAGGAATATTAAACTGTATAGCTCTGGGAAGAAACTCTTGTGAAAAGGCATTTAATTATTGTCAAGCTACAGTAGTGCATCTTCAAAACGAAAGTCATCTGGGGTCATGGATTCATAACAGGCTAAGTCTTCAGAAGTCATACTGTCCTCATTTAAAGAGGTGCAGGCATATGACAAATTAAACCACTTTTCTTTGTGGACAATTGCCACAGTGTTTGTTCCAGGTTTGTCTCAGATTTTGCATCCAAGTTCATGTATCACTCAGTCATGTTAACTGAGTGGTTGGAATAGTTTGATCAAGTCTGGTGCTGGAAATTTAGTTTGCATGTCAGGAATGCAATTCAGGCACTTAGAAAAATGATTGCTTGTACTTGAGCAGTGGAATTCTACCCAAATAAGAAAATTGATCATATCTGAGCTACAGCTGGCCTTAAATATGATACTGGGTAGTCTTGGGCTTCTTCATAGCTCACTCAAGATAGTGTTTCAGAATTGACCATCAATTTCAGAGGGACACAGTATGTAGGGATAGTTTCTGATATGAACAGAAAAAAAGAGCCATTTTTTGCAGCCATTAAATGGGAGCATTGGGAAACAAGTATGCAGTTGGAGATTTTTGCATTGCAGCAAGGAGCAAGTGGTTTCATCTCTGTCATTTGTGGTAAGAAATCACATTGTCTGCCCTGCATAGGAGGGAATCACTCATGCAAGCTAGTACAAGAAAATGTTTTTGTATTCAAATATTGCTTTCTTTTTTTATTTATTTCTGAAAGAAAGTATTAAAAAGTGAATTTAGTTAGAATGGCCTGGTCAAAATTTAAGACCAAGAAGAATGCCAGACAAACTGGTTCTTAGGTATGGCATTGGAGAGGAACCTTCAGCAGTGGAAGTCCATTTTAGCTTAGATTTTATTTTAACAATATTGATTTGACCAATCTAACTAGAGACTTTTACAATCCACTCTCTTAAAAGAGCCAAAAGGTGAGATGAGTAGAACTGATTTGTGGAGGTGTCAGTATAGCCATAAAGGTGTCTGAGTTGAGGCAAGAGGAAACCATCTGCATGAAATAACTGATCATATAATGTTTAACACTTAGGTGAAAATGAAGCCCATTCATGACTGTACAAAGATGCATCTGGTTTGCAACTTTTCTTCAAGACCCTGAAAGAGCTGTTGCTTAAGTTGCGTGTTGTTTCATGGAAGCGAAAAGCAAGTAAGAACAGGAAAATAAAACACCCTTCTAACTTGGGTCTCGATCTTCCTAGTCCAAGCTATACTGCTGTGTTGTTTTTTTTTCTCTTTTCTCCTGAAAGGACATGATACCATCAAACTATACTTTTTTTGTTTTCAGTGACAAGGGAGATGTCATCCAATAAGATGATACACATCTTAGATTTTTCTCTTCTACAGTTGCTGTATGAATTGAGTTACTTTTGCTATAAAACTTTGAATCTGCACATTTGCAGTGTCGGAAAACAAAATTAACCAAAAGAAGTTTGAAGTTTCCATTTTCAGTCTTTGGGGAAGAATTGGATCATCCTGATCACCCAGGAAGTGGGTAAATACTACTAAATAACTGATGGTTCCCAAGCACACACAAAAGGAGCTCCGCCCCTTGATTTGAACATGGAGGTTAGCTTTGTGAAGTGGACTAGCAAATAAAGCTGTTTCCAATAAAAATTTCCTGTTTCCTCTTTAACACGTTTGGCTGCTGTTTGCTTACACAACACTGAGAATAAAGACTTCATTGTATTCCTCTTTTTGTTGTTTTGTTTTACTTTCTAGAGGGAATTTCTTGTGTATCAGAACATTTAGAAATAGTGCAGTTTCTTCCTTGACAGGATTTCTTTGTGCAAGAACCTCCTGTTGTTGGAGGCAGGAGGCAGGATGGGACATACGTCTGAAAACTTGCATGGACGTTTCTTGTGTGGAATGTATACTGAATTGTTGGGTATTGTAAAGGTTTTAAATGACCTAGGTGTTTGATTTTGTTGTCATGGCCAGAAGTAGATGGGAAGTGGCCCTAGTGGGCTGGAGAGGAAGGAGTGAGACCAGGCCCTTCCCCATAGCAAGCTATGTCAGCTTACATCTTCAGATGAGAACTTTCACATCTTCATCTGAGTCATAGCATGGTCTAGGTTAGAAGGGACCTTCAAGACAATGTAATTCCAACTCTCTTGGGATGGTTAGGGTTGCTGTCTACTTAGATTGGGCTTCCCAGGGCCCCTTCCAATCTGGCCTTGAATAGGTCCAGGAATGGAACATGCGCATCTTCTCTGGGCAGCGTGTGGCAGCACCTCACCAGCTTCTGAGTAGATTTTCCTCCTAACATCTAAGCAAATTCTTCCATCTTTTAGTTTAAAAACATTCCCCTTTGCCCTATCACTATCAGACAGAGATAGGTGCTCAAGAAATATGCTTGTCATGGGAAATTATGTTTACCTAGCCTAGCTAATGGACAGATGTACTGGTGCTTTATTACTTTGCAACTCTTGTGGCCAGATAGGGAGAACCTGTGTATTTCATTGCCTAGATAGACTTCCTGGCAGATTCTCTAAGGCATTTGGAAGCAAATACGCTTTGAAAATTCCAAGGGCACCTGATACCTGGGCAACCATTAAATATAACTTTCACCTAACTTGCATTTGTATTTGGAGAAAAGACCGAGTTTCTACAAAAATAAGTTAGAATAAAAAGTCCGATAAATACATATTCTTACCTTTTTAGCTTTAGATATACTTTCCAAATCATATTTGTGAGGTGCTTGTTAAATGACCTATGAACAAATATTTAAACACATGAAAGAGCTGCTGTAGTAGTAAGGAATCTGACACTTCTTTCATTTGCACTATAAACATATAGCTGCATTTTTAATCAAGTGAAATTCTCTTTTAATCTAGTCACTTCTGCAAGATGTGACCTGTAAAATACTATGTTTTTTTTTCTAGACACTCTTAAAATTAATCTTTTTTTTTACTTTATTGTTTTTATTTCATCTGATACAACAATATTCTTTACCTGTACTTGCTGTACATGTTTTAAATAATTTATTTTTTTTTACCTTAGCTATCTTTCCCATGTACTTCCCAAAGATGCTAAAATTAAAATACAACTTCAAGCAAAGTTTGAAGCAAA
Source organism: Perdix hodgsoniae (assembly GCA_035772895.1). Taxonomy (NCBI): domain Eukaryota; kingdom Metazoa; phylum Chordata; class Aves; order Galliformes; family Phasianidae; genus Perdix; species Perdix hodgsoniae. Next base: position 18,090,848 of record JAPSGF010000002.1, on the reverse strand, counting down.
GTCAAAGCAAATTTACAATTCCATGCAACTGGAATTGAAGAATGCTTTTTCTTAGTGAGTAGCTAAGTCAATATGTCTGTACGTGCTTGTTCTCATGTGGTTCTATAATCCAAAGGTGAAGCAAACACAAGTTACACAAATATCTGTTTGTCCTGACTCCAGCGAGAGTAGGTTTTTAAATGTTTATTTATGTGGAATGTGATGCTTTGGCTCACTTTAACCCCTTGATTTGGATATGTATCTTAGCAAAGCAGTCTGGCAAAGCGCAAATATTTTAATCCTGTTGTAGCTGTTTGAAAAATCAGGGGGGCACTGTACTCTTTTTGAGGACCCTAAAGTGTGTTTGCTCTTTCATTTGATTTTAATTTTGTATATCTGTATCTCACAGGGAATATTTCATAACATGCCAAGAAGTCAACTTGTTTTGCTTATGTTGTGTTTGGCTCTTTACCTATATGCAGTAGCTTGTATTCTGAGTAATTGTACTGAAAGTTTCTGCAGCAGGTAGCAATGATGACCTCTCCAAGTAGGTGGCAAAATTGTCTACTCAGTTGGACATAATGAAGCTTTTCTTTCTTGGCTCATCAGGAAGAGTGAATATAATCAAAGCCAGATGAACGTAAAGAGTTTCTGATTGTTCGCTGTCTGGTAGATCTAAGTAGGAAACTAAATTCCCAGGAGTACTTTCTTGAATTTTTAGAACAGAATTAATCCAATCGCTTTCCTCAACATCTGGCAAATGCCCTAAATGCCCTGTATGTTTTCCTGTTTTGTGAGCTAATGAGATAATATTTTCTTTATTTATGTGTCCATTAGGTAACAAATTCATGTACTATTTATTCATAGCCTTATATAGCCTATATTCAGAATGTTTCTTTTGGTGTGACGTATGTGAATAATTTCATTTTGCAGCATGCTGTTTTGGGCAGTGTGAGGGAAAGTTTCACTGAATTTCCTATAATTGACCAAGGCACTCACAAATACCTTGAAGCCCTCCAGTGAAACTGAGTTCTTGCTGGGCAGTAAATACCTGCTGCAATACAGTGAGTCAGTTGTTCCTGGACTGTCAGTACTATCTATAAGATATTAAAGCACAAGGCTCTATGAGGAATTTCTATCAAGACAGAATAATTACACCAAGAGGATCGTAAGGTTTATGGAATAAAACCACATGTTGACTGTAATGATGCTGTCTCTAGTGTTTACAAAACCTGTGCAGAATAATTTGTAATTTCTGTAGTTGTCATCTGTTCCTGTTTTTCTAACTGCTAGAATGATGACCTTTTGATAAATCACAGGTGAATTCTAGGATATATTTGGTAATGTGAAGGGAAAGAAGCTCATATAAGCAGACAAGTTTCAGCTCAAAGTTACTGAATGGTGAATGCATCTTTACGCTTACTTTGTGACAGGAACAATGAAAGTGGTAGGGAAGAGGATTTTGCTCTGCAGATGACATGGTTTAGTGGGTGTGGTGATGATGGACCGATGGTTGGATTAGATTATTTTAGCAGTCTTTTCCAAATTTAATGACTCTGTGATTCTGTAACTAATGCGAGTGTGCTCTGTTTCTGTCCTCTTACAGAAATTGAGGCCAAGGAAGCTTGTGACTGGCTGCGAGCTGCTGGCTTCCCACAGTATGCACAGCTCTATGAAGGTACGCACCTGGACTTGCAGGGTAACTCTTTGTGCATTGATACAGAGCAAGCATGTAGCTTTGTTTTGGGACAATATCTACCATTACAGGAGGGTCAGGGATATGACTGAAATGCCAGTCTGTAGGAATTTTTAAAGACCAGGTTGCTTTCTGCTGCACTCCACACACACAGGCATACCAAAACCGATGTGACTCTGAAACACTCTTGGAGTTTAAAATTTGCTTCAAAGTTCTGCTTTTTTCATTTTATTTATTTATTTATTTGTTTGTTTATTTATTTATTTATTTTTGCAAAGGTTTCTCAAGTAGAGCTTTCATGTCTATATTCTCTCTCTGACATGCTGACATAGCAGAAATTTGCATATTTACCCAACTGTTTTACCTCTCCTGATCTGACGCAGAATGACCTACAGAAGTCTCATTTAAAGAGGGACGTCCTAAATATCCTTCTTAATGTGTATTATTGTTCAAAGTTGTTTCCCATCCCCGCCACATCCCATGAAATTGCTTGCATTGTTGCAGAACAATTCTGCACTTTCTTATCCATCTCCATTTTATAAAGTAAATTCCAGTTTGTAAGAATGAGCTTAGAAAGTCCATGATTTATAGCAGATAACTTGGAAATTACAGCAAATGCTGAGCTGACCTTGAAAAATGATCTAGCTGAACTTTCATTTGCAGCTGTATTAGTAATTTAAGATGAAAATAGTACTTTCACAAGCAGCAAATGGCAAAAATTTCCTTTGCCTGTTCAGAAGTTACATTTCCTTTTGTTACTACTCTTCCATTTATTTATTTGTTTGTTTGTTTATCTGTTGTTGGTGATGCCAGGATTTTCTTGGGATGCAGACCTCAGATTTTAATTCCAATCTTTGTTAAAAGTGGGGACAGGACTCTAAGCTGAATATATGGTCTTGTGGGTTTCATGCTATAATGAGCTGTAAATCTAAAAAATTACTTGTGTTTGGAAAACATGACCTACTCAGGCTACAGTTGTCAAATTTAGAGACTCCAAGCTTATATACAGTTTCCAATTTAGGATCAGTTTCTTGTCCAACATCAAAGGGACTGCAGAGAGTGAGATCAAGATGTGAAAGCAAGGCCAACAATACCCATTGAAAGGACATGTGAAAACAATACGCCATTGTCTTTTGCAGGCCCCTTTGGTAGCAGCAACACCAACAAAAACAGCATCAGCATAAGTTAGGTGTAACAAAAAAAGGACTTAGGAAGACCATCAACTTCTAGTCACCCCTCTATCTTTTGTTCTGCCATATATTTTCTTGTGGGCACACAGAGTTGTATGCAACTGCAGCAGTACCTTAGTCCTTGTATTACTGCATGTATTTAACACAGAGTAGTTTTAGTGGAAGGTATGGCTGTGCAAGGAATGCCGACTCAGGACCTAAATGACAGTCAGGAATCTGTGGAGGACAGTAAATAATATATATCTTGTTGCTGCTTCAGAGCTGTAGTAAATTTACAGCTTTCTGACAGCACTGTCTCCTCCCCCTCACTCTCCCAGTTGTTTATCTAAATAATCTTTTAAGGAAAGGATGTAGTATGGGCTCTACACAGCTTGCCATTCTTTCTTTCAGCCTCTATCTCATTAATGTTGTAACAAACACGTAAACTGCTTGATGTACAGCTAAGGCGATTCTGTTTTTCATTCCAGCAATTCGGTTTTTACTGACCTTTTTCCTATATTGTGAGATACTAGTACTTAGATGGATGTTGCTCCAAAAGCAATGCCTCCTCCTTGTTTCCATGGAAACTACACAGAGAGCACAGTAACACTGTTTCACAGAGCATATTCTCAGCTAGAAAACTGTATTTCTCAACATTGTCACTGCCACTAACTGCATTTTCACCAGTGATGAATGAGAGCCTGCATACCACACTTCTCAAAATCTGCACCAGTGTAAGCGACCCTCTGTTTCACAGCTGCTGTGAGAGCATCACTTCTGGGAAAACATTGCCCATACAGTTCATCTTTCGTCGACCTGAACAAATGAAAGTCAGAAGGTGCTAAATCTGGACTATGTGGTCAATGTGGTAGGACAGTCTAGCTAAGATTAGCAATATGCTCCACAATCTTCAGATTGTTATTGGGTGTGGTGTTATTGTGTTGCAAGAGAAAGACTGTTTTCTTTTTTCTCCAGCATGACTTTCGAAGTTTGAGCCTTCAGCTTAGTCAGCATCACATTGTAGTGGTCAGAGTAGATAGTTCCTCCAGGTTCCAGGAAATTCAGAAGAATCACCCCTATCCTATCCCAAAAGACAGTACATATCGCTTTACCTGCTGGGGGCTGCATCTTAAATATTTTCTTTCATAGGGAATTCACAATACCACTCTATGGACTGCAATTTTGACTGGCTCATAGTAGCGATGCCAGAGTGATGCATCATCACCCATAATAATAAGGTCCAGGAAACTGTCACCTTCAGCCTCATTCTGGTTCTACAAGTCCTAACAAGCTTGCATATGTGTTCTTTCTGCTCCTATTTGAGCTACCTGGACCTGGCTCCTGTGTGACCCTGTGGAATGCATCTGACACAAACTTTGCAATATTTCAGTGTTGCTACCATTATTCCCAGTGCACTGAAGATACTACTTAACTCTGTATATGCATGACCATCCAGAACATGGCTTGTCCTTCATGTTGCTGTTGCCACTGCTGAAATCACCACCCACCACATCACTCTTGCTTGCATCCACTGGTTGATCTCCATAAGTGTTCCAGAATGTTGATGAACGTTGGTGCAAATTTTTTCTCCATGGAGGAATTCAGTGGTACATCTTTTGCTTCATATGCACTTCCATGTCAGATGCAATTTTGTCACTATCCCTCTGCTGCCACGTGCCATATGGCAACAAAATTTAATGGAATATTAGCCAGAACAGTCAACCTCTACTGCCATACAACCTTTACATACCATCCACCTCTGACGCTGTGGGCCAAGATTACAAAATAGGATGCATTACTTTTGGAGCATCACTTGTGTATTCATTTTAAATGAATCTAGGTTGAACTAGCTCTGAGCTAGCTTCTGGTATCAGATAGGGAGCTCATGTTTGCTTCCTTTCCTTTCCTGTTGTTTCATCTTTGCTTTGCTCATTTTTTTCTTCTGTATGTATCAGCTTTCAGTTATCAAAGCTGCACATAAAAGTTAGTACATGGACAGTGAAAGTCTCTGGCATTTGAGCTGAGTTTTCTTTATCTGAGAATCAATCACATCTTGATTTGCTCCTCTGGAGGCAGCTGGTGGGCTTGAAGTACCACTAGAAAAAAAGAGTGGTTCCTCATCTGTCTCTATTCCTACAGATCTCCTCTTTCCGATTGACATTGCTCTTGTCAAGCGAGAGCATGACTTCCTGGACAGAGATGCCATTGAGGCCCTATGCAGGTAGGTGGAAAGAAGTGATAAGAGTCTTTGTACCTATTTCATAGGTATGTCTTTACTGTTATTCTTTACTTGCTCTTATTATTCTCAAGTTAGCAAACCATGGGGAAGCAGAACTGTGCAGGCGGCAGCCATCTGTGAGTGCAGCGATTGCATTGCTTCTGGCAGCTTTCCAAATTGTCTTTTTGATTCTGTATGCACGATGGCCACAGCTCTAAATGTCAGTAACTCTTATGAATTACAAAACCATTTTAAGAAAGGGTTTACATTTATAGTGATCTTTTGCCATCAGTGCCATACTTGGAAGGAAAAGAGATAAACTGGAATTTTGAAGTTGCTCAGAAATATCTGCAGGATATTCCAACTAAGAAAACAGATTTGTCCAGTCATTGGGAAGGGGAAAATTTCAGTAATGTTAAATTCACACTGTAGATGCAGGGGGAGGCACCAAATCCATTAAAATTAAAATGTGATACGTTAGTCTGCTTATTTGCGTGCTCTGGAACTTGTGAAACGATTGAACAGAAAGTATAGCAATGTAAATAAATACTGTTTCCCAGAGGCATGGTCTTCCCTTGCCAGGAAAACAAAATATAGTCAGGCCAGTGTATTTTGGATCTGCTATTCTCCTGCAAGAATACTTGTAAACCTGGGCTTATTTATTTAGATGAAGGGAAAAGGCAGCAGGTTGTTTCTCACTGTTAAAAGTAAGAATGTGTCTTCTTTATCTCTTTGAGACTTCTGCAGATGTAAACAATAAAAGTAGTTACCACTTTTTCTGAGCTTAGAGACCAGCAGAATGATGTGAGTAAACATATATCTTGTGAAACTAAGCAGTCCTTCACAAATCTGCCAATTGTGAAATAGCCTGCTTCCATCTTCAAATTGTTTTCTGTGTAATGGGCATAACAGGCTACAGGTGTTTGTGTAGCTTGAGACTGATTTTAAAGGCTGAGCTACATCATTCTGAAGACTCTGATTTATATATCACAGTTATCTCTTACAACATAGCTTTAAAACTAAAGCTAATATTTCTACAGAAGCTTTCAAATCCCAATTTAAAATAAAATAGGAGTAATTCAGTTAACCATCTTGGACAACTTAATTTGACCCTTTGTAATGTGCATTATCACAGCATTTCTACCTTTGGGTTTGGGGTTTGTTTGTTGTTGTTTTTGTTTGTTTGTTGTGTTGTGGGTTTTTTTGTTGTTGTTTTTTTGACATCCCCCTGCTTAATTTTGTAAAGCATGGAGAGGGTACATCATTTGGAATGCTGTTTCTTCCTCAAACCCAGTTTTATTTTGACTCATGCCATGATTGGTGCATAAATAGTAAAGGATGTTACTCAGTAAACAGCTTAGACTTGTTTCATAGCCATAAGTCTATCACTGTTTCTTTACTGAAATCAGAGTCGTTCTGGAATGATTTGTATTTTCAGCACAGAGATAAATAAATGCTGTATACTTTCTAAGCTTGAAGCATTTTAAATTACCGTTTACATCTGAACTGTACTGTCAATTGTTGTTTGATAACCTTATTAATTTAAGCATGAAAAATAGCATAACTTCAATAACAGTTTCCTAATATTTTATAAAATTCCTTTATAAATGGGAAAGGTTTCAATAGCCACTCCATTAATGTTTTTCTTGAAAATCTCTATGTGAAAAGTGAGTTGAGATTTGAATTACAGAGATAGCATATGGTACTTGGTAACAGAAGAAGATAAATGATCAGTAAATGTCATTTAGTGAATTTATCATGAAATGTAGGGTTAAAAACCTGGGAGTCATGATTCTGCTTTAATTTGCTAGGTTGCTTTATGTAGTGATTGTGCTGCTGACTGTAGTTTTGTAAGATTCTATGTAGATTAACGATCAGGAATTTATCTTCAGAGGGTAACTGCCTGCATAATGTGCTCATGAAACTAAGTACTGAAACACACTTGTCCTAAAGGCTGTGTGGTTGCTAAGCACGAATTACATAGCAAGCTGTGATGAAAATCCGATTTAATCTCCTTACACATAACCAGAAAACTGCCACACTATCTGCACAAGAGGTTTTGTAAATCTTTTACCATCCGGATTTTTCATCCAAGAAATTGATTGCAATGGATTAAAGTGAGCAGCGTTCGCTGCTAGTGCAGTCTGATTGGTGGAGAGCTGGCATCTCTTGCAGGTTATAACATGCAGATGAGCTCAGGGAACAAGGTGTGGACTGTCCAATGAGGCGAGACAGTAAAGCTCCTGTGTCATCAGTTAGCTGCAGGTATAATGGAGCTGGAATTTGCCCTGCAATGAGGAACAAAGTATTTAAATCCATTAAGAAAATATTTTAAACTGAAGCTTACAGCTAGATCGTACATTTATTGAGCTGGAAAATTCTAGTTTAAAATGTTTGTATCTCTCACACTGTGTTGCTTTCACTTTTCTTGACTTTGTGGGATGAGAATTTTCTCCTTTTGAGGAGAGCAGAATGAAGTGGCAGGGATTAGAGCTGATGTAGGATTGACTGGTATTTAGATTAACAAAGACTTTGGATTATGAAGCCGTATTTTAATGTATAAGTTAGCTGAAGTTAGTAGTGCAAGTTGACATTTTTGATAGTGTGTGCCTTATTTGGGATGTCTTTCTTAAAAAAAGTTCAAGCTAAGCCAGCTCGGCTATTTTTGATAGGATGACATGGAAGAGCAGATTGTGTGCATCATTTCCTAGAGAAGCTCCAGTACCTTGTTTTTTGGGGCCAGCCAGAACAAGGACTGTGACTGAAAGGCGGACACTGTCACAGTGGTCTTGGTTAGGAAGAAAAGCTTTAGAAAGCAAAGATGAAGGAGGCTGCAAGCCCAGGTAAAGGTTCTTCTGCATTCTGTTGGATGAGGAGAAGGGACCAGGTAGATACGGAGCTCTCTCCTGTAGTGAAATCTCTCTAGAAATGAAGTCCTGCGTAGAGAAGGCTGACCCAAAGGCAATTACCTAAAGAATGGGAAAGAATATTATCTTGTCATCCAGAGAGACAGAAGTTGGGGGTAGGAGGCCTTGCAGTGATTGAGGTTGAGATAGCAAGATGGTGTAACTGGCTGCAGCCACTGTCTGCATCAGTCCTGCTCTGTCCCGCTGTCTCCACAGAGTCCATATGAAGATGCCACTGAGATAGATTAGGGCAAAATAAGATGGATCTAAAGAATGAGACATGACCTGTTGCCTGTCAGTGGAGAAGTGATAAGATTTATACCCCTTAGTGGACTTAGTGAAGAGTGTCCAGAGTCAGAAGAGAAAAAAGTTCATTACCGAGCATCAATTTGATGAGAAGATCTGCAGAAAATGAATGTGTGCTCTTACAGACTTACTCAGTATGCACAGTGAATGTTAATAGAAGTTATATAGATAACTCTCATCCAGACAAAGCCTGGACCTTGCCTGCTCAGTGACTTGCAGGCTTGTTGCCAGTAGCAGACGTGCTGGAACTAGATGATCATTGAGGTCCCTTCCAATTCTGTGATTCTGAGTCTATGGTTCTGTGATTCTGGTTCTGCATGCCATACTGTGCTTTTGGTGTACTGTAGCTCAAAGAACTGGGTGCTGTTGAACTCAAGTAAAAGCTAAAGCAGTTTGTGGGATGTATATAACGAAACTCACAGACCTGAGGCAATCACTACAGATCATTTAGGTTTTAAAAGGGAAACTGTTTTTGTGATGAAATCATGCCAGGCGTGTGACAGAGCCTTTGTTTGCCTCACTGCTTTTGTGTTTAACCCTGCTCACTGGGTGTTACCTTATCTTGCCCCTACAGTCATTTCTGTGAGGTATTTTATTTTTTTTTTTAAAATACTCCTCTGGAAACAGAGATCCATCCTCCTTTTTTTTTTTTTTAACATATTTCAGGATTTTAATTTGAGTAGAAGAGAAGTCTGTGGATGTAATCTTTGTGAAATCAAAGATAATCTTTATCAGCTATTAGACAGGCCAGAGCTAGATAAAGCCTGATGTGTGGATTCAGTGGTAGTCTCTTCCCACGTAAGGCAAAGGTTGTCACACTGTGAAATTTGTAAGTTATTGCACAGTATAGGACTGAAACCAACTCGGTACTCCCTGGTGTTGAGGTCCTGGAGTTTGGAAAGAGAACAATTATAAAGCAAGAAAAGAGAAACAAAATCCTTGCGCATGTGTAGGTGGGACAGGCATCCATGTCACAAACAGAACTGCTGTAAGGTCACATACCCACTCCACAGTGGGAAGATCTGTGCCTGCTGGGTTAGGTCAGAGCAAAGATGAAAATTGAGGGATCTGGACAGCTTTCCTAACCTGCCACTGGCCTAGCATCTGACCCATAGCAATTCTTCCTGTTTCTCTTCTTTTCTGCCGTGTTGTGGCTGGGTCTAATTATAGATCAAACTGTCCTTTTTTACCCCATGACTGCAGCAAAAGCACCAGTAGGAGCTTTTCCATTTTCTTTGATGGCCTCGGGATCAAGCCCTGTGTAAATACCATCTGCAACCAATCCTGCGCATAAAAGGGGAGAGGAAAGAGGAAACTAGTAATCCTTCCTGTGCACACATTTTCTAGATTCAAGTTACAAGTTTCAGGAATCTGAAAAGACTCATCTGAAGCAATGTGACAAGTCAGCATTTTTAATATTTTTTTTCAAGTTTTGCAAAGCTTCCAATAAAGGTTCTTCCTTACATTTTGCTGGAAGGAATTAGGTATAAATTCTACCACTTCCTTCAGAATGAAGCAGGCTTTTTAAAGCTCAGCCTTACCTCTGTTGAAGTTGCATGAATGAGGCAGTTCTGCTCCTCTGCTTCCCTCCTTCGCATGCTATTATGGGTGAAATTCAACCCACTGAGGAGTGAAAGATGAGTTTGCAGCTCTCCTAGCTCATGGTGCAGCTTTGCAAGCAGAGGCTTACCGTGAGGGAGGCAGGAGGAGGGCAAGGAGGACGTGATGCCTCTCACGACTGCCATGCCACATTGGTGTTCTGGGGGACTAGATAAGAAAGAGGGCTTATTTTGTTTGGGGGATGTTGGATTGTTAGCTCAGCAGAGAATAAAGGAATGCTTATGTACATTCATGCAGCACTTTAAGATGTGCATGCAGACTGCTCACGGGGAGGGTGGTTAACTATTGTTGCTGCAGCAGTTTATTTTTGTTGTTTTAATTTTAGTCTTAGAGTAAAATATTCTTACATATAAAATAAACTTTTGGTTTAGGAAAGAAAAATCAGGTACAGGGCTCTTTAAAAACTGTGGTCCCAGCACTATGGAGAAAATAATTACATACTTCTCACAATCAAAATGGTCCCTAGTAGGTGGAAAATTAAGTTTTCCTTTGTGAACTTTCAGACATGACACAGTGTTTCACATAGACATGTATGTGCGGGGTTAGTAAGAAGCCTTTTCCTGTGTTTGCAGTCTCTCGAGATTTATTGTTTCAGTATTTGAATCTTTCATATTTACATAAATGTAATTATTACAATTCATTGGTCACAGTGCACTTCTCAAGTACTCTAAGTTTCTGTTTACTTCTATTGACTTTGATTGAGGTAATAGTGACAAATAGTCATCAGTTCCTCCCTCCCTCTGAAGTTAGAATAGGACCAAGTGTAATGGGTTAATGGTTAAGTATAATTAGGGCTCTAAGTGAAACCCTGCTGTTGGCTATTTGTATGCAAAGCAGTTTAGGGGTAGCCTTCACAAAAGCTTTTGAACTGCAACAGCTTGTGCCAAAACTCTGGAGTTTTCTCTTAATATGGTTTCCTTTGCTTTGCAGGCGCTTAAATACTTTAAACAAATGTGCAGTGATGAAACTAGAAATCAGTCCCCACAGGAAAAGGGTAAGTACCTTTGACATTTTCTGTTACAGTATTGTGTATTAATTAAACTTCAAATTTAAAAAAAAAGCCAACAACCATAAAAACTAGAGGATTGTTTAGCCATAGTGTAGAATGATAACTGAGTAGTACCTGCCAATGACACATTGTTCAAAACTCTGCTTACATTTCATTTTGTGTTGTCACTTAGTGAGAACTGAAGGGCTTGGCCACAGATAAAGGTTATTTGTCTTGATAGCTCTTCCATGAGATGCTGTTCTCAGTCTGAAAAGCACTGGGCTTCTCTGCCTGCCAGCAGGGCTGTGTTGTAGCTTATTACCAGGCAGGATTGTGGAGTAGGCATGATGGATGGGATCCTGATCAGCCACAATGAGCTGGCTGTTAGAACATCGTCCTTGATGTAATCTTCACAGTTCTGGTTCTTTGGCATCGCATTGGAATTGTATTCTTTTCTTATAATATAGGCAGAATCAATTTGACTGTGCTTGGGCTGCGCAGAATTATAGCTCAGAATTAAAGCAAAATTTTTAGAAAATGGATTGAATGCCTATTTTAGAAGTTTGCACATCTCCAAGGTGTTTTGCAGGAGTTTAAAGGGTTTCTTGGATCTTCATGATCCTTTGGGCACATAGTGAAAAAGAAGGAAGCACCTTCTGTAACTTCCGCAAGGCAGTGCTGACAGAAAGCTTAGCTGCCAGATTTTGTTAGTAAGGTACCACTTGAGAGCTGTCTTAAAACTGTGTTCCTAGGAGGAATCAGTAGTTGATACCATCCCCTGGGATATTCAGACTATTCAGATAAAGATGACTAAACTAAGGCTATACAATGCTGCCCTTCCCTTAACAAGAATGCATACAAATGCTCTGGGATTGTTTACTAGGAATTAATCCCCTCTTTCCCTATCTGTGGTATGCTGGAAACAGCACCCAAGCTCCAGAAGATAACAGTCTGAGGCAGCATATATAGGAATCCTCCAAAGAAGGGTAGCCCACTGGCTTGCTCTTCATAACCACCTGAAGAATTCTCCTCCTCCTTCCTGAATGTCGTTAACTATGGAATGATCAGTATTGCTGTGAGAGGTCAGACCAGACCTGACTTCAGGTCCAGACCTCAGATCTTCTGGAGTCTGAGTGCTCTTGATTTTCATTCACCTTTTGTGTTCTGGCACACGGTCTTAGATTCTGTTCCCTTTTGTTGTTGCTTTCATTAAAACTTTTTAACACTAAGAAAAAAATTGTGCTGACAGAAATATATGATTCCTTATGTTTGCACTGACCTCTTTGCAAATTGTGATTGCTTTACTGCTCCTTTTTTCCAACCAAACCACATTCACCATCAAACCATCATAATTATCCACTGACAGTTTTAGGTGACGTTTTTCCTCTCGAAAACTTTAAATAAGCAATCCGATCTTCTTAGGTTTTTGTCTTGAGTCATGGACAGAAACACTGGTTGTAGTAGTTGAGAAGCCAAGAGAATGACACTTCTCTGTTTCACTTATGTTTTTTGGTTATAAAAAAATAAATATGGTGTTTCACTTTTCTGAGCTGATGAAATGTGCAATGAAAGGAAAAAAACAACAACAGTAGGAGAGAATCAGGAGCTGAAGTATTCAAAAGTAAAATACTAGAAATATGAATAATTTACTTGTTTGTCAGACTATAAATGTTTACATTCCTGACACACAAATAGTTACAGTTCGGACCATGCTTGAATATTTGTTTTTAAATTAAAACAGTCTAAACAAATCATATGAAGCTTCTGCAGTCATGGAACTGTATGGCAATTAGTCGTGCCTACTCTTTACACCAAAGGTTATTTTGTGGTTTCATGGTGTCACATTAAAATATCTCACATTGGTTTTATTCTCCCAACTGCATGCAACTTAAAATTTTCCAGATACTTGGAAGACCAAATATGTCAGTCTCAGGATCACTCCCTTTCAGGATTTAGATGAAAAGATTGAGGCATAAGTGATGTGCGTGTAAGTGTGCCCTCAGGCATTACTCATACATCAAACATAATCAGTGGAGATGCTATTTACAATTTACTTACGTGCTATGCAGCAAGCAAGCTTTTGCTGCTTGCTATCTGTGAGTGTTAAAGTCTGCCCGGAGCAAGACTGAAGTAGAAAGAAACTTTGCAAGACATTCTTAAAATGTTAGCTGCTAGCCTGTGGGAGGAAGAGTGGACCAGGTAGGAGCCTGGAGGCATCAAACTGTAGCAGAGCAAGAGTTTCTTTTGCTGTCTCGTTAGTCACAGTGTGGAGACTTTAAACTTCCCGAATAGGTAAAGAATTAAGCTGCTACAAAGCTCACAACATATGAGAAACATCTCTTAATTGCAAAAAGGAGTATAAACATAGAGCCGCTATCACCAGAGTGTAACTGGAGAGAGTCCAGCGGGACCCCAACCCCGGACTGACTCCAGTTTAAAATTTTATGCATGCCAGGAATTTCCATTGATCTGAAGGCTATCCACTGTGACCAATTAATTAAAAGCCTGTGGATACTAAAGTTTTCAGAAAAGAGCAAGTTAAAGCGGATTGCCTTGTTTGTTTCTTTTTACAAAGCATAAATCCTTTGTATTTTAAAAACTGTTAAGATAAATTGTCTGTCTCATGTAATCTTTTCCTGTAATGGGCTTTATGGTTTAATCTTCTTCTCCCTGAAGCAAGAGACTGTTTTTGCTTTAAATTTGGTGAGAACAAGGTCATGCTTAAATCAGTTTAGTGGGCACTGTATTTAAATGCAATGCACTGTTTGTAAGTTTGCAAGCAGTACTTTCAGGGCTATTCTTCTTTGCAGAGTGAAGATTCAGATGAAGACGAACCATGTGCAATAAGCGGCAAATGGACTTTTCAGAGGGACAGCAAGAGGTGGTCAAGGCTTGAAGAGTTTGATGTGTTCCCTCCAAAGCCGGATGTTAACACCTCCTCTTCCCCAGAGGCTCCTCTCCTCCCAAGTGCGGCCAGCTGTGAGAGCGTGCTCACTGATCTCAGCGAGCGGCAGGAGGTGGCCTCTATTCTCAGCACCAGCAGCACCAGCAGCCACCAGCCAACCCTGCAGAGCGAGGCCTCCAGCACCAGGACAAACTCAGTTGTGAGCATTTGTTCATCCAGCAATTTCATAGCAAACGATGATTCGTTCAACAGCCTGCCTTTGCCCAGGGAGTTGAATACCTTCAGCTTCAACACAAAGGCAAATGAGAAGAACACTAAATCTAAAACTAAGAGCCTGCTCAAGAGGATGGAAAGTCTGAAAATCAAGAGCTCTCACCATGGCAAGAACAAAACTCCTTCAAAGCTTGGCCTTATTATTAGTGGGCCCATCCTGCAGGAGGGCATGGATGAAGATAAACTGAAACAACTTAACTGCGTGGAGATTTCTGCCCTCAATGGCAATCACATCAGCCTTCCCATGGTACGAAAAAGGAGCGTCTCCAATTCTACCCAGACAAGTAGCAGCAGCAGTCAATCGGAGACGAGCAGTGCTGTCAGCACACCCAGTCCTGTCACACGCACACGCAGCCTCAGCGCATACAATAAAAGGGTAGGCATGTACCTGGAAGGTTTTGATCCCTTCAACCAGTCAACATTTAGCGATGTGATGGAGCAGAATTTCAAGAACAGGGGAAGCTTTGCAGAAGACACTGTTTTTTTTATTCCAGAAGATCATAAGCCTGGCACTTTTCCCAAAGCGCTCTCCAATGGCAACTTCTCCCCAACAGAAAGCAATGCTTCTGTGAACTGGAGGACGGGGAGTTTCCATGGACATGGCCATCTCACTCTTCAGAGGGAAAATAGTGGAGATAGCTCCAAAGAGCTGAGCATGGGAAAAAGGCGCAACTCCGCTAGCTCATTGAGCAGCCGCCTGAGCATTTACGACAATGTGCCAGGCTCAATCCTGTATTCCAGTACAGGTGACCTGGCTGATCTGGAAAATGAAGACATATTCCCAGAACTAGATGACATCTTGTACCATGTAAAAGGGATGCAAAGAATAGTAAATCAGTGGTCAGAGAAGTTCTCAGATGAAGGGGACTCTGACTCAGCACTCGACTCCATCTCCCCATGTCCTTCCTCCCCAAAGCAGATCCATCTTGATGTAGATAATGATCGAACAACACCAAGTGACCTTGACAGCACAGGGAATTCACTTAATGAAACAGAAGAGCCCTCGGGGATGCAAGACAGAAGGGACTCTGGAGTGGGCGCATCACTGACGCGGTCCAGCAGGTGAGCTTGTGGGACTTGGGGTGGCCCCAGTGAGGTCCTTATTGGACCAGATGCCTTTGTAGTAGCTGCATTGTGCTTATTTAAGACCTTCATGCAATACCATTTGAGGCCACTGAAGCATACACATGCTGTTCCCTTTACCTCCAATAACAATTAGAACCATGGAAAGTATTTGTACAACACTTCTAGAAAAGTGATTCCCACACATCATAGCTATATGTTTATATGTTCAGCTTGAGTTATCCTTGAAAAACAGCTTGCTCGGCAAGTCAGTTTTAAGGCAGTTTGGGGGGGATAGTAATTCTTCAAGCTGAAATGGTGTGTGGGAAGGTGAGGAATCTCAAGTAGGATTATTCACTTTTTAAATGGGGTAGGAGAGACAGTGGAAGTATGATCTGTTTCTTGTCAGCGTGTAGTAAAAACCTCTAGACTGACTAAAAAAATTGCACTTTTCAGTAGCAGGCTGTTTCCAAATAACATGCCTGGACATTAAATCTATGAGGAAGATGGAAAGTGTGTAGTTTCTTTTGATTGCTGAAGCACTGTGGGGGTTTGAGGAAGCTCCAGAGGCCCCCAAGCTTCTGTTGGGATCTTCAGCATGGGATGGAAGGTTGTATTGTGAATAGTGCAAGGGGCTGAACTCTTTCTAGCTTTGCTTCCAGTTTTTCTTTAAAACTGGTGCAAATAATTTAGGGCATGGTTTCTGCTGTCATTTGGTCGCCTACAGTTGCATGTATAAATTTAAGGAGACTTTTAGAAGAGCTTTTAGTTCTCCATTTGATTTGTCTTAAAGTCTGGGGCCTTTTATTCTTCAAGGAGTTGTTTGATTCTGGCTCTCTTAATGCTGAAAGGTCTTCTGGGGAGAAAAAAATGAACATTATTTGAGCCCTTTGAGGATATCTGATAGGGCCTGCTTATGTAGGATAGCTCAACGCATGTGTTCCCATCTGCACACATTGCAGTGGGTGAGGCAGACATCCTGATGACTAGTCCTTACTCTCTTCTCCATCATCTCCACAGGCACAGGCTGAGGTGGCACAGCTTCCAGAGCTCTCATCGGCCCAGCCTTAGTTCAGCCTCACTGCAGATCAATTGCCAGTCTGTGGCACAGATGAACCTGCTGCAGAAGTACTCACTGCTGAAGTTAACTGCTCTCCTGGAGAAGTACACGCCTTCCAACAAGCACGGCTTCAGCTGGTAAGGGCACAGTGCCATGTGTAGACAGGCCATCTGTCTGAGCACAACAGTTTCACTAGTCCTAGGCAACTTCTGGAAACATACAAGAAGTCCCTCTGTCCAACCTTTTCTGTATTTGCCTGTCTTCCTCCAGCCTATGCTGATCGTGATTTGTGGTTGCCTTAGACAGTACTAACATCATTAACCCTTTAGGTAGGGCTGATCTCATTAGGATTGAGAAGCATGTTCATGGGAGCATATGAACGCATAATAGCAGTGAAGCAGAGGCCAGCTTTCTGTGCAGGAAGATGTCTGCTTTCCATAGCAGAAGGCCTGATGGTGTATTGAGGCACTTAGTGAGTGCCTTGTTATCTTTTTATCCAACAACTATATGCTCTCTTCAAAGCACAATGAATTGGGTTCTAATAATCCTGTTAACATGCAAAAAAAGATGAGGGAGAAAAAAATACAGTTTGGGAGAATCATTAAGGTTTTTTTTTTTTTTTGTAGCAAGCCCTTTCTGCTGTGTCCAGGTGTTTGTAACCAAGTTGAGTGTGGGGTTTTGGGTTTTGTGTGTTGAAAGAATGAAATAGAAAGCTCTTTTATTATTCTATCTGTAGTATAGCCTGTGTAACCTTCAGGCTGCAAAAGACGCAATAAAATTTTTCTTCTCCCTACCACAGGCCAGCCTCCTCCCTTCCCCAGGAGTCATAGAGAGTATTTAGCTTCAGCATCAAAGTACCTCCTGTTCAAAGGCTGTTATTATGTCAGCCTTTCTAAATACAGAAGTTGTTTGTTCTGAAAGACAGAAATAAGTATTGACCAGTTATCCCTGCATGCTTCAGATTCTCAGTGGAGATCGCAATGTGTTTTTTCACATTCCTTTGGCATGTTTTTTGACAAAGCAAGTATTATTCATACATATATCAATAATGCCCTAAACTTAACTGTATGGCAATACACATTGGTTCTGTTTTCCTATGTAACACATTAGTCAGCTGTAAATATAATGCAGTGTTTGTATAGCTGTACTGTGTTTTGAAATATTAAATAGATCTCCCTGTTCGCCATGGCTACCATGTCCTATTAGCTGTTGTACCATACATTAAGTTCTATTCTTGTTTAGGAAAATGAACTCAATATTCTCAAGTTTTAATAGTTTTTGGATTTTTTCCTTCATGAAAACAATACTTGGGAACTTAGGGATAAATCATTCTTTTGTACATAGTAACTTTTTCCTTGGAATCAAAAGCAAATGGAAAGGCCTGTCATTGAAACTGGAGTAGGAAGTAAGAACAACTCCCTGACAAGGAGAGAGGTCCCTCAAAGGGGTTGTTTATAGAGCTGAAGTTTTTAGCTAATGAACTCAAATGTATTACATCAGTTTCTGCTGTTATGCACTCTGGGGGTGATGGGCCCAGTTTGAGGACTTTGCAAAACAAGTAGTTGACATACAAAAGCTCATTGTACAAATGTCCATCTTTCTTGAAACCTAAAGAAGCAGTGTTATAAGGGGTCACTGACCACAGGATTTATTTTGACTCCTTTGCAGTTCAGTCTGGCCCCTGCAGTTTCACCTCATAGCTTTTGTCCTATTAATATTGGTAGAGTAGCACCACATTAATACTTACAGACAGAATATTGCCCTGAATTGCCCTTTCTCTTAGCGAAAATGTGTTTTCTGTTCTTTCCCAATTCCAATACCTGAATGAATTAGCTTGTTTATATTCTCAATATTTTTCACATTATTCAGTATACTAAAATGTTTCACTTATTTTGCTTACTTTCTGCATTACTGGAAATCCATGAGGTAAATGGTTGACAGAGGTTTAATTCAATTTTGTAATTTTTTTACTTAATAGGGCAGTACCAAAATTTATGAAAAGGATAAAGGTGCCTGACTATAGAGACCGAAATGTATTTGGAGTACCACTGCAAGTCAACGTCCAGCGCACCGGGCAGCCCCTTCCACAGAGCATTCAGCAAGCTATGCGGTACCTCCGTAACCACTGCCTAGATCAGGTGGGTTTTGCTCTGCTATCTCCTATACACATTCAGCAGCCATTCCTAATGTTCTGTTAGTTTTTTCTAGTTCTTTGGTTAGACTGAAAAAGTAGACTAAGAATAAAATGAGCAATTCAAGAAAAAACCTTCCATGAAATAACAACACGTATATAAGAGGTTAAAGAACATAAATTTCAAATTTGCCAGACTCAATGTAAATGTATTTATTTTTCCATATACAAATATGTTTAGGTTGGACTATTTAGGAAATCTGGAGTAAAATCAAGAATTCAGGCTTTGCGTCAAATGAATGAGAGTTCAACAGACAGTGTCAACTATGAAGGCCAGTCTGCCTATGATGTAGCAGACATGTTAAAGCAATTCTTCCGTGACCTGCCCGAGCCTCTCATGACCAACAAGCTCTCTGAGACCTTCTTACAGATATACCAGTGTAAGTACTGAGATTTCTAAAGCTAGATGACAAATTGTCATTTGTGTAGCAAGGGCAGAAATTTCTGGGCACTACACATGTTGTATATGTTGATCTTTGTCTTTTTGTAGTAACTATTGTATTACAGGCTACCACATAATTAACTAATTTTATATTCTGTTTATGTAATGATTTACTGGAGAAGTTCTTCTCATTTCACCTTTCTCTGGTGAACAAATAAATTCTTTATTGCTTGCTGTATACTTTCCTTTCTTTTTTGAGTTTCCTTGATATTATAGTGTATTTTCAGGCTGTATCTGATGTGGCTAAGTAGAGGAGATGTGCAAAGAGTAATTAACAGTCTGGAGCTTTTGAGTTGTTTTTTGTTTTTTTTCTAAGAGCAAGATTGCCATAATAGTCGGTTTTCATTTGTATTTGTTCTTCACCATCATTTTTTAAAACAATCTTTTAAATTGAAAGCTCTTCTGTTACTAATCTTTAGCTACTTTATCGATGGGTACCACAAACAGAATGTTCTTAGAATAAATGGCATCAAAACATGTATTTATCACCACACCTGAAAAGAAATTATTCATCTTTCTGGGATGATAGATCCAGTTCCAGCAAGAGAAGCATTCTCTATTGTGAGTGAAATAAATCAGTTTCTGTATAGATGACTGCTTTGTACTTTCCAAACAACACATTGCCCTCCAAATGCTATTTCAAAGTTGTTACATTATAGGAATACTTTTAAATGCTTTTTAAAAAGCATTTTATAAAATGGCCAAAGATGAATTAATGTTTGGTGACCAGGACCCCAAAGCGTCTTGAAATATTCATGGAGATCCAAACTGATGCAATGCAGGCACTTTGCTGGTCCTGTTTTTTTGTGTTTTTTTTTTTCCCCTAAGGCCAATTCAGCTCTCTCCTCATGTATTCATCCCTTGGTAGCCTAGCTACAGCACAGCTCACTGCAAAAACACTTTCCTTGAGCCACTGCAGTATTTTGTGCCTTCCCCTATGATGATGGTGCAAGTGGTTTATATCATCCAGGAACTTCCTTCAGACCTCCGGAGGTGGAGGTGACAGTTTAAAATAAAAACATACACATACATACTTTTATTTCAGAGCACACTTTTTTGTTGGTGTTGTTTCAATTCCCAGGAAAGTTTATGGAAAAATCGAATCAGACTCTCCACTTCCGTGCATATTAAGCAGCAATTCTTTCTGGTTAGTGCCAGAAAAAGCTTGACACAGAATCGTAGAAGTATCTGTTCCTTTCTTTTCACAGTAGGCCTGAGCAGTCCCCAGAGGTGGCCGGGAAGTATTCTCTCTGTGCAAAGCATGCCTTAAAGCAACTGTAAATTTTGCTTCCCTACAAAGGACAAATCTTCTCTTTCCTTTAGAGTTACACACCAGGCTGCACTCTGGAATTGCCCATACATGGCTTAAACGTGTTTTGAGCTGATTTAGGAGACAGCATGAAGAGCAGTCATTTTTTGCTTAAAATTGCTTTCTAAACTCAATTGCTGGCCTTGCAAAATTGCTGAAGCAATTAAATCAATTAAATATCTGGTTAGTAATGCATGTATTATGGGGCATGCAGACAGGGCAGTGTGGTGCTAATGATGATACAAGTGCTCTGGGACTCAGACCCTCATGTTGTCTTTGGGAATGGATGGCTTGTTGGAAATCCCTTTATAAGAAGCAGATCTGGTCTGGATTATTTCATTATTTGTTCCCTTCAAGTTTGGAGGAGAAGACCTTATATAAAGACACACATCAAATTTTTCCAATGGATGTTTGTTGTTAGTAACCAAGGAGCTGTTTAATGGTATGGGGCTCCACAGCATTGACTTTCTTTTTCCACTGCATGACTTTGAATGATTTGCTTGATAAAGCAAACCCAGTGTGTTTGGTAAAGCACTTTCTGGCTATTTTATGACATCACTGTTAGAAAGGTTTACTAGCCAATTTATTCAATTTATTCACTTTTTCTAAAATGCATTAATGTTTTTAATTTCTTTAAAAGCCAAGGAATTTCTAAATCGGCTGGACTGTTTGCTTGTTCACTGCCCGAGTCCAGGATTCTGTCATTTTAGTGCATCTGTGGGAGCAAGTAGCTGTGGAAATTAAATCTAAAATTAACTCTGGCCTAGGCACAACTTCTTCTTGCTTGCATTTCTTGTGAGGCAGGAAATTACTGAGGGTAGTTAAACTAGTGGGTTAAAAAAAATTCCTTCATGTTTCCTATGAATGGTATGCATCCTGAAGGAAATCGCTTCAAACTTGAGTTAAATATTTGAAGCTGGAGTTTTCTTTGGGATATATTCATGCTGTGTGTGTGGAAAATCAATGGGCTGATGAGAGAAATACTAATATTCTGCAGATGTGCCCAAGGATCAGCGTCTCCAGGCTATCAAGGCTGCCATTATGCTTTTACCTGACGAGAACAGGGAGGTCCTACAGATTCTTCTCTATTTCCTGAGTGATGTCACAGCTGCTGTGAAGGAGAACCAGATGACACCAACAAACCTGGCAGTGTGCTTAGCACCTTCCCTCTTCCATTTAAACACTCTCAAGAGAGAGAATTCCTCCCCAAGGTATGTCTCTGGAGAGTATAGCTTCCAATCCTTTTGACCCTTTTGATCACCTTGAACACCTCAGAATGCATCAGATGTAGAACAGTCCTGTGACCCTACTTTTTTTTTACGGGTGTGGTGAAATACTAACAATTTCACAAAGGGGTAGTAACTGGGGGATGCCAAAAGCAAAGTTTAGTGGGAATGGCAAGAGAAGTCAATAACAGCATTCCAGAATCTGGTCCCAAGCAGCAGTGCTCTAAACCATCAGGAAATTCTGGAACGTGTCTGTTTTCTTATCAAATATCTCTCTTGCTCTGCATTGAATAACTGGATGTGTTTGTGTTCTTCTTCCTGTGAAGGGTGATGCAAAGAAAACCGAGTTTGGGAAAACCTGACCAGAAAGACCTAAATGAAAATTTGGCTGCAACCCAAGGGCTAGCCCATATGATTGCTGAATGCAAAAAGCTCTTCCAGGTAAAACACACTTGCAAAACCAATGGGTGCAATATTGGCTTACATGGCTCAGGTCTGCTGTATAATGGAAAGTTACAAATGTCTCTTTATTTTAAGGGTTAGTATGTGATAAATAACCTTTTAAAAAAACTTTGCATCCTGATCTGAGTGCACGTGTGAATTTGAAGGACTGCCAGGAAAGTTGTTTTGCTGATATGGGTGCTTAATAAACACAAGACAGTTTGGGGGTACAGGACACTTTTGTTATGTGAAGGCTTCATTTGAACCAGGTCTTCCAGTTTCTATTGTGTGGCCATGAGAATCTGTGAGCTTCGGCTCTAATTACAAAGCACAAAGCTATTTCCAAGAGTTCCAGTGTTTGCTTTATATTTAAATTCCCAAGAGAGAGCAAGTTTAGGCCACAAAAGCATTCTAAACTGTAACACTCTCAGACCACCGGTTGGAAGGTCTGTAACAGCTAAGGCATGCTCCCTCTGGGGCCCAGCATGGAGAACTAGACAAGTCTGGTTTTCCTCACTGTCATCAAACCTTTTCAAAGCCCAGAACTGAAGGCATGCCTCTCTCTCCTCTTATAGCTGACTATTGCCCCTCCTTCAGCTGGTCTGCAGGGCAAACTTTGCTGTGGGATTGAGTCTGAGTTGCGTAGCAAAGAAGGGACAGTCCACAGGGAGAGAGAAAAAAAAAAAAAAAAAAAGAAAGAAAAAAGAAAAAAAAAAAAGGCATCCTGTAAATGAGAGACTAATTTGCATCAAATCAAGGTCAGAGAGACACAAACTTAACTTCGGTATTTCTTCACATTGACTTCTAGACCTGACAAATATATCTTTTAGAATAGAGTTGGTATGCTAGCTCAGGTAATTTGCAGATATAATTTCATACACACACAAAAAAACCTCTCTAGGCATCTCACTCTCAACCACAGTGTGAGACTACTGTCAACTTTAGAGTGAAGGGAATAGTGAGCGTCTTATCAACAGAACATGGTGCGTACCCATCCTTTGGTGACTGTGAAGCTGCAACACTAACTCTGGAATTTAGGGAGAGAGTTGCAAGAAGATGATTTGTCCTTCTCACCCTTCAGATACCTGAGGAAATGAGCCAGGGCCGGAACTCATACACGGAGCAGGACCTTCGTCCCCTCAGCCTGGAAGAGCTCCGGGGCAGCAGCAGCACCATGGAGCCCTCTGACTACCACTGCTACCTCCAAGACTGCATGGACGACTTGCTGAAGGAAATGAAGGAGAAGTTTAAGGGCTGGGTCAGCTGTTCTACCTCCGAGCAAGCAGATCTGGCCTACAAGAAGGTATGCACGCTAACTCACTTCACCACTCTGCTTTTTAGTTCATCATCTCTAATACAAGCTAGCTTTTGGAATAGATGTAACTGACAGTTCAGTGCACACCTTTATTCTGTGGATAGATTTGAGAAAAAATAATAATCTTTTGACACAATTGCACACCATCTATAAACAACTTGTCTTTCAGCAGTAGTCAGCGAACATGCATTGAATGGAGTTCTTGTGTTTATATAGCCCAGGAATGTTCACTGCACTGCATTTACACACCCTCACTCACTTGCGCAAAGCCTTGACAGGCCGACTTTTGTTATGCAGGCAGTGGGAACAAAGTTTCTCTGATCTTGCACAGCTCAGAGCTGGCAGACGGAGATACGTTTCAAGCAGATTTGAGCTAGGATATTTTAAGAAAAATGAACTGGGAAAGTTAGGGTATTTTTTTTGTAGCACCACAATTTAACAGTAGTTCATATGAGAGGACATAACTATTACTTAAAAATCATTTGGAAGTCAGCGTGCAAATGCCTTTTGCTTTTAGGAAAATAAGCTCAGTCTGAACTTCCAACAATCAACAACATGTGTGTGCATTTTGTGTGTGTATACTTAATTTGCTGTATTTATCCAATAGTATAAAATAAAATGTAAAACTGAGGACTGTGCTCATTTTCCCCAGGCATGTGAAGGTCCCCCACTCCGATTATGGAAAACTACCATTGAAATTGCTGCTACTCCAGAGGAGGTTTTAAATCGTTTACTTAAAGAGCAGCATCTTTGGGATGAAGATCTTATAGACTCGAAAGTAATTGAACCTTTGGATAGTCAGACAGATATATACCAGTATGTCCAGAACAGCATGGCTCCTCACCCAGCCAGGGACTTTGTCATCTTGAGGTAAGAGATTTTTATGCTGTAGTCGTAATATTCCACACACACAAACCTTGTCAACAGAATTTCTGTATAAAGCATATTATATAATTAAAAAAAACCTGTTTATGTACAGTTTGAAGTATGTTTGTTAGATGTTTGTCAAAGGCAAGATATATATTTTTTTCCTTTTTCATAGAACGTGGAGGACAAACTTCCCCAAGGGAGCTTGTGTGCTTTTAGCAACTTCAGTGGATCATGACCGTGCCCCAGTAGCAGGTGTCAGAGTCAATGTGCTCCTGTCTAGGTATCTGATTGAGCCCTGCGGGTCAGGAAAATCTAAACTTACCTACATGTGCAGAATTGATTTAAGGTATGGATTTCTACATTTGTCCTATTGTGCTGCTAACATGTATTTTATAGTGCAAAATTTAGGCAGTGCAGCAGGCTTAGTCTATAGTGCATGAACGTAGGACTCAGAGAGGTCACAGAAGATTATCCTTTGTACATGTCTATAAGCAAGGAGGGTTTGTTGCATTACAAACCCCCAATTTGTGTTCCAACATAGCTGTTGGAACTACCACTACTTTATCTGCCAGGTGTATTTATTTGAATGCAAGGACATGTTAATGTTAAGTAAATTAATGAAGCAGACCAAATTCTCACAAAACTTCAAATAACTTTTTGCACACTGCAGTAAATTCATTTTAGAGCAAATCTATCTGTTAGCAAGGCTGAGCTGAGCAACTAAGCAGTAATATGGAGATTTCACAGTCAGGTGTTAAACCAGCTACATCTGTATTTGAATCTGACTAAGAAAAATGTGTGCGGTGTTGCTGATACTTTCTTCATTGTTTTTTTTCCCATCCATTAGGGGTCACATGCCAGACTGGTACACCAAGTGTTTTGGACACTTGTGTGCATCTGAAGTAGTTAAGATACGAGACTCTTTCACTCATCAGAGTCTTGAGAACAGGGAAATAAAATCCAGGTGACTACTGAAGAGGAGGAACAGCTGCGCACTCCAGACCTCAGCAACATAGATGTTACCCAAAACAGAGGTTTATCTGGTGCAGACCATCTGCAAGTCATGTCGTGAAGGGATGACAGCATGAGAACTTGCCTGTGAGCATTGACTGTGGCCATACCATACACTTTAAAGCTGCTTCCTGTCTGTTTAAGGTCTATAGTGTAGGCCTTGACTGGAATACATAGGAGGACTGTACAAGAAAAAAAAAAACAAAAGAAGTATTGTACTATTAGGTGGTTTCAATTGCTTCTGAGAAGCAAAATTGTTTAGATGCAAAATATATTATGAAATATGGTGAAGGCTCATCATTCCCATGTGAAATGCTTGGCTTTATGTACATACCCATGTCATTTTATTTGTAGTGTGTTGAGGGACTTATGTATCCACTGGAATAGTTGGTACTCTTCAATGTGTTCTCACTGAGATAAGCAGAGAAAGGTCTGTACAGAGATTAAAGAGTGAATGAGTGTATTGACGGTTGAACAGATAGTACAAGTTGAACTTGAAATGTGTCTGGTACACTGATAGGCAGCCAGGATGGATTTTAGTATACTGGACACAGTTGCCTCTCCTGTGGACCAGGAGTAGCCATCCTTCCCATTTGTCCATTCTGCTGAGCTCTAACGCTGTTAAAACCCTTATGCAGATGTTGCAGTAGGCTTGCTCTGGCTACTGACCACTCCTTATGATCTTTTGGGAGTGAAGGCAATTCTATAGCAACTTAAAGTAAATAAATATACTTTGAAACAACATAGCAGCTTAGAAATGAAATGCCTACTTAACAAGCAAGAGAGCTAGTAGTGTCAATTGTTATATTGCCAAAAAATATTTGTAGATTTTACCCTCATTAAGTATATGTAAGTGTTTAATGAGCCATTAAATATTTTACCATCTTCTAATAGCTCGAGGAAAAATTAAACACTGGTGTCACAGGACTCTTGCAGCAGCAGATAGAGTGAGTTGGGCAGAAGATTCTTGTAAGAGTTTGTTTCCTTTCTCTCTCTCTCTCTCTCTCCTTTGCCTGTTCTCTTAAAAGCTGCATGCTAACATGAACAGAACCTGAATACGAGCAATTTAGAGGGGTACAGTTGAGGGCAGAGAGAAGGGTGGGATTTTGTCTTGGGTTTTATTTGCTTTTAATTCCTTTGGGATATCCCCCCCCCGCACGCCCCTAACAAAGTATATGAACTGTAGGAAGTGTTGAGGTCCTCCAGAAAGATGTTATTCAGTAGGTGTTACTGTAAAGGTGAGTTGCAGTATTAAGTGATAAATGTATTTTGTGGCAAGAGTATGAGTGAGTGGAAAGATGGAATTTTGACTGAGACTTTGTTACCATTGTCAGTATTATTTTAAGCTTTCTGATGAAGATTTTTTTAATTAATTATGGCAAATAATGTAGTACTTCCAGTAATAGTGTTCCTCATGAGTAGGAAAACCTTGTATATTCTTCTAGAACACACACTTCTGAATTTGTAAAATTGTATGTTGTACATACCATTCTATTGTAAACATGTATACTTGCCCACAGTGTACTGTCAAACATAGATAAAGCATGGTAAAGATTATTTAAAATATACCTGTATTTATACCTCAGATATTCTTTTTGGGTTTTTGTACCTCAAGTATGTTTTCTATTGTAAATGTGCTTTACACAACTATGATCTAAGTGAGAGAAAGGAAAATGTTTAACTTGCTATAGATGTCTGTACAGAATATATCCAATAAGTGCACTATTAAATGTTTAAAAAAAGATAATTGTAACATTTTTATTTTTTTTCCACATCCTTTTTTTTTTTTCTCCTCCTGCCTAGAGCCTATTTCTGCAAACTGAATCAACACCCTCACTGATTTCTCCAGCCATTTGAACTCCTGCTTTCTGGAGCATGGGATCAGATGAAAGTCCTCCTTTCCTCCTTCCAGTTCCCCAGCTTTGAAAGTCCCAACTAATCACCATCACCTATCTTTCTTTTCTACAAACACATGCACCATTACCATAGTCTATGGACCATCCATGTAAATTGGTCATGGTGTTGTTTGGACTCCCTCCGTCCCAACCATCCTTTGGTACACAAGGGATGATGCAGTGCTGGTTTACTGCATGCTGAAGCTAATTCTAGTTCTATTGGAACTTTTTGTTTTTTTAAGCTGAGTGGTTCTTACTGTAATGCTATGACCAAGGCCTCTACTAACCATAGTAATGATGACATGCAGTACTGTGTGGTAATTGACATAATGCAATCCAAATTATTGGCTATATTCATCCAACATCAAATCAGTTTGAAGTACACAACAGCTATCTCCATCCCCTATTAATGGCAACCCCATGCTGAATAGAGCCTGTTTGATATGTGCTTCATAACGTCAAAATGTAGTCCTGCCTTCTAAAAAATTTCAGTAGAAAAGTAGAAGCCTTTTTTTTTCCCCCCTAACCTACCATTCTTCAAGTATATAAATAATCACTGGCCTTCATCTTACATCTGGAAATCCACGTCACTGACCCATAGTCATGGCAGCAAAGTAAGACTGGAAATAATTCAGAACAGTACCAACAAACACCTGGGGAGAGCATGACCTGCTATACCTTCACACCAGTTTATCTGAGGGGATTGTTAGCTTGCATGTAGTATCCATAACTCAGGCTAAGATACTTTCTGCTTAATACATCTGAAAATTCAATGTTACACATAGATGTTTCTCCTCAGTGCCAGAAGCACAGGTTCCCAATCATTGAGAATGAAATAATGGCTTAATTTACCAATGCATTTAACTTGCAAAGACAAAACACTAATCACTTTTATCATGTTATAAAACATTTTGTCAATACAGCTGTTGGCTACATCCTTTCTACAATACCTCTACAGTGAGATACTAATATTTCTGAAAAATTGCTTTCAGATGTTTCTCATCTGTCAGTGCAAAATTATTTCTCTAGGAGAAAAAAATAGTATTAACAAACATCTAAAATGCTAACTAGTACAGCACTGAAAGTGAAGTGCTGTTATTATTATTGACAATAATAGAAAACTTGCAACTATTCTTCTTTTGCATAAGAGCACTATCCAAGATTGGAGGCTTGCTCACTTCCCCCTCCCCACTACCCTGATTGCCAGAGGCTTCCTGAATTCTTGTAAGAAATGAATTTCCAAGGTGAGGCCAGGAACTGTAAAGTTCAATGTAGGATGGGAAAGAATTCAAAGCAGAAGAAGATCCCAAGAAAAGAAATTAGGACACTGAAGGGGTACGTTTATGCAGAAAGATTCAATATACATGATCTGGCCACTAGACAAGAGGTAGTAAATGTCTACTAACACTAGAAGGTCATAAAAACACAGAAGAAGAGTTCAGACTGAGTGGGTGTATAAGTTGGGATAAAAAAAAAAAGTTAATGGAAAATCTGAAGCAGGAGAAAAGGAAAAGACATTTTCCACACAGCAAGAGGTCTTTGAGGCTGTGGGACAATCTCTCCCTGAGAAGCAAGAGCATAAGTCATCTAAAACTGTGCAGTCTAAAACTCTGGAATCATTCCTTCACTGACTTCCATAAAGCATTATGAAGGCCTAAGAGAGATCATCTGACCATTATTTGACATGATTACAGGATTTGCAGAGCACCAGTTTTCATCTGTAAGTAAGTGTTGAGTAATGCTGTTCCCCTGAGTAAGAAATAACAGCGTCAATAATAAAGTCACTTTGATGTAACATTTATTCTGGATGTTGCTAATGAGCACATCTTTCTTGCAGCTTATGTTTTGCAGAAGAGGATTTTTGTTTAAAAATGAAGATACAGTGCCTCCGTTCTACATGCCAGGAACATAAAGATCAGCATAGGACTCAGTCAGTCAGGTTGATGGTTGGACTTGATTATCTTTTCAAGGTCTTTTTCATCCTAGATTATTCTATAGGCACATTACCTGACTATCTTTTGGTTTTCTAACATTTACTCAAAGCCTATCCCAATTAGGAAGGTCTGTTAGAATGCTTTGTTCATGCAATGCCTGTGGTGAAAGAATATTAAATATGTACATATACATATATATATATATGTATGTATGTATAAGTATATATAAAATATTCAAAAAGTAGAGTGCTGAAAGCGCTAGTGCAATTGAATTACATTACACACATTCCAGGGAGCTAAATTAAATAACATTTTCCACAGTATGACTGCCAGCCCCCACAATTTGTTGAGATAAGCCCATTTTAAGCATAAATTCAGGACAGCATAGAAGAGAGGGATAAGTTTTGGGGGTGCTTGTGCCTCATCATTAAAGCTGCTTGAAGACTTCCAGTAAATGAAAGGGTATTTTCAAAAAAGTGTGGTTCCAGTGAAATTGTTTGAATGGCGCTTTAGACAACTGTTATCTTTTAAGTACACCAGCTAGAAACAGAAATAGATTGTATTCACAGCACAGCTCACAATACGATGGAGTGCAGAATAAGATGGAGTGACAGGAATAGCAGATGAGTTCTGCTGGAAAGAAGATGAGGAGCCAGCTGGCCAAACATTTCTGACACTCCTAGCATCCCAGTAAGCGGCAGAGCATTCTGGAATATTTATTCACAACAAACCAAAAGGTCACTTGATCAGAATTCTCTATTGTGTCAAGTAAACAGTTGAAAGAAAATGTATTTAGGTCAGGGTACAGTTGTCATCTGATTAAACATATAATCTTCACCTAAAATATAGTTTAACTAACCCTCATGGCACAGCTAGCGAAGTCCCTTGTTAGGCCAACTTGATCCCTACTTGAGATATCTGTACAATTGAGCATATTTTAGGTAGTCTATTTGCACATTTGAAAAAGAGCACAGACACCAAAGTCCTCCTTTTGTGTCAGTCATCTCCAGCAGTATTTACTTTTCTCATTTCATTTCTCCAAGTATTTGCCAGCACCACAGAAGTACAACCGAATCTCTACAGGGCACCCATGAGGATTTCACTGGTCTATAGGAATGCTAGTGGGTGTTTTTTTTGGTCAAAACATAGAAAGTTTTTAGGTAATGTTGCAGCCTTTGTCCTTACTGTAAAAAAGGATATACAGAAAAACAGTTTTGAAGGCCTTCCTTGTTAGCCTTTTTAAAAACAAAAGGAGCTCCATTAGGTTACCCCATCTGGAAGACTGCACCTACTCTTCTTTTACATAGGCACTATGTTCTAGTACCTGAAGCCTGGGAAGAACAGATACCAGGTGCCAAAAATGCAGAATTCTAGTTCTGGCTACATTGGTGGTGAGACATCAACCTTTCAGAAAGGAGAGAAGCAAACCAAATCAGGGGATGCTCAGTCATACACAGTGAGAACAGCAATTATCATCCTCAAGGGCATCCCTTCTCTGTTCCATGCTCCTTATCAGATCAAATGCCACATGCAGCATAGAAACTCAGCTCTATTAACTTTGGCATAGTATTTGATTAAAGTGGAAATAAACCACATTTAGAAGGGGACATAACCACTTACGCATGGATTCCAGGACTGTCACAGAGGGCTCAGTAGCACTGGTATTACACTCTGCTTGCTATTCTGTCTCCCTGATTTGGGTTTGGAGGACTCAGCAAAGACAAAAGGTGTCTACGTACAGTTCTTTAAGAATGACATTAAGTAAGCAAAGAAAGTACAGATTTTCTAGCTTCTAGCTGAATGACTGAATCATAGGCTAAATAAATAAAATTGATTTTGATCTCTTCCCCCTCCCAACCTACAAGAAGAACTAATTTTTCTGTATAGTAATAGCATCCAAATATCAAGGGAGAACCCAGGCCTCACAGCATTAGTTACAAACCGGACCAGGCAGAAAAGTTATCAAACTAAAGTCAGTTCAGTTATTGGACTGGATACAGAGGAAGTGCTATACTCCCAGCATCTCTCCTGGCAAGGCAAGGCAGACAAAGAAAGAATGAATGACCCATTGATGACAGTTGGGTTTAGAGGCCCCACAGCTAAGAGTTACAGAGATCTCAGCTGGCCAGCCATGGCTACCAGGCTGTTAGGTGTTTCTTTCTAGAAACTCCAGCCACAGGCAGGCCTTAGGGAGCTAGAAATGTGTGAAGTTCCAGGCTTGGATAGAGCTGTATCTGGGCTAGTGCAGGGAAGCACAGAGAGCTGCACTAAGATGCCGCAGGAACAAAGACAACACACCCTGACTTCTGGAAAGGTCAGCCATCAACTCTATAAAAGTAGTAACTGTTTTCAGTATATCATTAATACTTGTAATTCATTATTTAAGCCTTCAGAAGTGTTTTTCTTGTGTCTTTTTTCTTTAAGAGCTTGTAGAAAAGCAGGCTTACAGAACTACTATCTTTGCATGCTTCGATTTCTACACAAGCCACCGATTTGCTGAGCTTACCTGTGAATATATTTTTCAAAAGAGGCCACAGGATGTTCCCTGAGCTGTGCTCCAAAGAGCTCTGCAGTGGTGCTTCTGTTTGGAGTGTAATGCGCTTTTCCTTCTATTATCATGTAATCACTTGC
This sequence comes from Perdix hodgsoniae, assembly GCA_035772895.1. Lineage (NCBI taxonomy): Eukaryota > Metazoa > Chordata > Aves > Galliformes > Phasianidae > Perdix > Perdix hodgsoniae. Next base: position 18,059,401 of record JAPSGF010000002.1, on the reverse strand, counting down.
TAACAACACATATACAATATTTATTTATATTTATACATAAATATAAATATAAATAATATAAATATAAATATAAATAATATAAATGTAAATATAAATAATATAAATATAAATAATATAAATATAAATAATATAAATATAAATATATATATTAGTTGTGTGTGGTGTTTTGGTTTGGTTGTTTCTTTTTGTTGTTTTTTCTTTTTTCTTTTTTTTTTTTAATAAAGAGTTAACCACTGTATCTTATCCATTTGGAGTTTTTAATATGAGACTTTGCACTATCTCCTTTCCTGTGCCTCCTCTTCCTCCACTGCTAAATGGTCAAAACATTTTCCAGACCCAGCAGCTCTGTGCAGCCATTTACAGACTTCTGATGAAAGAGCTGCTGCCAAATTTTATAAAGAATGTTCCCTGGGGCACAGAGGGGCGGGAAGTATCCTTCATGGCCTCTGTTTTCTTCCCATATTGTTTAACAAACAAGAAACTCGCCTGCAGCCGCTCTGACCTCTATTTAGGCACATCCCTTTCAGGCAGTGACACAAATGCACAAGGAAGGAAGTGTTGTCATGGCCCTTAGAAAAGATGCAGGGAAATAAAGGCCAACACTGTGTGGCTAAACAAACAGGCTCACTCTCTTCTATCTTCCTCTGCTGCCCGGTTCCTTTAGAAACCATGCCTGGCTAAGCCTATACCCCAGGTTTCTCCTATAGATATAAAAAGGTAATATATATATATATATAGGTTATACATACATATACATATAGGTTACACACACACACGCAACCCCTGAGACGGCCAAGCTGAGAACAAGTTCCTGTTTGAGCTGCCTTTTTTACCTGCAGCTCCAAAGGAATTTCAAATCAAATTACTTTTGATAGACAAGAGATGAAGCAGATGTGTTACTAACTCCACTTTATGGAAGAGAGCATAAAGATCAAGATTTTGGAAACAGACATGCTACTACAGTGTTTCAAATCCAGACTCCATACTGCATGGTGATCATGGGAATGAGTTGTAACACATCAGAACCGACAAGCTTTGCTTAAATAATGCATTAACTGGGGCAAAGAAGAAAACAAACATAAAAACACAAAAATAGCAATAATTTAAAAGATTAGAAGGATTATTTTTGAAATATTTCCACATTTCTCTGGTAAATTCCATTGAATGTAGACTCAGCTTGCTGAAACCCCAGTTGGAGAGTAATTTCAGCGTAGTTACAACCATGAGGCTAGCAGAAGCAGAGCCAGGGTGCTCAGCACCATTGGGTTCCCCCTGCTCGTCAGCAGCACGCTGACCCTCAGGGCTGCTCATCAACAGCCATTGGCCCCAGCCTGGCCAAAGGAAGGGAAATCTCACTGTAAACGCCTTGCTGCATGCAAGGGCACTGACCTGCCTGCAGTCTCACAGACTTCTCAACTTTTCTTAAAGTTCGTTGGAAGAACACACAGAAAAGCAGCCCAAGAACTTGCAAGGATTTGTTGAGAGCCTTGACCTGTTCTGCTCATCGCTCTGATAGCACTGCACAGCACAGCAGACAGAATGCAGGATGGAGCCTGGTGGGTGTCACGACCGACAGCACTATTTGTGCTTCTGCCTGAGCAGCATCCATCAACCACAGCTGATGGATAGCACCACATCCAGCCAGCTCCCGGAGGAGATAACGCTCAGTAATTTGTTATCAGTTGTGCCCCAGTCAGTATTACTGGGGGGAAAAAAGAGAAAAAACTGTTTTTAAGCAAATCAGCTTTTTTTTGTTTTTGTTTTATATCAATCATTCTGCTCAAGGAGTTCATCATCTGGCATAAAAAGAAGATACATATGACTCAAAACTGCTTCAAGCCTACAGGATACGCTTTGTAAGGAAATATTTCCTAGGCTGCCGTTCTTTACAGCTCACCATCCTATAAATACTATTCTTTCTTCAGTCAATTGTTGATCAAGCATACTTAGTGTGATTTAGAAATGAATGCTTCACTAAAGCACCAGAAATCCATAAATGCTTTTCAAGTGCAAATAAGATTTGCTGGTTACTTTCTGAAACACTGCAGGAGCAGACAGGAGGCTGAGCAGCAGCAGTTCCAGGAATCATTTCCTGCTGTAGCCTCGCTGTCTCTTACACTGGTACTTTTAGTTCTGCAAACCCTCCATTAGAGCCAGCAGGCTGTCCTGTAAGGCATTTTCCCACTGCTTTTGTGCTCTACCTGATGGCAGTGGTCAATCCATCCTCTCAGGGCCAGCACTGCAGCTACTCCAGACTCAGCTTTGATACACTTCCTTCTTCTGTCTTGATCAGATGAAAAACCTTCCACAGGCAGCTCAGGCTAGGTGGCCTCATTTGCTTGTAGATTACATCATCTTTAGCAGTACTTAGAGGTAAGGGGCTTGTCATCAGCCTCTTGGAAAGCTGAATTCTGAGTAACCATCCTTTCTCCAGAAATGCATGGGTTTCTGTGAGGGGAGGATTGTCCAGGCATTTTCCTCTGTGACAAGATCAGCAGTAATTTAGCCTTGCTAGTTGTTTGCAAACACAGATTTAAATCACCAAACAAGGCACGCACAAGCTCAGGATCATCAAAAGGTGTTTTAAAATATTTGACTATTTTTGTCCAAACGCAAATAAAACTTTTAGCTGATGTGCCCTACACCAAATCTCAGCTGCTCCTAGTTAACTGAGACCCACCCAGGCAAAGCACTGTCATTCCTCAGGAAGCTTGCAGATGACACCAGACTATGTGATGTGGTAGACATGCCCAAGAGACAGGATGCCATCCGGAGAGACCTAGACAGGCTTAGTCAGTGGGCTCATATGAACACCATGAGGTTCAATAGATTCAAGTGCAAAGTCTGACACCTGGGTTGAGGCAACCCCCAATAATAAAAGCTGGGGATACCAGGGCAGAGCCTGACCCAGCTGGAAAGGACTTGGAGGTACCTGTGGATGACAAGCTGGACATGAGCCAGCAGTGTGCTGTCACAGTACAGAGAGCCAACCTTATCCTGGGCTGCATCAAAAGAAGGATGACCAGCAGGTAAGGGAGGTGATCCTTCCCCTACACTGGTGAAGCCTCACCTTGAGTATTGCATCAAGGTCTTTGGTACAAAAAAGATGTGGACCTGTTGGAGCACATCCAGACAGGGTTATAAATGTGATTCAAGGGATGGATTACCTGCCCTGTGAGGAGAAGCTCAGAGAGATGGAGCTGTTCAGGCTGGAGAAGAGAGAGCTCGAGGGAGACCTGATAGCAGCCTTTCACAGAATCATAGAATTGCACAGGTTGGAAAAGACCTTAAAGATCATCAAGTTCAACTGTAACCTAACCATTCTACCCTAACTCTAACCACATTCCTCTAAATCATGTCCCTGAGCAGAGTCTGTTGCGGTGGACAAATGGAAATGGTGTCAAACTAAAAGAGGGGAAATTCAAAGAAAAAAAAAATTATATCCAATTTAATTTTTTTAATACAGTCAGAGTAGTGAGGTCCTGGCACAGCTTGCCCAGAGAGGTGGTGGATACCCCACATCCTTGGAGGCATTCAGGCTGGACCAGGCTTCAAGCAACCTGATCTAGCTGTATGTGTCCCTGATCATTGCAGAGGATTTGGACTAGATCTTTAACAGTCCCTTTCAACTCAAAAGAAGATTCTATGAGATAAGCTTAGCTGTTGCTTCCACTCCTGCTCTCCCTGCAGCTCCCAGGTGACACTTTTCCCCACGAGGCCAGCTGTCCTTGGGCTGTCAGCTCCAGGACAGCTGCAGGCTCACCCTGGAGAGCAGAATTAGCCATGGAGGAAGTTTCTCATTAAAGATATCTCAAACTCTCCCCTTTGGTCATTTTTCCTCATTGTTATTCCACAGAGAATAATAAAAATGTCCCCAAGAGAGTCAAACGCAACACCTATAAGATAATCCCAGTGCAGATAACCCACTGTGCTGCCTCAGAGGGTATTTATAGCCAAGACACAATTCCTCAGGGGATTACATATTCTAAATCAGTAAAAAAAAAAAAAAAGAAAAAAAAAAAAAAAGAAACTGAGTTCTTTTCACCACAGAACTGCAAGCCTGAAATTCATTGTTAAATGCAACGAGCCAGCTGAAATAACTTCTTGTTTCTGAAGCTCTAAGGCTATATCCAGAAACCCCAATAATCACTAACACAGTCATGATAAAAGTGCGGTGGTATTAACAACTTGTACTAATATGTCTGAACAATCATCAGCGCTATATATAAAAATGGAACTTGCTCTATAGATTTGTGTTAGAGCCTTTTTCTACCTGTTTATGATTCCAGGCAGCTCATCATGTATACATACACAGTAATTAAGGATTGGGAATTTAGTTCTGTGGCCAATACTCCCTACACAATGAGACATGGGGTTGGTTTTCAGCCACTTGGCATTTCAGATGCCCACTGGATATCAGCTACTAGAAAGCTGTCAAAGGAGAACAGCCAGCACACAATTCCATTTCAGCATCTCAACAGGGGAAAGTGGTTGCCCTGAAGATCTCAATAGGAAATAGTTTTACTTACACAGCTCTGCAGATGCTAATGAAAAGCCACTGATTCCATCTGATTAAAACAAGGGCATGCAGCATGAACCAGCACTTCCCTCTTGCCTCCATTTCAGAGGAGTATACTCCATTTCTTGGTAACAAGCTGGATACACTCAAGGAAACAAAGGAGGGTTTTTAAATCTCTGATGTGTTATAGAAATACCAAATAAAGAAAATATCATAAATACAAGCATTTTTTCTGAAATGATTACAAAGGGATGGGAATTTGAACAGCAAATCAAAACTGACTTCAGTAGATCCTAAGTTTTATTCCCATATAAAACAATCAAGGTTTCTGTCAGCTAGGAAGAAAATAGCTTAACTAGAAACCATGGGTGTTTGTGAACAGCAGAAGAGCAAAACCTAAAAACAGCACAGAATCCAGCACCAAAGACACCGGTCTTGATTAGAATTCAAGTTTTAGCACCATCAATCAGTTTTGTTGAGTTTTGGTTCACAGTGGTTCGTCATAGATTAAAGCTGCATATGAGAAAGTAGTCACAATGCCCCTGTACACTCTCCTAGCTCAAACTGAGAACATCATCCACATCCTCCAGCCCCATAGCACCACAAAGCAACACCCCTATATAAATGAGCTCTAGGAACATTCCAGTGAAAAACCTGTCTGGGTGTGATTTTAAACACAGACTACAGGAAAAGAATCCTAAGACTTGAATTTAACTATTTAACTAAGTAAAGTTTTAAGTAAAGTTTTAAGTATTTAACTAAGTAGTTCAGCTCCACATAACTAAATTATTGGGGGATGTATGAAAAGGTAGTGCTGAACTAGAGTCTACAGCACATACAGAAGAGTCTTCCCTAGGAGACACACACCACACAGGTTCCAGAGAGCAGCTCATAGCTGAGCTATTCACATCACTACCTGAGACTCAAGTGGCAGAAGCCAGGTCCCTGTGGCCTCCAAAGCACCAGCTTTCATCAACAGTTCCTTGAAGTTACTTTGCGAGGCTCCCAGTTTCAGGGGTTGAAAGCCCATCACAAAGATAGGAGTTAGTTTTATTCTCATTTTACAAGTTGGAAAACTGAGAAGAACGAAGATGAGTGAAGACAGTATCACACACGCTGTGTGAGGGAGATACAGCTGGAGGTATTTCAGAAGAAAGATCAAAGCAAGAAATCTGCAGGTGTTTTGGGGAGACCAGCTGTTCTTGGGTTTTTCTATTCTGTGCATCTTGCAAAGCTGTACCAACAGACCCACCAAAAAAATATTGTTATTTCTCTGTTGTACATAGGCAGGCCAGATAACACTTGATGATAACAACAGTATGTAATGCAGTAACAAATATAATAAGTTAATTATTCAGGGTTTCAGAGGGTTTATATTAAAATACATCTAAATAACTTCTCTACCATTAATCTTTTAAAAGATACCTCTGGTTTTTGCATTGTGTCCTGTCATCAGATTTTCTCAGGCTATTGAACTGGGAGATCTGGTGCACAGAGCAGAGGATCGATCACATTCAACAACCATTACAGGCAGTGAGGTAGGGCCAAGGACACCATCAGGGAAAGCTGTGCCTTTTTAAATCCATATTGATACACTCCTCTCTGTGCATCCATCTTTTTTTCTCTCTTCCCTTTGGCAATAATTTCCTGGTTTATGCAGTTGCACTTTTGTTTTTCCCCTAAGGACTTCTCCCTATCTTTCACTGATTGAAAAGGCATCACTTTATTTTAAATAGGATGACAATTCAAAGGCTCAACACTTTAAGCTTCTTTGAAAGATGCTGGATTCAGCTTTCCATTGCAGCAAGCAGTAGCTGAGGCACCCCCCCCTTAGTGGGATCAAACACTGGCCCAAGATTGACATTAAATTACAAAATGGTGGCTCAGCAGACCAGCCCGTCCTGCCCTTGCTCCCAGCTTTCTCCAGAACTACGTGCTCATGGGTGGACTGTACCAGGCTTGGAGCGTGTGGGGTTTCCTCTCAATGCCTGGTAAATGGAAAATGTAAAGCAAATAAGAAAATAGAGGCCAAAGTTGAATACAAAATTGTTTATTCGGTCTGTCTTTCAAAATACTTCTTGTTGGTGCACACAGAAATAACTGTTTAGATTGCTTCTGCATTTTGCTCTCAGTTTGCGTAGATCCTACTTCACCAAAGACAGAGATTAACTGACACCTAGTGGAAAATTTAGGCTTTCCTTCCCCAGATTCTGTTGAGCAGCACTTTTTAAGGTAGTATTTACATAGACTGCATCCATTATTATAGAAATGGGAGATCAAGTAGCCCCTGAAGTGCTTACAAACAAATTTATCCTCAAAACAGTTGATCTTCTGGAGCTGTTGCTCACACTAAACCAGAATTATTGATTCCTCAGTTAATGTCTTATGTATAAATATTTAAGAACTGAGAGGCATTTTCTTTCCAAAATTTTGGAATTTTTTTAAGCTTACCATATGATGTCATTTGTTCCAACTAATGACAAAAATGCAAAGATGATTTTGCCTTGTCCTTAGGTTTATACATGCTTCAGAATTCCATCTCAGTAGCTGCTTAATGTTCAGCATCTGTGAAGGGATTTTGCAATGCAAGACAAACGCAGCTGAGCTGACTGCAGAGTTCCCACAGACTGATGTAGGTAGCACCACCCCTATGTTCTCGTGACTAATAGATTTGATTGGTGCAGTGCTGCGCTCTACAAGCCCTGCTGAGCAATTGCTTTACAAGGTCCAGCTGGACTAGAATTAAATAGTGGGGATTCTTTTGCAGACAAGATCTCTAAATATAATTCCATGGTACTGAGAGACTTTTGTATTCACTTCCTTAGAACAGCACTTTCATTCTTCTAGCACCTCTGCCCGCACAATTCAAACTTATCTAAACTGTCAGCTCCTGGCATAGAAAATCCACATTCCTATAACTTGATCCCTCTGTCTCAGCCAAGGGGGATGAGTGTGTTTAGACAATCTTCCATGCAACTGTTGAAGAAGCCCAGACCTTATTGTAAGTAGCTGAGAATACAGCTTGATAACTACCAGCAATGCCACTCAAATCCCAGAGGTGTGAATATTACGTTTGGTACAGTGACCTTGAGGGAACCAATACACAAAATTGTACAAACTGATTTGAATAATCAGATAATCAGACCAAAAAAAAAGCTGATTTCCTACCTAACCCTCCCAAAAAAAGTCTTACTGACCCCCAAAACCTTCTGCTCTACAACCACAGTGACCTAGATCTTCTAATTTTACCTGTTAAAATAGCTAATCAAATTACAAATCAATTTTACACTCTCATTCCAATTTGAGATAAATATAACTCTATATCTCTTTGAATGTATTAAGTAACAATTACATTTTTAATAAGCATTAAGCACTTCCAAATATCTCTGCTCCTACAAATGAAAGCAAGGACTTTAGAACATAGCTGTAGAACCTGTGTTTGTGTTCTGTCTTTCATAATACTTAACTACTTTTAAGTTGGCTTCTAGCTGGATATGGGAAAGTCATCTTTTTCTACAGCGTTATGGGATCTTTACAGTTTGGCTCATTTATGAACTGATTTTCCTCTGTCGCTAGTTTTGTTCTCTGGGAACAGCAGACCACAAAATGTTTTTTATTTTCCACTTAATCCCCTTACGCAGTGTAGCGTCTTTATTTCAGTGAAACTACATCTATTTGTTGAGCATTTAGTCCTCAATTAAAAAGGAAAAAAAATTGAAAAACTTCCTGTGGTCCCTTGTACAGCCTTTTGGCCAGTTTTTACTGGAAAAACACTGCATTATATACCATATTCATACTTTTTATTCTCTCACTTAATTCCTTTTTAAAAACTAGCTCAATTTTATGTTTTTTTTTCCCCCCCTCAGTTGTGAGGTTTTCCAGAACTGTTAGAAATATTGCTATTCGTTGTTTTGCCATCTCTTCTCACTCAGTTTTCAGTTTCTGAATTCTGACATACTCATTCAAACCTTTGCATCTGCTCTCCAGTAACCTGGCACACAAATGCAGGAGGCTGCTATGAAGTTGCTCACAACGACCTCAGCATCAGAAGGAAAATGTAACATCATGCTGTTCTCTGCACACCCAACCAGCGCACGGAAAGCCAGCTGTGGTCCACGCAGACTGAAGGGATCAAACCAGCTGAAACTTATCCCAGACCGTGTGCTGATATTTCACTGAATGTTACCTTTATAATCTGCTTGTATTTAGGAAATAAAAAACAACCACCAACCACACAGGTCTGTAGATACTAGAGGCCACAGGAATGGCTTTTACTGTGAACAAAAGCTAGCCAACGCGGTCCTTCAGTGAGCTAACACCCTGAAAAAGCCCAGACTACCAAATATCACTTGCAAGAATGCAACTCAGCTTTGGATCATGCCAATGACTGAGTACAGACATCATCATTAACTACTTTATTCCTCTGGAAACAAGAAGGGGACTGCGAGCGCCTCATCTGTGCCATCTACCAAGAGTGACATCTCTCTAGGTACACCTAGTGAATCATGCTTGGGAGAGACCATTGTTTACTTGGGGTTTTTTGGTCCACTTATGTTGGAAATGAGTCTGAAGTGTCACAGCATAGGCAGGGCTGACTGGTGGGCAGCCCAGCTCAGGCACACTGGGGCTCCTAGAAAGAGCAATTCCTCAAAGTGCCCAACAGCAGAGCTCACTTCATGCTGTGCCATAGTCTGAGAGCCAGAGGCCAAGCATTTCACAGTGAAGGCCCACACAACCTGTCCAGGTCTCCAGGCTGTAGCTGCCCTGCTACAGTTCACTGCTAATATCCCACAATGCTGCAGTGAAGCCAAAACCCACAGGTTGATTTCCTGCTAAGGACAATGACAAAATTAACCACAACTCAAAGACGTTTTTCCTCAGCGTACTACTGGTTATTTAAAGCAATAATTACAGAGAAAACATACAGTGAAAACCACTGACATCTCCGTATCTTTTTCATGAAGTTTTTTCAGGAACTACTTCCTTGTTTCAGAGAGAACATCTGTTGCTCTTTGAGGCTGTCACACAGCTCCTGAACAGTGTCCCTTGCAATTGCTAGTATTTGGGAAGGTACATGTCTTCCCCCCATGCTTGACTCTCCTTCCATCTCACGATCTCCTGTAGCCTGTTCCAAATGGGGAACAACTCTTCTGATCCAAGCACAGAGGCACAACCTTCCCTTACAATATTCTACCTGCCAGTGTTCTGCAATTGCCTTTGACATCTCAATATTTTTTATATCAGGTGGGTATTGCTGCACATGACTTTATTTCAAACTTAATTGTAGGAGTATTAGAACTGTTTATGTAACCTCATTATTAAATATCTTCCTGGTAATTTGTTCACTTAATTTTTTTTTTTTTTCATAGCCTGTCTTCAGTGAGCTCTCATTTATGCTTCTTTTCTCTCAATAAGCAAAAGCTTAGTAAATTATCACAGAGACATGAGCCAACACAGATCTGTGTGCTCGTGTGGGTGAACTGCCCAGACAGACTAATGCTTTGTTTAATATTTCATGAAGACATAAATTATAAATTCAGTTCATATTTGAAAGATTTCTTCACAAAGCACTAAATCACTTCATGTTTCCAGTGACGTCTCCACGTGAACCGAAAAGCAAAAGGTGAACCTGGGGCACACAGAGTTGCATACAGACCTTGACCTGTACTGGCCAGAAAAATCCCTGAACCTCAACAGCAGCCACATGCTCTCTGTCTCAGAATTCCCTATTTAGGACTTTACCTAGCATCAGCAAAGCCAATGGATGCATCTTAAAGCAAATTCAGGCATGAAAAGAATCACTTTTTTTTTTTTTTTTTAATTGTTAAACTTAACACATTTCCTTTTACTCTTTGATTTGGCATCTCTGGCTGAGCTTTTGAGATTTTTCATGGTAGCTAAACTACCATGAAAATGGTATGTGAATGTAAGGTGCTTGTCTTTCAAACAGGTAAATGAAAGAAGATAAGAATATGTCACAGCCCCACCATGGCTGGTCTCAGACAAAGGCTGGAAGGAGAAACAGAGCTGGGAGTGCCGGTGGCTCCTTTCCCAGCGGGACCCAGGAGCTGGGTGCAAGCTCCACAACCTTGAATCCCCTTAGACACACCACCTGGATCTGCCAGCCATAGCCAATGACATCTGCACAACCTCATTCAGATGTTTGCTCTTATGACTGACCAGACATTTAAGCATTAATTAAACCTCCCAGGGATCTTTATTCCCCCTCCAAATCAATGAAAGAAAAATTCCAGGGTAAATATAGTTACTTCTGAAAACAGCCAAGGTTGTTCCGGATGAAGGGAGCCACTAGGAGCATTTGAGTCAGATTTTGGTACGATTACTCCCAGAGATCAGACTCTCCATGCTCAAGCAATTTTATTTTTTATTCATGTGACTCTCTTAGCCCCCCCCCCCCCCCCCCCTTTCCTTCTACTTCCATCCAAACAGACCTCATCCATGCCCATGGTGTATTGTCCTTTCTTCCCTGTTTTCAAATGGTTTGTTTACCTCTCAGAAACTGCACCAAGCACTAGTTTCACTGTAGCGTAGGCAAAACATTTCCCCATCCACATTAAACTGTCCCGCCCCCCCCCCCAAAAGAAAAAAAAGAATGTGTAGAAGCATTAGGTGCATCATCAGGAGTTAGAGCAACTTTTTAAGTAGTCCAAAAGTCACTGGTGAGACTGCTGATCTTCTTAAAATGGATAGGGCAAGCCCCAGGAGGCTGTGAGCACTCTGACCATTATTAATATTGATAAGAGCTGCTACTGCTCAGTACAGGCAGTGCCTTCTCAAGGCCATGTCATTGACTAGAACATGAATTTAAAACAGCCTAGGGGTGCTGTGAGACCTGACCTCTATTAATATTATCACCACCTCACTTCTAGCATTCTCTTTTGTATGTTGGAAAGTGGTTTTGACCAGTGATTCAGAAAACACTCCGTTTGCCTCCTTCTAAATAGAAAAGTTTAATGCAGAATTGAAAGACTGTACTTTCTCTGCACTAAAGCATTTGTTCTGCTCAGGAGGCTAACTCCTCCTTTCAGAGGAAACATTGATTTGCCCTCCCCAGATGTTCATAATTAAATCTGCCTGTTCCTATCAGCCTTATGGTAAGGAAACAGACCAGTAATGGCTCATTGTGTTCCCTGTAGTTCTGACATAGCATAGTCTCTTCTATAAAGATATGGAAAGAGACACAGAAAAGGCTTGCTGCTGCTTTACTGTAAAGATTCCCATGAATGGGAGACTTGTTTATCTTATGGGAGAAGACATCAGTTTTTAACCTGACTGCACACAGGCTAACTTTTGTTAGCATATTGATATCAAGGTGATGTTTTCAGCTAGATAGTAAGTATCTGCTTGCTTCCATCCTTTCTTACTTCTTTCTTTTACTCCTGAAAAACGTGAAGTAATTGAGAGTCATGGAGCACTCTTCATTTAGAAAATTGCATTTTAGATGTTAAACAAACAGCAAAACACAGCCAGTGTTGTACAGAAATCAACATACTTCATCGTGACAGAAGAGGGCAACCTAACACCACCTCGTTGTCCTCACGTTCCTTATCCCATCCACCAACTGGTTTGCAAAACCGAGCATTGCATCCCATCAACAGAGACAAATAGGACAAGTAATATCTAAAAATATTTCTAAAGTTAGGAGTCTCGCTTACCTGTTTTTTCTTCAATGTTTTTAGTTCAGTTTGATCATAACTACTGAGGTCCCTCCTACTAGATTTGCTCTTGTTTCATCAGATGATTTGACTCCAACTTAAGATAACCTTTCTCTGTAGGAGAGCTGATGAGTTGAAAGAAGACAGCCAGGCTGGGTGCAGGTGCTGCTGGTTTGCCTAGAATTGACACATCAGCATTGCAGGCACCTGCTGTCTTCAGGTGTGCCAAGCTCTAGGAAGACATGAGAATAACCTAATGGGCTCAAAAAGCACCCAAAAATAGACAATGATGAATAAAAAACAGCTGACATAAAAATCAAAGAGAGAGACTGATGTATAGATGATACCATTATTTGTTGCACTACTGTAGATGTAAAGTGTCCTTAATTCTGTAAATTAGTCATTGTTGTAAGGTTTGCTATAGTGCTTTTGGGATTTAAGAAGTTATTGTCTCAATTTTATCAACTGTCAGAGGCAGAAGTATGGAATACCCTGAAAGCAGGTTAAAGGGTAAAAAATGAGAAATACATGGAAGGAAATGCTCAGAAAGAAGAAAACAAATGAGGTTAGAAAGAAATAGAAATTAAATTATTAGAAGTAATGGAGCCTTTGGTAATTAGTCTGTCAGTCAAGGGGAGCGGCACAATTGCTTGCATCTGAATGCAAAATGCTAAATATATTTACAACTGTAGTAGCAAACCAAGCATCTAGAAATTCGTTGTAGAATCATCATAGAATCTTTTGAGTTCGAAAGGACCCTTAAAGTTCATCTAGTCTAACTGCCCTGCAATGAACAGGGACACCTGCAGCTAGAACAGTTACTCAGAGCGCAGTCCAGCCTGACCTTGGATGTTTCCAGGGATGGGACATTCACCACCTCTGTAGGCAGCCTGTTTCAGTGCTTCACCACCCTGATTGAAAAAAACTTCCTTACATCCATTCTAAATTTTCCCTCTTTTGGTTTGAAACTGTTTCCCCTTGTCCTATCACAGGCCCTGCTGAGGAGTCTGTCCCCTTCTTTCTTACAGTCCCCCTTAAGATATTGAAAGACCACTATCAGGTCTTTGTGGTGCCTTCTCCAGCTGAACAGCCCCACCTTCACTCATAGCACATTTCAAAAACTAAGTATCCAAGGTGCTCACACATGCTTGGTATAGTTTTCTACAGCACACTCATACATATTGCACTGAGGGAGAGTCTCAGAGCAGTGTTTTCTTCACTCGGGATAACATTCTGTAACTATACAGAAAGTAAGAGCAAGAAAAGGTATCTCTTAACAGCTGAAAATATGCACCTTTTTGTGCCTTAATACTCTTTTCATCTATTTCTACAACCCTTTCTACAAGCAAACCCTGTACCATTTTCACTATACTGGTAGAAGAGGAAGCTCCTCTGTGCAAAGTCATGTTGACCAGGGTAAACTGAAGCACTCAACAAGAATAAAAGGAATCAAAACACAACAAGCTACAGTGAAGTAAAAAAGAAGAAAAATTGTTAACCCTATCTGTATATGCCTAAGCCTTGGAAGTGCACAGGAAAGTACAAACATAAAAGGTGCATTCTTCTCTCTGCATGTGCAATGAAGAGAGCAGGACAACATCAATTAGACCCTCTGGAAATTATAAATATCCAGCAGAGCCAATTGTGCTTTCTCTGCTGTGATTGCTCTCACCTTTGCCATTCCCCTTCACTTCCCTGTATACTTTCTATCTTTGCTCTTTTTCCTTAGTCCCTCTCAACTCTGCATCAAATTTCATCCATTCTCTCTTCACAAGGATCAATCCATATCCACCTACAATTACATTTGTTACCAATACCCAATCTGTATTCATACTACTTTCCCATTATCTAAATGCTACATGCTCTATACTAAAATCCAAAGGGCTACATAATCTTTTCTACAAAATATACTCACCTGGATGGTGCTTAATTATTTCTAGGTTCTTAGTCATTACTGTGATAAATTTATCATTTTTAAATTTATAATAAGAAGTGATCAGTGTAATTGTAAAGCACAATTGATGATCACTTTAACTGTAAAAACACTTCTAATTGAGTATAGCTGTAATCTCACCTGGAAATTGAATAATTTTAATTACAATGTTTTTTCTATTTTGACTTAAATTGGTACAAAAAGACTGTGAACAGTGCCAAAGAAATATTTTGATGTTATCTTATGCCACAGTGCTTACTCCTGGAGCACATTAAATAATTCAGAAGGGGCTCAGAAATGAAGCTCAGTAGCAGATAATCCTGCTGGACCATCAGCTACACCCTTTTTTATCATCAGCATGACACATAATACTGATGTGGTTGAAAATCACTTGTCGTCACCTTTATTTACCTAGTTCAAATGAACACATTTATAGCGAGTCTAAAGTACAGACAGACTTTCTGGCTTCATAGAAAATCAGGTTGCTCATCTGCTCTGCATTGTGCTATGTGATCCCACTGTGCAAATAGTACTAACAGTCCTTTCAAAAACACTCATCTAGAACTTACCCATATACAGTTTCCAGTGGTTAATGTATTTATTAACTAATCCTAAAGCACAGAAGTTCTGTATGAAATCATATTTTATCCAAGTAAAATGTATTTTCTGTCAAATACTAGATAATAGGTTCTATGTACAAAGAACTGATTATAGAGCAGTACCTAAGCATGGATGTGATCAGCAGAGCGGAAGATAAAATCACAGATACTTGCCATAATTAATAGATTATAAGAATATGAAATGCTGAATGGACAGGATAAATACAAAACTGTATGTATGTAACACTGACACACTTCATTTTCATGGAGCACTGAAACAGCCACAACTCCTGTCCAAGAGCTGAGCAAGAAAATGGGTAGACCAATGGGTTCAACACAATGTCAACACCAACAGTGCCCCACAGAGGCATGAATGCAGCTTGATATGGCAGGAATGTTACAGGCTTAGAGCCACCATCTCTCTTCATAATCCAGCAAGGTAGTTTGCTAAAAAAGTTCTGCTGGTGTGAAATATACTGCTCTCCATTCAGCATGATTTTATAGCGCACGCATAAGAAATTCATATATAAATATGTTCCAGAAAAAGATTTGTTGGCTTACTTACAGCTTTCATACCTCACCTGTGCTTTTAAAGTTCTAGCATGAGTTTGGAAGAAGGTAAATTAGTCACCATTAGCAGAAAAAAAAGATTTTTCTGCACTTCTAATATAAATATTCTTTGTGTTAAAAAAAATAAAAAGACAAAATGCCATTTATCGAAGGTTACAATTGTATTAGTCCTTCAGAAATAGATCTGTTCAATTGCATCCATTTTATCACAGTTGTGCCTTCTGAATACGGTTAGTCAGAGTTAACACAGTAGCAGCATTTGTTCAGCCAGTTCAGACCAACAATTCCAGTAAATTAAGTTGTAAAAAACGGGGCGTGTTTTCTTGCTCAATCAAGACATCTCCATGTGCCACTTATGAGCAGATGTACTGAGGTCAGTATCAAATTCGATATTGGCAAAACCAGGGTGACAATTTTGCCTCCAAGTCAGACAAGAAATACAACATATTTGCCTTTAACCTTACAGCAACCAAATCTTGTAGACGGGGCATGACTGAGAATGCAGGGGAAACTGGATTTTATTTATTTATTCATTATTTCTTATCAAGTTTTCAAGAGATTCGTACTTTTAATGAATATTTTAATGTATGTGCAATGGAGTTTCTTCATGCTGGACTTCAGGAACAAACTTTAAAGATAGGATATAGGATGATAAATAAAAAATCTCATTCCTACACAGGGTCCAAATTCTAGGGGTGCTAAACATACCCTAACATATTTGTCTGGAAGAAACTGAGTTTGGTTCTAACTCCTCAGGCTTCTCCAGAAATTCTCAGGAAATGAGGTAAGCCTTTCTGGTCAGACATGACAACATTACAGATGAGGTGTGGAGCTGATCATGACCCCCAATGACTTTGCAATTTACTACCACAGGCTTCTATGCACTGTGCTTCAGAAACTGGAGGATGCAGTTGGAACAGTTCCTGAGCAGAGAGCAGCTGGACCCAGTCACATAGGAAATATTGTCTATGCTCCGAGGTAAGGCTCAGACACAGCAGAATAATATTCAGAAGTTTCCGATGGATAGTTTTTATTTTCAAAAGGCAGTAAGGAATGTAAGGATTTGCCTCTGGCACTTGGTACAGACCTGGGAAATATAAAGTACAAGGATCCTAAACTAAGAGGAAGACAAAGATGATTCTTCTACAGGCATTACATCAGTAAATAGATATATAATACATTACCATGCAGTAATTACTCCTGGGCAGCTACATCTAAAAATAGCCAGTACCACCAGGGATTTCTAGTGATCAACTCAAAATCCGCCCAGTTCAGAATCCATCCAAGTCAAAATCCAATTCAAAACTCGTCTACTTACTCAACATGGACTGGAAAAGTTGTATTTTAGATACAAAATTTGACTTGTATCCTCTTCCTATCTACATTGTTTAACACGGCATTTAGTATATATTCTCATCTCAGTGAATGATGAGAGTTAATATGAGAGCTGACTGGATGTGCACTGGGATCTTATTATACCAAGTGTTATTTATCTTAGCTACTCAAGCTTATAAAAAAGAGATATGCATCTCAAATATTTGAGATATGCTAACCTTTACCTAGTACTGATACTCTCACTAATCCCTCTGACTTGTATATACATATAACCAGTGAAAACCTGCAGCACAGGAAATTAGTGAGAGCCAACATGCAGAACCAAACTTACAACTGAGGCACAAATTAAATTATTTTCAAAACAAAAATCCAAACTGCTGTTCAAAATTCATTCTGCCATTTATTCTGAAATATCAGTCACAAATGACAGAAGCTGCCAAGCTTGCTCTGTACATAGTATTGCCCACTAACTACTCCAAAATAAGAAGCATTGGGACCATGCTTGCTCCCAGTTCTGCAGCATGCACTCAAGCAGCATATACTGAAGTGTTTTTCAAAATATATGTCTCTATTCATACGACTTCAAGAACAGGGAATAATGTAATCTATTTTCAGCATATCAAGAACAAAACCTGAATGTCCTACTGAGATGATATTTCTCATAAAAGATGTCCTGATCCTTTCCTTGTCTTATAAAAAAGTTTTATTTTTCAATAGAAAAGTATATTTAAAAACACAACTATTTGCTAAAAGCAGTATAAAACTCTTCATTTTTAACTTCATAAAAGTTTAACAAAACATAAATATTGTTTGCCACTTACATTCCTATATACAGGGTTTGCATTAGATATTTACATATGTAATAAACTCAGGAATGAATGGCACATGAATACAAGGGATTCAAATTCCATGTCACACTGTACAGTCACAGGAACACAAGGAGCAGCTTAAAATCCTCAGTCGCTACATTGTTTTGTTCTGCTTACAGCTATTGTCCTCTTTTCTCTGCAATAATGCACCAGTTTCCGTGGTCATAGCAGGAAGAAAGTATCAGAAGCTCAGGCACGTTCTCTTCTATCAGAGAGCAAAGCTCCCCTTCCCGAAAAACATGATAATAGCGCATGAAGGCTTTTGTATCCAGTGTGTCATCACTTTGGTCCCCAACAGACACTGCTGAATCCAAAGCAGAGTCAGTGGAGTCAGTTGTTGAAGTTCTTTTGAAACACTTGCTGGCATTAGACTTAACAGCATCATCTTTATTACAGCTGCAGCTGTGGTCCTTGTCTTCCGCTGGGCCATTTATAAATGCAGCTTCTTCATCCTTGCTCTGAGCTGCACTTTGATGTCCTCCATTTAAACTCAAATCCTTCAGTGCATGTATGGCTTGTGACCATGGCAGTTTTTTGACGGGTGAGCTTTCTACAAACACATCATCATCATCTAAACATTGTTCTTTTAGCAGTGCCCTGTGATGACCTAAATCCAAACTGCAGTGTCGTGACTGCTGAATAGGCACGGTACTGTTTGTCCATTCTCCTTCATTCTTCAGAGGCCTCAACTTTTCAGTTTGCTTTCTGAGGGCTGATTCATCAAGGGATCTGGAGAAAAACCATGAGCGGAAAGATCTTCCGAGAGCACTATAAAATCTATTTTCTTCTTCAGAAATTTTAATGCAGCAGGCTCTGGATAAGCAATGGTCCGTACTGTGGGGATGTTTTGAATCAGTTTCTGGTTGTAGATTGGTTTGGTAGCTGTAATCAGAGCTCAGTACCTCTGCAGGGTACATATCTTGGCTTTTTACTGCATGCACAAACTCTCCCTTATCTCCAGATTGATTCGATTCTGAAAAATGCCGTGAGCACAAAGCCTTGTTCCAGGGAACAAATACATCTTGTTTCTCAAAGTGACGATTCTTTTGTTCCATAGCCCAAACATAAACCATCATCTGGCCTCCAGGCATCAGTACTCTCGCCATTTCCTTTATTGCTTTGATTCTTCTTTGTTTAGTTGAGAAATGATGGATCACTATGAAAAAGGAAAGATATTATGTATTGAATATGAGTAAGGGCAGAGCATTTTCTTTTTCAACTTGTTCTATGTGTTAAGTCATTTTTGTTGCCATATCACAATCATCACCCATGCAAGTCAGCAATGCTGCAGAATTTATTGGTACTGCAGCACAAGTTTACCTCTTTTATGTTCACATTCAGTGGATAAAAACAGGCAAATCCCAAAGGAGGACATTCATCCGAACACAGAGTAGAGTTTTGAAATAAGTCAGGCACATAAGACGGTTTCTGTTTCTGTGCATCACCCATAAAAGAAAACAGTATGACTAGCTTCTGCTACAATGCCTGGCCTTTGGTTGAGTTAGGTAATATTAAGTTCAACTTAGGGTTTGGAACACACTTGAGATTTATCGTAACAGGAAACACAAATTCTTTTTATCATGTAACAAATAGAGCAAAAATTAATATTGGTGAAAAGAAAAAGTTTTTCATGTCAGTGCGCTTTCAAGAGAGCTAGTCAGAAAAATTAAACAGAATTTTTTTCCAGCGCATTAATTCTGTAGAAAAGTATTTCCTTTATTGAGTGTTTATTTTGGAGGAAGAAAGATGAGAAGTGTCCAAGTCTCTTTTTTCATTCCTAAAAAAGGAAAAAAAAAAAAAAAAAAAAAAAAAAAAAGTCAAAATAAAACTATTGATCACTATGGTTGAATTTTCTTTCCAGGATAATTTCCAAATCTCACTATAACATGAAATAAGCCGTGTTTCAAGATTTCCGCATTTTTTATAGATTCTGGCTCACCTGAAGGAACCATTTTAACCAGAGAATAGCTAAGTCAGCTGTTTGCTCTCTAAACGCTCAAAAACATTAACTTGGACTGAGATCAGTCGTGTTGGTGAGGTTGTTCTTTATATCAGCAGACTGTGATATGTAATTCAAATCAACAACATGGACAGATTCCACAGTTCAGTTCAGATGGGCCTGTAAGCAGCTACTTCACACAACCATTCAATCTATATATATCAAAATATATATGTTCTCAGCTTAAGTAATCTTCATACCTTCAGAAAAATTAGATTATGTGTGCTGCTCGACAGTAGCCAATTCTTGTAGAAAGATTATTTCAGTGTTGCAGTTACGAAAAGTGTGTCCAGATAGCCCTGATTTAATTCTAAGTGATGATTACATTACCAATGGGAAAAATGAACTTTTTTTACCATAGGCTAAGGCAAACTTTCTTGGCGGTTGATATTAAGTAGGGCCTCAGAAGCATCTGACAGAAAACTCTGAGTTTTCCATATGGTCAATGTTTTTTTCCAGCTCATCCTAGCCAGAAAAAAAATGAACACTTTTAAAAAAGATGGGGAGAAAGAAACTGATATTTTCTCTCATAGTGGAGGTAAGTCACCACATCACCACTGAACCTCCTGTAAAATGGTATCAAACTGACAGCATAAGCACGTGAGCTTAGTTCGCCAGGATAAAGGGCTAATCAGCAAGCTCTATCTAAGCAATTCATTCACCAGATTAAATATTCTTTGTGGTTAGAATTACATAATCATTCTGGTACTTCTACAGAAATAGAAATCCTATAAAGAGGAGAATTCCAGCAAAGCAAAGTAGAGTATTTGATTCTGCACACAAATACTTGCCATTAATTGGAATGGGATAAAAACCACTTTATTTATAATTAGATGGACACAGACATATCATGTATCTGTTCAGGAGGGATTAAAATCCATTACTGCTGAAAGTACAAAAATACCACATGAACTTTTAATATTGTCAGGCCTTTAACTGGTATAAATATTAAATAGGTAGGCTATCCTACAAAGTCAGCTGATCTGATAGCATCGATATTACGCCACAAGACCTGATATTTGGATAGACCTGACAACTATACTGAATAGTTAATACAAAAGCAAATAAATATACAAATCAGTCACATATTGGTCAACATTTCTTCCCTTTAAAATGTCGCGCTTACATATACTATATATTTAAAAATACTTTTCAGTAATAGACCAAGTACTGCTGATTACTACCAATAATCCCCATTTTATATTTTTGCTCATGCTGCAAAACAGCCTGAAGGAAGTTCAAGCCAGCACTGAACTAAAAAACCTAGACTGTAACCGGGTATTCTGACTATTGCTCTTCATCCGCCTTTTTCCAGGTTTTGTTTCTCAAATTATGAGCAATATTTTAAAAAATAGAAGTCAGAGGAGATAAGATGTTAAGATTCTTCACTCACACAACAGGTGTTTGAATAGTTCTGAATTTTGATTTTGTGTCTATTCAAAGAGAAATTTGTATCACTAATACATAATAGCTAATATAAGTTTCCAAGTTCTTGCTTTCTTACAAGCTCTTTCCATTTCTATGTATTTGCCAGTCAAAATGGATCATAAGGAAGAAATAGAAGTGTATCTTGACCACATAATGTATTTAAACTACAAATGGCCATGTTTGTATGTTTCCTTCCAGTACCTGAAGGGGACCTGCAGGAAAGCTGGGGCTTTGAGGAACCTCGTCCAGAGTGAGGTGTCCCTGTCTATAGCAGGGGCATTGGAACTAGATGATCATAAAGGTTCTTCCAATCCAAGCCATTCTATGATTCATTCTATGATTCTGTATTAATTTTTACTTGTTTGAAGTGTATGTTGGAAGGAAATCTTTTCTTCACAGAGTGATCAAGACCACATATTTAAAAAAAATGATCTACATATTTCCCTGGTCAACAGCACATCTTTGGAATAGACCAAATTTTTTTTTAACTTTTACTACGTTACTTTCAGTGATACACGCTGTGATTCTTAGGGAACGTTTTGAAAAGACATTTAACTGAAGCAAAGACACTCAGAAAGAAAATGATCAAAAGCAATACGTATTTGCAGTGAGACAGAATGAGTGTATGCTGTCTTACCTCCAATGGAAATGACTGCATTGAAGCACTGGTCCCTAAAGGGAAGGTTAAGGTTGTCACAAACCAGGACTTCTTCACCTCTCTTCCTTGCAATTTCTACCAATGGTCCACAGTAATCACAGCCAAGATTGTACACCTGACTGTTGACACTGAGATACTTTCCAGTTCCACAACCTAAAGAAAAGAATACTCTTTAGTAGATCAGAAGCTGTATGCTATGGACACTATCTGTTCCTCCCAAAACAGTGAAAATAACGGGGAGTGATGCTGGGGGTGAGTTTTCTTATCTGGTTCTCGGGTTTCCTGAAAATGTGTGTTTGCTTCTACTAGCCTAACTCCTGCAAGATTCATTTAGACTGTTTGAAATTATTTGTTCACACCATTAGGAATGTAACAGTACAACTATCACAAATAAAAATACTCATTACATAGTCCTGTGCTATACTATGCTACATGCAGTTTACTGGGGAGGAAAGCTACGCGCAGGTGAGAGGAGGAATGAGCGGTCCTCTGCAGCCACCACTGCGTTATCTCAGAGCAATGTCTTTTTAGTGACCTACAATAAATCTCTCTGCCAAATACTTCCGTAGACTCTGCTAAATCCCACCCAGTACCTCTCCAGCACATCTCACTCAGAGGGAGCCAGACAGAAGGACGAACTCATTGGCCCAGACTCAGCCAGAAAGGTCTCTGACTGAATGGCAGAAGAAAGGATTTATCTGCAAGAAATCCGAAACCATATCTGTAACTGGCACAAGGCAGAGAGGAGCATTTCAACTTGAGATACAGTCTTGACAATACTTGATTCTTAACAATACTTGACACACTGAGGGGATGTTCTCTTTCTGTCTGTTCTGTTGCATTGTAATACATGCAAATGTAATGAACAGTCCTAGAATATTTTCCACATACAAGTGTGTCTACTAAAAGACTGTGCTATACTAAGTTGAAATTTTTCAGTGTTCTCCACTACCATATGCGTAACAGACATTTTTCAAAATTATATTAGGAAACATTCACTGCAGTTACAGGTCAGTAGTGAAAAATAATTTCTGGAAGTTGACAGCAAGCAACAGGGTAGCAGCTTGGCAAAGAGACCTATCTGTGTACTGGTAATTCAATTGAAAGGCCTGGAGTTATCTTTAGAAACGTCCCTGCTTCTTGCAGCACTGCTGCTGTCATTGATGTTAATGTGCACCATTATCTGGAGAGACAGCACAGAAACTGCTGGAGAAGAGCACAATGCTGCCATCCTGAAAAAAGAGCAAAATCAAGCATTTTTGTAGAAGGAACATATTAAGTCAAATTTGTATTTATTTTGAAGATTCAGTTGCTGCATACATGTTTTTTTGGTGGAGTGCTTTTTAATCACAGTATTTTCTGAAGTACATGTTCTGCTCTGGAATGAAGCCATAGAGTGGTAACACTGCCAGTACTCTAAAAATTTACATTTGCAGGAGATTCACTTTTAAATGAGTCATCAAGAGGGTGGATTCCTTCATGAAGCTGTTAACAACAGCCACACTATTGCCATTTATTCTGATGAATGAAAAATAATAAGGCAGTTATACAAAAAAATCTTTCATTCTGCTACTGTTATCATTCTTCGTGGCAAACAAAAATATTTTAATAAAAGGTGGTATTAAACAGAAAAAAAAATCATCAGTTGAATATCTTATTTTGAAAATGTTGGTATTACTGTGTAGCCCTCCTCTCTTGCATGCTAAAAATAAACACTGCCGTCAGATTCCTGTAGGTCTTATTAAATCCCTTAAGAGGGAATCTTGTGTGCCTTGATGGGAATACTTCTATTGGCAACTCTAAGCATTTGCCTTCTGACCAGATGCTTCACCTGCATTTAAATTATTTCAGCTGAAACTGTAATAGTGCGATCTTAAGGTTTCAGCTACAGTCATGACACCTGCTGATAAAGCCTCAAAGAACTTCGGCAAAGGTTTCAATGACTTTTA
Organism: Perdix hodgsoniae; assembly: GCA_035772895.1. NCBI lineage: Eukaryota > Metazoa > Chordata > Aves > Galliformes > Phasianidae > Perdix > Perdix hodgsoniae. The sequence continues at coordinate 18,035,866 of JAPSGF010000002.1, read as the reverse complement.
TTGACATGACAATACATTTTGGCTGAGAAATACCATGTTAAGCCAACTGTCAAATGAGTGGATACCATAGAATATTTCCTGAGATTATTAGTGAAAATGGTGCAGATGTATAAAAGATACATATCCAAAATAATACGAGCCTAGTTTTTTGTTTGTTTGTTTGTTTGTTTGGACTGCCTGACATCAGCAGAACTGATCTTTTGAGTATGGTAGACAAAATCTTCAAAGATATTTTTCTCTGACAGGATCTGGCAGATGTAGAATTTATTTTCTACAATTATTACACCGTGCAGTGTAAATGCATTTTACCAGTCTAAGAAATGAGGAAAATCCAATTAGGGAAAGAAGCAACTAGATTGCAATGATGTGGTGTATAGGACTGAATTTACAACACAAACACAAAGCAAACTTGAGGACTTGGTAAACCTTATATCTGTAGGTGCAACAGAAAATGAAGATATAAGCTAAACATGTAGAAAAGACAAGGCCATAGTAGTAACAAATTGCAGACCAGCAGTATTTAAACAAAGAGTCTGAAAGCAACTGAAACATTAAAGCTTAGGTCCATTGAAATAAGGTAAAAATTGTACTTGCCACTGGATAAACCATCAAAAAAAATAAAATAAATGGTATATGGCATCTAATAGAGTTTTAAAAAAATTTTAAAGCAATCTCTAAATAAATTTAGAAGTTTTTTTTTTTCTCTAGCAAATATATGTGATTAATGTATAAACTACTAAAGTTTATGAACAATATCTCATGCTGTCCCAGGGAATGGCTTACCTATGTCAGCAATGAGACTGCCAGGCTTTTGCTCCAACAGAAAGTTTCTCACACGAGGCCATGCTTTGCTCTGCAGGTCATTAAAGTAGGCAGCTGTATTTTCATACACACTATGCACATGCTGCTTTTCTAGCTGGGTAGCCTCATGTTCCATCCTGTAAACATAATGAAGATTATATACAATGAAACATGAACTGTTGTAGACTATATCTTATAGACATGTATAATTCCTGAACTTGTAAGCTTATTTTTATAAAATCATTACAAACATCTAATAGCCATCATATTTATTTTAACAAAAAGATCTGGGTTTGTTTTCATAAACTTTAAGAAAAATTTCAAATTTATCATCTTCCTTCAGAAGCATTATATAACTGCATGTATTGTTCAACGAAATGCATATTTCTCAGTAATTTGACCAGTGCAGTAAAGGCTTACCTGCTGCCAAAACAGAGCATGTATTCAGGAGGAGCAGAAAACCAGAAAGTTAAGAATAGACTCTCCAGTGAGTAGATAGGCAAGTTCTTATTATGGTGTTTTTCAAATATAGCCTGGACCCTGAAAGAGGGTCCATAGACTTTGGCTTCAGTGATGAGATGGCTGAGATTTACACGGGAAAAAAAAAAATCAGGATTTCTCTACCTTTGCTTAACCATCTTCATTTCATTCAAAATGCCTATCCTACAAACACTATCTCCTTAATTTATAAAATGGGAATTAATTCCAGTGACCACAAAGAAAGTATTTATGTGCTTTACATTAAGTGTATGTGAACACTTATAAGAATAGTATTTATTCATCTCGCTGGTTTTACGTGCTCTGTTATGTTAGACCAAATTGTCCCAGTGGTCTATTCAGACTGTACCTATATGTTATACCTATTTAATAGCTCTCTTCAAAACATTTATGCTCAGTGTCTTTATAACACCTACTTTCATTTTTCTGGCCTGATCCACATTTTTCATTTATGCTGCATTAGCTGAGATTTTACTAGCTAAATATATATATGTATGTGTGTGTTTTTATATATGTATATATAAGTTCATGTGAGAAAAAATCAGTAACAGACTAGCAAATTCACAGTAGCCAAAACTTCAGTGTTACCCTGAGGAGCATAAAACTACAACAAACTGAAAAAGAAAAGCAGATACAATTGAAATACAGACTTGAAATGATATTGCGTGACAGTAGTAACTCAGAATTTTTCTCAGAGTTCTATTTCAAGCTATGTTGTTAAATAGGATGGGTTAGTTGCAGCAATTTCAAATAATTACTCCTTAGAATCTAAATCCCGTTGTTTTTTGTTTTTTTTTTCTTATTTGACTCTTAAATGAAACAGATCATGTTTCATGTTTGCAGTTATCTTCCTTCTCTATCTTGAAATGTACTCTATGTTGTTGTTCAGTTGCCAGAAATGCTCTATTTATACGTAGAAATTCCAAAGACTAACTATTATTTATCTTCTTTTGACATTTTGTATGCTTCTTGCTCTAGTTTGTATTTCATGTTTGGTTACTACGTGGTTCAGTGTCTACAAGTATTTTTATCTTTCTACTTGAAGCTGTTTGTTCAATCTTTGCAGTTTTTTTTTTTTTTTTAAAAAAAAAAAAAAAGCAACAGAGATTGTTTTCAACAATTCATAGTAATTTCCAAATGCTACAGAAATTTCAGTTTATGACAACTACAGAAATAGCTGCCTGAACTGAAGCTTAGTTTGGATATGTTAAACACAAAAGCCAACTTGAACATAGAAGATGTTAAGAAGTTCCCTATTGATGCAATATTCTACTACATTTTTCGTGAAATGTCTTTATTTAATCTCAATATAGGCTGAAATTCATCTTTGTTTTCTACAGAATCACAAGCCCATTACATTTTTGCTTTAACTTTCTCATTCACTAAGACCGCTACTGACTCTTCTATACTGGACGTGTGGGAGAATACCACAGCACCGTATTAGAGGTTATTATTTTTGGATACATTTCATAAACACTATCAAGATAATGACTTGGCTATAATCTTAGAATAACAGTATTCTACCAAAATGCAAATAATTTCATGTACCGTTTTATTCAATTCCTGTTGATTACATATATTTTGCAGACAATTAAGTCACATGATGAAATCAGACTTGCTAGTTTGACTTTCCAGTCAAAGCCCTTAACTCTGTCAGGCTTCATTTTGTAGCACGGCAGGGAAACGCCCTAGCAACAAACCATTTCACTGTTTACAGAAGGCAAGAAACCTGTGGAGACAGACTTGGCCTACAGCTGTATCAGTACTACACAAGCCTGATGTCACTGAAGATGTAAAAAGCTTATAACTACGTAATTACGCAAGCCATAGACAGTACCTCAATGTTTCTTTGTAAACAAAGCCAATCAATGCAACCCTTTTGCCTTAAAAATATCAGACAAAGTCTCTGCTGCACAAAAACCATAGAAAATGTTCAGTTCATCCAAATCCTATCTTGTGACTTCCAGGTTGATGGGAACGTCTGTTTTGCAAAGGAGGTAATGAAAATGTAAGATTTCCAGAAATCCCACAGCTTCAGCATCTGCTCTGCTCAGGTTACCTGGAAGCTATCCAATTAGCTAGAGAAAAGAAGAGCAGAGGAAGGTGATTAATGCATACGCTTTCCTCACCCTCAATTCTTTATTTTCTTGTGTGGTAGCTCATACAGCTGCCAAAGAGTTCTAGCAGAGACTAGGTGCAAGAGCATGAAGGGAACTATGAACTGGCAGCCAGTTGCTTAGTGACTGCAGGAAGTCCCCAAAATAGGGAGGCAGCTCTAGAAACATGGGACTCCAACAAACTGTTTGGTTAACAGAGGAAGAGTAGGATTTTCTCCTCTGCCAGTATCTCCTGGTTCATCTGTGTTTGCTCGCAAGACTACAATAGGCCCTTGTTGTGTATGATCTACGAAATGAAAATAATAGATGGAAGCTGCAGTGTAGTTCTCGTTGATCTTGTGGGGAAATGGATCACCAGTCCATCACATGGAACTGTGGCATATGAACAAAAATGACAGAAATTAAACAGGTTCTTTGACTGTCCTACAGAGCTGCTTTGTTTTTCGTTATTAAAACAAGTAAAAGCAAAATCAAATAAAATAAAACACCTAAAAATGACAGCTTCATGGGGTTTAGAAATAATTGTACTAACACACCATATATCTTTATAGTTACACATATCTCTAAAAGTTTTCTGAGTCCAAGGGAATCTACTTTCTTCTTTCCATTAACATTTTGAAAACGTTTAAACAATTGACTTTTCAAGGGTATGCCTTTAAGGAAAGTCATGTTGCTTGAACTTATTCTATCACTGCAGAAGCATTTAACTACGTGACCATGAAATGAAAATATATAAAATTAATCATCCCAGTTTACAACATTTTAAAAAGTCGGGATTTTCTTTTCCTAGTCTTTTTTTTTCTTTTTTTCTTTTTTTCGGGGGGAGTGGGAGTGGGAGTGGGGGGAGTTGAAAGTGATTTGGCTAATTGTATTAAATACCTTTGCTTCAAGAGGTCAAAACAGTTATTGCCCCTCAAATACAAGGGGTGCCCTAACATTGAAATGCAGGCAGTAGTGTTCAGTCCAAAAATTCTGACATTCATATCAAGTTCCATTTAAGCCAGAGATTTTCAGATCATCCATCCTCTGCCTACCTTACCACATGTTATTTCACCACCACTATTTAAAATTGATGCGTAACACTTAAAGTCTTCAATTGGCTCACACTCAATTCTCCCTGTTTCTGCCTCTATGGCCAGGCCAGTCACAATATCCAGATGCTACAAACTTCTTGTCAGTGGCCTCTCGGAAGCATCATGTGATTTTCGTGCTAGGCATCAAATCCTACATCCCTTCTATTTCTCTTCAAATCAATTGCTCTTGATTAATTTGATTCTTTTACTTCTCTCTCTTGCAGCCGCCTGTTTTCTCTATCCCTTTGATGAACAGCAGGAACTTACTCAATTCAGTCTGAGTGTCAGATATGAAATATTTCAGTCTCTTAATGAGGGCTCCTCTTAGCTAAACTCTTCACACGCTGATGGGAATTCTCAATCCCGTTTTGGATTATGAGACCTCCTACTTCAAAGATCTGTGAAATTCAGCACAGTTGTCTCTTCATGTTGCTACAGCAACACAAATCTTGGTTACACATGCAACTGCAGCTATGGATGTAATAATTTAAATAATAACTTTAAATATAGAACAGTATAACCACAAGGGCAGATCTATTTCCCACACTACTCTGCTCTCCAGCAATAACAAGAGCAGCTAAAGCCAATACTAACTGGATAAAGAGTGAGAAAGTCCTACTGATTTCTGTCCACTCACCTACAGGACAGGGAAAACTGTCTATAATGGTGAGCAGTACTTCAAGTTAACCGCCGGCTTGCTTACAACTTACCAGTCTTTTCATTCAAATTTATGTAGCGATGGAAAATCCACATGTATAGCCAATGGTAAGAAGCAACTGCAAAACATCATAACACTCCTTCTCAAAACCTGACCAGTTTTCTTTGTCAGAGCTTTGCCCATGCTTAAGACTGATTTTATAAATCACAGTAATAATGTCCATTCTGATTTACAGTGTTTTATTTCATTAATAAAGGCAACAAATAAGAGTGTGATTTTAGATATGAATCATTACATAAAACAGGCTTACAAGTAAATAAAAGATAATGAAACAGAATAAAAGGAATCCTGCTGTGAATTGTTAAACGAGATGCAATCCAAGTTAAGCAAAAGGTTACAGTGGAAGACAGTTTTCTTAAGGCTAACAACTCTGGTAATTAAGTTCACCCACGCATGAACAGCAACAATCCCATGAAAATGCACAGTGTGAAATCAGAGCAAGAGGAAGGCCATGCAGTGTGTTTAAAACCTTACTGAATGGAATTCCTGATTCAGTAGCATTGTTCCAGTAAAATTTGGCAAACTGAAGAAAAAAAAAGATTTGAGACAAGCTTAGAATCACTGTTACTCAAAATGCTCAGTGTAAAGCCAGAATTTTAAAATAACTTCATTATTTGAAATAAAATCACTATAATCATACTTTTTTTTTCTTGCTGATAAATAAAATCTTGCTCTTATGAAAGACTGAAAGCAGAGAGACTGTTCTTTCAAGGTCCTGAACTAAATATAAAGTTTATGACTCAAATTCCCGTTATTCCAAGTGGCAACAATTCACCATCACATTTATTTTCTGTTAGTTTTATTCTCCAGTCAACACCTAGTACTATTCACACATCCTATTCTTTGATCAGTCAATCATTTAATATTTCCCTTGCACTTCTGCATCTAGGGTCATAATGTAATAATAACTGTAAGCAGATTTATTTCATTAGGTACAAACTCCATTTATAACTAGGTAACATTCATCAAAGACAACAATGCACAAACACAAATCCTTTGCTATTTATAACACTGAAAGAAGGCACATAATCATGTATAAGTCCTACTAAATGCCAGTTCATCTTTTCTACTACAGGAAAATACACATCCCATCTCCAAGCAAAGAAGGTATCTTCCTACAAGGATCTCAAAAAGTCAAAAATCCCTGATGCTAGACTTGCACTGATGTAATCTTCAGACCTTCAAGGGCACATCAATACACAACATGCTCCCCATCTAGAGAGCACAGTCCCTCTTGCCTGTGGCAATCCAGCTTTTCAACAGCCACAGACCAAAGTAATGAGAATAGTATGAAGAAAAGGGTTAAATTGGAGGGAAAACAGCTGATAAAAGAATTGTAGCTTGGAAACTGAATCTTGGAATCATTTTCAGTTCACTGTAATTGTGCAGAAGAGTATATGATGTACCAAGCCTGTACTATTTTACTGTGAGGTTGGGTGCCAATTGCCTTGGAAGCTTTCTTTGCTTATGGATGTATCTCTGTCCATTATTAGCTATGAAACTGAAGTACATCAGCTATCTCTCCTGTAGTAACAAATACTATGGACCAAAGAACATTTTTACAAATAACGAATATAATAATCTGCATAATCCACACTTGTTAAGTCTGTTGACTGCTGTTTACATTAATGAACTGCAACACACTTAGGTTGCAAAATCTAGGTGCCAGTGGGCTTTTCTAGGCAAATCTTCTATTGCTCCCTAGCCTTTTCATACTGATTCATCAATAAGAAAGGACTAGGAAAGCAGTAAAAAAAGCTGTTTTCCACAGCAAAGAGCAGACAAAAAATAGTGGTCTTAAACTACAGCAAAGAGGATACAAGTGAGACATTTAAAAAGCAATGAGAAGGATAGAAAAACACTGAAAATTATTCTGGAGTGAGTGGGTCATGGAGCCTCCATCAGTAAGTTCTGAAAAATGTAAGTTACCCAGGCATCTGTCATGAAACACATTGATATAGTTGATGCAGCTTTGGAGGAGACACATAGATGCCCCAACATTAAGCTTTGTGAGTCTGTTTGTCTATGAATGTAAGAATAAAACTTGAATTTTTCAATTTATAAGCAAGATTTCAGTTAGCTGATACAGAACAAAAAAAAGCACCCAACAATAATTAAAAGCTGAAAGCATGTTTCACGTGTATTTACTACTCTTTAACATGGAGGTTGATTTTGAAGCTATATTACTAAAGATAATGAACAAATTTCCCCTTGGAAACAGCTATAGTTACAGTTTGTTTGTTTGTTTGTTAAGAGCTCTGCGTCAGTATCTCAAGGTCCTTGTGCTACACTACTTACAAGCTTTTAAGTATAGTTAAATTTTCTTCTTGGTCAGTGTAACACCTCATATATTTTTAAAGTTATCTTGTCTTCTGTCCCTTATTTACCAGCAATTAACCAAGCGTTAAATATTTAATACTTTTCACCCTTTGCCATGAATCAATCTCAGTGGTCTTTTGTGAGTACTGTTGTCATCCTCTGTCTCCTATCCTTTCTTTCCTATTTCTCTCCTATTCTTCATGCCAAGCTATATTTATAATATTTGATTCCCCAGTGTCATCCTATAGTTCTAGAATTATAGCCTTTTAAATTCCTTATGCTTCCACGGGATTTGGGTTAGTATTTAGAGTACTATTTCCAGATAGATTAGTTTTAATTTATTCAGTATAATTCTTTTTCTCCCATTCATAATGCACATCACTGTTGGTATTTAAATTGTTCTTGGTGCTACATACAAAGCCTCTCAAATTAAAACAATTTTACAAACCAATTTAAGTAAGACATTCGGTTACTTGGAGATACATCTTTTGCTGAATCTTAATATCTTACTGACAGAAAGATAAGCAGCACACTGCCAAACTGGATCCCCAACTAAGGCCATTCATGGTTACCTTTAATCCTAAAAATTAAATATAAAATATTATATAATCAATACAGTAATTACAGAATTGCTATGTGGAATCTTTCAATATTTTTTTATACTACTCCCGATAATTGCTAGTTTATTACAGCTGAAGAAATGATATCATATTCTTAAATGTTCATATTCACTACATAAATGCATTCAGTGTTCACTATGCTGTCTAAATAAAGTTTCAAAAGACAGATCTTGTGGCAGAAAGAGTTTTAGTTATTAAGTTATTCCTAGTTCATGACCAGCAGAATGAGAGCAAAGACAGCACCACACTTCTTTTTTTACCATAACTCTCAAAAATCCAACTGATCATTGCTTTGTGCACCCTCCCACAAGGTGCCTGGGCACTGTTGCAGACAAGGGCTCTTTCACTAATAGCCCTAGAGGGCTGGGCAGTGTGAAGCTTAGTGTCCCACCACCAAACTCCCCAGGAAAGAGCCTTCCTTTTCCTAACTCCCCAGAGTTTCTTCTATTTTAAAGGCTTTATGTTATAATGGTACTGTTTTACCCAGCTTGGTGTTTTTAAGCCTTCTATTTGAATACAAGAAGAGGCCTTTATACTAAGAATTTTTTCCAATTCAGCAAGGAAAGGAAATGCTGTGGTGATCCCTGAGGGAGCTGCAATTCCCTATACCCACTGTAAAGTTTTCCATTAGGAAAATATTTGAATACCACTCTCTTTATAGATGAAAATGATTTTTTTTTAAATAATTTTTGTTTAGGAAACTATTCTATATGGAGAACAAGAGTTAATATCTGCAAAAAACAGTGTAACACCATTAGAAATATTTTCTTATAAGAACTTCAGTCTTCAAATAAATTATTTTTCTGAAATGACTACATGTGTATATCAATATACAAATATTCAAAAATAAATACTTTTCAGTAACAAAGCACAAACCAAAATGTACAATGCCTGGCCCAAATAAATTATGTCTGAAGTTTTCCAAGGAAAAAAAAACAAAACATGCAGGACTCTGTCCATGAATTTCAGTCAGTTACATAAGGCCTAGCTACGACATGAATACTTACTCATTTTATCAGTAATTAGACTTCTTTTCTCCCGGTAATTCACCTAATACTTTTGTCTCCTCTTATGAAGGCACATACATAAGTTTTATGAAGAGCTAGTTAGAGGAACTAATACTCCTAAGTATTTTTAAATAAAAGAAGTTCATTTTTCATTCTAAAAATGATTAAAATTAACTTGGTAAGCATATAAAAGTCAGAAGTATTTTTTCAATGTCTTAAATCTCTACAAATTAGAGAGTCATGCAGACCTCCAGCCATGGTTTTCTTCCACATGGGATTATTCTGTAACTATTATTAGCTATAAACATGCCAACACAGATCCTGGTACTACAAAGACACAGATAACTGCTTAACTTTGTGCACCACAGCCATCTCGTTGACCTCAGGTATGTTATTAACAATGGCTGAAGGTAAGAATGTGCAAATAACTTTCTGCAGAACTGAGCCTCATGCTGTTTGTGCCATTCCATAGTATTCTTCTGGGTCAACCATCCAGAATGGATGGGAGAATACCCGCAAACTAGAATGTTTGTATGGGAAGTGTTTGCCATCTGTCTCTTGGCTCAGGGCTGATTTCAATCTTTGGACAGACTTTATAACTTCAGGTATGGATTTATGTTTGTTTCATCTCAGAAAATGCTGATTTTTTTTCACACCAAATTCAGTTTAGCATTACATGTACGTTTGACAATGTTTTACCCCTTTGAACATCTCCTTGCCAAAGGCAATATTAAAATGCAGAGAGCCACAGCTACCTGCATATTTTTCCCAAAACACACATCTCTGTAAGCTACACAATAGCAGCACCACAGAAACATCTCAGTGTAAGTCCATTATAAGAACACAGTGTGAGAGAGAACACAGTAAATAAAAATGCACTCCTTCAGAGAGGCAGGCACTTTATAAATAGCATATAGACAGACACAAATATAGCAATACACCAGATTGAAAATAAACTACCAAAATGAAACCCGATCCCCCCACTAGCTCTATTACAGGGCATTAAGAAGTCCTGAGAGGACCCTCTTGGTAGGTCATGCAGAGATTGATGCATATTTTCCTTATCTCTTTCTCAAGTTTCATGCTCAGAATCACAAACTCCAGAAGCACACATTACCCAAGCAGTTCCATCAGCAGAGAATGTCGTCCTGTGCACCACAACCACACAGCTGTATTGCTGTAAGAATTTTGCTCCTTATGTCTTTGCCAAAGAGCAGGAGTGGATGACCCCGACCCTCTGAGCACCCGCTGCTCCCACCAGCACTCAGTGGGAATGAAATCCCTCTACAAACATTCAGTAAACACGGAACACTCAGTAACACTGAGGTCTCTGCGTGCATTTACAAAGGCAATGTTTAGGTATTTGGAATATTCTGGGAGAGTAAAATATGTTAAACTACTAAGACTCAGAATTTCTCGAGATCATTGCTTAGGACCGTTTGCCAATTCACAGTGCATACTTCATTTTTAATTAGCCATGCAATCACAGAGAAACTTGTTATTTCTGTTGTAAATTCCCCGCATGTCTCCTAAAAACTACCCTTCCCAAGTGCTGCTGCCAAGCTCAGCGCCAACAACGCTGCTAGATGCTAGGGCTGCCTGCACCGCGGCCCCGCTCCGTTACACGGGGAGCGTGGAGGGTGGGGGGCGAAGTTAAATCTCGAAATCTCGAAATCCTTTCGTCCCAGGGAGGGTCAGCAGCTCGGCGGCGGAGGGTCACCTCCGTTCTCCGACATCTAGCTGCCAGCAATCAGGACGCTATTTCGCTATTTTTCATTTCTAATTTTTCGGCTTTTGTATTATTATTTTTTTTCCTCCATCCTCCCTTCTGTTCCCCCAAAAGCCAGCTCTCGGGGCGAAGGGCTGCGGGGGGGATGGCAGCGGGGATTTCCGTGCTCCAAGCATCCCACCCGGCGGCCCGCCCCGCTCCTTACCTGCACCAGCGGGGCGGCGGCGGCTGCATCCCGGCGCGGAGGCGGCGCTTGGCCGTGCCGTGCCGGGCCGTGCCAAGGGGGGGCCCTCGGCGGAGGAGAGAGAGGAGGGCTTGGCCCTCTGCTGAGGGCACCCCCCCCCCCCCCCCCCCCGGCACGGCCCCGATCCCCCCTTCCCCGCCCCCCGGAATGCCAAATGTTAACTCTTTTCCTTACCCCCGTCGCATCCTGCAAAGGAAAAAGGGAAGGATGAATGCTGCTGGAGCTGCTGATGGGAAGAGGGAGAAGCTTCCATGGAGGAGGGGGGATTAACCCTCGTGTAAAGGTTAAGCTCGCACTGACCTTTGTGGGTGTGTGCCAGGTTTTGCAGCACGAGCATCCTCCCTATGCTTGTGATGGGAGCTGGAAAATGGCAGGTTGTTTCTGTACTTTCACACATTTAGCCATTTCACACTCTGAATAGTGAGTGGGGACCCCAAGAGTTTTAGGACTGCATAAACACAGCTCATAGTTTGTCCTGTTCCAGGAGCTTATAGTTTACATATGAGGTTACACATAAATTCAGAGAGAAGCATGAAAAAGCAACACAAGCTCATGTTACAGGCATAGAACTCAGCACAGCATTGCACTGATGGTTCTGGAGGTGCTGAACTATTAAATGTTCTGTGTGGCCTCAGATCAGCTTTAAAGGTACCTAGAGACAGGATTAAAAGGGAATAGTGGGAACATGACTGTGTGTCAATAGGGTTTTCAAAATTGCTGAAGTAACTCAAGAACATGCATTGCTTTTAGTCTGACAAGCCCACCTAAAGCGAAAAAAACAACAGTAATACTGGAAGAGAAGAAGAACAGGCTGGGAAAACTACACTGGAGACATATGAAGCTAATATCCTGTTAAATATATCAAAGCCCTGGAGAAATGCTGAAGCCCTTGATCTTTATTATGAAGACATCCAACAGTCAGAGCTATTGGCTAACTCACAATTAACCTTCTTAACTTCTTCAAAGAGCTTTGACTGATTTATAAGACACTACTGAGCTTTACAAAGATTGTGTTGACATGCATCCTGTTATTCCATTCTTCCACGTGCATCTGCTAATTTTGTTCTGTAAGGCAATGTCAGGTAATTGTCTGGTACAAACTCGGGTCTGATATTTCCCTGTGCTCTCAGAAACCTTTTTTTTTTTTTTTTTTCCAAGATGCCATTAAATCTGCTGCATTTCTGTCCTCAGGTACAAAAGCTGATTCCAGAAAAAGGCTGCATAGTTCAGCACCCCCAGTAACTTCATACCTAAGTTTCCTAAAAAATCACTGAAGTGCGAATACCATCTGGTCCACCATTATTGGTTTGTTTTAAAATCTCTTCAGCTTGAAAAAACTGCCTCTTAGAAAAAGATTCTGATGCAGACTATCCTAAAACTCTGTAGTGAATTCACTCAGCATTTCCCTTAGAATCTAATCTTTTTTGGGCGCTCTACAGCTAAAATAGGCAGTTCTATAACAATCCTATAAACTCTGGCAACTTCCCCCTTTGAATGCATTTGATGATAATCATGATCATGTAGCCTAATGGGTTTTAGGTGGGAAGGGGGGGGGGGAATCCACACACATCCACACAGGTATTATAGACTCAGAGTGATTTACAAATTTATGCAGAATAAAAATAGAATAGTTTTTCCTTTGAAGTGCTAGGCATCTGTAATTCTATAATAAATTGCAATCCTTAACAATTCTTCCTCTCTAAACAATTAAAAGACCTCATCAAAAACAATTTTTCTGTATTAAAAAAAGATTTAGGTCACTAAATTAAGTGACTAAAGGTTGGGAAAGCCAGAAGGCTACCCATGAAACCTTAATTCAGCCCTCTTGTGCGTGAGCTTTGCAACTCTGTACTTAATTATGAGCTTGTCTGCAGAATACCAGGCTCCACTTGGAGAATTTGAAATTATGTAGTGGCAAGCATGTGAGACAGGCTAATTAGGTCTCCTTCTGTGTTTCATCCATTTATTCCTTTGCTTTCTAGGGTCTCTTTTCTGCTTATCCTTGTCATCTCTCATGTGGAAACTTCTCTTTGCCAGATCTGCCCAAAACTCACACCCTTAGATAAGCAATTTAATAGTGAATCAGGCAACAATGTTTACCTTAGGGTCACAAAGAATTCTAATTATTACTTCCAAGGTTGTCATTTTCCTCCAAAGATTAAAAAAAAAAAAAAAAAAAAAAAAACAGAAAAAAGGAAGGAAAACAAAGAAAGGAAAAAACACTAAGAAGACTAAGAAGTAGGGAAATAAAAGTTTCCACACTGAAGCAGAAAGGAAATAAGAAATTGAGGTCAGTCTTCACAAGCCATAGATCTTCTTTCTTACAAAGGACCAGCTCTCAAATTGCAAGCTTTACAGAGAAGACAGTTGGAGATGAAAGCAAAAGGAAAGCATTCATTTCCCTGATGTCTTGAAGGGAATATAAATAATTCTGTGTTGACTCTATAGACATTCTGGAAAATTGAGGAACTTTTGTTCTAATTTGTGACAAAAACTGTAGCTGCTGTCTGGTTTTCTTGTATTTATGCCTTGCCAATCAAAACCACTTTCTTTTCTGAGCCAGGTAATAGAAAGACTTTTCACTTTTCAGAAGATTCTTTTTAACGAAGAAGTCATGAGTTAATAACTTACACCTTGCTTGATGAATTTGGTCTTCACGTGATTATAAAGTTACATTCAAATGATAATGGTTTTTAAAAGTTTTCCAGTAGAGCTAACAAAAAAGGAACTAGTGGCATTTGTGACATTATCAGATGTACAAAGTTAACATTATTACTGTGAAGTTAAAGTAATATTTTCACTTTACAGGGAATTTTTAGCCTGAAAGCAATTAAAGCAATAACTATTCAATATTCTTTTTCTTGGGATATGAAAATTCAAAGAATATATGAGCTAGGAAAGTATAGTTTCCTAAATGAAACGCAGTCTATGAAGCCGTAAGTTCCCTTAAGTATAATCATGCTTTGTCTTGATAGTCAATCTCAATAATATAAAACTCATATTCTCAAAGTCGGTACTTACTCTCCTGAGAGCTTCAGTATTGAGAGCTTCCTTTGTTTTCTTTGCAATCATTGGCACTAGGAACTTGATTTCTTGAATGAAAGATAACATTCTCTGCTTCTTATTTGTTTCCTGGTGTTTTACTAATAAATATTCTTAAAATCATGCTAATATTCCATGTTGGGTCACAATACAGAGTATAAGAAATCAAAGCTAATTTAGTAAAAGCACAGCAAGTGACAGTGCTTTGGTCCAGTAAAATTAAACACTCATTACTCCAGTGACATAACTGCACAGATATTTTTTCACATATGCTTAGTATGCAAGCAAGCTCATCTTGTGGGAGATATTCAGTGCGTGGCCTTCATAACCTACCTCACAGATTTGCTGTGGGAATTTACTATTTAAGATTTGTAAAGTGCTTTGAAAATTATAAAGCTTCAAGTTGTGTAAGTGCTAAGCACTACTATTTAATACTTAAATATTATAATCAAGCCTTACAGGCCTTCGCCTTACTAGCACAAGTCTTTGTGAGGTCAGTATGGATGTTGCAAGAGGTAAGGCAAGCAGAACTGATCACAAGAGAGAGAAATTTCTTTCTTAATTCACTGTCAGGGATTGATATGAAACACAACTGTAAAGGTGTTAAAGAGAAACTAACTGAAAAATAAATGTGAAAAGCAATATTATATAAATCTGTGTAAAAATATAGTACTCCTTAAAGTGCCAGTTCCTTACTTAGTCTGTACAACATCTTAACCAAGTAAACCTACTGACTGTTTTCCAGGAAACACAATTCAGACTCCAAATGCATAGATGGATCGAATACAACACTGATATCAGTGTTGTGATATTCAGATATTCGGTGATATTCAGTGATATCACTGAAATGATTCCAAGCGACAGTAAGAACGGGAAAAATCTATGCACTGATAAGTTGTACTTCATGCATATTATAGGTCTGACTTAAATCAAGTAACAACTAGTTAAGTAAAAGTTTTGAAACACAGAAAAACTTGTCTATCAATCAGATTGAGAACACCTTCTTTGACAGTTTTATTGTTAAATTTTGTTTCGGTGTCGTCTTTCCTCTTCCTTGTTCTATAGCGTCAATTTTCAGAAGCAGAAGTTAAAGAAATATACTTGGATTTTTAGGTTATTACTTGATTGTCTGCTTGTTGTGGAGGGTTCTTTTCACTTGGTTTTTTGGTAGGTTTGGTTTGTTGAGTTCCCTTTTGTTTTTGCAGTATCAAAGGGACGGAGCGTTTCTTAATAAGATAATGTCAAGCATAAACAACATGAAATAATTTGGTGCCTAACTACCTGGAACGCAGATGAACACAGTTGTTTCAGGACTGCTGACATCAATGCACTATAGATGTTAGGGTGGCATACTGTCAGACACTGAGTAGCGTCCCAATATCCTGAAGCAATAAGACCCTATTTGGCATGCAAGGAAGGAGAGTTGGATTTATTTATCTTACAAGGACTAATTACTATTCATTGGCAGTCTCCATGCAGGACAAAGCCCTCAGTACTTAAATTTCTTGCCTCTGCAAAAAATGATGTGCAGGCATTCCACAAGGACATGATTTTCAAGCATTTGCATTTCCTCTGCATAGAATAAAGATTACTTTCCTGCAGCATTTTGACATTTTGATCTGAAGTATATAATAAAAATTCATTTCAGTGAATGTTCAAGTATTAACTGAAATTCAGTATCAGAAATAAGTAAAGGTAAGAAGGTACAAAAAGAGAGTGAAAAGTGCACTACTAAAGCAGATGGATATCCTTGAGGGATATGGTTTAGTGAGAACTATTTGTGATAGGTGGATGGTTAGACTGGATGATTTCATAGGTCTTTTCCAACATTAGTGTTTCTGTGATTCTTTCCCTTTCCTGGGTGGAGAAAGTTGCAGGCCTCTAATGCATCTACTTCTCTTTGAAAAACAATCTTTGCGACTGTATTTAGATATTTATGGTCTTTGTGTCACAGTAGTTAAATTATTTGTCTCCAAACACAAAAAAAGTCCATGAAAAAGCTAGATCTCATGTTAACTTTCTAGACACCAGTCCCGATCCCCTTTAGACATTCCATCTAGTGATAGCTTAGAGTAGATTTGAACTGTAGGTATATATTGTTCATAGAAAAAACTGGCTATGTAGGATGGCAAATTTCACTCTACGTTCATTGTTACCAGGATCTTATCAGTCCTCTGTCCAAATATCCCAGGTGATGAGGGAAAACGGAGATTATAAACCTTAGTCAGACTCAGCATCTAAAACTCAAAAAGTCCCAAGAGTTTTAGGGGTTCTTTGTTCTGACTCAGACTCAGTTTTCCAGTCCCCTATGTCCTTCTTTCCAGTTCTTTTCAGTCCTCTACTCACTTCCGCAGTTATTCTTCAACCTCATTGTCACAGCTGAGGTAAGAAAAGCAACTCAGCTGTAATATTTATTTTGTCTCTCAAGAACCTTTTTCTTGGATTTCCTTATTGCCTTCTCTTTTATTTATAGAGTTTTAAATCATACAATGGCAGCTATTCATTCATTTTGGATGCAAATTATGGGTTATTTATGCTGTTGCTCATACTAATAGCAAATTGCTTGACCTATATTAGTATTCTTAATGCTCATTTTGGCAGCAGTGAAATTATTGTGTTTCTGAATGGGCAGGAATTTACCAGGTGCATTACAAATCTAGTTAGAATTTGAACAAAATACAGATGGGACTTTTGATGCCTGAGCTACTGGGTTTGAAAGATAGAATGACTGCTATCAATTTAATACACAGAGCTGACACTTATGGTTTGGAAATAGTTGTATGTGGCTCAGTTTTCATGTGATTTTAGTATACCAAGCAATACTGAAACACTGCAAAAACAGAATCATAAACAAGTGATTTTGAATGCTGCTTAAAACCAGTATCTAGTATACAGGACAGAAATGAAGTCATTTCTGGTAAGCTGACATTTATGAGGAATTTTACTGTTCAAATATGCTACAGGAATAAATATGGTGTTTTGTCCACTTACGAATTTATCTGTTCTCATTGTACCATCCAATAAGCCAAAAATAAACAATGAATGCTTGTTTTTAAAACAATTTGTTAGCAAACATTGGAGTTTCTGAATGAAAATTATAAAAAAATCTTTGCCCAGAAAAGGTAAACAATTGACCAGAAAAGGTAAACAAATAGCTAAGATTAAACTAAAGCAGGTTTTCTATAATGTTTATGAAATCACACTTACTGTAGCTACATTACCAGTCTTGCTTCATTTAGAAAATTGTGGTGATCATCAGAATAAAATTAGGTATGATGGATCACTACATTTGAGCTTGGTACATCAATTCATCTCTTGCTGCTCTACATCCAAAAAAAACTTGCCTTCTTATTGCTAAGGGTGTAAATCTTCTATCTTCCCAGGACCACTCCAACAGGAAAATATAAGAAATTCTTGATATGAGTAAAATAACTTTTCACTACCAACTATTTAAATTTTCTTATAGATAGAAGCTGTAAACCTTCTTAATGTTAGTTCAATGAAAACAAGCACTAATTTATGCTTTTTTTCTTCTTAAAACTTAGATGTCTTTTCCTATACTGTACATAAACTTTGAGAGTGGATTTCCATATATGAATATGAGACTTTTTCTAAATTTTGAAGGATTTTTTATATAGACTGAAAAATTCTGTGGGAGAGGAAGTTCAGGAAGTTCATGCTGGGCTGAACTATCTACCAGAAGTATTGTAAATATGACAGATTCCTTAGCTACTTCTGGTGCCCTGAGCTCCCAGTGAAACCATTTTCCTAGGAGTGTCATCTTCTTTCTTTTTTTCTTACTCCCTGGGACCCCTTTCCGTACATACCCACATATTGCAGCTATCAGGAACAAACAAACAAAAATGCTCATCCCAACCCAACACATGGGCTCTGATTTCCACCCATCAGCATATTTTAGTGATGGGAGTGGGGTTAGTCTCGTTGAATTCCTCCTGGCCAGCAAGGAGCAGAAAACATATGCCACACACTCCAGTTAGACCCTCCTATCCCAACTGCATAACAGGTAGGAAATGAGTCTTGTGTTAACTTCATGTGTGTATATTCTGGGTGAAAGCACTGTGATAGTCTCTGTTCCAGATAGGGATCTTGAAAATTTACATTCATTAGTTTACTAAAGCTGCAGTTTCACCTCCCTTACATGTGTGAAGTTAGATCATTATACCAGCATGATCTCACATGATCATGCATAACAAAATTTGAGGTTGTCAGCCATTTGAAACTTATCCATGCAACTCTCTTTCTGAAGACTTTCAAACATCTCTTTTGAAGCAAAATGTTGTTCTGCTCAATGTCATCACACAGAAGTCAACATTATTCTCTGTGGGTCACGCTTGGGGCTTTTAGGCCTTGACAGAGCAACCAATAGCATGAAAAGCACATGAAATTAGAGGTAAAAAAAACTGGTTAGAATGCAGTCATCAAAAGCCTCTGCACCTGAAGTATCCTCAGAACACTGAAAAATACAGTGAAGGAACTATACAAGATTTTTGTCCATCTGTAGCAGCCTGTCAAGGCCCAGCAGGATCCTCATGATTGCCACACATGGCATTAACATTACGACACTAAATTTAGGCCTTTCAGCTGAGCCCTTGTGTCTTCATTTGAGTGAGTATCTTAAGATCTTCTTAATCAATAAGAGATCTATTCAGACCCATTCAGCTGAAGTTCAGAGTACAGGTCATATGAAAAATATAGGTATGATAAGAATCCCAAGACTAGACACAGTCCTCAAGTTTGCACATGTTACTAATGCGAGGTATTCACTGAGATTTTTACACTGCTGTAATAAACACAAGTATCCCAGCTAGAAACTTGACTTGCTTTCTTCACTGTACTACATATAGATTAAATTTAAATACTTGTGGAAGCATGTAATTTGTTGTGTATATGTATAATTGTAGCCATCTTTACTACAGTATTATTCGTTCAGTTGTGTTACTGCAGTTTGCTTTATACCATTTGTTAATTTATAACAGGAACACACATCACAAATTTTCAGTGCTTTTTTCCCCACATTATGGTATTTTGCCTAGTTTCTGTTTGGTTTTGTTGCAAATAAATATTTTTGTTTTTTATGTGTGGCTTCCTTGTTCATTTCACTTTGTTTTTCTGTTCTAAGCAGATTTTCAACCTGTACTCATTGATTAACCACCTGAATCACAGAGCAGCCCTTCTAGTCAACATTGTAGCCTTTATAATATCCTCATAAAGGACGCTGTAGCTAACAAATTTTTATTCTAGGCATTGGGAAATTTTATCTATCTAGTCACTCTTTAGCTAGCAATATACCACTTCTGTGCTGCTTGCCCTTACAGATTACCTTTGCTTCCACAAAGGAAATGTAGGTGAAAGTGCTAAGCCTCCTGTCAGAGATAACTGGACTCCACAGAGAGGAAGATGACAGGGGAAAAGCACAAGATCATCAGCTAGGAGGATAACTACCTTCCCATAATACCCACAGCATCTTCTCCAAGGTGCAATATCTGACACCTGTATCTGTATGTATCTTCATCTTACAGAAGCAGTCACTTTTTAGCATGGGATGCCGTAAATCAGCATGCAGTCAAGGACAAGTGAAGTATAAAATTATACTACAGAACTGAGTTCATTCCTTTCTACTTATAATGCACATACTTGTGATGATTATGTTCACTTCTACAACAGGGAGCAACTCCTTACCACCTGAAATCAGCTAAACAATTAATTAAAAAAATCTCTGAATATTTCACATTTTGTATGAAGTCTGGCAAAATATATATATATATGCGCATATACATTACAAATACATTACATACTGCTTTCTCTCTCATTTGTAAGAAAGCCTTCTTTGCAAATAATTTTGTTTTTCTTTCTCAGTTTTTTAAAATTATAATATCTCTACATTTGAAGAGTCGCTCCTTAGAATTCCAAATTTAAATATAATGAAGAAAATCTATCCCTTCATGTTTTTCTCTGTCCATACCACACCAATTTTCAGGTCTAATATTAAAAGACCATTCCTTTCAGCAACATGAAAACATAATGTTTCTTAGCCTTCTCATTCCAGGAAACTCTGAGAAGTGATTTCAGCAAATTGAATCCAACAAGAACATATCAAAAGATATTTGATTTGCCATCTTGATAAGTTTTAATTGATTAATAGCATCTTCTGTTTATTCCATCAATAATTTTAACTTACTATGATTTTAACTGAATACCAACAAATTATTTCCTTAGCTGTTTATTTGTCAAAATATGTTATTATAACAAAGTAGGATCCTATTCATTCCTATTTTATTTCTCAGTGAAAAAGCTAGTGTCTCTGATGCCTCTGACTGTTTTCACTTGGTACCTAAAGCTACTTGTCAGACTGGGTGTTGTTTCCTACCTAGCACCCCACTTTCACAATACGTATAGAAAAGAGACAGAGAGACAGCTAACTCCACAGGGAAATGTGTCCTGTTCTAAAAAAGCTGGGATGATTTGCATTTCATAATTGCCTACTACTATCTGCTAATAGACTAATTTATCAAACTAAATTGGAGTACCTATATAGTGCTTGGCAGCTTTGATCATCTAAGAGGAATACAGCCCCAATAAAGCAGTGTGATTCAACTAAAAGAAATGATTAAGAGCAAGACTCCTGTGTTATACTTCTTCCTAAACCTGAAAGACAGCAAAGAGCAAATGCAGCCAGATTTCACTACCACTACTATTCAGTGGTGCTTTCTGTTGACTAGCTAGTTAATGGCTACCAGTTCAAACCTGCCTGAAGAAATTCAGTGTAAGTTAAGCAAAACCAAGCTGTTTGAGAGTGAACATAAATTACTGGCATTCCTTGTCTTTGGATGATTAAGGGAAGAGATCAAAGTACTTATCCAAGGACCAAATTTAGACTCTGAGTTGGCAATGTATTACATCTGATTATCTGGACACAAGTCTCCAGTCTTCCTTGCTGTATACAGAGCTATATAAATACCTGTTTAAAAGCCTTAATGAGTGTTTCAGCTAGTTTTAATTTTATGTAATTTAAATGTAATGTTCAAATGAATTTTTAATGTGCCATTAAAACCTGGGGTTCATTAACCATTTACAATAACACATGACAGGAGTTCTGTCATCTCTGACTGATTTGTTCTTAAGAAATGAATAAGAAATTTTCAGAACTTTGAGATAAGCTAAACTGTGTGCCTTTGTAAACTAAGTCTCTTAAAAGATCCGCAAGAGCTGGCTCTGCTCTTTCAAAAAAATGTATGGTTTTACATGTACACTCCTTTAGGAAGGATAATCTTAAAACAGAAAATCTACCAACCATATCACCTAGATAGAAGTTCTTTTCATACACAGTAAGAGTAACGCTGTTGTCTGACTCAAATATCAGTCTTTGCTGTCCTTGCTGTTTGTATGCAAGTTTACCCCATTCCTTTGCTGGAAAGGAAAGAATGCAACCAACAGATTTTTCTGTTTATAAAGAAAAGTTATATGCAGAAGTTTCACTTTTTTGGTCATCGTTGTTCAAAACATCTTAGTGAGAAAGATGTCACCTGTAAAGCTACATAAAAATTCAAGACCAATTTCAATCTAGATAGTTATGATCATTAAGTACAAAAGCAGCAGTGATAGACAACAAGAAAACTGTGTGAGTTTTCATCTTTTATCAATTTCCCACAATTCTCTAAGCGTTTTCTAGGCGTTTTCAGCAGTGTTTCTAAAAACAGGAGCAATTTCAATTGTAGGTAAAAACATCTCGGTTTAGACTCGGACAGCTCTGTTCTAACTTCCCCTCTCTCTCCTGGCTTCTGAGGGACAATCTCGTTCTATGTTCTCAGGCTGCTTTTCAACCCCTGCCTCCTACCACAAATGCACGAAGTTGCATTTTCGGGATCGCTTACTGCTGTTGAGATATATTTATTTTTGTTTTGCCTGCCCGTAAATACATTTACAGTTCCCTAATCGCTCTGATATCTTTGTTAATCATCTTCAGTAGAATTTCAGCACAACGGTCTTCATTTACCTTCCAAAGATTCACATTCACAGGTATACCACTGCTTAAGTTACTTCAAATAAATCCTAGTCTACATAATTTTACACTAATCTTCAGATGGCTTTGTAGACATAGCCACAATGGTTTCTTTCCAGCTCTCAGTGGCCAAAGAGAGCACTGAAAATTAGCTTTACTGAATATGTGGCTGAAGTTTTGAAACAAAGGGACTAAGGTACAATTCCAGCAATTGTACATGGATAAAGAGCCAAATAGTTCAGACTTAGTGAAGTAACTCCTATAGAAAGGTAAATGTTTCTCTGAAACATAACTCAAATATCCTAATAGTTAGCTGAAGACAAGATATATGTGCTACAAACACTGTCCTTATGTGCTTAAATCTTACCATATGGATGAGCTTTGGCAGAGGCCACGCTGTTAATGCCAGCAGACAGATGAAGTCTGAAGGAGCGGGACTTTCAGTGACGAGTGCTGCAACACCTACATCTGCCTCAAGGAAGCGATCCATCTGTATTCTTAGCCAAAGTCAATTTCTTAAGGGACACTGCCTTCTGTCTTGATTTCATACCACTCTTTGCAAGAGGATTAGTCTAAATTTCCTGTCTTTCCTGTTATATAAGCTTACTCTGACTTAAAGCTTACTTCAGTTTCTTAGATAAAGATACATCTTTATATAATTTATATCCAGAAATCAGTTCTACATTTCAGTCTCATTTAGTCATTTCTGTAAAAGTATTTGAAAGGGATAATAAGATTAAAATATTTTAAATAAAATAGGAAGCATTAATTATCTGCCTTATTTTATGCTAGAAAACAAGCATATAATTACAATGGAAAATTATCTAACAGTGTACCTGACTCATTCTTCATTATATTATCAAAGTTAGAAACAGCCTTACTAAGTGTCCAGGGAATAAAAAATGCTAATTATATTGTCTGGCTCTGAGTGCTCTGATAGTACTTTACAAAAATAAATGGCTATTGTATGTCGCCTATTTAATGTAACTAGGCTGCATGAAAAGAAGTTTAGAAAAACTCTTATGTACAGTTTTCTATTTAAAGAATCTTTCTAAATTCAGCAAAGAATAATCTTTATAAAAATGTGTTTGATTGTTTTTCAGGCTTGTCTGATTGATTTGGGATGCAAGAGAGTAATCTAATTGTTACCACTGTGATGAAGCTGTTTTGAACAGAATCCAACATTCTTGATAAATCCTTTTCCATTTTTGGTTTGTTTTTCTTAATTTCCAACAGATTTTAACTTAAGTATGGAATTCACTGCAGAAGAGTTGAAAACCTTTAGATTTTTTATGAGACTATCCTGGAATGGTTGGGCTAATGGGACTCTGTGATTTATTTTCCTTAAACAAAAGAAAAAGTCATATCTTATTCATCATCTGTCACTCAAGACAGAATTTTCTTTGCCTAGTCTCAACCAAAGCAGATAGAATTCCTAATCTGACTAATTTTTCTTTATAACTTACCTACTGCATACACAACATTTTTCATACAAGAGAAGCAGTGAGGAAAATTTTAATATCAATACACTATGTTTTTGTATACCAGCAATGAGAACAGCCTCTTTTAGAGACATTCAAAAACTTCTTGATAACAAGTATGTTTACTAAATAATTATGTTTACTAAACATAACTAAACAGTTATGTTTACTAAATAAATGCAGCAGCTACTTTTAAAACAGAGGGGCAGAGATTCAGAGGCTGTGTCCCTGAAGTCCTTTGAATATGAGTTAGAGAGCAAGGAGATAAAGAAGGCTATAAATGAAGCAGGAAAAGAGGAGCGAGGTCTCAGTATCTACGCCATATCTCAGGTATAAGTTATACATTCCTGTTTCTTGGCAACTGATGATCTGTGGAATCTTGCTAGCAGTGAAGACTACAAGTCAATTCTTATATGAAAATATGTCACACCAAGAAAAAAGGAGGTCAGTTTGGCTCAGATATTAGATTTTTTTAAATCTTAATGTTCTTGGTGGTATTTCAAAGATATTTTACAGTATTTCATCCTCCTCTCTGTGCAATACCTTGATTTTAAGAAATCCTTTGTCTCTCTTTGGAGGTTGGCTGAAAATTACTACTGGGTTATTATAATATTTTATATATATATAACATGCCCTAGAGGTTTGGTGAAAGTCCTGAAGGAAACTTCGGCAGAGCCCAAGCTAAGTAGCAAGAACACGTAACAGCTATGTGTTAGATCTTCAGCGGTCATTTGTACTTTTCCAGACCTTGAAAATGTAAGAAAACTCAAGAACAATGTTGTTACCATACCTTCTAATGCCATTGATTTTGGTAGCTAGATCCATGAGAGGAAAAGGTCTTCCACACAATCATTACACAGAAGACAGTTTTACTTTTTCAAACTTAATATACTGTGCTTAAAAAGAACAAAAATTATGTTTTATCCTGTTCCACAAACAACATAACCAGCAAACACTTTTTCCTAGTTGCTGTAGTTTTATTGCCTCTTTAATCACCTTTTATTCCTTATCTATGTAGGAAAGTGCCTGAGTGCTTTCAGGAGTTCAGGATATGGGAAAGATGTGCATGAGTGACATACAGAGTCAGAGCTGTAGAGTCACTGTGTAATCTTCCATTGTATTTCCCAGCATGCTCCCTGACTGGGCCACAGTGCTAGTTCGAGCCTGCTGTGTGTGTCACATTTTAAGCTAAAATACAAAGAACAGAAAAAATAGATTGCCATTTCCTTTCTCTCTGGAGGTATGGGAAGAACCACAATTTTGGCCCTGTCCCTCTCTCATCTTCCAGGCTGTCACAGTCCAAAACCATGTAGGCACGCTTATGAAGACCAGCTCTAGCAATAAGCTGAGCTGAAGCCAGGCTGCTTTTGTTCAAAAGCATCTCTGTGTCTCTGTGCTGCATCTCCCAGTTTATCTTTCTTTGAATAGATATTTGAAAAGCATAGAACCACATCTCACTGCTCAGCCACTGTTCCAAGTGCAAAGTGTCTGCTCTCCTGCAGATGAGCTGTGCTTTGAAGAACAGCTGGACTCCTGTGACAGGCATCTTAGCTAAAGCACTTGCACAGATATACAGAAAGCCAATCTGCCAGTGAATAACAGATTCAACTGTAATGCATCATGCCACGTCAACTACTTACTGTCATGTGTTTCTGACATATATGTTCTTTCCAAAAAAAAAAACAAAACCAAACTTGGCCTCAGGCTCCCCTATAGGATTCAGGGATTTTAGGGGTTGTATCTGGACTCACTCATACACATACAGTAGACTCTTATGACCCCTCTCAGAAATGTGCATATCACAGAGTACTGCCTCCTCCCACTGATCCAAGAGAAGCCTCCCAGTCAAACAGAGGAAATTCACAAACTGAAATGAAATACTATTTCAGGCTTCAGAATGCCTTCATTCAAAAGTGGACAGGAGGCATTAACTTCCTTCCCACTACTTCTCTGAGACATTAGTCTGTGCTCCTGATAAATATATTGCAGTCCTACAGTATGGATTGAAAGCCACATTTAGAGATAAGAGGAAAACGGTACATTCCAAAGTCAAAATACATCAACAGATACTTCACTGCTTTTGTATTTGAAAGTATTTAAGGAGTACAATTAAACTTTGAAAGTATAGACTTACTCTCTGTTCCTCTTCAAAAACCCATGAAGTCATAACTACCAATGCTGAAGAAATAACTAACAACTTTAAAGAAATAAAGCTTTCTAACTGTTGAATAATAATCACTGTTCCAGTGGAGCAAATGATGTGCATAAAGATTTTCATGTCTGTACATTTTGCAGAATTACAATTTACTGAGACAGCATATTGAAGAAGCATCTCCTGTTAAAATCTTTGTTAAGCAGCTGTGTGAATGGTTATTCGCATGATTAGCAGACTATTCCTCCATGACTTTATCTTCAATGTTCTGGAAAACATAAATGATATTACAAGAAGATAGTAAAAGTATTATAAAAATGAGTCATGAGACCAAGAGCTGCAGGTGATATTTCCTAAGAATCATTTTAATATATTTCTATGGGCTGCATGATGATTACTGCTGCTTGCACAGGGGAAAAGCTGAGTCTTGCACAATAACCATTAATATCTTGAAGTTACTAGTTCTTAAATTACAATTCTCCCACACAAGTTTTGAAAATACCCAGTATTCTACTCAGTTATATAAAATTTCAATTTAGATGGCAATACTTTCAAGGTAAGAGGGAGTTTCCAATGTCTACTTACAGGCCTGAAAAATGTCTTGCCTTAGCCATGATGCTTAATTTCAGAGCTCAGTGCTGTTATTATCAACAAATCTGTATATTGTATCTACTTTAATAAAAACAAATAAACATTTTGGAATGGAAGTATTCAAGCACCTCAAAATTATCTGGGCTCTTTGATCTCATTATACCCTCATCGTTACCTTAGGTCTCCAAATACTCAGAAGTAAAGACTAATACCTCATATTCCTGTAAATTGCTCTTCTGTGTGTAGCACCTGAATCTCTACCTATCTCACTGTAAACCGGAGGGAACTGCACTGAGACCAGTGGAACTAGAATAAGAATAAGAATTTCCACAATTGTAAGGTTAAGTAAGAATTTACCTTCTGGAAAAAAAAAAAAAAAGAAAAGAAAGAAAAAAAAATCTATATCTGCTCCCCAGGTATTTTGCCTTTCTCAAATTACCTAATAAAATTTGCACAAATGTATTTCTTGAGTGGTAGATGAATAAATGCTGCTACTTATGAGCTACTGCCAACTTAAAATGCCCTGAAATCCAAAAGAAGAAAATGTCAGGAGGCACCCAGTGCACAGCAATTTCTATACTGAAGCTGACAGAAAGCAAACTGTTTTCAGTTCTTCTACTGGTGAATTATTCAATTATTTTTATTGGTGTACCTAAGAATTTTTGATAATCATTACAAATACTTGAAATCCTCAAGGTGTCTCTGTTTTTAGTTTTTATATGTGATAATATTGATATATCTGTAAATACAGTAATCATCAAGTAGAACTCAGAATAACATCCAGTTTTTGCAAACAGCTTAAAGAATGAGCTAACAGGAGTGATAATCTAGCATTATTTCATTCTGGCTGAGGAAGGCTCCTTCCTCCTTAAACAGTGAGGCTCTTCGTGACTGTACCTAATTGTATTTATTTTCTTCTGATAGGCTTCACTTTACATTCACTTAAATATACTTAAATACAGGCAAATTAAAGAATTAAGATCAAGCAAATCATAATGAAATAATCCCTTCTAACTTTACTGTTCTACTGGAAAATTCTGCTGATCAAAAAATTCCTGAAACTATCCTTTTCCATCACAAAACTACTTTCATGTCGCAAATCATGTGGGATGACTACCAAACAGGAAACTGCTTTATATATTCAAGATTCTACATACCTTCTAATTATTTAACATAGCTTTCCATGAGAAATACACATGCTGCCAAGAAGAGTTTCATTTCTCCTTCTAGTTTAGATCATGTCATACCTAAGTTGAGGAGATAATTTGGGCTTCCAAATGCTAGTACCAGCAACTCATTTTATATTCTGAAATCATTCTGTCAATTCCTGTCCATTGCAGATTTTTGAGGTGCCCTAGATGCCTATGGAAAATCTTACATTTAATATTACATTTTATGTAAATAATGGATGAGTTCCTGCCTGCATTGGAGTAAACTGTAATTTGATTTTAAAGGACGCTGACTTTAGCCCAACATGCAGGGCATGGCAAGTAAAATCATAGTAATTCCTCACTAATATAATTATACACCTTAGAGAACACTTACACTCAAAATCAGTTTGGCCTTTGACTTATATGCTTTTATATATCAATTTATCATTTAAAATATTCAAAGATCACAAATAATATATTCTGAACATTCAGCTATTTTTTTCTGTTCTGTAGCAGCTTGTAAGAAGTGAGAAAGAGGTACCTCAAATTACTGTGGGCATGACAATCAAAAAAGAGAAGACCAAATAAATATCACATTTACATACCTTAGAGTGAATTCAAAATGAAGATGAAATTATGCCTGATTGTGTTTATTTAACATTATGAAAAGGTGATTAAAAACATAGGGGGACTTGCCTTTGGCACTGAAATTACAAGACATGTTCAGCCTTTAAGAACCATAACAGTTGAAGAAACAATTAAGATACGAATGTTGAAAGTAATGAGCTGAAAAACTGGAGAGACAGAGGGAGAGATTTAGCTAATATCCTTTTGACATCAGAACATCATGGGCATTTTGTTGTAGTATCACAAGTCAAGTGTGAGAGTGTGTTCAAGTGTGAGAACTGATGATATCTGCATTAGCTGAGAATGTACCAGCAACCTAGGACTAGATTGTTTCACACAAAGCATAGTCTGTAACACCATTTATCATATGATTGTCTCTTCTCAACTTAAAAGCACCCCAGCAAGAAAGAGGCAAGGTCAATTTTAAAACAAAATCCACTACAAGCCGCCTTTAAGTCCATCATGAACTCTTGTTGGACTTTCATATAATCTTAGTTCTCCTATCACCTCTCCCAAATAAGTTCTCTCCATTCTGGGGGAACAAGGACAAACAGATGCTTGTATATTCAGCAATGATTTTTCTTTAAGCTTTATTATGGGAAGACTCTGAAATTGATGGTTTTTAATTTGATTTAGAGAGTAACACATGTAAAACTCCTTACATCTTCAAAAAATCTCCTGGGTTTGCAGTTCTTGTGTAAGAGGCCACACAAAATGTACTTTTGGCTAAAACAGTATCTTAGCTTCTTGTTATGCCCTGGGACTAATATGGTGACACTCTGCTTGGGTGGTTAAGGTAAAATAACACATCTGTCCAGGTCCACTAGTGGTAATGCTCTCAGATTCTTTTCACTGTAAAGGAATGCTGTATAGTAATCACATAACACTGTGGGTTCCAGTCCATCTTTGTAACTGGATTTTTTTCCACCTTTCAGGATATGGAAGTATTCAAAAGGAATAATGTATTCAAAAAGGAAATAATTTAGTTCTAAGTTCTCTTTTATCCAACCAACCAAATGACATCATTGTAATTGTTTCATTGCATATCTAATTTACCCATATCTATCTATTCTTCTGAAGTTCTCAATTTAGCTGCTGAAACAAGCTTCATTTTGAATGGGATATTTCTAGGCAAAAAACCTCAGCTAGAGAAGAATGTTTTAATACCCAGAATCACAAACTTATCCTTTTTCATTTAGGAATAATCATCATAGTTATGTTGGCTTAAAAATCACAAGAGAAAAACCATGAATCAATGACAAATATAAATTTGATGTTTTCTTACTTATCTTAATGTTTTTGAAACTATAGATCCACCTCAGAAGAATTTTGAGTAACTGTATAAGGCTGATGCCCTTATGCCTTATGCCACATGTCATAACCTGCCAAGATATGGCAATTTTAATGAAAATTTGTATCAAGTTTTAAGTGGAAAAATTTAGTTACTCAGACTTTGAGATTTTGAAGGTCAAACAAATATTTTACACTGTACAGTACAATTATGATAAATAAACACAACTGTACTTTCCTATTTTTAATAAAAGATATTAACTCACTCTGAACTTGTCTCTCTTCAACATCCTGTCAGACAGTTTTCATCCTCCCGGGGTGTATGGATCCTTAGAGTTTTTCATCTGAAGCATGAAAACCTTCAGAAATCTTTTGTGACATAGTGTTTAGACATCACTAGAAATAATCTGATCTTACTCATGTATCCATCACAGGCTAAGTAATTCTGACTGTATCTTTCTAAGAAGCTCATTTTCTTGTGTTTCACAAAACTCACACTTCATAAAGCATCCAGCTCTTGTTCCAACAGTTAATTAACCACACTGTAAAAAATAAAAATGTGCTTTTACGTCTGATTGCAGTTTTGCTTACTTTTCATTCCCAAATGTTTTTTGGATGCTATTTTTTTAGGCTGAAAGAGCATAACTAACTGATGATGTTTTCCTGGCAGTTATATGACATAATCAAGTCACCTTTCCATTATCTTAAGTTCTTCAATTACTCCATTATAAGGCATTTTCTCTAATTTTCAAATAACTTTTGTAGATCTTCCCTGGGGCTTCACTATTTTTTTCCACGGAAACACAGTAATTCTGTTATCAGTTTATAATTGTTTTGCCTGGTAGACAGGCAGACTTATTGACTTTTTCTGAGTGAATTTTCTCAGCTACTGCATGAATCTCTGACTGAGCAACTGTTATGAACTACTCTGAAATAATAAAAATTTGTCTCAAATAAACAAAACGATATATGTGCAACTGATCAAGTCCAAAGGGATATTAAGATAACATAACTCAGTAACATTAAGTTGGTGGAAGTAAGGCTGGACATAAGTTCTTCATTATGAATACTCTTCAGGAAGAAGCATTCATGACCAAGAGTGCTTACACACAATTCAAATCCCGCTTTCCTTTGTGGAAAGTAACAAATGTCACATACAGAAGCCAGATCAACTCTCTATTCCTACTCACTAGTTTAACACTCCAAAACTACCAGTAGCCCTTTTGTACAGTGTCAGAATTAAGGCATACATTGTATTGCTGTTCTACTACATCTTTTTAGGAGTTACTATTTCTCACACTAGAGAGAATGCCAGTACTGCTTTTACCCATACATATGATCTTGCATTTTGTGGATTTAAAACATTTCTTTTTCTTGAATAGCCTTCTCTGAAAATAACTCAGATGGGTATAAATTATTGCTATATCCGCTAGCTTCATCAGAATTAATTTGCACAACTTTTATGATAATACTGAGAAGTCACAACATAACAGGAACAAAACTACTCATGATTGCTGCTAAAGGTAGCTGAATCCAGTGAGCTTCATGATTCAGGTGATTTCTCCTAGACCAGCCCAACAGCCTCGCTTGGCCAACAGTTCCTCTCCAGCCTCATTTGATGGCTGTTACTATACATTCAATCTTTGCCTTAAACAACCCTTAGGAAGTTCTACACAATCCTACAATCATTTTAAAACATATGTAGTCTAAAAATTCTCTCTCCCTCCTTCCCACAGCAAGTCACTTCTAGACAATTGCTCTGTTTGCATTATGTTGCTTTTGAGGAAGATAATTTCTTCCTAAAAAACCATCTCCTTCAACAGTCTTTAGGTAGTAGCTAATGCAGGTTGCTCTACTGCCACCATCCAGCACAGCAGGGATCCTCCCCCTGCCATTGCTTCTGTCATCCTCCCCGGGATATCCTATTGAACAGACAACCTGAAAACTCTTATTTGTAGGTGATCATTACCACAATTACTATTGCATTTTGGGATATATGTCATGAAAATTCTCTTTCCAGTTTACCCCAATTTAGTCCAGTGACCTCCCAGCTTACTGATTGATTTCCTGTCAAACTGGTCCCATCAGAAAAACACAGCAATAACTCGAAGTTATGTAAATAAATAAGATGCTTCTCGGTCCTATGGAATGTATTTCAGTCTTTTCTACCAATATATGAACTTGTGACAGCTGAGATTGTCTTGATTTACAAGTCACAGTGGATCCATTTCGGTCCTGCACATCAGGCTGAAAAGACAGTATGAAATTATATGAAATTATATGCTGACAATGAAATCTAAAACCCTTCTATTTTGAACAAAAATTGCATCAAGATGGACTAATAAGGCTGGGTAAAGTAGCTTTGAAGATGTATTCTGAGAAGTATTTTTTAAATATACAGCTTTGTCACATTGTATAAAAGTAGAAAACACATGAAAGGTAGACTGTGATATACATTTTGTTCCCCTAGGCTTTTAGTAAACTTTAATAAAATGAGGTAAGCGGAAAATAAGGCTGAAGTACAAAATACTGTTTCTTTGCTAAGGGCATCAGTATGCAAAATGGAAAACATGGAGTGCAGATAAGCAAGAGGAGGAAGTTAGTCATGTTCTCCTGCAATGCTCATAGGTAATTGAGGAAAGTAATGCTTTTGGATTTAAAATTCCAATTCAAAAGATCATTTTTCACTGTTCCACTACTCTCCACATTCATTATCTCTTCCTCCCTACCTTTTAAACACTTTTCATGTTTCTGTATTCTTTTTATTTCCTGAAGCTCTCTTCTTCTCCCATTA
The DNA here is from genome assembly GCA_035772895.1 of Perdix hodgsoniae. Taxonomy (NCBI): domain Eukaryota; kingdom Metazoa; phylum Chordata; class Aves; order Galliformes; family Phasianidae; genus Perdix; species Perdix hodgsoniae. Next base: position 18,003,592 of record JAPSGF010000002.1, on the reverse strand, counting down.
TTCTCACACTCTTTGATTCTTCCACCTCCTTCTCCTATGTTGTACAGATCCATATAGCAAAGCAAGCAGGGACTGAACCTCATCCTTCCCCTTCTTTACATCTCATGATGATGGCAAGGCTTGACTTACACATTACATGGCAAGACAACTGGAAAAATACCAAAAAACAGTCACCGATACCCATCAACCAAGTACCTGATGACATCCCCCTCCTATTGCCTTTCCCCATAGCCTGCTCAAAGGTCATTTTCTGAAGAATTTGCACTCTTGTGATTGTCTCTGCTTGCTTAGAGTTAGGGTTTAATACAGCAAAAACCTTTCCAGGCTTATCTGAAATGGTGAATGGAAGCTGTGTGATTCTCTGCTGCTTTACTGCAAAATGTTCCAGATTCATTGCCCACGTGTTGGACTCTGAAGTTTTCTTAGGGCTGGGAATATTTTAATTTCAGAAATCCTTCCACATCTTGTTTTTTACACATGAACTATCTAAAGATCAGTAGAAACACTGGCTTCATACTTTGCAAAGGGAGCTAGGTAACTTGTCAACTTATGAGAACTATTCTGTGCCTCAATTGTGAAATTAATTGTGAAATAAATGCTGCCCAGTTGAAGACTTGCCCTGAATATGTCCTTATAACATTTCACTGGTATCACTCCTATTTTAATGTCAGGGAAAACTGTTTTGGCGATCTGCCTTTTGACATATGTACCAACTAAATAGCAGATGGCCTAACCTGAAAGAGCCTGATGGAACATTATTTCTATCATGTTTTTAACAATGCCCTAAAACTTTACTCTTTTGGATTTTGTCAGCAATAGACAATTCAGCAGCATGCTTTGTTTATTCCAGTAAGGTAGAGGGGCAAATCCTTTTAAACGATAAGCATGTGGCTATGGAGCATTAGATTTTACTCTGATCTAGAACGATGGCATTACTTGCTCAGAGGGCATTACCTTCCAAAATTAACTTATCGTTTCCTGGCAACCAAACTGCACTCGCTAGAGTGCCAAAGAGCCTTCTGCAGTGACCTGACAGAGTAGGTAATGCTAATTCTCTTTATTTCCATCTTGAACTAAGGCCAGTGGAAATACTGTGAGTACTTTCCCTGTTTTTCTACCTGAAAAATAAATTGTTAAAAACTTTACACAGATTCTACTGTATTGTAATGCAGAGGCAGATTTCTTCCTTTTGTTGCTCTGTATTTAAAGATGTGATGTCGTATTTCTAACTGTATATAGTTCTAAATGTATTAAGCTTGTCAACACTTGCTATGACACAGAATAAGACTTGCTGGTTTTGATCCCACTTGCCTTCAAACTGACATTCAGCATATGTCCAGGTTTTATCAGTTCCATCCCCACAGATGCTGATATCACCCATATAATCAAATCTCTGAACTATTAGTAAGAAAGCTAGTGGTCCTAGAAGGACAGATAAAAGTTGCTGAGTGGCAGACAGAAGGAGAGAAGCAGCTTCTTTGCCAATTATCTTGTTGACCATTTTGAAACACTGTTGAATTTTTGGTTGGTCATTTTGGATAACCCTCCATGTCATGTTCTCCTAACTAGTAACAGCTGCAGTACTAAATATACAAAAGATATTGAAGCCTTTCTGGTGTGTACGAAGTCTTAGAGGAACAAAACAAACTAATGGATATGCCAGCAGTGTTTACTTACATAATTTCATTTCATTGCCAAGAGTAAGCTTTTAAGTAATCTCACAGATCTGAATCTTGAATACTTTTTTGTGTTGGTAAAAAGAGGGGAATTGCAAAAGTTTTCCTATTAAAAAAATAATAATAATAATGAAATATACACATGCAAAGTACACAAAACCTGAAGAATTTGGTATACCCTGAACAAAAGCCAGAGTTACCAGAACTGAGCAAGTGGTTACATAATTTTCTGAGAACAGCTCTGTAGAGTTCATATCCTGAGGCTACACCGGATATCACAGCAGCCAGAGGTAAGGTGCTACTGATCAGAATAAAATTCTCAGTATCAATATTAAACTTCTCTGTTCTCACTTTCCAACAATGCTATTAATATAGAAAAAATACTACAAAATAATTGGGTGTACATCTGCTGAAAATGAAGTACTTCTGTGCTACAGAAGATAAAGATAAAAATATATATTATTGTGTGATAGAAATAATCATTGTACCTAACAATTCTTTTCCATAAAGGAAAATATACTAAATGGCCCACAGGAATATTTGTTTAACAGTATTGAAAGCTTTGCAGAAATCCAAAAAGATTATATCAAATGATTTTCCTTGCTCAAATAGGTGAGTAATCTTGTCATGAAAAGGAATTCAGTTTGTTAAACAGGACTTTCCTCTCATGAATCAGTGTTGGCTGTGATCAGTGACTTTCAGGTATTTTTTAATATCTCTCCTCAAAAATGTTCTCCATAATTTTTCCAGGCACTGAAGTGAGACTGGCAGGTGTGTAAGAGCAGACTAGGCTCAGGCACAGGCTGAACAGCTGCATTTAAAATACAGTATAGAAATGGAATATGCTTTGTTTCTCTGATATAAAAATTTTCCCACTACGCCACAAAGTTAGATGATATTATACATGGCAGGTTACATTTGGTACATGTCAGGTTGCCCAAATTCATATTTATCTGCAAAATTGTCACTCACAAAAACAGATTAATAGCTCAAACAGCTAATCATTGGGAAGCCATACTAAAGCATTTAAAAGACAAGGTGTCCTAAATTTTTAAAAGTGAATCTGTAGAAATGAACACCACCAACCATCCATTACCTGCCGTTGTCAAGGTAACAGCCGCTTTAGGATTAATACAAGATAGTTCTAGTGTTTCATCACAAACACTACAAATGTTACATGTGTTAGCTGGCTACTTGCCAATCCCTTCTTTCTTGGTGTTCTTCCCACAATGGTTACTCAATTAGCTTTTCAAGAGCAGTATAGTACCGGCTCGAAATCAGGAGGGAGTTTTTTAATTGCGTATTTATACTTTATTTATTTATTTATTTGTTCTCCAGTAGACATAAAATACTTGCCAATTCACTTCTCAGTTTCTTTGTTTAGAATGGTTCATTTCCCTTCACAGAAACATGGGGGTTGGAAGGGAGTTCTGGAGATAATCCAGTCCAGCCTTCTCCTAAAGCAGGTTCCCTATTGAATATCTCCAGAGAAGGGGACTCCACGACCTCTCTGGACTTCTTGTTCCAACTCAGTCACTCACAAAGAAAAGTTGTTTCTCGTGTACTAGATGAAAAATCCTGTGTTCCAGGGCATCACCAAAAACAGCTTGGCCCCATCCACTTGGCACCTGCCCTTTCAATAGTTATAAGCATTGATAAGATCCCCTCTCTGTCTCCTCTTCTCTAAGCTATACAGCCACAGGCCTCTCCACCTTTCCTCATAAGGAAGATGCTTCAACCTCTACTAATACTTGTAGCCCTCTGATGGACTCTCTAGAAGTTCCCTGTCTGTTCTGAAGTTAGACAGGACACAGTACTGCAGAAGTGTCTTCACAAGGGCGGAGTAAAGGGGGAGGAGAACCTCCCTCAACATGATGACTATGCTATTTTTAAATGCACCTCGGAATACCATTGGCCTTCTTAGCCATGGGAACACACTGTTGGCACATGGTCAACTTGTTCACCAGGACAGTCTTTCTCTGCAGAGCTCATTTCCAGCATGTCAACCTGCACAAACGCATGTCATTCCTCCCCAGGTGTAGGACTCTACACTTGCATGTGTTGAACTCCAGCAGCAAAATTGCTGGAGGTACTCTCTATCCCTTCATCCAAGTCACTGATGAAGATGTTGAACAAAAGCAGATTCAGTACCAACTCCTGGGGAGCACTGCTAGCTACAGGCCTCCAACTAGATTGCACCGCTGATCACAACCCTCTGCGCTCTGCCAGTCAACCAGTTCTCAACCTGGCCACTCATCTGTCTTTCACTTCTTAAGCTTACCTAAAAGGATATTATGAGAGACAGTGTGAAAAGCCTTGCTGAAGTCAAAGTAGACAACATCCACTTATCTCTCCTTATCTACTCAGCCAGACATGACATCGTAGAAGGCTACCAGATTGGTCAGGTATGATTTCCCCTTGATGAACCTATGCTGTTACTCTTGATAATCTATTTTTCTTACACTTGCTTGGAGATGACATCCAAAATAAGTTGTTCCATCATCTTCCCAGGTGAGGCCAACTGGCCTGTAGTTTCCAAGGCCCTCCTTTCACCCTTTTTGAGGACTAGAGTGACAATGGTGTCCCTCCAGTTTTCAGACACCTCTCCTATTCTACATCACCTGTCATAGATGATTGAGTGATAAGTATATAAATAAGTAAAAGTATCTCAAAATTAAATCTGGGAAAATACATTGCTTCTCTGTATCTTGAGAAGTTTTAATGAATTTGTAAATCCTTAAAACGTCTTTTTTTTCTATCTTAGTACACCTAAGAGAGGGTGTTATATCTTTTCTTAAAGCAGGACATGTTTTCCCCAAGACATGAATTCTGGCACTAAGAAATTAGACTTGCTGCTAGGATTTTCCAAGCATCCTTCAGGGCATGGCCCTGAAGACTGAACAAAGATCTAGAGGAAATTGCCTTGGAAACAATGAAGTCATATCTGTATAAATATTAAAAGGACACCTCTGGAGTACAGTGTTTGGTGTGCGTAATAGAAAATCATTCATGAAACATACTGGCAGTTGGTGTGAACTCTACTGACTAAAAGTGTAGTCTCTGGGGACTTCAGTGCATTTGTTATAGGCATCTGAAAAGATACAATTCTTCTGTTTATTTTGTTTCTCTCCTGCAAGAATAATCTATTAGTCTCAAATAGAACTGCCATTTTGCTCCATAAAAATTGTCAGTGCTTACCAACAATGTAATCCACTGTTCCTGTAACTTTGCTTCTTGTTACATCATCTCAAAAGAACTCCATAGACTGGATTTATACACACTGCTATCCAGCGTCAGTCTTGAAGTAACTGAGCTCCACCATTTTTTTTCTAAATATACATGCAGGAGAAAGACATTAATCTCTGTAAGCCAAAATAAGAGTTGCTAAATTAATGTATTTAACAAGGATTTTTCAATCATAGGAAACATATAACTGCACATAAAGCATTTTTTCCTCCTCTAGGCAAGTATCATGCATTCATTGCTCCTTTCAACACACAGCTAAGAAAAGTACATGTTCAGAAGATTCTGGCATTTAGTATCATTCCACCCTTGGACCATTTCATCTCAGCTGAAATACTGCATTTACCTGTAAGCTACTAACTTCCTGCTTCAGGTCAAAAAGTCTACGACTAATGACAGATCTCCACTGAATTCTTGGAAATGTAATCTCATGTAATTCTCCTAAATAATCTTAGCAAAACTGGTCTGTCACCAGCATCCTTTAGATACAAAGAATTGCTCTGAAAGTTTCTTCAGTTTTCCTTAAGAAGGATAACTTAACCTGCGAGAATACATAATTTTTTAAACTAATTGGTCATATGTGCTATAATTGTTTGGACAGAGCTCATTTCTCTTTTCTGCAGCACAGGCTGTAAAACCATAATGTATATAAATTTATGTAAGAGACAGCAATAATTACAATGTTCTTAATATACATTAACTTAATTAATCTCTTTTATCATTTATCATATTAATGCTATTCCTCAAACAACTTGAAAGGATTATACTTATCTCTCAGGATATATTGTAAACAATAGTGAGTAAGTCTTGGTGACATACTGACAACTTGTCTGAAAATCATGCCAGGTTGTTATTAATTGCTTTTAAGGATATGGCACCAATACTTCTAATGGTTAGAGCTACTTCCTGAAATAAGATTATTAATTATAACCTCTTTTACCTTCCTTTAAATTTGATGACAGAGAACATTTTTGGGGAAACTGATTAGATCAGAAACCTCTCTGAATGAATTTCTCAGGGCAGTAAATAAGATCACAATGTTTTAGGTGTCCTACAGATGCCCTAAATTTCAATTTGCTTGAAAAGATAACCTTCATAGTCTAGTTCATCATTCTGTTGAGACTCTTTCACATACCGTGGAGTACACTAAATAAAATACCACATGCAATGGCACTTTCAGAGATCTATTATCAAAGTTAACACTTTCAGTTATTTACTCTCAGAGTTAATACCATTCTAACAGGAACATAACCTGTGAATATGTGAGCACTGCAAAAAAAGTTAGTCTGTTGAGCTGAGTTGTGTGCTAGGCTTTTTCTGTTGGTGCTATCATCTGCTTTTAGCAAGAAACAACACCTTTACTATGCTGTAAATCATTACAAGAGGATCTTCTATTTTCAAGGCAGTCTTCAATGTTAAACACAAATTCAAATACCGCAGTTATGAGCTCTGCCTAAACCTCTAGTTAAACAACATTTCATTTCTTTTATGTTATTTTACCATAAAGATCAAAATTCTTCTTCATTTCCTAAATTAGAAATAACATCTCTATGTTCATAGCTGTTTTATCTGGAGTATCAAGGAGAAAAAAATAATCCAATTCCTCATCATCAAATTTACATGACTTCTGAATATGCCTCTGGGTGATGCATTAAACAAAACAAGAACAAGAAGTACAGTATTAATCTTCGCAGGGCATTCCTCATTAAGATAGCTTAAATCAAGCACTGAAATGAGTTACATTGAACAAGCCAGTGCTGCTCTAAAACTAGGAAACAAATTTAGGTCTTGCAGTCTCTGAAGAGGTCTAAGTCTGGACATTTGTTCCTATTGAGTAGGTACACTAATTCATAAGTTATAGCTATCACAGAATTGCATTTATGCTGGCACGGGGCATAGTCATATATCATTAAAAGTACAATGGGGCCCAGAGGGTAGGAAATGAAGGCTGTACAATGATGTGATGTCACAGGTGTAGCCAACTGGCTGATCTTTCTTTCACATAGTACCACATCTTTACATCACATTTTTTAACTAATTAAAAAAAACAACAAAAAAAACAGAATAATCAAAGGATGGAAGAAAAAAAATGTAATTATTTCAAGATGAAGCACAATATTTGTTACTGAAAATGCTCAGCAAGAATTCTCCCAAGAAGAAATGATCCTCAGACAAGTGTGTTTCAAGATGGATTTGAGGGAGAAGAGATACAAGTAAAACTTAGAAAGGAAGTTGGAGGAAAAATCTTCTAAGTATAAAGGATAGCACACCAGGAGATATGAAATCAAGATCACTGAAAAATCGAATGAAAGAAGATCCCAGCATACCCCTGAGTCCCAGGATATGTCTAGTCTGTTAACAGATGTCTTGTTTTAAGATCTTGCACGTATGATTGTATCCTCACAATTTATTTCCTATAGGAACATCCTATGCTCTTTCACACTTGTGCTCAGGGACCTTACCTGGTAAGTTAAATCAGTTATATGAGAACTTACTTATCTATTTGGAAAAATGATGAGTAGGTTGTTGGAGAGTTTGCATATTTTTAGGTAAAGTGAGCATCTTTTAGCCTGCTTTATATAGTTCCATTGGAATAAATTAAACAGTATTAAGAGTGTTTTGTGTAGACAAGACCTTAGCAAAGGTATGCAGGCATAAAATAAGTAAGGACACAGAATTACTATTTTCAACCCCAGCAGAAATTTTACCACTGCAACAGCAAAAGAATGCTGAAAAATCTCGATAAGCTTCACAGTGACTCCACACATCAAGAATTATTTCATTCTGAAATGTGAATCCCCTAGAGGATTATACATTTAGAGTTTGCAGGTCACTGGTGATGAAAACCATAAAAAGAAATGACATTAGACGCGCACACTTCTACTAAGTTACTGTCAAATATTTTATCAAGAGAATCCAGACTGTAACTTGCTGATATTAAAATCCTAGCCCTCAAAAGCAAAGCGTATTTACAAGCTTAATAACATCTTGCTGCTTTTGTTTTTAGCTTCATACTAATAATATTAACAGATGATACATGAACATTAACTGACATCAGTGACATTTTTAAATGTCCATGCTGATGCTCCTATCAGACATGTAAGGCTGCTCTTCCCTATTAGATAAGACTGTCATAGAAGCCAAAGGGCCCAATTAAGTTCGAGAGCCCTTTTGTGCTAGGCATGAAGCAAACACATTATTCTCTGAAGAATGTAAAAGCTGAAAAATGAGAGATGCTTGATGAGTGTTGATGACAGAAAGATATAACCTAATGTTTACAAATTATTACTGGTACATTAAATGAATGCAAAACATTAACATCTGCTCCTCTAGCTGCCACCATTCATTAACACATAAGCATTTGAAAAATTAATTTCATTTTTTTGTTGTCCTATGCAACATTGGTTCATTTGTTCCACTTCAATTTGATCAAAAAACATTAGCTGTTCAATCATAATTTTTGCTTTGGCACAATGCTATTCTGCTTAAAGCATGGCAGAAAAAAATAATTTAATTAAAGATATTTTCATTAAAACATGAAGAGCAGGCTGTGAAGACAATCATATACATAAGAGTGAAATAAACCCTAGGTGACTGCTATGTGACAGTAGTGAAATTATACATTTAAGAGTTTTGGTGAATTGGAGCCTTAGCATTACACAATTATAACTTAGCAAATTAACCCAGAAGTGCCAACTAATTCCATATACCCTTTTCTATCAGTGCAAAACTGCCCCCACTTTGCCCAAATCAATAGACAAGACAGCTGTTTGTGAGCTGACATGACAAATCAGATCAATGAAATAATCCTGGTTTGAAGGTGGTTTTTTTTTATTATTTGTAGAGTTATTTTTCACTCAACTCTCTTCTTGTGTGTAAAAGAATTGTTAGGATCAATAAATCTATGAATATATGGGATAAACAATGCATCAAATACAGTATCCAAACACTTCCTTAGTAACCACTGTGGCTGCAAACTAATGAATTTACTTCCACAGTTTCTACATTATGCAAACATCACTTTTAATTTTTTATGCACTTAAAAGGTGAAATTGAGCATTCTATTAATGGCTGATGAATAAGTTCTATTAGGAGTGTTATTTATAAATTACTTTCCAAGACGGCTCTCACTGGAGTAGGACAGAACCTTATATTTATCCTTGATTAGTATGCCTCTGATGTTTAATAAAGACTTTCAAGATTTTGTAACATTATGCTGTTTATTCATGTTGGTTGTGATTATGTAACAATAGTAGGTATAGTATGCAATAACTTTATTCTATACAAGTTTACATTAATTAATTACAAAATAACATAATAAGACAGGGTAATTTCACTACATTATTAATTTTCAGTGAAAAAACAAGGCTCCTTTGTTTGGGCTGGTGGTGATTATTGTGGTGATGAGCATCTGCCTCTGCAAGGCTCCAGAGGATGCTCTTGGGCTGGTCTGTCACAGCTGTTTTAGCACACTGTAGCTGCAGCCTCATGCAGACCACCTCATCCCAAAGGTATAGTATAGTGGTTCTGATGCTGAATCACCAGCACTCACTGGTGGGACCACTATCACCCTCCAGATGAGGAATAGCCTCTATTGAGCCATATCTAAATGGAGGCCACACTTATTGTCCTGAGGAATGAACACTCATGGAATTCAACAGAAAAAAAAAAAAGGAAAGTTCCTTACCTGAAGAGGAATATCTCCTGGATAAGTACAACCTAGGGGTCAGCCAGGTGAAAAGTAGCTTTGCAGTATAAGACCTGGAGACCTTGGTTGAAAGAAGTTGAATTAAAAGAGCAGTATAGCCTTGCAACAACAAATGTTACTATAATAATTATGCCTTAATAATATGGACAGAGGGTATGGGAAGTAATTATTCTCTGCAATCTGTCACTTGTGAGATTGCACATGTAGTAATGCACCCAAAAGGATCTGCTATTGCCATGCTCAAGTTACAGCACTTGAATATTACAGTCTACATAAGCTGTTAAAAATCATATGTATAGGACACAGTCATTGTCTCTTTCCATTTAGGGCATTGCTGCACTCTCCTGTTCTTCCCCACTAACAAAAAAGCATAATTGTGTGAAAGAATACAGGCACTGGTGCACGTGTGGATGGCTGAGGCAGGTGGTAGCAGACTGGACATTCTAAGTGAAAGCATTTTAGGAATACAGATCATGAGCACACACAGCCCTGGAAGACATATTAAGTACTAGGGATCCCTGAAGGTGGGTGCTCTCACAGAAAATTTAAAGATGAGCTTGTGAATAATTTGAAAAGCTGAGGAATTCAGCCTTAAGAAGAGTGATAAGGCTACAGAAGATGGGTACATGCTGCATACTTGTTTAGAAGAAATTCCATTCTGATAAGTTTATATCAGAGCAGTCATGAGAACCATTTTTTTGTTGTATTTTCATACAGATACTATTTCATGAAGGTCAGCTTTCCTTTGTTTTCATGGATCTCTTTGTCCAACATTCTTATTTTAACATCAGTTCATTTCCAACTACTATGCAGCCAGTTATCTCAGACAGCTGGTTTTCACCACACACTCTATGCAGTGTGTGCAGCGCTTTTTAAAAAGCAGCACATGTGTGGAGGAAGGAGAAACGCAATACTTCTGACATCTGAGAATGCTAATGAGACCAGAAAATAGAGCAGTTTACGTAGGCAGGTTAGTGAAGCACACTTTTCCAAGAATGTTTGTTTTCGATCCAACACTGGCTAACAGTAACTAAAAGCTACTGTCACTCAGAAGCTCTGCTGTAATCCACGTGTGGCCAGGTATTGACTTCAGATGAGTTATTTCCAAAGTATAGGGATCCAGATCATGCAGGATACTATCACAATGGACTAACTGTCCCCTTTTTACTCCTCTTGAAGTAAAACAGTTCAGAAAATGTGTTCCTAAGCCAAGGTTGACAAGAGAGCTAAGCTAGAAAAAATGGGAAAATTTGTGGGATTCTAGCTCCAGAATCTATTACTTATGGTCATTTCACTGAATTGGACACAGCTTTAAAGACCTTTGTATTATTTCATTTTGCACATTAAATATATTTTCTTTTTCTGTAAAAATTCCCAGTACTTCTATTTGTACTGTGCTGATGAAAAATCTGTATTTTGTACTGATAGAAAATCTATTTCTGAGAAAGTCTTCTTAAACTGACAGCCACTAACAGTTCCCAAACATTTTGTGTTCTCAATGCCTTACTATTTCACACTGAATTACTATTTCATAAATATGGAATGGCTGATTTCTTATCATGTCACACTTTAAAAGATAAATAAGCACTGCATTCTTGTACAGAGAGGAATCTGTGGGATACAGAAGATAAATGAAAGCAGGAATCGAGGATGAAATTTAAATAGAAGTACATTCTTCTTATCTTTTTCATTTGGATAACTCCATTACCTGTAAGTTATAATTTAGAGATTGTTTTCAAAGATAGAAGTGTTGATAAAATTAATGAGTAGTACTGTAGTATCCAGGCAACAATTTGGATTCAAGTAGTAAGAATTCAGTCCCCTTCCTATCATAGATTTTCTTCTGTGATTGTGTGCAACTTTATTCGTAAGTAATATATAACAAATGACATAAGCAATGGGATGAGGGAAATACATTAATGACTCTGAGAAAGAGGAAATATCTATACAAAAGTTGATGGCTGTGTGGCATATTTATTAGTAGTATCTTTAAAAAGGCCATTTTTTGGTTGAACACATGCTTTCAGCGTAATAGAAATGCGCTATTTTAACACACAGTACTAAGCCTTATTACACACGTACGTCACCCCAAAAGCAATGCCGTGTATTTCTTTCCATGGGAATTACAACAGATATGAAGAGCACAACAGCACTGCTAGATAAATTCTAAGCTACAAAACAGAATTTTTCATGACAGTCACCATTACTAGCTATGAATTTTTACCAGCAATGAACAAGAGCCTGCATACTGCAGAGATGACCCACTGTTGCTGGCTGCATTGCCACAGTGCATCCCCCATCATATCACTGTGCTCACTTTCACTGTTTGGTCTCCACTAACACTCAGGAAGTGTCAATAAATGTCAGTGGATGCATCTTTTTTCTGCATGGAGAAATTCAGTGACAAAACTTGATTTCATACACACTTCCATGTCAGACACCATTTTGTCAGACTGCCCCTCTGCTGCCATCTGTCACATGGGAACAAAATGTAATGCAGTAGTGGTGGGAAGGTTCAACTTCTACTGCCATCCCATCAACATCCACCTTTGATGCTGTAGGCCAACATGATAAAAGAGATGTTACTTCCGAAGCAGTGCTCTTAGAATAAATACAGTCATTATATGCTCATAGATAGTAATAACTAATGTATCCCACACAAGTTTGAATGACTGACATAAACATAACAAGACTTGTGTCACAAACTGCAGAAAGAAGACAGATGTCCAGTTGGCACAAACTCATTTTTGTAAATTGACACAAACTGAACTGCACAGCTCATTTAACATTTGAGCTTGATAAATCCAGGTCTTTGTCCCTTTCCAGTTGACCCTGTAACTTGCTTGCTTATGGCCTCAGTGAGCTCTGAAAAGGTGTGGATTTATTGTGTACCTAAGAGAAAAATGTACCCTCGGGTCTCAAACTCTGAATGTATTTGGATTCTATTGTAAAATCACCAGAAAGAGTATTTTTGGTACAATAAATATATTTTTAAATGCAGATACACACACCTATATAGAAGTATACAAGTGTATATTTATATGTATAGAAATGTATGCAAGAATTTTATTCAAAACAACAATACAGAAGCGTGAAAGGTGGTTTCTGTAATCAAACGCAGGTGACAACAAAATATAGAACATCATTTTAAAAGATTGTATCTGAGTAAGTAGTTCTGGGTTTTTATTTTTTAAGCCTGAGGAAACTGATCTATCCTGTAGAGTGTCAGAATACCACTGAATACTGATATAAGCATTTCTGTTCATTTAAGCAGCATAAATGAATAAACATGTGAAGAGAATGATCTGAGCTGAAGAAAATGATGTATTATTCATGCAGCTAACAACTCTTACTCACGCCTAGTGTAAATTGAAACCTAAAGTGCAAATCTAGGACACTGAGAAGATTTTTCAGTCATGCTGAGTTATATTTAAATTTAATCTATGCCAGTAGTTATGAGGTTATTTCATGTTTTGACATCACCACACAAGCATTTCACAGTATAAAACTTCCTCTCACTGGCTACCCTGTGGGAAACAGCCTTCTCTCATAAATTATGAATGTAGCAGTTTCTGCAAGTGAAACAGCTAAGTTGGTTTAAATGGAGGTGTAACAAACATAGAGATGATGACTAGTTTAGTTCCATATGACATGCATCTGAAGAAAAATATTTAAATCAAAACGGAAATATGATGTTGCCCAAGAGGGAAAAAAAAAAAGCTTGTATTTCTCATTCTATTTTCTATAAAGAAGTATTCATATAGCACTGTTTCAGATATGCTGTGGTAACTTGGAGTTATGAAGGAAAGACATAAATTCCTAGAATATGATATCTGGGTTTTTATCATCAATGGTTGTTCTAATGTCTCAGTAATTAATATTTTCAAAATATGGTAATCATGTTGAACTTTTATGCTGAGTCACTGCAAAAACTCACTGCCAGACTTCAGTCAAGCCTCTATAATATTACCTTTCCCAAAGATGCCTGAAAACTTCATCTACAAACCACCTAGCTTTAATTACCCCAAACTGGAAAATAAATGAAGAAAATAGATACAGAAAGAAGAGTTTCATTCAGTGGCAAAATCTGGACCCACAAGTTAGGGCAAGTAATTTCACCTTAACTGGATTTTAAGACCATTGGGAGGCAGAGATTAGTTGTTAGAGCATCTATATCTCTTTCTTTTCAGTTGGATTCTACTCACATAACTACAAAATAAGTTTTATCAAATACAAGTAGTTTGGCCATTTTCTTGCCTCTACCAAGCCTACAAAAAAAAGGACTATGCAAAAAATCTAACTCAGCATTCATTTTTATTACTCTTAATGCATCATGATTTGGAAACAATTTCACAGGTCTTCTCTTTCTGTATTAATTCCTGAATGTTTTTGCATAGCACAACAGAGCAGACACACCTAGCTAGATGAGATGCAGTATAAGGTATCTAAGCATAACATTGTACCAACACTGTTTGTTCTCAAATAAACTATTACTGCTTCTGTAAGAAGAGTTTTTCCAAGAGTTTTTTGGTCAAACTGTATGGAATTGTCATTGGGAAATAATCCAGCCTGTGAAAAATGAATCATCAATGAGACCAGGGCTCCTGAGGCTGGTAAGAATTCAAACACTGTGCTGGAAGACTTTGCACGCTAAGTTGGTTACAATTTGTCTCCCAGAGGAGAGTTCCGGGCAAAATATATGGGTCTGGAAACGTGTTAAAGTTCTAGAACAATGAGGCAGGCAATATCCAGATTTAAAGTATGTAATAATGCATTCATACTTTATGTGACTGTACAGTGCTATGTTACCCATTTCCAGTAGCAGAACTGTCACAGAATAACAAAATTCTTGCAATTGGAAGGGACCTCAAGAGACCATGTAGTCCAACATCCCTGCCAAAGTAGGGTCAGCTAGAGCAGCTTACTCAGGATTGAGTCCAGTTCCATTTCAAACGTCAGATAAGAATGCATACCATCTCTTGGCTATCTGTTCAAGTGCTAAACATTTCCAGCTCTCTCAGCCTTTGCTTGGAACAGAGATGCATCAACCCCTTCATCATAGTCATAGTCTTTTGTTGTACTCTCTCCAGTAGTTCCATATCTGTCCTATACTGGTGAGCCCAGAACTGGACACAGTACTCCTGCTGTGGTCTCACTAGTGTTCTGCAGAAGGGAAGGATAGCCTCCATTGACTTATGGACAGTTCTTTTTGTAATAAAGCCTGAGATTACAGGTTCGTGGTCAGCTTCTTGTCCACTGAGACCACAAGGGCCTTTCTAGCTGGTCGGTTCTCTGGTGCATAATGTCATTTGGAGCTATTCCACTTCAGGTCTAGGGTTTTACATTTCCCTTTAATGAACTTCAGATGATTCCTCTAGGTCCATATCTAAAAGCTAGTGAGGTCCATCTGAACAGCAGCACAACCATATGGTATTTCAGACATTCATCCCAGGTTTGTTTGCATGTAAACTTGCTTAGGTGTGTTCTGTCATATCCTCCAGAAATGAAGATATTAAAACAACATTAGCCTCAGAAATAACCCCTGATGACCTTGACAGTTCTGCCAGTTTTCAGTCCACATAACTGAGTCCATACTTCATAAGCTTCATTATACAGATATGGGAGACAGTCCCAACGTCTTGATAAAGTAAAGATAAACAAGATTCACTGCTCTCTCTTTGTCCCCTGAGCTAATCATTCTGTTATAGAATGCTATGAGCTTTGTTGGGTATGCTTCCTACTTTGTAAAGCCATGCTAGCTACTTCATCACCTTCTTGTCCTTATTTTAACTCAGAAATGGTCTCCAGGGTTAGGAGTTCCATAATCTTTCCAGGAACTGATTTGAAGTCAATACTCTTGCTCTTCTCGAAGAGAATAGTGGTGTTTCCTTTCCCTCTGCCCTCAGGAATAGCCTCAGATCACCCTAAGCTTCCAAACAGTGACACTGGCCAGATCCGTCAGCACTTTAAAATGCATCCTATGAGTTTCCATATACTGTAAACCCAAGCTATTTAAATACTCCCTAACCCAATCCTTCTGTACCAAGAGAACTCTCCTGGACCTGTCTTCTCTCCAAAACCCAAGGAATTTTTCCAAGCAAGTCCCTGAAAATCAGTCAAAAATCAGCTTTACTGAAGTCCAGGTTTGTGTTCTTGTTACTTGCCTCATGATTTTGAACTTCACCATTTTGTGTTCACTCTCCCCAAGGCTGCTCCCAGGTTTCACATCTCTGTCTAGTCCTTCCTTTTCGGTAAGTATGAGGCTTAGCAAAGCACCTTCCCCCACATTCACTTCAATCAGTTCTGCTAGGAAGTTGTTGTCAATTTATTCCAGAAACACTCAGTATTGCTTGTACACTGCTACACAGCCTTCTTCCAGATGATCTCAGTGGGCCTGAAAACATGAAGCTTTCTTATTTACTCCATCTTCCTGATCAGGTGGTCTCTAGCAGACACCCACCACAGTGTCATCCACATCGCTCCATCCTCTGATCTTCACCTATAAACTCTCAACTGGCCCATTACCCTTCCCAAGGTGATACTCCATACATTTCAGCTGCTTGCTTACACAAAGGAATGCAACCCCTCCATACACTAAAGAGCATGAACAGACAACTGTGAATTTCTCCTGTATCGCCAATTCCTACATTTCTGAACATATTTTTCATTGGAAAGGATGAAAATATCCTTTGATGAAAATATCATACCTCATTTTGCTTTCTGAACAGCTTCTACACTTAATTTAGCTTTACCAGACAAAATCTGTACACAAGATCAAATAGATGTTATTATTATAGACCTCCTATAGATAGAAGGTGTGAGACTCTATAGCTTGCTCCTGTCCAAAGAAAAGCACACACTATCATAATATTATTACAGAACTTCCAGCAGTTAGCACAGCATTCAGATTAGTATATTATTGACAGCAGCTGCTCAACATACTCACCTTAGATCAGAAAAAACTGTTTATTAGTTACTACTCATAACAGTGAATGGAATTTTAAGATATTGTTGTTCTTTGAGATATTCATGTAATGCCAGTACATGCCAAGTAAGCCAACATAGCCGCTCATTATTATCATCTGAATATCTGACTTACTCACAGTATCGCCCAGGTTGGAATGGACCTCAAGGATCTTGACTCTCAAATCCCCCCATCACAGGCAGGGCCACCAACCTCCCCATTTAATAGTAGACCAGGCTTCCCAGGGTCCCATCCAACCTGGCCTTGAACACCTCCAGGGATGGGGCACCCACAACCTCTCTGGGCAGCCTGTTCCAGCACCTCACCACTCTCATAGTAAAGAGCTTCCCCCTGACATCCAACCTAAATCTTCCCTTCTTCAACTTAAAACCATTTCCCTTTGTCCTGCTGTTATCTACCCTTTCAAAGGTAGGTTGACTCCCCTGCTGTCTGTAGGCTCCCTTTAGGTTCTGAAAGGCTGCAATGAGGTCACCCTGCAGCCTTTTTCTCTCCAGGCTGAACAAACCCAGCTCCCTCAGCCTGTCTTCGTAGGGGAGATGCCCTCTGTTCATCTTTGTGGTCCTCCTCTAGACCCTCTCCAACAGCTCTCTGTCTTATACTGGGGGCCCCAGACCTGGACACAGTACTCCAGACGGGGCCTTATGAGGGGCAGAGTAGAGAGGGACAATTGCCTCCCTATCCCTGCTGGCCACTGACTTTCACATGAGTTGTGAAAATTCAGCAGGTCTAAGCTTATTCTTCTTCACTGTTCATGGTTGTCAAACATCTTAACTGCCATGATTCTACTGGACCATTGCAACAAAGCTTCATTGAAAACATTTACATACACCATTCCCTCAACCAAATCATTACTGCAGAGGTGCAAGAATGGCTAAAACAGAAATATGACTATGACAATAATGTCATTGACATTTTTGTGACCAGCAAGGTACATAGCTAAATCTGTCAGACCAATTGGAAACCTCAAGCTGATCCTGAAAGTGGTTTTAATCTTAAACTTCTGAGGCTTGAACATTTTTCATTATAATATAAAATCACTTTTCATAGCAGTAATATTGTAAAGGAATTGAAAATTTAACAAGTCTAGAAAACAATGCAGTAGTACAATCCTCTTTCAGAAAAAGCTTTTGATTTTATGAGTTAGTATTATCTGATGATAAAGCATTTGCCAGAGAATTCTATGACAGGAAATTTCTGTAATGTAGTTCTGTTATTGCAGAGGAAAATAGAGAACGACAGGATGCAAACAAAAACTTCTAAGATGCATTGCAATTTTTTTCCATAAAATGTAGGCACATATAAAACATTTAAACACTTAAGTCCAAGTCTTCTGTTTCATCTAGAAAAAAGAACAAGCTGCCAGTATTATATGTTGGCTAGAAATGCTGATTGTATCCAACATTATCAACATTCTTTTGCTTCAGCGGATTCAAATTACTTTATTAAATTTTCCTGGCAAGAGTTTACCCTGTGTATGAAAAATGGATGTTCTTGATATGCTTCCAAATTGTTAATCAACTGACATGTTCGTTATGTCTCTCTGAGAGGTTTTAAAGAACAAACGTACAGCACAGATCTGGAGGAGAAAAAACACGCCAGCAGAAATTACATTGAGTAAACACACTACCATAGATTATACCTGAATACTGTGGTTTGTCAGATGAAGACAAAGGGTTGTCCTATTTGGCTTGAGGGAGATGAAAAAGTATGACTTCTCTGTTGGCAAATGATAGTTAATAAATGCTCAGCACACTGGCATCTTTTTTTAATCTATATAGAACACTGCAAGTATAGCCAAGTTCCATTTTCATTGGCTGTACTTCATGCAGTGCTCCTTTTGGAGCTCATATTACTCTTTCAGTGTAATAGCAATAGCAAGAGGCAAGCCTATGGGTGTTTTTGCATTAGTTCATAGGTGCATGTTAACTGAACTAATGTAAAAACACTCATCAGACATGCCTTTACATTATAGGACTAAGGTGCTGTTATCATTTTATATTAGAGAAAAAGTTAAATTATAATTTGAAATATTAGTTGGAAGTTTTATGAGATTTACATTCCATCTAATAAGAATTTGAAAGCAGGTAAGCAGGAATCTCCTAATTCATTCTGACATTGCCTATAATAAGAAGGAAACTGCACAGTCACATCTTTTTCAATATAATTATCTAAGCTGAAGCAGAAAGGTCAAACCTTGTAACTCTTTTGCAGGCTAATCAGGTAATCATTCAGAACAGAAGGTTTTGACAGAATAATGTTCAGATAGTCACATGTACACTTGTACATTACATAAAAATTCAAAGTAATTTCAACCAAATAGCTCAGGATTCTGACTTCAGTTTTAGCATGATTACTCCTGTGCAAATCATGGTAAGTAAGTAAGAAAACAAATTTTTATGCTTACTATCTATGAGGAAAAAAGGGAGGAGGAAGTGATAAAAAAAAAAAGAAATTTGCATATGCATAAATATGATTGACAAGAGAAAATTGACTACAAATATGTACAAACACATACAGAAACTAGTTTCAGAAATACAGTCATAGCTTCCTTTTCTGATCTTTTTTGAAAACAAGATCTACTTATTTGTCTGAGATCTAATTGGTTACAAAGTTCTCCTAAAAATAGAGCTGATCAGCACTTCACATTTCCACTTCACAGGAAATGAAGGCATATAAAAAAATATGACCACATTCCAATTCAGAGTAAATCCGAGTATTCTCAATACTTCCTATTAAATAAAATTAAAATGTTATGTAAAAACTGATTATTTTATGCTTATACTTAGTTCGTTTTGTTTATTTTTTATCATACCCTACTACAAATAAACACAAGTTAGTGGAAGTTATTATAGCCTAATATGATTTATCGTAGAATCATAGAATATGATTTATCATGGAATCAAAGATAATCTAGTTTCAAACCCCCTGCCACGGGCAGGGTCACCAAAATTCATATTATATCATGATACAATATGGCAACTTGATGTACTATAGAGTTGATTATTCTGTCTTTATATTATTTCCACATAAAAGCAAAAGCTGCTGCTACATTGTTTATTTTCTAAATCAAGACAGTGTAATATTTTAAGATTTGTGGCTTGCTATGAGTTTTGGGACTCCTAAAATCAAGTTTATAATTTACTGGAAATTGATAGTCTCAGCAGTAACTTGCAGAAATAAGTGGCCAGCATAACTGAAGTGATCAAAGTTATACAGGTCTGAGACAAATTTATCCATCAGGTTGGAAGGATAACTCCTTCAGATTAGACAGTTTGCAGGCCAGCAATTCTGCTGTAAACCAGCACTCACAATGCAATGAGCCAGTGTGATATCTTGACACAAAATATATCGCTTCAATTTCAGCACCCAACAGCATTATGAAGAAAACAAGCTTTTGATCTTTCCAAATATTCCCTATGCATGTATGTATATATGTGATTATTGGTGCTTAGTTTTTTTTTTAATATCCTAGTCTTCATGAAAATATGCGTTACTCTGTCAGGTATTTGTTATTAATCGGCCCTTGCACCCACATATAAAGAAGATACTAGAGATGTTTCTCACAGTTCAAATGTATGCATAATGGAAAATTGGAAGAGTACATGGAGTGCCTTTATATCATCAATCAATTGATCAATCAAACTGATCAAACAACATAGGGACTCAGCTCATCCTTTGATTACTCATACTGCATGCATTTGCTTAGGGTCTAGTTTAAAGCCAATTAACTAGTTCCTCTAACACAATGCTTGGGTGCAGTCCAGAGGTAGCTTTTTTTTCTAGGAACTCCAACTAAACATAGTATGGATGAAAGTATAGCAGGACTTTTTCTTCCATACAGTCCTCTAACACTATTCCAATATACTCATCCTCAGTAGACCTTAAATACATTTCTACTGTCCTTACATATTGTGTTCCACGCATACAGTACATAACTCAAGCATCATCTTACAAACATGTCACTCTAGCAGCTATGACATATACATGATGGCACACACTTTTAGTAGAAAAAGCACAAAAAGCCCAGACGTACACCACCTGTAGACAGTCAGATTCAGAATTAATGTTTTTCTATGTGGATATGAACCATCTTGTCAATGAAAACTACCATACTATCATTAATGCCATATTCACTATTTTTTATTTTCTTCCAGAGATGTTATCATGTTACATATTTAAAATCTATTTTTTTCTCCTCTAGTATGAATACACTTATTTTTGCAAGGTACAGCTGGAAATGAGAAATGCCCTCTTTTGGCAGACCAATGAGTCTGAACAGTAGGTACTGGAAGACTGTAGTCCCTACTGGAAAATAGGCCCTTTTCTGTGAAACGCAATGGTAATCCCAGCAGAGAGGAATGGGTCTTTGATAAAAGCACACAGGTATGCTATGATAAAAATCATTAAATTAAGGAGTCCTTCCAGATATTACTTCAGTGAGAGGAAGGCAGGAAAGAACACTGTTCTAGAATTTTAAGGATAGATAATGCATTCATAAAAACATGCAAATTGCAATTCCATTCCTGCCTTGTTTCTGCTGCCCCCAGCTGCCAATTCCTCTAAAACTGCTTTTACTGGATTATCATAACAAATGACATTTTTTCAGTTTATTGACTGAAATTCTTAGTATCAAAAATGAGTTTTTCTTCTTATGTAGAAGAAAACAGATCTGTTTTCCCCTCTAGTGTCAATAAATGGGGAGATCATTCTTAACAAATCTGATGACAGAGATGACATGCATGGCCTGAATTTTGCTTCTAAATAAGGTAAAAGCTGATAACGTTTGATGCATCAACTTATTTGCCTGCTTTTAGCACAGTATCTAATACATAGAGGAACCTTATTTTCCACAGAGCATGGTGTGTTTTATGAATCACGGTCTATGCCTAAATGAATTTTACCTGTAAGGGATGATCTTAAACATTTCATTAAAAAGTAGTTTTGTACTACCTATAGCTAAAGCTATACTATGTATAGCTTTGTTGATTGCAATTTTCAGTATATTCTGCAAAATAGAATAGTGCAAAACAATCTGCTGAGCAGTGCAGTTGATACATTGGAGGAAAGGGAAGCCATCCAGAGGGACCTGGACAATCTGGAGAAGTGGGCCAATGAGAAGCTGAGGTTCAACAAGGCCAAGTGCAGGGTGCTGCACTAGGTTCAGGACAATCCCAGGTGTTTATAAAGACTGGAAGAAGAAACCCTTGAGAGCAGCCCTGCAAAGAAGGATTTGGGGGTCCTGGTGGATGAGAAGCTGGACATGAGCCAGCAGTGTGCACTTGCAGCCTGGAAAGCCAACTGTGTTCTGGGCTGCATTAAAAAAAAGAAGTGGCCAGCAGGGAGAGGGAGGTGATGGTCCCCCTCTACTCAGCTCTTGTGGGGCCCCATTTGGAGTACTGCGTCCAGACCTGGGGCCCCCCGCACAAGAAAGATGCAGAGCTCTTGGAACAGATCCAGACGAGGGCCACTAAGATGATGAGAGGGCTGAAGCACCTTTCCTATGAAGAAATGTTGAGGGAACTGGGCTTGTCTAGCTTGGAGAAGAGAAGGCTCTGAGGAGATCTCATTGTGATCTTCCAATATTTGAAAGGAGCGTATAAACAAGAGGGGCAATAACTGATTACAAGGGTGGATAGCGATAAGACAAGGCAGAATGGTTCTAAACTAAGACAGGGGAAGTTTAGATTAGATATTAGGAGGAAGTTTTTCCACACAGAAGGTGGTGACACACTGGAACAGGTTGCCCAAGGAGGTTGTGGATGCCCCATCCCTGAAGGCATTCAAGGCCAGGCTGGATGTGGCTCTGGGCAGCCTGGTCTGATGGTTGGTGACCCTGCACATAACAGGGGGGTTGAAACTAGATGATCATTGTGGTCCTCTTCAACCCAAGAAATTCTATGAGTTTATGACTGAAGAAGCACAAAAAAACCCTTGTTTTACAGATAGCTTCAAAGAGAATAAGAGAAGCAGCTCTCCTTTTCTGCATATGTCTATATCACTCACAACTGAAACATTTCAGGAGCATATATGTAAATATTTCAAAAATAGAAACATGCATAGAAAACTAAACTTGAAGCTATAATTGCAACTCTAGAACTGGAAAAATAGTATAACTCATTTCTAAGTGCAACACAGCAACCTTTGGCATGAAGACCATGCTAGAAAGTTTTAGCACCATTCCTGTGTCAGTTCACTCAACATCACTCTTCTCGTTATTGGTTTTACATGGAATTTGTAGATGCTGCCCATAAATTTAATGCCTTTTAATAGGCTTTGGTATAAGATACTGATCCTTATGCCAGCTTAGCAAAGCAATCAATGTCTCAGTTTAAATTATATTTTCTGTTAGCATGATGACCAAAACCAGTCAGCAGCACTAAAAATCAGCAGAAATAAATTGCAGCTTTCCACACAGAAAGGCCCAAAGCCAGCTTGACTGCAAATAGTCAGTGTATGTATTTGTTATCTTGTACATATATATAGAATGTATATATATTATATATAGAGATATCTAATATATATATATATTAGATAGATATACTATATAGAGATATATACATATAAACATATATAGAATGCACATATATAGAAAAACACAGTTTACATCTCAGTATTTTCAAGATCATCATAACTTATTATTAACAATAGCCCCTATTTCCAGAATGCTGAAGTTTTTGTTCCTGATAATACTCACTTTTGTGTTTTTAATGCCACTATGAATGGCAGTTTTGCTGACAAAATTATTACTGTTTTTAATTCTCAGGAGTATTGGGATCTCCTTAAAGAAAAAAAAAAAAAAAACAAAAACAGGAGGAAGCGAATAAAACCAGGCCCACTAGAGTTGAACCCAAGAAAGCAATGACAGGACTGAGGGTGAGGCAAGGGGCTCAGCTGAAGTGCATTTACACCAATGCACACAGCACGGGCAACAAGCAGAAAAAGCTGGAAGCCACTGTGCAGCAAGCAAACTATGACTTAGCTGCCATTATGCAAACATGGTGTAATTGGTTCCATGACTGGAGTGCTACTATAGATGATCATAAGCTCTTCAGAAGAGATAGGCAAGGAAGGAGGGGTGGTGGCATGGCTCTTTGTGTTAGAGAGTG
This sequence comes from Perdix hodgsoniae, assembly GCA_035772895.1. Taxonomy (NCBI): domain Eukaryota; kingdom Metazoa; phylum Chordata; class Aves; order Galliformes; family Phasianidae; genus Perdix; species Perdix hodgsoniae. Next base: position 17,979,874 of record JAPSGF010000002.1, on the reverse strand, counting down.
TTTTAATGTTGTTGAGCTCAGAGCTGGGAATGATAAGGTCAGACCTGTATGGGTAAAGATCAGGGGGAGGGCCAACCAGGCAGACATCTTGGTGGGAGTCTGTTATAGATGGCCTAAATAGGATGAAGAAACAAAAAAGCATTCTACAAACAGCTGGAAGAAGTTGCATGATTGCCAGCCTTTGTTCTCAGGGGGGATTTCAAATTCCCTGATATTTATGGTGAAAATACATACAGCACAAAAAAAGCAGTCTAGGAAATTTCTGGAGTGCATGGAGGATAACTTCCTGATGCAGTTGGTAAGAGAGCCAACCAGGGGATGTGCCCTGCTAGACCTGCTGTTCACAGACAGAGAAGAATGGTGGGAGATGTGGATGTTGGGAGCTGATTTGGGCAGAGTAACCACTAAATGGTAGAGTTCTCTATTCTTGGTGCAGTCAGGGGGGGGACCAGAAAAAAACATAACTTGGACTTTGGGAGGTTGGACTTTGAACTGCTCAGGACACTGTTAGGAAGATCCCCTTGGGATTCAGTCCTGAAGAGTAAAAGGGTCCAGGAAGGCTGTCTGCTCTTAAAGAAGTAGGTCTTAAAGGTATAGGAGCAGACTATCCCCCTTTGCTCAAGATGAACTAGCAATAAGAATAGAAGGAAAAGCTTCAAGTTGCACCAGGGGAGATTCAGGTTGTAAGTTAGGAAAATCATTTTCTCTGAAAGAGTGGCCAGGTGCTGGAATGGGCTGTCCAGAGTGGTGGGGGTTGGACTTGATGATCCTTGGGGTCCCTTCCAACCCAAGCCATCTATGATTCTATGGTCAGGAAGTGTTCACCTACAAGAGCGATTGCTCCTGTCACTGTGAGAAACTGTTTTTAATTGAAACAGAAAATAATAATGTACCAACAGCATCAATATTTTTCCTGTGATTATTATTTTTTTTAATTTTAGTGGAAGAACAATATAATCTGCAGCAAACAAATATGTTTGCTTTATCACATGCTGTTTCACACTAGATGTATTTGATCAGTTTACTGGATTGGTTTAAACCCACCATGCCCTGATCCAACCTGTACTTTCTTCCAAATAGTGTTCAAGACGAAATGCTATCTAATGCCAAATTAGCTTGGGGATAGCACAAGTAGTGGGTAAATAAATTAAGGCAATTACTGGTGAAGCATCATCCTTAGAAGAAAGTATATCTGCAGAAAGACAAAATGGTCCAGGAATGATTTGGTAGTAGTTCTAGTCTAGCAGACAAAACTTTCCCCTGCTATGGTTACTAACATGAATTTTACTCAGTGGTAAAAAGCTACTGTAGAGGTTTCAAGTTTTTATGATGCTGAAGGAAAACATTCAGGACATGGTATATCACTTGAATATGCACATAAAGATGAACAAGCCACTCACAGTAATTTTTAAATGTTAAAACTGGCCCGCAACATTGAATTGCTCAGAATCATTGAAGCTCTGAAATACTGGCAGAATTCCAAAGCAACTCAAGTGCCAAAAGACCAACTGGAAATACTTTCAGATCTTTATTAAACTCTGAAAGCATTTACAGAATTCATACTTCCTAATCAACAGCAATTTTTCCTCTCCTGATATTAAAACAGCTGAAAGCATATATCTGATGCAATATCTGACCCACCAGGCTGAAAAACTAATTGACTAAAAAAATAACTTACCTTAAATCTATATATTTAAAAAAAAAAAAAGAAAAAAACACCACAAAAAGCAAACAAAAAAAAAGAGACAAATGCTCATATGACGTTCAATCCATTTTGAGTCTAGTATGAAAAAGTGAAAGAATGGCAAAGCATGAAGAAAAATATTGCTTTCTGTGACAGCCAAAGAAGCCTGAAAAGTATGAAATTGCTTTAGTGCTCAATCAACTTTAGAATATTGTAGTGGCAATCAGATCAGCAGCTAACCTGTTCCAGTTCTAGCATTGTTACTGAGCTCTGGAACAGACTGTGCAAATGAAACATTCAAAAGAAAAATGCTAGAAAGCAATAAAAATTGTCAACTTTTGTTATCAGGTGTTCTGATAGATGTGTTCTTCTGAATTTCATACTAATGATCAAACCGCTGTTATGAGCACATGCTATTTTGGGCAGTAATGCATTTGTCAGTGATAAGATGAATCAGTATTTTCATGCTGTATTTATCTAACTTGAAAGACATACATGTTCTTATAGCTAAACAACAGGTGTAAATCAATCAGAAAGCATGACAAATCATTTAAAAATGCTTGGAAAAATAGGTAACCTAGTCATATTTGTGACTTAGATTCTTCTGAATTATTTAAGACAAAACTATCTTGTAAGTTACAAATGCAGTATTTCTGCAGTTAGATTACACAGTAATGCTACCAGTAAAACTGAACTGTCTACTGGTTGAAACTTAATCTATAAGATACATCTCATATATCAACTCAAGTTTTATCAGAATCCTGTTTTTACAGAATCCAGTAACCATGCTGATCTGCAAATGAATCTTCATTCTCTCAGTAATATTCTTTTGGATTTCCAGCCTACAACAAGCATGTTCTCAAAAGAAAAGAAAAATAAAAAACAAACAAATCCTAGAGATAAGCATGGGGCAGAGCAGGGAAAGAATGTTATGCTACCTTACATAACTGTTCTTGGTGCATTTTTTCCTAATCACAACTCTCTACCTTGATGTGAAATATCAGCAGTCCATATTCAAATTCTATTTGTTGCATGCATGAGACAAAAAGATATCAAACATTACAAAGCTGTAAATAGTAGTCTATGTTTTTGTTCCTCAAAGACAACACCAGTACATCAGCACTGTGATGTGCTTGGGGAGCCTCTGTTTTCTGCAGTCAGAAATTATTCGAATGCCCAGCCCACGAGGCTGCAGAGCTGAGAACACCACAAAATGTCCTGCATGAATGGCAACTTCTGGTACTGAACAAATGTCAACTCTGATACTCCAACAGTGAACAAATTCCTGTAAAGAGCTGTAATGTTCCTTTGCCAAAAGCTAGCCTTAGCTAGAACAGAATATTGGTATGGGAAAAAGAGAAGTCATATGTAGTAAATGCATAAGAAATATACAATATAGGGTCTCCTACTGTCAATTACTATGTAATCAGCCCTTCGGCCCGCTGCTGAAATTACGATTATCTCAGTTCTGCTCAGTATAGCTGCTTGTTTTGCCACTCTCTAAAACAGATCTGTCAAGTATCATTTGGACACCATTGTTAGAATTTTCTCAGTTTTCTCAGTTTGAATTTTGGGTGGTCCTGCACAAAGCCAGAAGTTGGACTTGGATAATCCTTGTGTGTCCCTTCCAATTTCAGATGTTTAATGATTGCATGAATTATCCCAAATTTGAAAGCAGAAGAGTGGCACAAAGAATGTACAATACAATCTATCATTAAATAGACCATCTTAATTACAAAATTTTAGCATACACAGCCATCAAGTATATTGCTATCATAGCAAAATAAACAATTAGGGTGGTCACTGTCAGCAAGGATGTGGTAATGCCAGGCTGAGAGGGCATCAGGAGTGGTATCTAGATCAGCAACAGGTAAAGCCATGTGTAAAGCCACAGCCTCTGGCTGATGGACAGCAAACAAAATGGCAGCAGCCAGGAAATGTCACTGTTACTGGGAAGAGAAAAAAAAAAAACAAAAAAAAAACAAAACCAACAAGATCATACAGTGGTAAAGCTGCCAGAAACACTTAAGTCAATATCCTGCAACTTTTAAACTCTTCCTAGTTTAGATTTATTGATTTACTGTTTATACAAAAATAAATAAATAAATAAATAAATAAATAAAGAGAGGAGGAAAAAAAAAAAAAAAGAAGAGAAAGAAGAGAGAAAAAAAAAAGAGAGAGAGAGAAAACCAACACATTAGCATTGTGACCACCAACCAGCCTTTTCCCAGGGACATGTAACATAACTGAATAATCTTTTGCAGAAGACGACCTCGGAGAAGGGTAAGTCGCAATGCATCAGAGCAATGAACACCACCAGCTGCACCATTCGAGACGAGTCTCTGCCCTTTCAGCCTGTATCATCGGAGGGATCCCACATCACTACAGTCAGTGCCTTTCTCAGCACCACACCGTGGAAGAAACGCCAAACTGCAGTTTTCCCATCAGCAAACTGAAGAGCTCGCAGCTGTTAACTTTTACTTTTTTTTTCTTTTTTTTTGACCTCTTATTTCCCTGTGAGTGGCTTCTTCCTTTTTTAAATAACAATAAGCCTACATCTGTTCAAGACATACTGAATCTGTCTGTCTTCCAACCACAGCTTGTGTTAAGGGTATGGTGTGATCCAGCACCCCAAAATACCCTCTGATATGCATGTGGCTCCTTGGCTGCCCTCTCCTGCTGATACATCTGCTGTTGGCCTGGGGACTGCCAAGCCCTCCTGTCCCCATCTCCATCACATCTCTGCACCAGCTACAGCAGTACACACCATAAAACTACATGAGAAGTCTCTGTTCTATCAGCAGTACTTCATGTGATTATAGAAGTTCCAGTCTTTCCTACTGAGATGTAACACATTACAAAACTTAGAAACTGAAGCTTTTCTTTTGGAGAGCAGCAAGTTGGAACCCACCCATCACATACTCTCCTTACTCTGGGAAAATTCAGAACTCTTGCTATGATACACTGAAATGAGGCCAAAGAGCTCATTTGAGCAGAAACTGAAAGTGTAATTTCCACCAAATGAAAAATTCATCCACTAGCCTTCACCTCTACTTTAGCTAGCTTCCAGAAATGAAGATAAAGGACAGTAACCTCATTCCTGCAGCAAGCTCCTTCAAGAAAAAAGGACTCGCTCACACAGACTGCTACACTGAATTGTCATTCTATTCCTTATTAGATCAAAGCCTCAGAGAAAATAGAGTAATTCTGTAGAGAATTAGATTTCCTATTCTTTACTTGTATAGAAATATTCCCTCTTTTGTTTCCAGAAAAAATCTACTGTATGTTTTCATGACTGCCTCCTCCTGTAACAGTACATACAGCAAGAGAGTTCGGCAGTCTTATAACATAAGCCTATGTCTGAGACAGCGGGTATGACTCTGAAATTTGATAAAGACACAACAGCTGAAACACTGAATGCAATAAAGTAGAAGATTTTTAATTAAATCCTGGCTGTTAATTATGATATCTAGTACTTCATGCTTCAGTATAGCTTGTATCTTAGCCTAGATACTTTTAAAAAAGAAAGTGATATGTGGTAGATAAACTGTAAAAAGTTACAAAACTCTCATACATGCTGAAATAATAAAGAAGCACATCATAATATTAAATCATTTGCACCCTAACCAAAGTCCTTGACACAGTTAAAGCCTAAAGTGTTTCTAAGCGTCCCTGTGCTGCAATGAGGCCAGTGCCCAGCCAGATCTCATTCAGCCTCCAAACAGTGGGACACATTGACACATCTGTACCAATGTACCCTGATTTTCCAATACTTTCACTTCAGTTTGGAAACATGTTGCCTCCATTACATGCTTTCAAACTCATGTTTGCTCTGGAGTTTAAAAAGATTAAGGCAGCTTGGTGAGGAAGGCAGAACAATATCCCTAGCAGCTAGAGAAACCTCAGGTCTGCCTGATATTGTGCTATGCTCCAGGGTGGATTTCTTGATACTAAATATACATATATTTCTAAATATACAGCAACTAATAGGTTTCTCACACAGGTGTGTAAATATAAAATACCATTCAACTGAAATGAACAAATTTGAATAATAAGCGTTTTGCAAATGAAGTATCATAAGCACAAATATGTAACACTGTCAAAGAAGGTAGTAAAGTACAGACTAGAGGTGGAGCCCTAGCAGGGAACACTTAAATGCATATATATGTGTGTATATATACACATATACACACACACAGAGACACTTTTAATTTAGAATAAAATTTGAAACAGACACAGAATATGTCGTTTGTACACATTATTAAGACAATCGCCACTGACCTCCAAACGCCACCGGATGGCAGCACCGGCACAGAAACTGGAAACGCGGAGAGCTCTCTTTATGGCAGCGAGTGGGATTCCTGCTTCTGGAATAATTGTCACAATCAAGGCACATTAAGTTCGTTATAAGGTTCTCTCCTTCTCTTTGATATATATAATATCCTCTTTCTGAAGTTCCAGCAGGAAATGCATAAGATGCACATCTGTGCACATAGATTAACCAAAAGCTTTTTTCTTGACTAAGAAAACTAACCCTGTAACAATCTGGAATCAGCACAAAGAGTACCATTACTAAAGTTATGTTTTCAGTTACAGGGCAACATCTCCTGAATCGGGGGGAGAAGGAGAAAAGACATACCTCAGCAAAAGGTATTTCCATTGTGTTGAAGTGAACCTGTTGCTATTTACCTTGCACACAAAATAGGCAAGTCAATATTACTTCCCAAGAGAGATCTACTGTGTTACGCCTGAGAAGTTGGAGCAACATACAAATTTCTAGTACGGTCCGCAGACTCAGTTGCTATTATTTTTAACTTCATGGTATTGCTTAAATACATCGTGTAAATTGTTTCAGCATAAACAAATAAAAAGTACAAAATAAAGTATTTCATTGTTCAAATTCCAGGAAACGCTTAAATGCATATACATACACACACACACTTTTAATTTAGAATAAAATTTAAAACAGACACAGAATATGTCATTTGTACGTATTTCTAAGCATTTGTAATCCTTTAATCACTGTCAAGCTAAACCGTCTTAAGAGAAATACTTCCTTTGCATTGTAAACCTGCCCTGGCCCTTCTATAAATATCTGAAGCACTGAATCTAAAACTGATTTATTTTCAAGTGTGATTAAAGCTATTTTCTTACGTATACAACTCAAGCTCAAGTGACACACTAAAAATTAAGTAATTATATAAAAAATAGTTTAATTAGTTAATTATTAATTAAATAGTTACTTATCTGAACATACACCAAACTCACAGCTAGAAATCCTATTGACAAGTTCAGCATAATAAAAAAAGCCTTCAACACCACAAACAGTAATGAAACTTCCAAATATTCCAGATATCACATGTTGCTAATGGTTCTCAACCCTGCAGAGGATACCAGGAGTGGGGAAAATAAACTCATTTGCCTATTACACGTTAAAAAAAAAAAAAAGTTTCCATCTTCTTCATTCTTTTTACCATAGTTGTAGAAATGTGATCTGCTGACAGCTCTACAGATTTACAGTTACTTAAGGTCAGTCATAAATATGTGTTAAACTGAAAACTGATTTAACTATTTAAATTGGGAAAGTAATGCATTTGATTTGATGCTCTAACTGCAGTACACTAAGTCTGCAGAGGGCCTTGCAGATCTACAAACACCTTCTTAAGAATACAGTTAGCTACCCAAACATTAAAACTGAAAGAGGAAGAGGAAAGAGTGAAAAATTCTTTACAGACTGTAATGAGTTCCTCTTAAGTATACATGAAGTTAAGAGGATTTGGATGGAAGTTAAAAGTTTTAGGTACACAAAGAAATGAAAGTTTATGTGCAATGGAACAGACACTGCTGGTCCAAAAGTAACCACTGAGCAAGCCAGAAGCATCGGTGACCATTTTTTACTGTTCTTCCACAAAGGCCTGAGAAATGTGACATTCTATACAAAATAAGTCACTGACATCCGAAGTCAGTTTAATCAAAATATTTATTTTCTCACTCTCAACAAATATAATAATGGCTAGTCATAAAAGAACCTGAGACTGGTTGACAGATTATTTCACATACACAATGTGGTTTTGAGCCACATTTTCCCGTATTTGCATATGATAGAAGAGAGGGAGAAGGAGATGGAAGAAGTACAAGAGAAGAGGCAAATAATTAATTGGTAAGACTCTCATGGGGAAATTTAAAGGAGTATCAAGCAAAGATGTAATTTCTTTGCCAGGTTTGATTGCAGCTTGTTATAGAAACCTTCATTCAAATAAAACCTTCTTAACTGGTTAATAGTAAGAAATCATACGTTTTGAAGTATGTACTTTTTCAGAGAAAATCCACCTTCTCATAAGATCCAATAAGCCTTAGTTTTCTTTCAGTTTCTATTTGTGATATGTTCAACTTTTCTTGAAATTCTTCATTAGGATTCCATAAGGAATCTCTAGTAAATCTCTGCTTGTCACAAACAGTAGCTACTTTTATGCCCACAGTTACTATTTCTCTTCATAAAAGACACTCTCTGAGTCACTCCTTCTCAAGAGACTCTGAAAAACATCATGGGTGCCAATCCCTTTCTTCAAGGTACAGACATTAAATGACAGCAGATATCCATGTGTTTCTATTTTGACTTGCATCCAAGCAAATGTCTGAAAATGACAACAGCATGATAATGCAGAATTAAAAAAACAAAACAAAACAAAAAAAAAACATAAAGATTGTCATTCTGTACAATATGGAAGAATCACAGAATTTTCTGCATCATGAATTTGCAACTTACTGTTTTTCTAGCACTAGTTAATATTTATATATAACAATGTACAATTTTAACAAATTTTCATGTTAGAAACAAAAGTATGCATTCTTGAAAGAAGAAAGTCTGCTAAACTATGATAAATCAAGAATAACTATGACAGTACAAGAGGATTTGGAATCTTTCAAAAAGATTTGGCAGACCAAGTTTTCCTGTCACTTTGAAGAGATCTTCACACTCGGCAGAATACAGACTCATAAAATCCCATCCGACCTCCTCCTTATGACAAGTATTATGAAAGACATACGCATTTCAAGATCTATCATACTGGCAATATTTTCTAAGTAGTATCAGATGGAGCAAGGTGTGACCTTAAGAAGAATTCATGACTCACTTTTGCACTGCAGGAGAACATTTAATCTTTCCTAGTATCTGATATGAATGACTGCATAATGATGACTTATTTCTAGAAAGCTTTTTGGTTGCTAATACATAAAGCTTCAGATTCAGCTGTCAACTTTGGACTAACAGTTTGAGGAAAATCTATCAAATACCTTCTTCCGTATTTATCAGTGGAACTGAACTGCTAGTCTCTCAGGAGTTCATTGTTCTCCTAATCTTCCTACTGATGGTGATGGGCATATCCCATCACAACCCGAAATCTACCTCAGTGTTCTGCAAACATGAACTGAATGTGGAATTCATGCTGAAAATTGCTGAACTGGTGTGGAGTTCTGCACAAAAAAAAGCATATTAATCATTGGAAATGTTCTACTACATGCACATTTAAATCTCTCTGAATGGGTCCTGACGACATACTCCTTTCTCAGAGGTTGCCTCAGGTCAATTCAGGGGCCAATTCAGGGGGCCAATTCAGGTAGTGTGGTCAAGGGTGCTCTCCTAATTCCTAATTACTTCCTATTAAAAACAGATAACAAGTAATAACTAATGCCTATTTGAATCCTTTAAAAACATTGCAAAGAACATAAGGTAAAATATTAATGTCATACATGTGACACAGTTGGTTTGATAGTTTGAAAGCAATTGTACACCTCAAAAAAAAAAAAAAAAAAAAAGTTATCCATTACTTGATTAGAATCCCTTATCATTTATACTGAAGTTTACCAATTTTCTTAAATAACTGAAAAGAACCAAAGGAGTAATACAGGGTACTATTACCATACATGTTTTCCAGATAGCTTGAATTTAATATATTTATTCATGTTTTTTCCACACACCCCTCTCCCCCATCCAGTTTAATTCTCTGATTCTGCTGGCCAGTCAACCTTTGCACTGTTAGTGTGTAGAAAAGATTATATGCATAAACCAATTAGAAGATTGGAAGTGCTTTCCTACTGTAAGCTGGAAAACTAGTTTACTAGTGGTGAATGAGCTAATTGAGTACTAGCAAGGTGGCAAGCTTTTTATATACCAGCAGAGACAACTGGAATAGTCAGGCAGAGAATCTAATCTATTACACAAGCATTATGCAAGGACATCAACTGGTTCCTTCCTGTTGCAGCAATGCCAAATTTAATTCAGATATGCTCTGGATTTCACTCTGTCACATCCTTGTTAGCAGCTAATATGCAAGATATAACTGACAGATGTAAGATTTAAATGCCAAAGAAAGCATAATTATGAAGTTGTCAAGGTACTAAAAAGCTAACATTGTAGTTCAACTATACTATGCATGAAGTTTAAAAAAAGGCTCTCTCTTCCTCTAATAGATCTGTATTAATTTATTCATTCAAACATTCTAAAAAGCAATAAATATTATTCCAGAAATTAGTGAACCTCAAAACATTGAGAGATTTAGTTTAGATCAGAGATTAACTTCAAAGATTAGCTGGTCTATCAAGCTCTCAGTTAGCTCCTGCCCAAAATGAATCCTTCTGTGACACATCGTCTACATATTAAAAAGTAGCTCTTGCACAAACACTCCCCTAAGCCTTTCCTAAGCCCTGTTTATCCCTAGAGCATGATCTTGATGGCAAGGCTAATCAGCTGGACAAATTATGTATCCTTTTTTTTTTTCACCTAAACAGAAAGGTTTTCAAGGAAATAATCAAATAGTAAGGCCACATGCACTTGCTGGGCATGATTTTCTGAAACATGCAATAAAATCCTGACTCCATCTGTGTCAAAGGCAGGGAAAAACAAACAAACAAAAAAAAAAAAAACCAAAAAAACACAAGAGCAGAAAGTATGGTAGACAGTCAGATTCAAAGAAAGAAGAGAAAGCCAACTTCTAACTTCAATGTGTATCTTTTTCATTGGTAAAATTTTCTCCCATCTGCATATTGGCTTTACAAGGAGTTCCACTGCCACTAAATGAGTTCCATAGCCATGCTTTGAAGGAAACCAAAACTACCAGATGGGAGAAGCAATGGTAGTTAAGCTTACTTTTTCCTTTCATTTTGTTATATGTGGGTTAAATTCAAGTCACTTATGAATTAGATTTCCAAAGGAAGAACCTTAATTGTGAATAGTGAACTGCTCAGAGTGAACACTAGGCAGCATTAATAATGACTTGAGCTTCTAAACTCATTTGATATTAGAAATAAGAACAAATACTCTATCAAAAAGGAACAGGAGAAAATAGATACAAACAAGCAAATCAAGGATGCAACAAGCAGTGAGCATGGATATGTTGTCAAGGCCAGACTCAGCAGTAGGCATCAGCCTGGTTTCTTCAAGATTAACATCACTTTTGCCAAGGGCAGCAACAGCTGAAATGGCCATGTTAGCTAACCTCTATTTAGTGATGATCATGCTGGATAAGCAAATCTTAATGATTACATCTGGTTTAGATCAACAATAAAAGACAAAGGAATATGCTGGTGTATCTAATGGGATGTGCATGAGAGGGCATAATCCATTCCAGAATGGATTATGTAAGCTGCTTACATAACTTTTCAATAAAAAGTTAGCATCACACCACACCACGATTTTTGAGAACACAAAATTTCACTCGCAGCAGAACAAAGGTAAATTAGCAAATAATTTCAGAGCAGCCTTGTACAGTCAAATTTTAAACTGTGATTAAGAGATGATGAAAAGAAGTATTAGCATAAACAAGATAGCACATTGGGCTAAGGGATAAGCAATTATTACAAAAATTCCCAAGTGATCTAGTACACTAGAGATAGACGGTAGCATGATTCTCTGGAGTCACGATAAAGAAACACCATCCTCTGAGGATGCTCAGATACAAGAGAAAAATATTCCAGAATGTCTAGAAACAGCACCTCCCAAAAAGAGAAATACATAGGTATCCAGAAAGGAGGTAGTAACATTTAATGAAAGAAAAAATAAAAAAAAAAAAAAAAACAAGATAATACCCATAATATTACAAGTAGTGACAGCTAAAGGTTTTGTCCAGTCAGTGACATGTTGTACCAAAAATACCTTCAAGAAAACAAACAAACAAAAAAAACAGTCTGCTTGTATAAGCATCCCACAGAAGCTCAAAATGTACTTTGAGTTTTCCTTCACTCAGGATGTGTGATCAGTACAAACCACGTCTCTTGGAAAAATACAGATTGGATGCCAAAACACAACTGATTATAAAACTGTGAGACAAAAATCTTTCCACAGAAGAACAGAAGTACCAATGCTACCAAGCCAAAGCAGATAATTAAACTACCCATCAAAACTGAAATCAGAAATCTGGATGTTCAGCAGTTAGAAGAGTACATTATATCCTAATACATTCATATGTATTAGATGGGTGCTTTTCCAAGATATTGAGCAATCAGAACATTAAGCATTATTACAAGATGAGAATCAGCAGAGATGGCTCTTAAATGGAATGAGATTTCCAAAATTACTCTTAGGTTTATGGACACTGGAGAAAGAATTAAAGCAACCTCTTGTCCTGTCATCAAGAAACAACAATTCTTTCTTCCGTTGCTAGAACAAAAGCAGCAATTAACCACACAAAACAAATATGATAGATTTCCTTAAGAGATGCATTAAATTAGTGGTGTGCCGGCATGATGATAGTGACAACAGTAGGGCGGCATTGAATGAATATAGCTAGGCTTCCTAAAAAACAAAATTAAGCAATGTGTACATGGTATGCCTGTTTCAAACATATTAATGACAACAAAAATGCAATATAACACACAACTTCTGCAAATTCCTCTCACTACAGACTTTGTATATCATCTAGCTACTGTATAATACAATCTCAAAAATACTCGTATAAAAAATACTTGTATAAAACACTCTCAAAATAGCATCAGTGAGCAGAAATAAAAGTAGTTAAACCAGATTGTGTTTCAGGCATTTTTTGTTAAGCACGGAGTTTCATACGGAGTTTCATACAGAGACTGACAACAAACTAGAAGTCTCAGGTGACACACGACATCGGATTTTACAGATGCCACATAGAATCACACTTCTGAGTATATTCAGTAGACAAAAACAACAGAACAGCATTACCTATACGTTATTTCCATTTTGCCTACCTATATTCTTGTCTGATTTACCCATATCTAAAAAGAGAAGAAAGATTTGAAGGAAAGATTGAAGGAAAAAAGCAGCTCACAAGTATCTATGTTGCATTAATTACTTTGTCCTCCTTGATTAGCAAGCAAATGAGAATTATTTATCAGAGCAAGCATTGCTTTGAGGCATCCTCAGAGAGATTTTCAATTTCTTTCTCTGGTAGTCAGTATGTCAGCTGCCCACACAGAACAAACAGCATGCCCTCCAGATCAACTCCTGGCAAGGAGCTATCCCACTGAAGAGAAATAACCACCCACATTCCTGTGGTGTATCCATATTCTCAATAAACCAAAGTAGAAGTAAATAACTTCAAAGAAAAAAAGTCTTATGCAGTCTACCCATACCTTTGTACAGCCATTGGTTTTGTGTCACCTTTCAGTGTTTTGTTACTCGTCAAAGATAAATACATAAATAAAATTAATTAAGCATTAACCAGGAATGTTTAACATCCTTCTGACAGCAGTATGGCATTGCTCTTACGGGAGAAAACTCTATGCGAACTGGAAAAACAGTCTTACATTCATTCCAAGCATAATGTCTTTGTATGATTCCGAAACAAATTATTTCCTCAGTCCCTCCAAGCCTCACTGCTTGCAATACTCTACAGAATTTTTATTTATTTATCTTCTCTCCATCCTCCCATTCCCTGGCTGCAAGATAAATTTCAATTTAACCTCCATGAAAATTACTCAGAGATATTTTGTAAAATTTCAGACATTAGAAATTTCAGAATTTAGGTGATTCTAAAATAAAACATATGGGACCACTTACCTATCAAATCTATTAACTGAGCTTTGCAACTGCAGATGAGCTACATAGTAACAATTCACAGCCCTAGGAATGTGATCAAGAAAATCTCTCTGGAAACCATTTCATAGATTATATAATCATTTGATTTGGAAGGGACTCTTAAAGGTCATTTAGTCCTACTTCCCTGCAATGAACAGAGACATCGGCAGCTAGACCAGGTTGCTCAGAGCCCCATCCACCCTGAACTTGAATGTCTCCAAGGGTAGGGCATCTACCACCTCCCTGAGCAATCTGTTCCAGTACCTCAGCACAATTAAGGTAAAAAGCTTCTTTATTATACCCTTGTCTTATTACAACAGACCGTGCTAGAATCTGTCTCCTTCTTCCTTGCAGTCCTCCTTTAGATACTGAAAGGCATCTATTAGGTTTCCCTAGAGGCTTCTCTTCTCCAGGCTGAACAGCCCCAGCTCTATCAACCTGTGTTCCATCCCTTTGATCATTTTTGTGGCCCTGCTCTGGACATGCTCCAAGAAGCCTATGTCTCTCCTATACCAAGGACTCTACAAGAGGATGCGGTAATCCAGGTGAGTCCTCACCAGTACAGAACAGAGGGGCAGGATCACCTACCTCAACCCGCTGGCCACTTTTCTTTTGATGCAGTCCAAGATACAGTTGGCTTTCTGTGCTGTAAAGGCACACTGCTGGCTCATATCTAGCTTGCCATCCATCTGTATACCCAAGAGCTTTTTGGCAGCTTGTCTTGATAGTTGCCACTATGTAGCTGTAAGGCCTTGCACTTGAATTTGTTAAACCTCATGATGCTAACCTGGGCCCACTTCTCATATCTGTCTAGGTCTCTTTGGATGGCAGCCCATCCCTTGGGTGTGTTGACTGTACCATACAGTTTGGTGTCATTCACAAACTAGCTGAGAGTGCACTCAACCTCATTGTCGATGTCACTAATGAAGATGCTAAGGAATACCAGTCCCAGTACTGATCCAAAAATATGAAGGATAAGAAGATGACAGGGAGTAGTCAGCATGCATTTACAAAGGGGAAATCATGCAAAGCCAATCTGATATATGTAACAGAGAACTGACTAACTTACAGGGTGAAGAGAAAGCAGCTGATGATGTTTACCTCGACTTTAGTGCAACTGACACATGACGTCCTCACAGACAAGCTAATATAATTACACAGCAAGAAAGGTTGAATCACACAGCAAGAAAGGTTGAATCAAAGTCCAGCTGGAGGTTAGTGGTGTAACCCAGAGGTTGACACTTGGGCTAATATTGATTAACACCTTTATTAATGAACGAGGCAATGTGATGGAGTACTCCTGAGCAAGATCATATATACCAGAAGGAGTGGCTGGTACACTACATGATTGTGTTGTCCTTCCAGTGGACCTTAAATATGGGGAATGAGAAGCCCTGAACCTGGAGAGGAATGAGTCTAGGTACTGGAATACATTGAGGGCTGACCAGCTGGAAAGCAGTTCTGCAGAGAAGGCCCTTGGAGTGGATAAAAAGCTGACCATCAGCCAGCAATGTACCTACATAGCAAAGAACATCTATTCTATGAAGACTAGAAATATACATTTTTTTTTCAAGCAGAAGTCAGTGCAATCACAAATGCAAGGGGGAGAAGCTGTCAGAATAGATGCTTTTCAATTTGTATATTTGACATAGAAAGATAAATGAAAAAGCAACATTGGTGAGCCAAAGAGCAATATTTGTTCTTCAGATGCTTTTTAGATAAACCTTAGGGGTATTGTCCCTGCTTATATGAAAAGTAAGGATGTGTTTTGTAGAGCTCTATTACAGTCCACACAGTGGATGATTATGTAAGTTGTACGCTGCACTGCTACATTTTTAATAGGGAACAGACTGTCACCACCATCCTGCTGCTGAAAGGCAGCAGGCTATAATCCCTGGGCAAGATACAATCTGCTGTTTTCACCAAGTTTCTGCAGGTATTGTGGAGCAATCTGACTTGGAAACTGCTGCCTACTGCCTAGAGGAAGGAAATTCTTTCAGCTTGCTTCACAGATCTATTAGGAATGCAGCTAAACTTTGGGAGGAGCTAGAAGTTGTTAATTTGCAGATTTGTGTTTTCTTGCCTCTTTGGTTTACATTTATGCCTTGTCATCAACCCTTTGAGAATTGTGAGTTTTATGCTCTGAGTTTTGGCAAGTTTGAAAAACAGACAAATGCTTGGTATCTTAACTCCAAAGTGTTATCTGCACAAAATCTAAAGCACGAATTTCTAAAAGGCCAGCTGTTATACCTTATGTAACTCTTACCCTATAGTTAATAGCATCTAAGGAATTTTGTGGGCAGTAAGGAGGAACAAGCTAACCAAGGCTTATCTGTACAAGCAGGTTTTGCAGCCAAGCAGTTAATGTAGTATAAACCCAAACCCTACTTTATCATCTATCAGGTAAAATAAATAATTACAGCAAAAATATTGCAGTACATGTCTGATCATTTTTCATCTGCCATTTTACAACGACAACAAAAATTAACCATCATTATTTGTGGATGCTTTGGTGGAGACTAATTTTAAATAGTCAAATTAGTCAAAATAGTCACAACTAATATAGTTAGAGGTGCGAACGAATCTTGACACTTCAAAAGTTCTAAAGTGATATGCATAGAAAAACTTGCACATTGTGTGTATGGGTGATGAGGTTATTAAAAATAGAGATGGAAAGCTGCAGATCACATAAATGGATTAGAAAAATTGTGGATTTCCCTCCCGTTGCTTTGTTTGCCTATTTTACAGTGCCTCAGTGATTCAGCCTAATTACTTTCTCTTGCAAGGACAAATCTGTGTTGACTATCTCATCACAGGGCAGAACACAGTAAAGCACCACTGCAGCAAAGTATCAAGATAAACAGTGAATGATTTAATACATACTGTGTAGTCTGGCAGGAACTTCCAGTGTCTGGAGCTGCGCTTTTAACTTTCAGTGTGACATAGAACATACTGCCCTGTTCTGAAACTCAGAACTCATTCTGGAGTGCCAATGTCATATCAAGCTGTCAACCGCAGTTTTCAAACCACTATATTTAAAAAGCAGTGTAAAATTAATTAAGGTTTGACTTCAGAATAACAGAATGAGTCCCTCTAAAACTGTCCGTTTACAAGGCAACAAAATATTTTACATTATGACAGTTCTCAACACATGCCTGAAGAAACTGTATGGAACCTAACTTGTGCCCTAAGAGAAGGTGAGAGGAAACATGAGAAACAGATTTTCTTCATAATTACTATCAAATGGTAAAGCTGATATGAAGATATAATCAGAGTAATACTGATTACAGTAATTTCCCCACAGCTTTTACTTCTAAGCCCATTCATGTTTTAGCCCCAAACCAAAGGAGGAGTTGGACAAAAATCAAGAGGAAATGAACAGCTGCAAAAGCCCCTAAGCCATCACAGCTGGGTGGAAGGGAACGGGTATAGTAGCACAAGCCATACATTGACAAGTCAACAAGTTTTGAAGTAGGCTACTTGGAAATAAAATGTCATCACTTTGCTTTATTTGCAGCTTTTCCTTTCAAACCAATTTCTTTAGATTTATCATCAAGAAACTCTGTTCTACAGGGAATTTAGCACTCATAAAACCTCTGGCCTTCCAAATATAGGCAAGATGCTGTCATAATAGAGTAATTCTGCATTATAGTAGTTCTTCACTATATGTGTCAGTTGCTCCAAAACTAATTCCTCTTATTTTATTATACTGACCTACAATGTCAGAGGCAGATGTTGGTAATAAGGGAGTAGAGAATGAACCTTCCCACCAATATTCCATTTCATGTTGTTGCCATGTGGCAGATGACAGCAGAGGGGCAGTCTGACAAAGTGGCGACTGACATGAAAGTGTGTATGAAGCAAAGCAAAGTTATATCACTGAATATTTTTGTGCAAAAAAAAAATAAAAATGGTGCCCACTGACATTCATCAACACTTGCTGAACATTTATGGGGACTGAGCAGTGGATGTCAGCACAGAGAGGCAGTGGGTGCATTTCAGCAGTGGTGACAGCAACATGAAAGACAAGCCATGTTCTGGACAGCTATGCAGATTTTTATGACCACACTGTGCAGGCTCTTGTTTGCTGCTGGTGAAAATGAATAGCTAACAGTGGTGACTACATTGAATAATACTCTTCTGTAGCTGAGAATTTGCTCTATCAAATAGTGTTATTGTGCTCTTTGTATCTACTGTAGTTTTTAAGGAAATAAATAGGAGGTATTACTTTCAGAGTGACCTACATGTCATTGTCATTACAGTTAGTGCTATATACATGATATATACATAATGTGCAAAATAATGTTTATGAGTTGAACAGAAGCAGTTCAGCAGAGGAGGACGCCTGTTATAAGCTGGGTATTTTAATTAGAAGCCAAGTTTTGAAGAAAATATGAATTCTCCCAGCCACTGCTGTATCACCAGCTAAAAGGCATATCTAGCACACAGGGAAGTGGTAGGAGCTGGGGACGCAACAGCCATTTAGCCACTCTAGTTTATCTATACACAGATCAAAAAGGTTAAACTACCAATGCACAAAGATACCTCTAGATATTCTGAAGTTTACTTCTGACAGGATGAATTAAGCCTCTTGAGCATATCTGCTCCCACAGCTGGAGCACTTCAGATCACGAACTGTTTCATTTCAAGGTAATTTAGGTACTATACACTACATTGCCTTTTGGCATGAGTGGTATAGTAGACAATAATAACAGTCATGTACCTTCAACTTATGCACAGCACTTAGTGAAAATGATTATTCTATAGTTACTACAGATACAGAAAGCAAACTCACATGTGAAAAGTGTTCGAGTCACAGCATATGGCAGTAAGGTTGTAATGCAGCTCACTACTGGAGATACTGTAGTGGCATGATTAAAATGGTGAAAATCACACTCATTAGCACAGGCTCATCCAAAATAAACTTCCTCACAGCAGAACTACTGCATTCCAGCCCTACTGAGTGTCTGAAGGATGTCAGCGTTGCATGAACACTAATAACTTATCACAACTAAATACATGCCTAACATTCCTTCCTTTCCCCATGCTGGTTCAAACTAAGACTACAGACCAGAGTTGAATGCTGTATGATGACATAACACCTTTGGTTATTTCTTTGCAAAAGGCATCTATATTCTTTGCCACTGCACAAAGGAGTGGCTGGAAAGAGATTGTTATGGTACTACACAGCCTTTGCAACTTCACAACATGTTCTTATATTTTTTCCATTCTATCATGTAAGAAAAGGTTTCACAGACATTAACAAAACATAAAGCTATTCTTTAGAGCTCTCTATCACCTCTTGTGGTTTTGTGCCTAATTTCCCTATACTATTCTAATATGGAACCTATGCCAAAGAACATTTCTTCAGAAAGATTCTGAAGTAATTTACAGTGCGTGCTAAGGCCAGATAGCTGTACTTAAATGAAAACTGCTTAACTTTAGCTAGCATCAGTACAGGCTAACCTTGACTGGAAAGCAAAGATATTTTAGAATTGTAGTGCTTAACATTCCAGGTACAAATTTAATCAGCAGAGCTAAATTGTAACATTTTACTTAATAAAATATAGCTAAATTTTACTACTCAGAATTCAGCAGGTAAGACATTTAAACAGGTCATCCAAATGAATGCCGTTATTATTCTTTAATAATTGTTAAATTTCCAAGTGATCTCAATATTTCACCATAAAAGATAGGAATAATGAATTATCTCAGGTTGCAATATAAAATAATAGGGAATATACTAGTTTATTGTTATTTAAGGTGTTGTTTTTTTTTTTCTATACTGCACAGTAACTCCTGACTTTTCATTCATTCATTCATCTTTTCCTCTTTTGAGCTTCACAAATCCTCTTGAAAAATACAAATTTGTGATTGTATTTATTCTGCCTGTTGAAGAATAGTCTTTAATAGATGGGCTAACTGAGATAATACTTCAAATTAGCAAGAACTGTAAATCTGAACTGCAAAATTAAAGAAATGAGAGTTACAGACACAGGATGTATAGACAGGCTGGGCAAAGAATTAAATAGTTATTAGGATAGTAATGAAATTATCCTAAGGGATGCAGACCATTTAGCAGGCAATGGAATTAACAGTATTTAAGATACCATCTGATACATCACTACCAATGAAATTATCCAATCTTTTTGATTAACAAGATATAGTACTGAAATAAACTATAAGTTCTTAAAATTGATAATAAAAAGCTATGTCAGATAAAATACATGTGTTAGACTTCTGAAATAATCCTTAGATAGTTCTTAAAACTGATATTAAAAAGTTACGCCTGCTGTGTGGAATGCCTGCCACAGTGTTCTAAGTATTTTCTGTAGTAAACAAGGAAATTCATAGATTTATTTAATAGTGTTGCATGGCCTGAGGGTAGCAAAAGTATTTCCAACAAAGAGAAAACATCTACAAAGACACTTATTTACAGAGTCATGTGATAAACAGATTCATGTGCTCATGATGTAAAAAAGGAATAACATCCTTTTCTGACAAATTAACAAAGTTGATGTATCATAAATTGTAATCTGAGATTTGGGAATACTTATTTACCTATCTGTTCTACTTTGTTTTACTGTTGTGTGTCAACTTTCTCAGTGCTGTAACATAATCCAGTAACAGATTTGGAAAGCATCAGCCACATTTTAAATTTCTATTACAAGTAAACTAAGTTTCATTAACACATAGGCTTCCTTATGTGTAGCACTTCTTAATCAAATGTTACAAAGGTTATGAGAACAACTGAGGCCATCAGAAGACTGAAAAATCAACAAATCACTTATTTAAAAGTATATATTCTTATGTAAGTGTGATGACTAAGATCCAGTTCTTCTCTGAAAGCTACTCTCTGTCAACAGTGTGGTAGGCATTTTGGAGAATTAACAGCAAACCAAAACTACAAATTCTTACTGATGCCTTTTACATTGTCTTGATCTTTTTTTTTTTTTTTTTTTTTTTTTCACCAAAACTTGTCTCCCTTAACTGTATAGAAGAGAGCTACTGGATATAAACTCCCCCTCACCCTCTAAGTTTAACAGAGAATTCAAATCAACTCTTAACTAGTTCTTTTAGTCACATTGCTTTTTCAGACACATTTATGTTTCACCCAAGGATTGGTGAATGCAAATTACTTGAGAGGTGAATAAGGTAAGGTTTGTTGGAAATTATCATCTTCTAAAAGACCACCTGACGTAGTTGGAAAAAAAAGGTACAGAATTATTTTTTCAGATTTGAAATAGAACATAAGTTTCTATGCTTATAGAACATAAGTTTCAGGATAAGAACAAACTGATCCCAGTTGCCCAAAAATTAGGCAATGTGAAAGAAAAGGTGATTACTCTTAGCAAGGCAGAGCAAATGATGTCACTAATAGGGCAAGGAATGACACAGAAAAAGTACAGCTATTGCTAATATAAAGTCTTTGTGAAAGACAAAGAAATGAAGCGGAAATGATTTCAGATCTTCAAAAAATTAAAAACATTTAAATAATCTTCATGGAATTCAGATATCATTAGAAAAAAATAAATATTACTGATTTCGAGAAAATACCAAGAAAAATAATTTCCACGGTAATTTCATTCCAGATTAAAAAAAAAAAAAAAAACATTATTATTGAAGAATTGTACAATTACCAAGCCGTGAAAACACTCAGTAAATCACTTAGCAGTTTGGCAGATAGTACCAGGAAATATTTTTAGAAAGTTCTCTCTTGCCAAGACACAAATCACTGCACTATGAGTCTGAAATGCTAAAATATTGTCAGTTCCACTTGTTATAAATTTGATTGCACTTTAAGTTGTTCAAATTTCTATACATTTTAAATTTGCAACTTGTTATTTTATTCATTGCTTACTTATTTTTCGCAGTTAAATAATTTATCATGTATCTAACTAAAGAAGCTAGCATGTGTGGCAGAAAGTGACATAAGTAATTCAACATGTAAACTGATTACAATTAGGATATTAACACTAAAATAATATTTCAGAAAGCAGCATGATAGAGAGAGATGCTCATTCTGACAAATTGTCTAAGTTTTAATGAATTCTAATGTCAAGAGGTGAATATCATGCAAAGATTTTTTTTTTCCTCTCAAAGATTTGCATTGGAACATCAATTAGACATTGTTCTTCCTGCCCTAAGATGACATATTGCAGCCACAGACCAGCTTTGCCCACACAAAAGCAGGGCAAAGTACATCCAGTGCTTCATAAATTATTTATAAATATATTTTGAGATGAAAGATACAGGAAAAAATTGCATGATCTGAAAGCAATAATAAAAAGAAGTGTAACTTTTAGTAAACAGTTTCTTGCATGTACAGACACAAGCATAACCAAAGCGTAATCAAATCCCTATCAGAAGGAATCCCTGCCTATAGTGGGGAGGAGGGGGTGGAAGTAGATGATCTCAAAGGCCTCTTCTAACCCAAACCATTCTATGATTCTGGGATTCTATGAAAGTTCAAGCTGCATCTTCAAAACTTTAACCAGGTTGCATCAATGCAATCTCAGATAGTCCTTTTGCACTATTGCTGAAAGCTGTATAATTAATTCTTTACAGTAAATAATGCATGAGTTGGACTGAGAGATTGAAAAACTGTGCCTTGGATATTTTGAGATAGACAGATTTACATACGAAAGTCAATAGAAATAATTTTTGTCTTTGTATCAGGACCATTGTTTTATGTGATGTAACAAATATATTTTGAAACACAGGTATTCTGCATAGTATATTATTGCTTTGTAGAGGCAGAATTTTTCAGTATTCCGCTTAACAGTGTTATGAAGAGAGAATATTCTAATACCATTTGATATCTTCTATTTTTGAAAGCAAGAGTACTAAAAAGGGCTGTGCAGGAGAAGCAAGAAACACCTAACAGCACAAAGATCAGGAAGGACTGTAACCAAATACACCACTTTGTTTTCATCATGTGCTCATAATGTGAACTCCGGCTGTATTTGTTTTCTGTTGCTGTAAACAACTTTCATTTAGTGTACATGAAAAGCTGATGTTTTTCTGTGATTATTTTCTTCCCACGTAGCTTCTCTCAGGCTATAAGCACGAAGTACAGAAACTGGATTTGCAGCAAGGCTTTAGTCATCCAAAGATTGGGTGATAGTTTTCTACAGCCTGAAGGGAGAATCGTGAATAGACTTTTTTCTTTTTTTTTAAAGCAGAAAGAAACATCATTCAGTGAGGAAAAATGTGAGTTACTACACCTGAAGTAGTGAATGCTTTTTGAGAATATGTATCCCTAGGCCTCAGTAACATGAAAATCCTTGAAAAATAGCTTAGTTATGATTCCTGCTTTATTATGATAAAGTATACTTCTGTTTAATAGAGATTATACATAGACTAAGAAGTTCTTACTAGAAGAACAGAATATACATATTACTCAAACACTGTAAACAAGTAAGGCTATTTTTCTTACTAAAAGTAGATTAGATATAAAGGTTCCCATAAAACACTAGGTATACCTCAACATCTTACTTCTTCCCTTTATTATCTCTCAATTCTTCTCCGAAATGCTCTTGCATAACATTCTCCTATATGCCTCGTCCAACAGTTAACAATGAATACACATCGCAAAGATCATCCTGAAATTTGTGCTTAGTCAATTGCAAACTTACGTGCTGGACTAGACAGAGGTAGACGTGTGAAAATGGTTTACTAATTTAGCACAAAAACATATGATAAAGCCATTCATCAGAAAAAAAAAACATACAGATGGCATTTGGATTGTCTCAGCAAGGGTTCATATTCTATATTTTTCCCTTAAGTAGAATTGTCTGTTTGTTTTTCATGATTCATCTGGTACTGTGGTAGGCAACTAGAGTGCTAAAAGCCTAGTGGGGACAATGTACAAAGCATAGCTGGCATTCCAGTATTTTTCTGATGTCCAAATTCCTGCTTTGAGTAAACGCTAACACATTTCCTAATGCATTCTTGCAAATTCTGACTTCTTTCCTGAGATCTGTGACATCTTCCATTTTATTGTCATCTGGAAACATTCTATGCTTCTGTTTGTGCATCAGATCATAAATCTCTTTTAAAAGAAAAATAGTCCTGAAAACAATTGCTGAACTCACTATATCTACTATCTTGCTTTGGATATGTTCAGTATGTGATCAGGAAAATTTCTCTAAGACTGATTGATTGACAGACTCACAAATTCTACCTAATTAGCATTCACCAGATTTAGCCAGGCATCTTCAGCACATTAATAGAACGTTGCTTGGAGTAAGACCTTGCTTTTCCAATTCTGAATATGTAAAGATTTCCATGAGTCAAAGAAAATTATTCAACAATATTATGTCTCTCACCAAGTTTAAAGATGTTTCAAACCTGAAATGTAGAAGCAGCGTGATATAAACTGCAGAAAAACTAAGCAAGAGATAAAAAGAGTGGATGTGCAAGAAAATATTTTATTTCAGATACTATCTTGGAAAAAAAAAAAGTATGTGAAAGATTATTACACATTTAAGAACCTACCCAACCATAGAAATAAATTTTCTATTTAAGATGATTCACTTCAAGAGTGGCACTGAAGGAAAATTCTACCTTAAAAAAATTTACAAAGACTTTCTCTCAGTTTCAACAAGTTTTCTACAAGAAAAAAAAAAAAAAAGCTAACAAAATTATTTTATGATGTTACATCTCCAAGCTGTAAAACAAATATTTAATGTACCAACTAACCACCCCATCAACATTGTACTGACTGAGTATCAGACAACTACAATATTTTTGCTATGATTAAGAAAAAAATCGAGCCATAGGGATGGCTTGACCCATACAGTAAAGGAGATCAACAGGAAAGGTGGGAATAAAATTAGTTTCTTGTAAGTCCCATGTAGAAAATTCCTGTCGTAAAGACGTTTCTTGCAACAAAGATGTTATATTCTTTTCCAAAAGAAGCTGTAACATAAGTGCAAACACGCTCTCTGATTTTTTGAAGTGCTTTCAGATTTATGCTGGCCTGAATATGAACAGAAGTTGCCCTATAAGTTTTAGAAATACTTGGCTAGACACCAAACACTGCACTTACATAAGGCCATATAATCACCTGACACTTGTAGCTGCCCTGTTGATTTTCCAAGAATTTTAATCCTGTTCTCATGAAACTATCCCTTCAGTGAGCAAATGTGTTTAGTCAATTATTTAAATGCTTATTTTGGAAACAAAGTTTGATTTATCAAACAGGAGAATATTTTCCACTCTCAAACATGAGAAATTAAAAGAAATCTGTTTGTAAAGCAAAGTATAAAGTGTAGCTTGTCATAAAAGGGCCCATCACTCAGCAGAGCACTTGCAGGCTGCTTCCACACATTTAAAAGCCTTTCTACAGAAAAATAGTAAAGCTTCACAGCTCTTGCTCCCTGCCAAACAGATGGATCATCATGCCAGCAAGTAACTCACATAGTTCGCACACAGTAAGCATACAGTAACTGTTACACTCTGCACAGAGCAGACCAGAGATAGCTGCCTGATGTTTGTGCACAACAGTAACATCAGCTTCCCATTACTATACGTTTTATTTTTATAGAAAGCCTAGATATACAACTAGACTATTCTATTTGCTTTAGCTTGTATTTATATCAGATATAAAATTAAATGGATCAAATCCCTAGCCTCATGAAGGCAATGGAATTTTTAACTACAGCTTCAAAGATACCAAAATCTATCTCATTAGCGCTCAAAATATTTTTCTTGCTGACTGCACAACTGGAGCTATTCATTAGTGATGACGCTGGTGTCCGGTTTTGTTTTGTTTTTGTTTTGTTTTTTGGTTTGGTTTGGTTTTTTTTTTTTTTGTATGTTTAATTTACACTTATACCCTTTGTAATAATTAAGCGTTGCTGATATGACAACAGAATAAATTAAGAAAGCTCTGAACGACAAATTGCAAGAAGCCAAAACAATACACACTATGGAATTACCACTTTCTGTGCACTTTAAAATGGATTATTTGGTGGTCTTCTTAGAACAACTTAAAATTAGTGTCAGGGAAGAACTACTGACAAGTCTGCTAGCAACTATCATTTTGTACTCTCTAACACTCCTGCCTCGATATAAGCAAAGCAGCAAGAAGAGGGGGCTGCATGCTGCACACACTCCTCCACCTCCAGCACAGATCACAGAATCATCTAGGTTGGAAAAGACCTTCAAGATCAAGTCCAGCCATCAACTTGACTTTACTGAGTCCCATCACTAAGCTATGTTACCTACTCCATCACTTCCCTTTGAAGCTCATATCAATGCTTGACCACTGCCCCTCTGTGAAGAAATTCATCATTACTTCAAATCTAAATCTCTTGAAATGCAACATCAGGCTGTTTTCTACCACTTGTCACCTGAGGAGAGAGACTGACACCCTCCTCACTGTAAACTCCTTTCAGGTACTTCCAGAGAATGATGAGATCTCCCTCAGACTCTGCTCCTCCAGACTAAAGAATCCACATTCCCTCAGCCACTCCTCATAACTCCTGTCTTCTGCTCCCTTTGTGCACTTCATTCTGTTCCCTGCAGTCAGGCAATTCAATATCCTCATAGCGAGGCCTCTAAAAACTAAACACAATATTCAAGGTGGTCTCACCAGCGCTGTATACAAAGGTACAACCACTTCCACACTCCCCTTGGTCGCACTATTTCTGATGCAGGTCAGGCTGCTGTTGGCCTTGTTTGCTTCCTGGGCACACTGCTGGTTCTTGTTCAGACAGCTGCCAATCAGAACCCATAGGTCCTTTTCTGCCATACAGCTTTCCAACCACTCTGCCCTAAGCCAACACTGCTGCACAGGTTATGACCCAAGTAACACACACTCTCCTAGCAGACTCATACCTTTGGCATCTGCTTACTTTGCTTACGCCCCAAAACAGCTTTTAACGGGAACTTCTCTAGTAAAAAGCCTACTGGAAGCCAGTGGCTATGCCCAGCATTTTCACTGTTCTAGCACCTAAGCAGATATACTAGATGAGGCGAGAGGCAAGCAAAAAGAACAAAAAGCACAAGGACTCCTGTTGCTCTCTCAAGCTGTTTGATTCTGACACAGTATTACTAGAGGTCTCCAAGGGAGAGGATTTGTAAGGAGAAAAGTCAGTCACCAATACGCAAGTACAACTACAGGAACACTTCTCTGTGTGAGCACAAATGATTCTATATTCTTGCTTGACATGCTCACAATCTCTAACATGAATGAAGCTTTGGTGACTGAGAACTCAGCTGGCTTCCATAGGGATCATGCAGCTTAAGCATGGGAACAATGCTGTGGTACGCACAAAATTCAAACTCTGACAACAAATCAAATGGAATGAAATATTTAGCTCTAGTTTTTTGTTTTGTTTTTGTAATTCCTAATGAAAATAGTTACATATAATTGAAAAAAAAAAACATTTAAAAATAATCTTTTTCCATTACTAATTTTTTGTTAATTTTAATATCTACACCATTCCACTGAAAAGGGAACTCTATCAATTAAAAAAAAAAACAACACAGTTTTTAAGACTTACCTGCTGAACTTAGAAGACTAAATAATTTTAAAGATTGGCAGTAGTTTCCATATTTGCCTTTATTTTTCTGGAAGCGCAGTTATCTTACATACAGACGTACATTCCTTCTGGTATGCGTTGTGGGATAGGAAGTAATTAGAAAATTACTTAAAATCCTGGACTATCCATTTAATGCGAACACAATTGACTTCAGTTCCTTACTTGAAGGTATTTTGACATAAAAAGTAGTTTGTTAAATGTCAATTGTGTAATGGGAAAGCAAAACAATTTCCAACTACATTGCTTTCTTCATCTTATCTAAAACACTGTTTCAAACTTGTTTACCAAGCACTGAATGCATGTTAGTAGATTTACTAATTTTAGCCAAAATTCAAAGTTCTACTCCTTCTAAGGGCCAAGCCTGCAGAAAAACAACATCTGGCTGGAGAAATGTGAATTTTCTTCAGCATCATGGGAAGTATTTCTGGCCAGAGAACGAAGCTTCTATAGCAGAATAGGCGTTTCCCTCTAAAATTCTTATGTAATGTTAGGTAATGATGCAAAATGGAAAATGCTGAGAGTTGAATCTACATGGAAGTATAATTGTCTATAAAAAAAATAAATAGGGATACATGCTTGTGTATGAATCTGCATCACAAAAATCCTTCTATTTTCATTCAGCACTACTTGCTTCCTTCCACAAATAATGGAACTTTTTATTCGTATCATGAAATTTGCTTCACAATTTTTAAACTGCTCCTGAGCATAGAACCATAGAATTGTTTGAGTGAGAAGGGACCCTTAAAGATCATATAGTCCCATTCCCCTGCAGTCAACAGAGAGGGACACCTACAGCTCAATCAGGTTGCTCAGAGCCCCAGCTAGCCTGAACTTGAATGCCTCCAGGGACAGGGCATCCAACACTTCTCTAGACCTGTTGGTCTAGAGAACCTGTTCCAGTGCCTCACCACGCTTATAGCAAAAAACTTTTTTCTTATATACGTCTGAAGCATCTTCAGAGTTTTGCATAAGCGCTGCTTCTAACTCCCAGGAACAAATAGAAACTTGTACAGGATCCTGTATTCTGTACAAGATAATGTCTCTGCTACTGGAGAAATAGCAGCAGCTTCTCAAAGCAGTATGTACATTTTGAGTGGTGCTGGCAGTTTGCAGAATGAAGTAAAGCAGGTATACAGAAACACATATCCAAGTCTTACAAATGAAACTAATACCATTCTCTTAGGAGAAAAGCTCAAATATATGATGAACAGTTCAAAAGATACATTTATTTCCTCTAACCTGTATTAAACTATAGTGATCTTGACCATTGTACATGGTCCTGGAGTTAGCAATCCACACAACAGTTATCCCATGCTACATGCAGTTTGGCCTTTAAGCCTGGGTTGCATGCACCTATTGGCTGCAGGATAAACCCAGCTAGCTCACTGCAACAGGCAGCCTCCACTTAGAATAGAATGGCCTGGGTTGAAAAGGACCACAATGATCATTTAGTTCAACCCCCCTGCTATATGCAGGGTCACCAGCCACTAGACCAGGCTGCCCAAAGCCATATATATGCCCAAAGCCATAGCCATATCCAGCCTGGCCTTGAATGCCTCAAGGGTTGGGGCACCCACAACCATCTTGGTCAACTTGTTCCAGAGCATTACCACCCTCTAAGTGAAAAACTTCCTCCTAAAATTTAACCTAATCTCCCCTTAGTTTAAAACCATTCCCCATTTTCCTATCACTATCAACCCATGCAAACAGTCATTCCCCCTCCTGCTTATATGCTCCCTTCAAATATTGGAAGGCCACAATGAAGTCTCCGCAGTGTCTTCTCCAAGCTAAACAAGCCCGCTCCCCTCAACTCTTCCTCACAGAAGAAGTGCTCAGCAACCACATCAACCATCTCTCTCAGAGCCCTTGAATGCACGTCATCTGTCTTCATGGACTTATACACATTCAGTTTCATGAGGAGGTCTTGGACATGTTCCACTGTTACAGTGGGACAGACGTTCAGGGTCCTGGCAGGCATGGGGAGCCTCATCATCAGTGAAGAGCTGTAAATGTTTTGATTGCAGTTATGTATATTTTAATGTTAGTACTTATGATGCAAAAATTGTAGAAATGAAGTACGTAGTGAAAACAATAGCACCTACAGTGAAACCCAGTGTACTGAAATACACAATTTTCAAATACATCAACTAACTGGAATGTTTAAGACAATTATATTGTATAAATGAAAAAAATTATTTAAAAGCAATGATAATTAGTTGTTACATTAAGCAAGATTACTTAAAACAGTCATTCCAGATTATTTACAGTAAGAACAGATAAAAACATTATGACTTTCTACTGAGACCTAAGAAAGATAGTCATTGTCTTAAAATGAAACATTATCAAGACTAGAGATTTGTTTCAGCTTTACTATAGCACATTACCGCTCATAATGCCTGGAGAGAGGTGATTTCGGTGAGAATAGGAGCAGCTCAGTCCCAGTAGTATACATATAAATCAATTGCTGGCCTGACTATTAATCTTGTTAATGACGTTGCAAACCACACGCATTCTGAAAGCCTTTTAGTCCCTTTAGTCTTTAGGCAC
Organism: Perdix hodgsoniae; assembly: GCA_035772895.1. NCBI lineage: Eukaryota > Metazoa > Chordata > Aves > Galliformes > Phasianidae > Perdix > Perdix hodgsoniae. The sequence continues at coordinate 17,950,047 of JAPSGF010000002.1, read as the reverse complement.
TGGTACTGCAAACATCGGATTATTCTGCTTACAATTTTATCCAGGTAATCCAGGTACCAAAAAACATCCCAAAGTATTTTTAAATAAGTGTTTAAATAAAATTATATTGCATCTTTTATTCTTACAATTAAGAATTAATATGTACATCTAGTCTACATTGTTTTGGCTTAGATTTGTGGCTAAGGAATTAAGGTGTTAAAGCAGTACAAGTGGGAGTAAGAAATATTACAGGAGTGATTAATGTTGGCACACTGAATCCCACATCAGATCTTCACGGTTGAGAGCCCCAAGATACAAGCAAGTACTTCATAACAAGACACTGCAATGCATCACAAAGGAAAACGATGACAACAGCTTGTCAGCCTTTTCAGCTCTTTAGTGAAGAGCATGAATGCAGTGAGTGAGAGGTAGGACTCTATAATACTCGCCCCTAGGTGTCTTACAAATCTGAAATCAGAACATGCTGTAACTCCTGTGTCAACAGAGTTCCACTGCCAGACATGGTAGTCTACCTTCTAGCACATGTCAGCAGTTCAAATAATAAGCTATTGCTAAATTTACTATACAGCATTAAAAAAAAAAAAGCAACAAAAAGAACAAAACTAACCAATTTCTAACCAATTTCTACAAACTTCAGTTCACCCATTCAAAAAACACAGTAATGTTAACTTATCTAACATAAGTGCTCAGAAAACTACTATAAGATGCTTTCAGATACTCCAATATGGTATCTAATTTGTAACAGAGAAATGATACGATAATTGAATGTGAGAACTTACCTGTTTTTGCTTCTTAGTTGAAAACGGTTTTTACAGGAGGACTGAAGCCTCAATCTAGTGCCTACATTTATCACTATAGTATCATATTTAGGTATTATGGATTCCTTGTTGTCTAGGCATCAGAAATATTATGCTTTAAAAGAGATGGAAAAATTTTTATTCAGTGTATCCTAGTCTTCCGTGGGAATACAAAGAAAACTGATGTATTAAGATTAATGCTCATGGAGGCTGGCTTGTATAAAGCATCCCAGTGAGACACTTATATATCACTTCGTCAGCTTTGCTCCTCAGCAGGCAATATGCTAATAGACTTGCATATAATTACTTTGTGTATGACATGTTTTTGTAAATTCTGAGTTATCTCACCATTTTCAGATAACTGGAACCTGAATGTACTTTCTATTAAACAAGTGATTAGTTAAGCCATAATGACAACACTATAGTTATTTGGGTAAGAGACATTAAATACTAATAGCAAAATATCACCCTTTTTCTGACCTACAGAAAAGACAATCTGATTGTATGCCATTAGAAGAGACATATGTGAAAAACAGTGAATAATGAAACACCTGCATGGAGGTAACATATTATTTAGTTTTAAATTGTTTCAGTAGGCTAAACAGGTGCATCTCTTACCACTCATTCAAAATTAGAGCTATTCACATCTTGAAGATACTGTTTTAATTCAGTTATTTTAACACAAAATTAATTCAATGAAACATTAACCCAACTGACATTCAAATATTTTAGTTGGAATTCGACAATCCTTTTAAATTACTGTTTGCATGGATACAGTGTGGGATGCTCTTTGAAAATTGTATATTATAAGCATGGAAAATGTATGATTCTGGAAATCATTTCTTATTCAGGCAGTATTTACCTGCATAAACAGATCTGAACTTTCAGTGTGTTAACCACAAATACCTAAATGACCCAAGTTCTCTTGACTAGATTCTCAAGCTTTCAGGAGGAAAAAAAAAAAAAAAAAAGAGAGAATTATAAGAATATAACTTCTTTATTCCTGCTTCAAAAAAAGTCCTTGCTTTCTTTCCTTTGTCTTCTTTCATATACAGCATATAAAATCAACTGTCTGGAAGAAACATTACAAAGATATACAATAAAAAAAACACAAATTATACTTCTGCAGGAGATTATCAGGGAAAAACTTGATCCTGCTCAGTTTTGGGTTTTGCAAATCTTCATTATATCTCTTTTTTTTTATTGCTGTAGAAGAACAAATTTCTTTATTTATTATTTCTGAGCTGAGAATAAAAGAGATGATTATAAAGTACACCACTCACATAAATGAACAAGTAGCTCAGGTAACACATTAGTTCAAGTAACAGAAGCAGTGTGGCCCTCTTAGGTTAGTATTTTGCCCGGGCTTGTTCTCAGAACAGTTCACTAAATGGAAACGCTATAATAAAGTTACACTGCATTCCTACCCAAACTGGCTAATATTACAGACAGAAAATAGCGAAGCAGTGAAGTACATAGTTCAGTCATCAGATATTACTCTATGGAAGATAATAAATTTAAATGTGATAAAAACACCAAACAATATTTACATAAATACTTGTAAGTGAAGATGACATATTGGTAAAGTTACACTATAATTATGTTTGATTTTAAATATTTCTTCTGTAATGACCTAACATAACTGGAGTTCAAAGAAAAGCAAATAGGAAATGGATACAGAGTGCCAACAAACCCCTGAAAAACAAAAAGATAAGCCGCTCACTTAAAGGACTGTGGGATTTTTTGGTAGGATTTCCTTTCTTTTAAAATTAGAGATAGAAGTACAAAGACCAATAAAATATCAAGCAATGTGCTTTAAAAGATACACTCACACACATGGGCATATCATGATCTTTCAGCTGTTTCCATATAACTTTTGGACAATCAGGAGTCGAGGGACACAGATCCTTAAGTGTGATCCCTAAAATTTAATGCTTATGTAATGTGTGACAAGGACTGAAGATACAATGAAGATAATTTTGGATGGGCTACTTTCACTACAGAGATACCTTTGAGAAAATGTAACCACCCTCAATTCATATCACTGAAACTTTGTACCACTGCATAGACAGATTTGCACAAATACATACTGGGGAAAAAAAACAAAACAAACAAACAAAAAAAACAACAAAAAAACATGTTCTTTGATTTTGTTGCTGAATAGAATCTAGTTAGGAAATGAAGTGCTCTTTTGTCTCTACAATCATTTGTGGGCAACAGCCTGAGCCTAGAAATTGTTTTTATCTCATTGTAAAATAAAGCAGGAAAAAAAAAAAGTAGAGGGGAGAAAAACTGAAATAATAAATGTTCTTTATTCAGCTCATGTTTCATTTACTCATTTCAGTTTGCTCACTTTTCTGATGTATGATGCAGTGCTCTGTTGGGGAAAAAAAAAGACTGAATTCATGCCTGCAAACAACCACCTTTGTCAGAAGCGATATAGAGGAGAACATTTCCTGCACTACATTGTACAAGAGACTGACAAAATGTACGTAATAATCCAGCTTACAGTGTACAATGTGCCATGTGATGCTACTAATGATCAGGAAGTATGGAGGACATAGAAAAGATACAAGCCAAAGCAGAAAGAGGATACCAATGAATCAAAATAAACAAAAAAAATCACCTTGCTGCTAAAGGGCAAACTATTGCCAAACAGGACATCTAATTGAGTAAATGTTTTTTGCACCCTAAGTTCATATTAATCAATTTTCATCCAGCTCATTTTCTTCATACAACACTAGATTCAGTAAAGAGTACTATTCATAGACTTTGAAGAATATTCTATTATCATTGACCAAAAACAGTTGCCTAGTATTACAGAATTTCTGAAGAAGGGGCACCCATTAGATAATAAAAAGATACATGTAAACTCTGCTAAAAAAATAGTTGATAAATATTTAAGACAAGGAGCATACTTCCTTTGAGCCTGAACAGTTAATCTAAAGAGAATAAGTAAATCCATGTTTTGTACCTGTATTAACTGCTTTTCAATTTTCAGAGACAGGTTACTTTATCATTAACTATCTCGAAATCCAATGGTTTATCTAGAATTAGCACAACCAGCTTACACTGGAGGTAGAGGTACTTGCCAGTTTCATTTTATACCCTATCCCAGGCTGAGGTACGATACAGTGGTAATAAGAAATGTGGGGTTTTCACCACTTAGCATTGTGAGTAGGCTGCAAAGTAATTTCAATGTGCATTTCTTAAAATCAGTACACAGATAGATAGAAATTACTTCCATAACTATTATTGACTACCCAAAAATGATAGGTTTTTTTTTTTTTTTTTCCTTTTGAGATATCAAGTATAACAAGTATCACCTTTAAGATGGAAAGAAAAAATATCTTGTATAGCACTGGTGTATTTTTAATATAAGTACAATAAAATAACAATTTTTTTTTTCTTGAAGGGTGTAAGAATGAACATCAATAATTGTTACAAATCAAAGAACTTCATTTGACAATATATATTCAAAACTAAGTATCTCAGAGGATGATCATAAGTAGATGCAAAGCACCCAACTTGACAAGGATGTATTAGAGAACATATATAAATATGTATAACATGAAACATATTAGATAATATTTAAAAAGATATCAGAATCAGTTATTGTTCAAATATCAAATTGTAGCACAGAACACAAATCCCAATCATTATCTTGAGCTTTTGCTCTATATTCATTTATAAATAACCAGCTTATCCTTTTTCTTTGCTGTGAATTATTAATACTAAAATAAAAAAAACAACACCTTTAGTATATTCAATAAAATCATAAGTCAGTATCTTTCAGCTAGCAGAAAATGTGTTGATAAACCAAAAATAAATGCTGGCTGAGTTACTTGTCTTGCACACTCTCTTAGTGAAACATTTTTGTAAAAGCAATTCCTTCCTTAATGAAAGACTTTTTATAGTTCTACTTTAACTATTCTGCTTTTTGTTCATTATTCAGTTAGCAGTTCTGTATTAAAAGCACTTGAACATCAAGAATAAATATGACTACACAGTGCTCTGTATCTCTTTAAATTCAATATTTAAAGCTGTCAAGTCATGACAATTTGAATTGTTACAATATATGTCAGTCTATATTGATAGGAGCAAAAACAAGCTTTTCCACTTCAAATTTAGCTATTTTATTAATCTATTAATTAAGTGAATCTCCTACCAGGCAACAATAGCAGAAGGAAGATGTCCATTCAGTCCAAGGATTCTCTTCCTAAAGAGAAGACAAACATTACTTGCATCATACCTGGAGCTAAACAAGGTTTTCAAACCAGAGAAGCCTAAAATAAAAACTTATTGATCACATTTAGAATTGTATTGCCCTGCAAGCATAGAAAAAAATCTGCTATCTTTTGAAATGCATACCTTCATAGCTCTATACTGGATATCACACATGCAGAAAAAATGAACATGAGAACAGGGAAACAAGCAATTCAAATTGGTGCCTTCAAGGCAGTTACTGTATTTTCACAACTCCAAAATATAATCATCAGATCAGATTACTGAATCTTGCTCATCAGCAGCAACTGATGCTAATATATATTAAAGCATACATATACACACCCATATCAATAGTTAAGTGTGATGACTATCATTTTTGATGGGAATACAGTTAGTCCCAGCACCAGAGTAAAGGAGTGAGTTATCTGGACACAAAAATTATGCAATTCCAATTTTTATTTTTATTTTTCCATTTTCCCTTCCCAATAAAAGTTTAGAAATCCACATGAAATACCCAGCTATGCCACTTAGTGCATATGAGGAGGTGATACCACCCCAAGGCATCACAATCACCTAACGCCAGCCTGCAGGAAGGGCAGCAGTGCTACTGCAAGCCCTTAGAAACTTAACTCAGGACAAGACACTGATGTGTCCTCTCCACAGTCCTTTCTAACTGTAGGACCCAACTATCATTCTGTTAAATCATGGGCAAGGTAACAGAAGGAAGAAAAACACCTCTCATACAGCAACCCATTGCCATTGCATGCCCCCATTAAACCAAAAAGATTTAAATCAACATACATCAGAAAAGTGATTCTACCCAACAAGAAATAGAATATTAAAAACAAAGGTGACTCTGCTCTGTTCCTGTTAAAGTTCTGCCACTGAGAAGAAAAGGATTCAAAATCTATAGGGGCAGAAATAATGTGTGAGATTTTTCCCAAAGAATAGGGCATTCAGTAGGAAGTGACATTCTCATCTGTAATTCATGCTCCCAAGACAATTTAAATTCATGCTGTCACACTTCAGAAAAAATTACTTGGAGAGACGAGACAAGTTTGAAAACTCTCAGATAGAACCAAACTGAATCTTCCAGTTCAGACACGTAGTTGAAGAGAGGTTGTTAAATAAAAAGTTACTCCGTCTCACCATCCTTCACGTAAATGTGAAAAGCAAGCAGATACCCCTATCTTTAAGAACCTCTGAATACAATAGCATGTTTGGTAGGGCCTGAAAATACTGACAAAGTAGAGTCACTTTGACAACTGAGTTGAAGACTGTACTGGTTGAAGAGTAAGTTCTAGCTGCTGCAGAAGTAAAACCCTAGACACTCTAGGGATATAAATTAAAAAGTCTTCTGACTTCAGGCTTCTTCTCAGTTAGGCAGCAGCTGTGTGAGATTTCTTAGATCTCTTTTTTAGGACCTCGGTACTTGAATTCCTCTTAAAGCTTGCTTTAGGTATACAAGTCCTTTATTGGATCTCACCAATAAACTGTCTCTGTGCATCTGTATATGTCTTTCGCTGGTATTTTCAGCTCTGTTATGCTTTGCCTTCCTTTTATTTTTCATGGGATCCTTGCCTAACATGTAGTTAACCATTTATCCTATCCGTAGCAGCTTTTTTTCTATTCAATAGCACTATCATAATTAGTAAGTGTAATTAAACAACTTTATGAGTGCCCTATTTCAGAAGTTAGTTAGAAGAGAGGTAGAATTTCTTGAAAAACCCACACCGCAGTACTGCACAAAAATGCCAGATAGCTGTAGCTGTCTAGATCTGATAAGCTGACCTCAACATTGAAGTCCGAGCTGCAAAAGCAACTTGGTTGCAGCTCATGCCTAAAAAAGAGTTTAAAACATACTTCTACTAAAGCCTGTACTGCACAAAGGTCAGTACTTGCTTTACTGCAGAAATGTTGAGCATTTTGCCCTTAGAATTCTGCCTGCTGGAGCTACCTTACTAAAGCTCCAAAAAGTCTGCCAAGCAACAAAGAACAAACTGAAAGAAAACTGAGTTGCATCTAAGGATTCATTATCCCTTATTCCTTAGCCACATCTGAAGTGATTCAAAGATCACTAAGGTCTCCAGAAGTTCAAGATGTTTCTAAGTACAGTTTGATTTTTATTTACTTTATTTTTTAAGAAAAGGTGTTCATAGTTTCTTAGCAGAACAATTTACTCTTAGGAACACTAACATTTAAAAATTAAAAAAGTATGAACATTATTTTACCTAATTGAATCTCCAACTAGTTTTACTTTGCTGTACACACCCTAGCAAAATTTACAACAGCTGGATAGGTAACTACCTTTAAAGAAATTGAGGGAAAATAGCTGGAAAGTAATTACCACATTTCTGATGAGACAGACCAACTTTCCCTGGATTAACTACTTTTTTTCTTGGGGTATACGTCAAGAGAGACTGTTAGACACAGCTCCGGATTTCCAGGCATTAAGCTTCAGGTCCACTGCCTGTTCCCTCAGCCTGCATTGGTTTTGCTTCATTTTGTTTACAGCGCTGTTTATTTCTGAAAACCTTGAATCAAGATTATTTTATATAATTTATAAGAGGCATAATTAAAGACAAATTAAAACACTATCTTATGGTCATCTTATATTTAATCAGGCTGCACACACTACATGAACAAGGAATTGCTTACAGAAACATCAAATCAATAGCTTAAAATTATAAGCAATGTACTTCTACCTCACCGTACTGAAGGCATAACATTCTGTAGGTACCCTCCTGAATGAGGACAACAAAGACTTACACAAGCAGTTGTAAAATTCTGCTCTACAGAAGGCAGGGGAAGGACAATCCCTGGAGTCCTTCTTAGAACTGCCCACACAAAATGTGCAACTGCAGGGATGTGTGTTGTTGTCTGAAAGTATTATTTATCTCATCCTACAGTGGGGAAAAAAAAAATCTCGCATGTGTTATTTTTAATCAAGTGTTGGTGGAACTGTGTGTGTTATCTAATCTAGTAGAAAGCTGCAGATCTTTTATTCCCTTCTTACATAACCATCACATTCTGATAGTAACGCAGTGAAATATGAGAAAACAGGTTTTTTTTCTTGTTCAGTTAGGCATGCCAGTGATAGTGCACCCTAAACTAGGCTTGAAGGAACAAACGTAACTTAAATATGTAAGTATAACCACACTGGATAATAGCATGGTTTAGCAAGGCCTAGTATCCTGCTTTCAAGAGTGATTAAAAATGTGCATCTAAAAATTAGGACAAGGTGAACATACAGTCAAATCTGTCCTCAAGTAATGTGCCACATTCCAGAGATCCGTGTCCTGGGAATTTCCTGACAAGGTAGTGATTAATTTTATGTAAGAGATTCTTTACTATGAACTTCTTTCAACATATCTTGAGCCCAACCCTAATGCTCCATGCTCCAAAATTACCTGATATCCAGAGGCTTCCCTACCTGCAACACACTGCTGATCTATTTAACAACATATTTGAAGTCTTTAGCAAAATGCTTTGGTGTCTTTCCGCAATCACACAGGACAAGAAAAAAACTTTTTCTAAATCTAGACAATGTTTTTTGGATGGATGAAGTCCTGAATTTCCAAGAGAAATGAGGACAACTAGAATGTAGAACAGAATGTGTCACAAACATGAGCAGACAGTAAAGGCTTACAGTGACAGTAAGTACTACTCACATAAAGAATAAGCTGTGAAAGAAGATACTAAAGATAGATTTCTAAAACTGGTGGGAGCAGGAGAGTGTCAGGCTCCCTAACAACCCATTCATCCATCCAATCCAAACTCTCGTCTCTCACTGTTTTTAATTGATTTGAAGTGGAGGACAATGGGATAAACCTCTGCTCTTCTGCTCTAAGACACCCCAGTTAGCAAAGGTCTATTTTATTCCTGTAGTCTGGGAATAAAAAAAATAATTAAAAAAAAAAAAAGCTGATTTGAAGCTGACAATACTGTTCAGATGACCAGTATGAATGTTAACATGTGAACTTTCAAAAAAAAATCATTGGAAATGGTGAAAGGGTTTTTTTATTTCTACTCCTTTTACTTCTACTTTTATTTCTAACTCCAGCTTTTCAATGAATTTCCACAACGCCCTGAATGCTGCCCTGTTTTTCTGTTTCCGTGGGTCATCTAATCTGAAATGAAATACAAAGTACTGCTCTCTGTGATGACAATTCACCTTATTTCCTAAAGAGCTTTGTTTGAAATCTCAGCTATTCACCCTGAAACTTCGTCTTCATATTTCCTCATAAGCTTAAAAAAGAACCCAAAACCACTGAAACTGTCCATGATGATTCCAACAATTCCACCTTATTCCACCACCGTTCAAGTCCACACTCCAAGCACCTTTTACTTCGATCTTTCCGGAGGCCGTCACTTCCTAACTCAGGTTGACTATTTTAATGAACAATCATTTTAAGACTGCTACCTCTCCACATGTAAAAGCCATCCACATTCTCCCTTGTTATTTCAACTCCCGTAGCATCCTTTATACTTGAGTTGAGGAAGCAGAAAGGCACTGTAAACGCAAAGGATGGGCTTGAGACCTTAACTCCACGGACTCCATGCTTTCTTTAGAGGCTAACAAACATGTAGAAACCCAAAACATTCCCCCATCAAAACGGGCTGCCGTTAGGCTTTAGGCAGACATCAGGGACTTTCCAAAAGCACTGGGCTCTAAAAACTGGAGATGCCCCGCACCAAGCGGCAGTCCCGGCATTACCCGCCCAACGCCTGCATCAGCCCCCCTCCAGGCACGATGCACGGCCAACAAAAAGCGTTCGAGAACATCGACTGCTCCCCCTCGCGCCGCCCCCAGCAGCACCGCTAACGCCCGACCCTCACCGGTGCTGCAGTCGCTCCGAGGAGCGGCAGCGCCTATAGGAGCAGCAAGCCGAAGCCGCGGGACCGACCCCTTTCCCAGCAGCCGCCCCCCCGTCCCTCCCTCGTCCCGCTCCCTCCGAGACGGAGCGAGCAGGGCTGAGGGCTGCCCGTACGCAACGCTCGCTTCCTAACGGCCGCACGCGCCCACCCACGCGAGCCCGCCCCCCGCTTGACTCACACCCAGTCCGCCCGGCGCCAGCCCCGCCCCTCCCACCCTGTTACGGAACGCGCGCGCGGCGCGGCGTTTTGTAACCGCCTCGCTCCCGCCCCTGGAGCGTCCACCAACGGCGGGCCGGCCCGGCCATCAGCTGACGCGGTCCTTTATGTAAGCGGCGGGGCGAGGGCGCGCGGAGACGTTTGAAAGGGGCGGGAGCGGGGTGGGGCAGGGGGAGCGCATACGCACCCGCACCCCCTTCTGCCCCGGGTCGCGCGCGCGAAGGCGCGCACGTGACACGCCCCCCTTTCCCCCGCCCCGCGCGGAGGGTGCCTCGCTTCCTCCCCCGCCCCGCGCCGCCAGTGCCTCAGCGCCTTGCGCAGCGCCGGGCCCGGCGGCCGGAGCGGCAGCGCCACACCCCCCTCGGCCGAGCCGGCAGCCGATGGCGTTCTCTCCCGTGGCCGCGGGCTCGGACGCGTCGCCGGAGCCGGGAGGCGGCGGGCGGCTCGGCGACGAGGCGGACGGGGAGCGGAGGGGCCGCCCGAAGGAAACGGCGGGCTCCTCCCTGGCGTCGCTGTGCCTCGGGCCGCTCGCCGGCCCGCGGCGCTTCGGGACCCTGGTGGAGTGCCTGGTGCTCAACTACCGCCTGCGGCAGGGGCCGGGCCGCGGCCGGGAGCGCGGCGCCGAAGGCGCGGCCGAGGCCCCGCTGCGGTGCTGCGGCTGCGGGCGCTTCCTGAGCGAGCCGGTGACCGTCCCGTGCGGGCACACCTACTGCCGCCGCTGTCTGCGGAGGGAGCTGCGGGCCCGCTGCCGCCGCTGCCGGGACCGGCTGCTGCCGGCGGGGGGCACCGGCGCGGCCGCCGCCGCCCCGCTGCGCACCAGCGTGGTGCTCAGCCAGCTGGCCGAGAAGTGGTTCCCGAGAGAGTGCGAGCGGGCGCGGGCCGGCGGGCGCCTGGAGGAGCTGCTGGCGCAGGGCCGCTTCCGAGAGGCGCTGGGCGCCGCCGGGCAGGCGCTGCGGGCAGGTGAGCCGGGGGCCGAGGGGGGCGGCGGCGGCGCCCCGTCTGCTGGGGGAGGGACGGGGACGCGCCCGGCGCGCGGCGTCTCAGCGCTGCGAAGTTTCCCAAGTTTGTCGCCGGGACCCGGGGAGGCTCCCCGTGGGCCGAGGCGCGCTCCGGTGCCGCCCTCCCGCCGCGCTGACCGGGCTCGCTGCGTCCCGCGTTGCCGCGCGTAACCCCGTTTCCTGACAGAGACCCATTTCCAGCGTCGCCGCGCCGCTTCGGCGGGCCCGGCCCGGTTGCATAAGCGCGAGGCACGGCGGGGACAGGTTGTGTAATGGCGGTGACATCATGGCGGGCGGAGCCGCGCCCCGTCTGGTGCCGGGCGAGGCTGCGGGGGGCGGGCGGGGCCGCCGGGCGGACCGCGGTGCGGCCGTGGCTTTGTGCGCCCCGCGGGGCTCGGCCCGGGGGCGGGTACACCTGGGTGGTGCTGGCACAGCGACCCGCTGTGTTGGTTTTGCGCATCTATGGGTTTTTAGCGCTCCGGCAGCCCCGCAGGTCCCATTTCCTATTGGGAATGTTGGAAGAGGTTGATTTTTAATTATTTTTTAAATTGTTTTTATTTTATTTGGCGCGTTCTGAAGTACAGCGTCGACTTACATGGGTCATTAGGAAATTTCTTGAAACACGTGAAAGAAGTTACTTTTGGGAAACACGAGAGGAATGGTAACGTTCGCATACCTAACGTGTGCTATGCAGGCGTGGGAAGGAATTACCTTATGTAAAGGAAGGCTTTAACCCCAACGCACCCAGCTCTCTGACCCGAGGTTGGTGCAGTCACAAACCCGTTCCTGCTGGAGGAGCCCTGGGGGGGCTGTTGACCAACTCCGTGTTCAAAGCAGGGCAGACGCTGAGTTAGAGCAGTTTGGTGGAGGCTTTGTCCTGTTGGACCATCAGTACGCCACCAGGGCGAAGATTCCGTTGCTGCTCAGGGCAACCTGTTGAACGGTTAATTACCATCATAGTGAAACATTTTCTGTTTACGTTATAACCGTTGTCACTTGCATTTCCTGCTGTGTATGTCAGCGTCTGTGATCTAGACAGTCTCTTCTGGGATTTCAGGAGGGTCTTGGGTTCTAATGCTGCCTCCAGTGTTTCCTCATTAAACAAGACCTGTGAGCTCAGCCTCTTCTCAGGTGTTTTCACCCTTCACCATTGGAATGACCCTGTCGTACTGCATTCATAAGTACTGCATCTTGCAGTTCTTTTGAACGGTTGCGCAGAATGCATCTTTTACCAGGTGAAACCAAGGGAAAATCATGTAGGACCAGACCAGAGGCAATGCGTTTGTGATATTCTCATGCTGACAGTAGGCAGAAGCAGATGCTTTGAGCGTAGCATAAAGAAATGAATGCTTACCTAGTGTTTTTTGTGTGTAAACTTTTGTACAGTTTTCCATTTGTGTGCAGTAATATCTGGTGCACGCGTTTCTGCACTGAAGGTATTCAGTACCTTTTTGTTTTTAATTGCTATAATTTGTATTGATACGCTAGGAGTATTATATTATATAGAGTGGTCTCTATATAATTGGGCTGTTAAAATTGATTGTTCAAACAAAGTATTTCTGGTTTGTTTAATATCTGATGTAAGGAATTGAAATATGAGGGCTGCTCCAAAAGTACTGCCTCCTGTTTTACAATGTTGGCCCATGGTGTCAGAGGCAGATGATGATATGGCAGTAGAGGTTGAACCATCAATCCTACCAATATTCGATTGCATTTTGTTGCCATGCAACAGATGACAGAGCTTGCTGAATGTTTATAGAGACCAAACATTGAATGTCAGCACAGTGAAGCAATAGGTGGTGCATTTCAGCAATGACATCAGCAATATGAAAGACAAACCCCATTCTGGATGGCAGTGGAGATTTTTGAGAGCGCAGCATACAGGCTTTTGTTTGGCGCTGGTGAAAATGTATAGCTAATGGTGGTGAGAGTGTCCAAAAAAAAAAAAAATAGTGTTCTGCAGCTGAGAATATAGTGTTATTGTATTTGTTGTGAGTGTTAAGTGGCAAGCATCAAAATGCATTCTGCAACAGTGTAAAACTTTTTTCCCCCCCAATACAAAGCCTAGGAATTAAATTCTCATTTTAAAACACCCTCAAACATAGGTTTTGATTTTTGGGTGGTCCTCTGTGGAGCCAGGTGTTGGGCTTGATGATCCAGGTGGGTCCCTTCCAACTTGGGATATTCTGTGATTCATTGGCAGTTTTTGTGTAGCAGCAGAGCTGGGGTCTAGTTAAACTCCTTGATTTGGACCTTAATTTTGTAGCAGTTCAGTTCAAACCCTGCTTTTCTCTTTGATAAAGAACAAACTATCTATCAGCTCTAGACTTAACTTATGTTTTTATCTTCAGACTATCCCTAACCCCACTTCTCTGAGGAAAGCTTGGGGCTCCTGAGTTCATCATCTACACTTGAAAGTCTGAAAAAGATGAAATCATTCTGATCAAGTGCCAACAGGCTGCTAGTTTATTACAGAACAAAAACCCCCCACTCACTGCTGCCTCCGAAGAAAGGAATTTAGGTCAATATTGACTCTGCTGGACACCAAAAAGTCAGACACAACACAGAAGAACTGAGCTCCTGCCTTTGGAGACTACCATAGTCACAAAGCCACAAGAAAGCAGGCATCAGTGTTCTTACACCTGCAGGGTTACATGTTAAGTTAGACAATTTCACCAATTTCTGTTGACTGTCTAAAACAGAGAAACCGATTTAGGAGTATATGTATTTTAAGGGAAACTGAACTATAGCTGAATCACACACTTCATTTTCATCCATGAAATCTGTTGACAGTTTTTATTTACTTACCATTTCTTTTTTTACCTGTGATATCTAAATATAAAACAGTATGTTAAAATACTTTGATTCATTGACTGGTCTGGCTTGCTGCTAAAGCAGACTTATGTGTAAAACAAGCTAACATTGGATATTACGTGAACTTAAACTAGGCATTTAGGGTAGACTTAAGACAATATAGAATTGAAATGATTCCTCTGCACCCCTCCAAGAGAATCTTGTTCCAACAAACTTACAGAACTTATCTGAGTGTTGTTTATGTTACATTAATGTTTAACTTATTTATTTTGGTGAAAAGCACAGGTGTGCAGTTAGCTGTGTTATGAAAGTCATAGTTTAAATGACATAGAGATTTCCTATTTCAAGATTCTTCTGCTGGAAGTCCTAAATGCTGCATTTGGGACATGAGAATTTGTCTTTAAAGAACACAGGAATGTTTTTCCTCTGTGGAGGTGATTCTAGCACAACTACTTAAAGCAGGGCTGCCAGCTGGCATCAGTGGCTTTCTGGTGTTGGCTATCTTTTCAGTCCATGTAGGGGTATAGACTATCTCTGATAAATCATCAGGTGCTAACACTGTCTGTAGCTATAGCTGGCAGGGGCTGGGCATTATCAGAACAAAGAACAATCTAAATAAAAAGTCAAACATTTGAAAGGAAGCTTTCTTATACTTAGACTTTTTAATACTTGAGATTCACTGCACTTGATAAATGACAGATTTGTGTGGTTTTGCACGAATGTACCATAAAACTAAAATCAGCTCCGTTCTCTACTTCTGTTGTCACAGCAATATTGAGCAATACTTTATTTTGTCAGCTTTGGTGCTAAATCTCTTAAAATATAAAAGGGTTCAAAAGTTAATCTTGGAAGGCGTAAGCTTGGAAGTATTGCCACTTTTTTAAAAATCCAAATACTGGTGAAAAGGCAGGAAGGAGGTACCTCAGTTGTTATAAGGTACAGTACAGGAGAATGTATTAAATGTTTTTGTACAGTAAGGCTTTGACATATCACTATAAAACATCTAATTAAAAAATTACAACATGCCAAATTATTAAAGATGTTATTTAATTTTGTCTTCAGATTCCAGTAACTTGATGCTAAGAATCTACAGAGCTGAGTCATATGCTGGCCTCCAAGAGTATAAAACAGCCATAGAAGATCTAAACTTTGTTATTTCTAAAATGCCAAATTGGCCAGAGGTAAGCTCATTTGAATTCCTAATTTTTCAAAACCTATGTTTATCTATAAACATAACGCATTTTGCATAATCTTTTCATCAAATGAAGCAAGGTCAGCTGCCTTAAACACTTGGTTTTCGTGTTTTTCTTTGTAAGTACATGCAAAGTACTCAAAAGTTTCTTAAAATAAATTACTTATACGTGAGACAGGCAACTGGTCAGCACTGTAAGTCGGAACTGTTGATTCAGCTTTCATCAACAACTTCAGGTGCTTTTATTTCTCGTCACAACATGCCATAGCGATGCTGGATGAAGGGTGATGTGGATCAGAACTGATTTGTTGAGAAGTACTACGAAGAACTTTCATGCTGTTCACAGTTGCTTGTTAGCGCTTTTTTTTTTTTTTAGAACAATGCTTTTATGAATTATCTTAAGAAACGGTTAAAAATACTTACAAACTTAAATTCAGCTGAATGTTATTTGAGTGGGTGGCTGGCTGAAATCATGCAGCCAGCTTTAACTGCTTCAAAGCAGAATTTCTGAGCCGTAGGTGTTTGTCTCATTGATGCAACTGAGATTTGAAATATCTTACACTATATAAATGTTAGTCCTTTTAAAGCTCTGCATTTCCCTGAAGTGTTTATACTTTGACTGTATTTCCCAAATTTGAGAGCATTTTAAGTGCTATTTGTTCTCTGAATATCATGTGAGATGAGTGAGCATTGTTGCCAGCGCAGATTAGGATTTTTGGCTCTACGTTGAGTCAACATTTTTCAGGTTTTTTTTTTTTTTTTTGAGTCTCACTGATTACGGAAAAAAAAAAAAAGAATACTAATAGGACAACACAGTTTTCTTTGGCAATTGCTACCAGAGTTAAAAAACAAACAAATAAACATGTAGAGAGGGCATTAAATTCTTTTGCAGTATTATTTGCAGTAGTAAAATATGTGTTTGTTTGGGGCCTTTGTTACTTACTGGCTTCAGTACTTGGAGTTGGGATAGTTTGTGCTGATGTAACTTCTTACAGTTGCCTTTTTTTTGTTTGTCTGGTGAAGAAAACTTGCTGTTTGAGCTGGGAAGGTTCTTTGAAAAGCACAGAGAAACTCGTTGGAAGCTGAATTCTGCAAACAGTGCAGGCATCTGGAGAGTCATTGGCTTTCGGAACTGTTACTACTTAAATATTGCTTATTGCAACAGCATCTGAACTCAGCACAGCAGGAGCAGCAAGATCTTGCTGCACACGATAGATAGCTGCTTCAGTCTTGTTTTCTCCTGTCTTGAGCAATTTCACAGATGCTGCAAATTCATAGAACACCGTGCCTTTCTTTGTTTCTCAGACTTCATTTAACTGAGCTTGATTTGATAGATTAAAATTATTATCTGTGTAAGGAGATGAAGTATACCTGTAAGAGGAGGATTAGCGTACTTTCCTTCTTAATGAAACTGCCCAAATCCATTAGAGAAGATGCACGCCCTCATCTGACGGCTTATTTAAGATTACTGTTTTATATTGGCAGTCTATAGAAACTGCATTCGGTGTTTTGCTTGTTTGCTTTTCTTTTCCTGGTTCAGTTTTCTTGCCCATTATCCAAAATCTGGTTTAGATTTTTTTTGAGCTTCTGTTTACATTACTGCAAATGCAACTTTTTTAATTCATGTGAGTTGGGTCCAACGTTGTATTTTTCTAAGTTCACCAACATTCAGTAGTCTCATCTTTCTTTCCCTTCTACCTTATATAAAATAGTAAGCATTTTTTTATTTAGTGTTCAAAATGTAGTTGGCGGAAGCAATTTCAAAAGTTCATTGTTTTGGATTAGGAATCTATTTTAAGATAGATGTAAGGAATGCATGGTTGTGTGGATTGTCTTTTTATGCAGGTTAAAGCTGTACGACTTCTGACAAAACAGCAAAAAAAGTGTCCAGTGAAAGCTGTTTCACAAGGATACGTACTAATTTTCATTGCATTTCCCTCTTCTCCATTTCCAAAATCTGACAGAATAGTGAAATTAAGGCCTTGTGTGAATTCAGCACTAGTCAGGATTTTAAGTCTGTTTTAAAGTCTGGCTTTTATCTGAGCCAGAGCAAATTAACTGGAAGGAGATGAACACCAGCCTATGTGATAGTTATTTTCAGTGTAGGGGACTTTGGCAAGACGTGTCAGATGTGCTGTGCGTGGCTGAAGGTTGCTGAAGAGGTGCATTCCTTTGTCATTGAGGGTTCTTGTTCTAACTCTGTTGTAAAGCTTGTAAGGTGAATACTACAGCTCTATATATTCACCGGAACTGTAAACGTTTTCTGTTTCTCAGGTCTACTTCCGGAAAGGAAAAGTGCTGCACGACTCTGGCTTTGTAGGCGATGCCTTACAACTGTTTCTACAGTGCTTAGCCCTTGATGAGGATTTTCTTCCAGCCAAGCTGGAAGTAGAAAAGGTAATTTGATATATCTAACTGGATTACTACCTCTGTTTTGATTCCTTTATAAAGTTCCAGTTGTGGTAGACAATTGACCATCAAAAAATCTGTCATGTATACAGAGAGGGTTGAGCTGATGGTTTAATTCCTTTCAAGATATACCATGCTGTGTTGGAGAGTCCTAACGTACAGGTTTTGAGGGCACATGCCTCAAAGTATTTATGCTTCTGAATTTGCTTGTAGGTGACTGCAAAGGGAATAGTAACTTGAATATGGTAAATGGAATTATTTAATGCGTAGACAACAGCAGCTTTTCTTCGATAATGAAAACCTGCACAGAAAAATGTGTGATATTGAGTTGGTAATGTCTGACTCTGAAGAGGTTGCTTACTTCTAGTGGAAGAATTTCTAGATGTGTTTTCCTTAATAATACAAACTGCATTGCAAAAACTGTATAATAATTAATTGATAATGTCTATATGTTCATAGAGATCATTCAGTTCTAGTGGAAACGATTCCAAGATAAATTACGCTTAGTTATAGAATACAGATTTCTGCTTATTCCTAACTGTACTTAAGTAAGGCTTTATTTGGGGAGTAAGTTCATATAGATTGAATTGTTGGCTTTGGTGTGTAGGTTTATAATGAAGCTATACCCAGATCCTCCTTTCATTGTTATGAACGGTTAGCTGTTTGTTTTCCAGACATTGCGTGATGTACTGTCACCAGAGAAGCTAGGAGACAATTTGAAGGAATCTGCTTGGAGTTCACCACATACTCGAAATAAATCTTTTGTGCTTGGTTCTGAGATGACTGAGCCTTACTGCAATTTACAACTTTGTCCTGAGCAGGTAACCATAATTTGTTCTAATACTTAAAACTTGCTAATATGCAAGTATCAGACATACTAATATCCTTATTTGTCTTGTTTATTCTCTAATGTAAATGCTGGCTCTCTGCAATTGGTTAAATTAGAAGAACTGTGATTTAGGAGCGGTGTCTTCTCATTTAGATTATTATATACCTCATTCAAGTGAACTACTTACTAGAAACTACTGAGATATTACATTAATTCCAAAGCGAAAAAGTACTTTTATTATTATTAATATTTTTATATTTATGTTTGTTTTTAATATAGCTTCAAAGTAAGAAGTTTAGTTTTTCTTCTCTTTAAGATAAATGTATTTTTTAATTGTTTATGATAAGCAAAACTGAGTGTTGTCTTGACTTAGCAAATTCTTCCAGTTAACTGATGAGCTAACTGCGTATCAGTTCGGATTAAGCATTTTTGCATGTTTACATTTTATATTCTTATATTTGTGTTATCCCTTATGTGCAGTTCTTTTGTCTTATGTAGAGTTTAGGAAGATCAGGTGTACTGGAGCCTGTGATCGGAAGCCTAAATCGTGCACGATCTGCTCATGCTCTTAACTCAACAAAAGCCCTTGCCAAGGAAGATGGCTTAAAGAGAGTATCTTCTGAACCTCTTCTCTCTGGCCAAGAAAAAAGTGTTTTGTTGAAAAGAAAGCTTTCCTTTTCAGAGCAGGATACAGTTGTGTGCGAAGATGGAAGAAACAAACATAAAAAGCAAGGAGGTAAGTGATCACTTAATTTGAAAATCTGAAGTATTTATTGTCTTGTGTCTTTCTTTGAAACGTGTGTTTTGTTTTGTCTCTCTTTAGAAAATACAAACAGGGACATGAAACTGGCTTATGGAACAGTTCCAGGGAATTTGATTGACGTATCAGATTTTGAGTGCTCTTTATGTATGAGGTAAGATTTTTCTCATTGGTTCAATATTTTCATTATAGGTGTTTGACTACATTTCTTTCTTACATGTTAACTGAGATGTTTATAGGTTGTGATGAGCTCTCATGTCAGTTAAGAAACTGATGTTTTCAGCCTTTCCTATATCCCAGTATTTAAATGCTTATTTAAATGTGTTACATCGTAATTGTAATCAAACTGCCTGTCAAATTTGGTGGCGTCAGCTGGTAGCTCAAAAAAGAGAGGATCATCTGTGGTACACTACTAGATTTATTTTTTTTTTTTTCAGCCAGTAAAACTAGTTCATTTGTTCATTTGGGAGGTCTAATGCCTAGAAGGATTACCTGTGCATTTCAGATCAAGGAAATGACTTCAGAATGACAATCTACTAGATGCAGTTAATGGATATAAGTTCTTATTGAATCATCTTCTGTTCTAGAATAGAAATCTTAAAACATAGTCTATATGCTAGATTGTCTGTAGTTATGTCAATAGTGTGCAAAACTGCTTTGAAAGCAACATACCTCTTTAATTACTTCATTTTGTATATTTTGAATATCTATGTAGTAGGATCAAAATCTTTTTGTATTGGAGTGAAGGTTTAAATATTTAGAACATAGAGATGTGTTTGGATTGATCGTGAAGTGCACAAAACTAGTGCAGTGATGAATGCAAACAAACTTCATAGAGGAAAAGGTAGCATAAGAAGACATGGGATGAATGTCTTCTGCTTTAGATAATAATCAGTGGGGGAAAAAATTAAAAAGGCTGATCACTGACTTTTTGTTTGTTTTCTTTATTAAGCAAGACACAAATTTGCCACGGTATCTTAATTTTTAATAACTTTGTTTCAGGTTGTTCTTTGAGCCAGTGACAACACCTTGTGGACACACTTTTTGCAAAGGTTGCTTGGAACGGTGTTTAGACCATGCTCCTCAGTGTCCACTCTGTAAGGAGAGTTTGAAGGAGGTACTGTTGATCGGTAGAACTCAGACAAACATTTTATCATTTTAAAGTCTTCTTAAAATGCAAGGAATTGTGATTATAGATTGCTCCTAGAAAGAAAAAAGCTTGAGGTAAATATCAATACAAATTGACTAGGTTTGCCTCGGATCTTAGAGGTTTTATGTTCCTGTGATCACCTACTTTATGATATAATTAAATCCTGATTATTAGTAAACTGATAACTATTCAATAAGATTTCTCTGTGGTTTCTATATGCTTTCCGTATTTCTGTGGCTTTGTAATGTGGAAAATAAATTCTGGTAAGTATAGAAATACGTGCTGAATTAGATACCAGAGTCGTTGGGCTGTATGAACCAAAACAGAATTTTCAGATATTAATGGTGGGGGTTAAGAATTAGAAGAATTTCAGAGCTCTTCATATCTTCAAGTTTTCATGGACATAAATCTCATTTGTCACATATTTAATGTATCATGCTTTAAAAAAAAAAAAAAGCTGATGTGTCTCATTTCTTCTGTTAATATATCAATAAAGAAACGTTTTGTTTTAAATTGCTTACAGTACCTTGCAAGCAGAAAATACAGCATCACAGAGCTACTAGAGGAATTAATAATGAAATATTTGTCTGATGAGCTGTATGAGAGAAAAAGAATTCATGCTGAAGAAACTGCTGAACACTCAAAGTAAGCTTCATGCCTTTTACTTAGAAAACCTGAGAAATTAGTATCAGAATGGTATTTGACCTACGCAGGCTTGAGCAGTGGGCCCAGCTGAACCTCATGAGGTTCAATAGATCCAAGTGCAAGGTCTTGTTGTGGCATGGGATGGCAGGAGTTGTAGCATCCCCTGCTATCAGTACAAGCTGGGGCTGAAAGAACACATCTGTGCTGAAAAGCTCCTGGGGGTATGCACTTCCAGTGGAAGAATTTCTAGATAAATGTTCCCTTTAATAATTACTCCTAGATTCTGCTTAGTTTTTTCAATTACTCGGCCTTGCTGAGACATTGCAAGTGTAAAAACCATAGCGTAAGTTCAACAATGCAACCCAATCTAAATGATGAGCTGGTTACTATGTAGTTATAGTGGCATCAACTAAACTGAAAAGGAAGAAAACCAGAAACACTCTTGCTCTCATGACAAGTCCATATAGCCACTGACTAGACATTTCAGCTCACTGCTGTTACATATTCAAATCAGTACATAAGTGCTCAGTGACTGTGTTCTTACTGATTATGGAAGTTATTGTAATGTGGCTACTATTGAAGTTTGTAACAGGTGTTTTATGACCTCTAACACATACTGTAAAAAAAAAAAAGTCTTGGCATTGCTCAGTAATTACGTTTTAAAGTGTATTTGTTTTGTTGTTCTTTTGAAGCTTGACCAAGAATGTTCCAATGTTTGTTTGCACTATGGCATATCCTACTGTGCCTTGCCCTCTACACGTGTTTGAGCCAAGATACCGACTAATGATTCGCAGGAGTATGGAAACGGGGACTAAACAGTTTGGGATGTGTATAAGTGATTCTCAAAATGGGTAGGTTTTACATTCTTAATAGTAAGCTTCTTTTTTCTTCTGTCTTTTTTAAATTAAGCCAACTGTCATCATAGAACTGTGTAATTACGCTACTGATAAAGTCTCTTTTCTAGTTTTGCAGATTATGGTTGCATGCTGCAAATTAGGAACGTTCATTTTCTGCCTGATGGACGGTCGGTTGTTGATACAGTTGGTGGAAAGAGATTTCGAGTTTTACAGAGAGGAATGAAAGATGGTTATTGCACTGCAGACATTGAGTATTTGGAAGATGTTAAGGTATCCAGAATGCTGTCCAAGTACTTCTACTTTTAGCTGATAAATCTTAAGACTTTTCCTTGATTTGTTTTGAGGGCTCTGTCAAACTTTTAGGTGCACAGAACTGTGGAGGATTCAATGTCAGTATAAGGAAGACACAGAAGATAGCTTTTCTTATTATTATTAAATAAGAAAGAAATATTTTGGTTTTTATTTGAACAATAGTTTGTGAAGCTGTAATTCTTCTTAACTATCAGAGGATTACTTTACAATTCAGCCACTAGCAACCATGGCTTAGGAGAGTGCAAAAACTTAACTAGAGTTGAAATTAAATGTCTTTTTTATGTTAGCTTAAAAACTATGGCAATTTTCTTTGTCTGTAATGGTGTTTTCATAATGTGCTTCTGCTAGGTTGCTGATGAAGAAGAGCTGAAGAAACTGAGAGAGCTTCACAACTTTGTTTACAGTCAGGCTTGCAGTTGGTTCCAAAACTTAAGAAACAAATTCCGCACTCAAATTCTTCAGCACTTCGGGCCAATGCCTGATAGGGAGGAAAATATACAGGTGAGACATCATTTAATATGAAATATTGAGTGCCTGTTTTCTACTGGGGGAAGGTAGGTGAGGAAAACCAAAATCCAATTGTTAGAAAGCTGCTAAAGATTAAAAGGAGAATACTTTCTGCTTCAGTTTAAAAGGAAGCAGGACTTCATCTTGCTTCTCTTATGGAGAGCAGCAAAAGATAGTTAGCAATGTTTTTCTGCACTAAAGGATGGTATGCTATTTTATATATAGTGTACTGATTACACTTTCAATTATAGAAATGTTTTGAACTGTTGGTTTGTGTAAAGCTGTTAGAATACAAATGGAGAAAAATAGGGAATGTTTTAGTATTTTCTTTCCTGTGATGTCTAAAAGCAGTAATCTGGGACAGAGGTAATCACAAATAACACTTTCCTTCTTTCTGAGCTAGTGATGTAAATTGCTGCAGGTGTTAGGGTTTGGCAAATGTTTATGTTAACTTTAAGGAACTAGCTTCAGCCATCTATTTCAGTGGTTGTTGTAAACAACTGATGAAGATCAGAGAGATCCTCAAAGAGTGGGAGGCTGGAAAAAGTCATCTCCTATCTGCTAGATATTTTTGAGACCATATCTACTGATTTTGGAAGACTGTAAATGCTTTGGAGGCCAGTGTATCATTTCAGAAATGATTTTAGAACATTTTAATTAAAGACTTGTTTAAAACAACATATATTAGCCAAGAGGACGTGCACTCAAACAGAGTAACTAGCTGGGCAGCAAGACTGAAGGTATGTGCCTGAGACTTAGAACATTAAGTGTCAACTGTGTGATAAAGATGAAAGGGAGGAAATTTCATTCAGGAGTGTACCAGTGCCAAGACTATTTTTGCAAGTATGTGAGGTAACTGAGGTAAGTCTGCCCTGCAGTGGTACATCATCCGCTGAGAAGTATTGTGTCCTGGGTATGACGTCTCAGGGTAGGGAATTGAATAAAGTATAGGGAAAAGCTAGAAAGTATGTTTTATAAAATTAGAAGAAACGAGCTAAGCAGCTCTGCTCTGTCTAGAAGGTAACGAGATGTGAGTGGAATGGAGTAGTAGTAATAGACGAGTCCTTCACATAAAGCAACAGATAAATGTAATCTATGTTAGGCATCAAGAATATTCAAACCTCAAGAGTAATGTGACAGATATAAAGTTAGTTTGCAACAGGGACGTTTATTAGGTGACTGCCCTATACTTAGCTATCCTTTTCTAAGAAAACTGAGATGCCTGTGTTGTCTTGAAAACAATTGATTGCTTTATCAAACTTAAGTGCACTTTATTTATAGAATTCTGTGGTGAGGAGGAATCAGAATAGATCAATTCAGAACCCTCTTGATCTTACAGATCTGTAATTCTCTAGTTGATACCAAAATTCAAACCAGTGCTTGTTTTCGACTCATTTGTCTTTTGGTGTCTTCATTGTATTAGTCAGCATTGTTGTAAGCATAAGTAACCGACATTTCTCTTATTTTTAGGCAATGCCCAATGGTCCTGCTTGGTGTTGGTGGCTTCTAGCTGTTCTCCCAGTAGACCCCAGATATCAGCTGTCAGTTCTCTCTATGATGTCTTTAAAAGACCGTCTGATAAAAATCCAACATATACTTACGTATTTTTCTAGGGACCAGTCCAAGTGACTAACTGCCTGGGTCTTCCTAAAAAGTAAATCTGTTCTGGTTGTAGTAGCAGCTGGAATTTTTGCTGCCTTTGCACATCTAGCGCTGGTTTGAAAAGTGTAATGGAACTGCTTTTTCTCTCTCCTTCCTGCCTGCCCAGCTTCTTGAACCGTATGGTTCTTCGAATGCACACTTTCTTCAACTATGAGAGAAGACCACTGATGATTGCACAAAGTCAATCCAGCTAGATATGTTTTTCACATGATCTGTTTTACAATTTGCACTATGTAGAAGAGAACGTTTTTGAGACTTGATAATTTTAGCCACTGACTTTTTAAAGCTGTGGGAAGTGCAGGACTTAAGGCTGACAGTCTGAGTTTACAACATAGAACAGGTATTAAAGGTTTTGCAAATAAGTTTGCCTCATACAACTGTTCTTTTGCTGTTTGCACAAATATTTGAGATATAGTGTTGAATATCACTGTTGGATATTACTATTCTTGTTGAATTATCTTGACCATGAATATGGCACAGATTTTTAAGTTATCTTGTAAACGTATGCATCACAAAACAGGTGACGTTACGAACTGTATGCTGAACTGAGAGCCAATTTTAAGGATCAAATGCAAAAAAAAAAAAAAAAGGTACTTCTGTCTAAAAATAATTAAACTGTGAATATGGTTTACATACCTAGGCCTGTACATGTTAAAGAGGAAACTGAAAACTAAACGCTAGTACCAGTTATATTTCTACTGGGCTTTTCAGGCTGGCTGTTCTTCCAGAGCACACACTTAGTTTATAGAGCTTTTAAGGAGAAGTCTTAGAGTGTGCGTGTGTGTATTTGGGATCGTGCATCCAGGATTTAAAAGCTTAAAGTTTTATTTAAACTCTTTAAGTTGGTGCAAATGTGAGTTCTATGCCTTATATCAATAGTAGAGCACACTGCAGTGGCAAGGTAAGCATCATGCTGCCATTAAGTACTTTTTGTAATTAAAGGTTTGCATATTTGTGAATATGTCTGATACTGGCTTTCTTGTATGTAAATGATTTGTAAAATATTTCTTAAATCTTGCTTTTGCTAATATATTTAATTTTCAATAAAAGCTAAAAGTTTGTAATATTTTAACTTTATCAGAAACTAAAGCTAACTTTCATTTTCTGTATCCTTCTGTTGAGAAGCTTTTGGCAGGTACAGCTGCCAAGAACAGCTGTTCAACTCAGGGCTGTGGGCACTTCATGATGTTAAGTAGTATGTATTTCTGCTTACAGTACCTCTCTTACTGATCACTGGTAGTCAAGTTTGTTGCTGGAGTCTTTCCATTGTACTATTGTATCTACTGAAGATAACTTGAAGTGTAAAGGTTTTATTTCACAGAATTTGAAAGTCATGGGAAACTGCTCTTGTAGAACAACATTTCACAAGTTTGCTAACCAGGTGTTTTGGCTTTGTTCTCTTCTGATGTATAAGTTTTGAGATGCCACAGGCAACTGAGAATCTGCTGAATTTAGTTGTAACGTGGGTTTCAATCCAGGTTAAGTTTGGTTTAATATTTGGTAAAGGTCTATTTGCATTAATGAAAGAAGAAGGAGGATCTTTGATTCTTATGGTTTGGTATCTTAACAACCTTAGAAGCTTAATCTTTGTATTACCACAATCTCCTTAGGAATGCAGGTGATATATAAATATGTATTTTGTTTGTTTAGGAAAAATCTAGTGGTAGATTTATGGGTTTTTTTGTTTGTTGTTTTTTCATGCGAAGAGCCTTAGTTTTCAAACAGTGTGTTCCCAAACCTGACAAGATGTGGTTTCCAGATGTTCTTATTAATTCCCGTGAGTTTTTAATGAAATAAAAATTCTGCTAAGAAGTGTCAATTGGCTGGCACTGTCCTGTGCTTGTGTTAGTTGTACCTCTGGAACTGGGAAAAACAGAAGAGAAAATTTGAAGAAATGGCAACAAAAAAAATGAAGTTACTGAGATCAATATGTACTGCATTAAGACTTTAAGTATTACTGTCTAATTGTTATTCCACAAACATCACCATGATTGCCATTGCAAATGATAAGAAATTGAGAACAGAGAGAAAAAAGATTTTTGAGGACTCAGGTGTTTGTGGATCAGACTTTGTCACTTTGCATTTAGAATGGAACAGACAAGCAAGATGGACTGACAGTTGGCATAGACCTTTCAGTGTATATCTTAAAGATATGTACTATGTTGCACTTTGTGTGTAGTGTTTTGAATTCGGGAAGCTTGTCCATATCTTTTTGATATTTTTTGCTCCATCTTGAGAGCATGAGAGAAAGGCTGTTCCAGCAGGTGAGTAGTTAGGAGGTCTTTAAGGATCATTGGATCCATGCTGAAATCTCTCCATAACTCTCTTATTTAAAGTGTTTTTCTACAACTGGGAAGGAAAGAAAAAAAAAAAAAGCAAAATGTTCAGTGCTAGGATGTAACTTGTTCTAAAGCCTTTATCAAAGCAGTGTCCAGTAAGATCTGAGCCTTGATTTTTATTGAAGGTGTACTTTCTCAGATGCTGTTGACAGTAACTGCTTTCACAAATAAAGGCCAACAAAATGATAGCACCGTGAATTTGAAAATACAATTACGTCAGTGATAATCACAGGTGATGTAGTTCAAGTGCAGTCAGAGAGCTTGCCATAACAGAATAGGCATGTCTAGGTAGGACAGACAGGAAAAAGTAGATGAAGATGACTTCATGCTTCAAGTTGACAACTTCTGTTTTGTTAAGATGAAAGAATGTTTTGTGTTAAGACTGAAAATATACATACCATATATATTATTAATATATAAAGGCTGAAAATGAACTTGTAGTAGCTGGGAAGGTAGCCATTTGCTAGATATTTAGTTGCATTAAAAATGAAATGATTAATTTCAAGGAAAATTCAGGACATGGATGTGCTATATTAAGACAAATACAGTCGCTGTTAAATCCAAATACAACTTTGGAACTTGGTATCTTGAAAAACTTTTTTGTTGAGTGAGAGTTGGTTCCTCGTATTCAAAACTTTCTAATCTGTCAGCTAGGAAAACATTTTTCTTAACAAAGAGCTATACAGTGGGCTTGGCAAAGTGGCTTGTCCCTTGACAGTGTTGTAAGTTTTAGTTTCCCTTTTTTCCTGTTCTTTTTTCCTCATCTTCCTTTCATCAGACAGCATTTTGTTAGGAGTACTTGGGCTACCATAGTCCATTCTCTGTCGAATACTTAGCAAATGTTCCAACCTGCTGCCCTCTGTTGGTTGAAATTCTGGGATTTTAGAAGTTCTAAGTTCCCATAAATGCCAACCTCTTCCTTTCTGTTGAAGACTTGATCCTTGAAAAGGCTCAAACCTGCTGCTTGATATTCTCAAACATTTGTTGAGCTTTTGGCAGGAGTTTTGCTGTATTATTTTTCTCTCGGGTTTCCTCCTGCTG